>JANZLQ010000029.1:21727685-21766189 GCA_026212715.1 Elanus axillaris | reverse complement strand
CACCCCCCCACCACTACCAAAACCTTGCCACAGAAACCCAATACAACTGGGAAGAAACAGAAAAGTTTAGGAACATACAGACAAGCAAACTGTACTTTTTAGGCATGATTCTGCCTTCATGCTGGTGTTTGAGTAGGGGGTGGGTAGGTAGGGTTCAGAGACTTGGGGAGCTGCTGGTCTGGAGGAAGAGAATAACTTTGTCCAGGAAATTTCCCTTCTTTGCCAACAAATTCAAAGTTTCTTGCCTCTCTCTCTTTTTTTGAAAGAACTGATGAGCTGCTTGAAGGTGTAGCAGATAGCAGACTGAAATCAAACACCTGGTGAAATCAAACACCTGGGGGGCTCAGTCGTGGGCTGTTATGGATAGCAGAAGTTTGTATTGGCCTCAAAAAGTGATTAGATGTATTAATAAAAGAAAATATGTATCAGGGATGTTAACCATAGTAAGTAATTCCTGCTCAGGCAGCTTCAGGAGTGCCTATTGTTGCAGGCTGGAGTGTTCTTATACTCACCTTTGAGCATCTGTTACTGCCAACCAGCAGCGGCCAAATACGGGGCCAAATGGGTACTTGGTCTCACCCAGGGCAGTTGCTCTTGCAAGTAAAGGTTCAAAAGATGCAGAATTAATCAAACCTGGAAGACATCATTCATGCAGTTAGGTACTTGTTTAATTCAGAGGGAACCAATAGCAGGAGTCTGGAAAAGCTTGTAAAGTCGGTCACTGTGTTGGGGAGCCTGGCTCAGAGGAGCAGGACAAACCTGCAAGTCCTGCCCTCACCCTTCCCTTCCTATCGGCCTTTGGTGGAGGTCTTGGTGCCGGGGTGAGGTGGCCGAGTGGCTTTGCCAGCCAAGCCCAGCATCACGGCAGTCGATTGGACTTACCCAATGCCTCCTGGAGGAGAGAAGGAATCAAACCCGCTTTAATACTCACTAAAACCCCAAAGGAGTAAGCGGGCTTTAGTAAAAAAAGCCAGGAGCCCCCAGCCTGGCCGCAGGAAGACCAGGGACCCACAACATGGCAAGTCTTGACCAGAGGAACCTGCTGGGCTTGGGGAAAAAAAGAGCCAGAGTTTGGTGGAGGACAAAGCACCAGCTCTGCCTTGACTGTGGGTCTGCAGAGACCCGCACAGCCACGGTGGCTCTCCCTGCCCTCCGCTCCGGCCAAGCCGAGCTGAGCCAGCGGTCAGCTGGAGCCCAGGTGAGGGTGCGACAGCTGCAGAGCCCTTGGAACGGCGTGTCCTGGGACTCCCAGCACGGAGCTGCTTAGCTGGGGAGACCCTGTCCTCAAGCTGGCTGAGCTCAGCCAGCCCTGAGCCCAGGCCAGGGACCTTAGGGCTCTTCGGATACATCCTCGCACATGTGCTGGGAGAGCCAGCGGATGCCTTGGGCAATGCAGAGCACTTGGTATAGCCAAAAGCGCTTACGACATCTATGAGCATTAAACATGCCTTGGCATGGAGGCCAAATGGTGCAAACAGCCCGTGTCCCAGTGAACAATCCCCAGTGCCCAAGCAGCACGGCTGCGTGCAGGCGGACTGGTAGGAACCTGGAATTCCCCAGCCCTGCCCGGGACCTGCCTGGCACAGCAGCAGCTTGCACTGGCCAAAAGCGAGCCTGGCAACACTCAACTTTGCATGTTCCAGAGGTCTGGAAGATGTCCAAGTTATCAGCTTCTTGTCAAAATGATTAGGTAGAGAAGAATGGCATAAGGTGGCTCTTTTATTTTTAATTGTCTCCTTCTAGTCCTCCACTACTAGGTAGCTTTGAAAGAAAAATATGTGCCTGCAGCCTTGATGTGGAGAGATTGGCAAACCTGGATAACCATAAAGATAACGGGACATAATGAGGAAGAACGCTGCAAATTCCAGCTTGATTTGCTGATGAGCTGTATCACAGCTACGGAGGTAGCCTCCTGAGAGAACAGAGATGCCCACCTACTTTTAAAAGTCATTACGAATCCTTTCATAGAAAAATACTAACTTTTTTAAAACTAGCCCAAGCATTTGATTGTTACATAAAGCAGGAGGCTAAAAATGCACTGAAAATAAAAAAAAAGTAGTATAATTTCTACAGCCAGCTCTAATCCGGAGCCATCAGCTGGCCAGGACACGCAGATAATGCCCAAGGCTGATGGCCGGCGGTGAGCTGGGGAGCACAGGGGCACACTCCCATGCAGTGCTCTCAGGCCTGGAGAGCATCTTGGATGGCTCCAGAGTGCAGCTCCGAGGATGTCCCGTGATACCCGCACAGCTCACCTTCCCCAGGACCCTTCCGGAGGTCCCAGGGATGGGGGAGATGGGACTCAAAGCAGAAGCAGCACCCCCAGCTTCGCCCTTCTCCTCTCCCCAGCTCAGGTGCTGCTGCTACCAGTTTTCCGCCGGCTCCCAGCGGCAGCCGGCAGCCTTCTCCTTCCCCACACTGCGTGGGGGATGTCTTCTCCTGGCCCTGGAGCTCCGCTGTGGGCTGCGGCTGCGTGGGCAGGCACCCAGGCTGACACACCAGGCTGGAGCGGGGTCAGGGTCCCTCCAGTATTGGCAGGGTGTCCTAGGAGCATGGCACCAGGAAAACTGAGCTGGCCCTTCATGGGGACATTTAAAGGTCTAACAGAAATCGTTAATTCAGGCACAGGCTGTGTTTTGTGAGCAACGAGCTGTGCTGCTTCCAAACCTGTCCCTGGAGGCAGAAGATGCTCATTTATCCGGTGCTGCTCCTAAGCTAATACCTATATCAGGGATAATCTGCAATCCAGGTAACCGGTTCCTGTTTCACTGAGGGCTGTTCATATGCCGCTGCGCTCCACCATCTTTTCGTAACTTGCAAATGTGTAAGCGTAAAACACAGCGCAGGAAGGGGTGTCCCAGCTATCGAGCCTGGTTGCTTCTGCTGTGAGCATCGCCCTTCCCTAGCCTGCTCGAAACCCAGCTGAAAAGCAGGGAGGTTTTCCTGCCTCCATCCAGCACTCAGGAGAGCTGGTTCAGGCTCTCTCGGAGTAGGCACCAGCTCCTAAACTGCAGACTAATGGAACAGCTAGTTTTAACCTGTGTATTTGTATGGCTACCTTATCCTTTAGCTTGTATACAATGCCTGCCCAGTGCTGTATTCTTAAGGAAATGTAGCAAAAGTAATGAGTTTTGCCCACGGAAAAAGTACTATCTTTTATGTTGTGTATAAACCTAAATTCAGATTTTAGGGCAAATACAGAACATCAATCTCCAGAAAGCAGGATTTCAGGATAGTGTACAGCTTGACAGGCTTTTCAAAATAAAATTTACCATCTGTAGTTGCCTGTTAAATAATCAGAGCTTGCCCTCTTCTGGTTACAGGCAGTTGTACATGGGGATTTTTTGCAAACTGTGAACCTGTGGAAATTACTGTCTAAAAGACTCCTTGGAAAATGGTGTACTGTAAGAGTTAATGTTTTTAAAATGTATTTTATTATGGTGTACTTGTTTTTCAAAGTTTGTTTAAAAAATCTGTTGCAACTATAATAGCTAAAAGAAATTTAAATTTGTAGCTCAGCTGTTTCCTTATATCACACTTGTCTAGGCTGTATCTTGGATAATACCTCTCACCCTCCATCTTCAGGAGCTGCCCAGGAGCTTCCTTTTCTGGGACCCATTTGACCACAGCCAACCTGTTAGAGCAGGAAGACATTTCCCAGCAGCTATTTACTGCCACCCAAAAGAAAGGAAGCACGGCATCACACTGAAAAAGGTGAATGTTTCCCTAAGTAAATTATCAATTATATGCATGCCTATGGTCTTCGTGGACATTTGAATAGAAAAAGGAACGTCCATTAATTTCCCCAGAGGAAAAGTTAAAGCTCAGATGCTATCAGAGCATCGGCGTAACACTGAAATTATGAACGGCCAAAGCACAGGCATTTTATTGTACCTTGGAGGACCCTCTAATCCATGGGGAGTCCATAGCGTACTCTGGTTTCTGCTGCTCACAGAGCTATGGGTTACATTCACATCTATCCTGTAGGCTGGATTTTAGGCTCCTCTGTCTTGGGCCCTAGTTCCAAGTATTAGGGTGGAGAAAGAGTTCAGTGTTTTTCAAGGGAGAGAGCTTCAAGGGCGACCATCCTCTCTCCTTTGCTGGGAGATGAAGTCTACATTTCAAATCTGAGAGTTGTTTCATGGTTCTTTCAGCCCCTGATCTGCTGATGGTTTTTGACGCTAGCTTTTCCTGCTCTTCCCTGTACTTCTGAGGTTGCTTTTATCATGTCCTTGGTTTTTCTTCTGAGCTGGCCGCTGTGTATTAGCCGTTGCTTTTTCTAGGAATGTTTGAAGTTTCAGTAATGCAGATATTCTCATAGGCATGAGAGTTTCTGATGGCGGTCGTGCAACAGTTGTAATTCTGGCTGCTCCTTGTTCCACACTAAAATATCAGCCCTTTTTGGTCTCGCAGCTATCTGTGGTCGTGCCGCTCATGTTACAGCGGAGTTAAACCTGCAAATGTCTGAACTCAGTCTTCAGATTTCACAGCCACCACCTACCTTACATAAAGACAGTGTAAACTGTGCAGCAGACTCAATGGGCGTACTTCAGAGGAAACCCTTACAATCCCAGGTCTATCTAGAGACAATCTCCGTTATTAGGACTGACCACTGCATGGCACTCTTGCACCAGCATCACTGGGGCAAGGGACAGATTATTTTAAATTCTCCCATTAATAGCCCTTCTGCTGAGTGAACAGTTGCCTCCTTCCACCGCTGGAATATGCTCAGAATGGGGCATGTGCTGCAGGTTGTCAGCAGGGTCTGCCTCCTCCCGTGCAATCCTCTCTTCTCTCCACCAAAAACCTGATGAGAGGGTTTGATTCGACATGACGGGATCTGGCACCAGTTGGATGAGAAAGAAGGTTCCTGCTGCCCTAAATGTGGGGTTTAAACCATGTCCTCTCCTTCTGGGAGCTGAGAGAAGTACTTCTCTTCTCCTTATGGTTTAAGGTGCTGCGAGTAAAGCTCTTTCCTACGCTGGTCACATCTGAAAGGACTGCTGAAAGGCAGACGCGTGGACAACTCTGTGCCTGTGTGCGTACGATGCTGCTGCACATCAGTGAGGTGTCTGGGGATTGTGGAGTGAAGTAAACAGACAGACATTGCTATTTGGCTATAGAAGGATGAGGATTTTGTTCCAGTCATTCAAAAAAACCACCTCCAGCTGGCGGGAAGCATGATAAAAAAGGGAAAAAAACGTCTTGTTTTCAAGTTCTGGGTCAGTGGTGGGTTTAAACCCTACATTTCAGCCTCCTGACTCTGGAAATGTTTCACTTGGTTTGAGCATAAATTTGGTGGCTTCAGTAGGAGCACGTGAATTGTGACAGGTTTGAATCTTTCCTGTTTGATTACTCGGGCAGTATCCTCATGGCAGCCTTGACATAATTGATGGGATAACTAATAGGAAACCCAGCCCTCCCCACGGAGGCCACAGCTCAGAACTGTCCTTTTCGATGTGCTGCGTAGCTTTGCCCCGCTGCTGAGCCGCTGTAAATCTCTGTGAGAGGTGGGAGCATCTGCCTGGTGCACTGCCAGCGCTCCAGGCTCCCTCCTGAGCTGCAGGAGGTTTCAGGCAGCCTACATAAAAAACGCTCTGCATTTCTGCAGCAGCTGCTCACAGCTCATGGCAGGTAGTTGGGCGTCCACAGTTAATCAAAGAAGCAGCCTAATTTTTTTGATCTGAAAGTCCTGAGCACTCTGCTTGCCATTGAATTAAAAAAAACCACCTGAGATATTTCAAGTAGCCAGAATGGTAATACTTTAAAAATGGTTGGTTTGAATATTTTATTACTTTTCAAGGAGATCCTTAACCTGTAACTCTACGCGAGAGATCCATGGAACCAACACACTTTTGCTAGCACGAGCAGGGAGGAGCTAGGAAGGCAGTACTAAAGCAAAATATGAGGAACTAATATAAGGAAACAGGAGTAATATAATGAAACGCCCATGCTGCAGCTCTCCAGGCAGTTCTTTTTGCTACTGTAGATTAAATATGCAGTGTATTTGCAAACAGGCTTTCAAAATGTAGGTATACCTTAATAAAATCAACGCCAGACCCACGGCTGTTAAAAGATCCAAGTGAACAGCAGCAAAGCAGGGGTTCCGACGTGGGCCTACAGTGCTCACACTGCCTTGTTCTTCATTTCCCCGGTGCCGAAGCATTTCCCAGGCAATTCCCAGGTCTGTGCTGGGGTGAGCATGTGCCACGGACCATCCCAACAGGCACTTTGGATGTGGACACCCTCACTGCGGGGGAAGAGAGTTTAGCCCCATGGAGGCAAGGCAGGCTACCCGGCTTGGCCTCAGCACCCGGGATGTGTTCTCTGAGCAAGCGTAGCCACCAGGACAAACAGGAAAAGGGCTGGAAGCACAACTGGAGCTTGTTAAGTCAATCCACAGGGAAAACTGTAAAAGTGACTTGCCGTTGGGAAATGAAACCAATAATCCAGGAGCCTTCCAACCAAGATCATGGACCTTAAACTGAAATATAAGCTTGACTGGATGACCTTTTTTACTGGGGCTTAAAGCAATATACAAACTTTGAAGGCTTGGCGACATTGAAGCTCATGACATCCAGATTCAAAGTTTGCTGTTTGGTTTCTCTGCCAGGTTTACTTCTGGTAATTTTGCCAGAAAGACAAGGCATTTAGGCAAGGAAACCCAGCTGCCCTAAGAAGGTGGAGTACTTTCATTCTGTGGTACAGAGCTCGCTGCACCCAGCAGAGCTGGCAGCCTTGTGCCTGGATCAGCTTCTGCTGCTTTTTGACTGTGGGCCAAGTCTTCCAGGGACATAACTTGGCTCTGACTGTTGCAGATCTGGAGCTTTTGGCCCATCTCTCCAAAAGGGCAAGTATGTGATGCCGCCTTCATGACTTTAAATCAGAAAACTAATCCTAGAGGCAATTCTCAATCACCTGTCCAGTTCTAAATGGGGTCCGATCCAATTTTGTATCTCAGCTCTGCAGCTCAGCAGCCTTCCTATCTATTTTGTGTTTTTCAATAAATCCTGTAACTGAATCCCTTTTACCCTGAAAAATCAGTGCCTTAACAGCCAGAATCTTGCTGCAGCAATTCATGTATGTACCCAGGTTACATTACTTGCATTTCTTTCCCCAAATTCCCTTTCCCCTCCCAATATTGAGACAGGATTAAGGGTTGCATGTGCATTTTTGTGTAGCTAGTTCTCTTTTTTAATAAACTCAGTGCTAGAGGTCACATTTATAGGCTCAGTTTATATGGTTTGTATCTTTAAAAACAACCAGCCTAAGCACTGGAAAACACATAGCAGGGGTTTGTCCTGTATTAGCAGAGAAATAGGCTTGGTTTATTAATAGGTCTTATTTAAGTCTCATTTCCATGCTTTTATGACTACATTAGGTTTTCACCTCACATGGGCACATGTCAGAGAAGTAATGGAGCGAGAGAAGAGACAAGCCCTTTTTCAGTTCACAGAACCCCAATTCTTTATTAATCACAGCTTGCTCACAATGACATACAGGAAAATAGCACTAATGAAGAGTAGAATATGCAGGCAGCAACCTCCAGGGGGTAGGGACAACTTCAAAACTGCAGCTATTTTGGGGATGATGTGTTAGGTTTGGTGATAACTGTACTTGGCACAAGCACCCTGTCTAGTCATTCCTCCTGCTTCAGCCCTCTTATTCCTAGATGTCGGTCACTAGGTAGGGTTGGCTAACACTGAAGAGTAAAGGTCGTGACAAATGGAAGTCAGCAGTGTCAAAAAAAAAGGTAACAACTGGCTCATGGGTTCCAGGTGAAATATTCGGTAGCTTCTTGTACTATTACACATGTAATGTGGTAGCATCAGGTAAGTATCATAGATCATGGCACCTACAGATAAAGCCACTTGATGCTATCTATTAGTTGCTCCATCGATAAATTTTCAAGTGGTGAATTAAGCTCACTTTACAATTAGCATTTGTATGGCTGTTTGGCATCATCCAGAATTTGTCAGCTTGATGGTTACAATGTGCCTCTTAAATTTGCCTCAAACTGATCCCACTTGCTTTCACTCTGTTGCACAGCTGTATTTGTTGCCTCTCGCCTCAAAAAGCAGAAGCAACAAGTACTGCACGTGGCAATTTAACCTCAGTTATATAGCACACTACAAAGTCCTGTAGCGTTAAGTTGCATTTGAAGAAACTACATTTTAAGAGCCTTTTGTCTTGGACAGCTGAATGTGAAATCACAATACCTGTGATCTAGTCACCGTTTCAACAAAGCTTATTGATGGCAAAGCAGTCTAGTTTTTTAGGCAATGACTGGTCTCTAGCACCATAAAACTACTACTGACCTCATGGTGGGTTGGAATGAAGTCGCAGGGAATGGAATTAGACGTGAGGTGCTTCAAATGAACAGACCCAGCAAATTCAACCGAGTGGAAATAGACAACATCAGAAGCCTGTTACAGGACATGTAAGATTATGAAATAACTTGCATAATGCAATACTTGTATTTTTTAACAAAAATGTAAGTATTTACAAAATAAGATCCAAGTTTTTTAAACATCAAGCAAATCATTCTGCAAAGAGACCGCATTGGTTTTGTTTTTATTTTTTGTTTCTTTTTTAAAGTTTTTTATTGAGTTCTTGATTTTTATTTTTTTTTTAAACCATGTCATACATTTCCCATACTGATATCGCGTGATCCGTAATAATATAGGCAGGGGGAGTTTACTAATGGTGGGGATGGGTCACATCCACCATTGCTCTTTTCAGCCAGACAGTTCCACCTGGAGCTCCTTGTTTCTACGGACCTCTGCAGCATGCCTCTCCTGGAAAACATAAAGAAGGGAAAAATCAAATCTCTTTCTCATTCCACCTGCCCAGGAAGGCTCCTGATGACAACTCATGTAGGCTGCGCATTTGATGCTTGTGCCAAACTTGTTGCACAGTGCAACCATCTTTAAAGGATGCAACTCAGGAGAGGTGTCATCCACCAGACCAGCCTGAGGCATGTTCAATGCTTACATTCCACTTATGCTCTGGAGCTCAGTCTTTTTATTTGATATGGCCTTATAATCCTCAGCACCCCACAGAGTTTCATTTTAAAGGTCCACACTGAAAGGTGCTGCTTGCAGCTATATAAGATGTGCCATGTGCTCACATTTTCCCTTTGAATGAATGCCTAGATGTTAAATTAAATACAGGGAAGGATGAGTGGGCTTGAATTAATTGCTTGCACACTATATGCAGAAGAAGTGTTGGTTACTGTGTTATCTGTAGCATTTAGGAACCATAAATACGGGTCCAAGAATTTAGTTCCACCAAGATGGGTCAATCCAAACATCTCAAACACCCCCTTAGACTGAATGATGCAGCTAGCTGTCCTCTGGCTCTGATGGAGAAGGGATGTGTTACCAAAGGTCAATGCTAAGCCCTTCCATCCATTTTCAGCCACGTTATCTTCTGTGGTAAAAAATTAACAGAAGACACAGTTACCGTTTTATTGTCTGAGTTGGGCTATGGATCTCAGGCCAAGACAGCTTACTGCATCAAATGAACCTGTAAATCACAGTTCTTATAAGATCCATAATTGTTAATGCTATATTTCATAAGGTACTTTTTCCTCAGGACTTCTATTAACTGCAGTATACAGAAGTTATCTTTGACTGCAGGAACTTCTAGATACCCATACTTCATAGTGTCCACAGTTCTGTGTAACTTTTGAACGTTTGGACCCAGATATCTCACTTATTCTTTTCCTGCATATTCAGGGTTTGCTTTTGTGTCGGCAAAACTGTATAGTCACACAATTTTTTATTACCAGTCTGTACAAATGCTCCCAAATGAGTTACTGTTATCTTTGTTCAGAAGCTTTCTTTGGATTTCATGCACATATGCCACCATATTGCTGTGGCAATGGGGGTCTAACAGTCTCTTAACATTAACCTAGGACACAGGGATGCTTCAGCTGTCCTTCCCATTTCCTTTTGGACCTCAAGGATGGCTAATTGGCTTCTCCCTTTGTTTTCATGAGCTTTGGGATATGTGCCGGCAAACTAATCCATTGCAAAACACATCAAGTAATATGGGTACAGTTCCTAAGCTCAAGAACTACCCCCTTTGTGTAGTTACTTGTAATGTCATCCTTTGGTTTCAGTTGCTCTTTCCTACTCTCTGAGACTTTTGTCTCTATCAAATAAGCAGAGGTGCTTATGCAGAAGATCTAATTGAAAATCACTGAGAGCTATTTTCTTTCTGCTAGTCAATTTACTAACATATTAGAAAGTTCATCATTGAGGAAACGAGTGATCACTCATGCAGATCTAATTAATTTTTTCTTAACACTTCTAAATCTTAATGTGCCTGTTTACCTCTCTTGTGTGGACGGGTTGTTTTGGAGAAGGGCATGTTTGGTCCTGCATGGTGGGGTTTGTGATTTACCTGTTTCCTCTGGCTGTACCAAAGATCTCCAAAAAAAAATTTACTCTCTTTTACTTGCAAGACTTATGGAAGAACAGACCCCTTTTGATGCATAGGAAAGATTTTTTTCCCATAGTTTTTCATCTTTCTCCTCTGAAAAACCAAGAACTAGACATAGGACAATTGTTTGATTTGATGAATGGCTTTTCTTAAAAGCCAAAATCTAAACACAAGTGACATTTCATTTGTTCAGAGCACTTCTTAAAAGCTAGAAAATCAACCTTTCTCTGGAGAGGGTCCAGCAAAGGGCCATGAATGTTAAGGAACTGGAGCACCTCTCAGTCTCTCCTATGAGGAAAGGCTGAGAAAGCTGGGACTGTTCAGCGTGGAGAAGAGACGGCTCCGGGGGATCTCACCAATGTCTATAAACACCTGAAGGGAGGGAGCAAAGAGGACCGAGCCAGGCTCTTCCCAGCGGTGCCCGTGATGGGACCAGAGGCAATGGGCACACGCTGAAACACGGGGGGTTCCCTCTGAACGTCAGGGAACTCCTCTTCACTGTGAGGGTGACTGAGCACTGGCACAGGTTGCCCAGGGACATTGTGGAGTCTCCGTCCTTGGAGGTATCCAAAAGCCGTCTGACCATGGTCCTGGGCAGCCTGCTCTAGGGGCCTGTGGACCCCTAGGGGAGGTGGACCAGACCACCTCCAGAGGTCCCTTCCAACCTCAACTATCCTGTGATTGTGTGATTATAGATGTTCAATCTTTTTCAAAAGTGAGTGGTGGATTAGATAGGCATCAGGGGCTCTGAAGGACTGCCCAAAACATCTCTTCAGAACATTGATTAGATTTTCCTCTCTAGTCTAAGGTGAGGAGTGATGGTGTGGTTACCTTCTCTTGGAGACGTTCAATAAGAGCAGCTAAATTAGCTTCACGGTTTTCTTTGATCTGTTCCATTTTCAGTATCAGCTTTTCCTCTGCCATTTTGCTGAAGTTATTGTTCTCCTCCAAAGCTTTCTGAAGCACTTCTCGCTCATGTTCTCTCTTCTCTGCCAGATGTTTCAGCACCTGGGCCTCCTGGGACTGGAAACAGAGAGACACACAGCTGAAATGAAATACTCATGTGGAGCAAAGTAACCCCCATTGGGCAACAGTTCACTGAGTTCAGAAACCGCGTAAAGTATGTTGCTTTGTTGTTACATGCACTGTTTGGAAAGGTCACTTCTGTGTATAAACCAGATTATCTTCAGTAACAGGGGCTTAGAGGTGCTGGCTAAATGTGGGGTACACACCTGAGGCAGCAGCAGAGAAGTGTCTAAAGCACTTCTGTTCACAAGAAATGCTGTTGTGTTGTTGCCCTGGGTTGCCTCAGTTACTGCAGCTGTTGCTCAACCTTTGAAAGCTGCAGTCTTTTAGCTATGAGCATTTTATTTGTAGAGATAGGGAACTGGGGGCTGAAGGTATGTACAGTGTTAAAAGGAAGGTTGCCAACACAGGAGAGGTACATTTTTTGCCTAGGTTGGACCACCCTTTTAAAGTGCTTGAATAGTTAGTAATAGACTTTGAAGTTTACTGTTGTGAAAGACAGACAGAACCAATTCAGACAATGTTTTTTTTCCCCATGATATTTACGTTTGGCTTCATCTCACTGATTAGGAAGAGGAAAAAGGGTTTTATTCTATAGAAAGTAACGAAAAAGCTATATTTAGTTAAAAGTTCAAATTTTGCAAGGAAGACGAAAACTGCAGCTAGGAATTATATGCATCCTATGCACAATACCGTGTTATTCTTCTTTGTAAACTCATTGCTCAGAAGCATAAGCTTTGTTATTTATTTTAAATCAAATTACTAACATGAAACCACTAATCCTAGGAGAGAAGCCAAAGAACTTGCTGCATTAGGCCCATCCTCCAGGCAAGTCTAGTCGAAAAGACAGGATGTTTCAGAGGGTTTATTTGCAAATGATAAATAACACTGTACGCTTTTGGATAAAATAAATTAGAGGGAGCATGAGAAGCAAACAGAAAATGGGGAATGAAATATGTTTCTGGGAAGCTAAGTACGTATTTCAGTGCAGATCACAATGCACTGTTGCCATTGTTATCCATAAAAATGAATTAGTTTAAGGCCTAAATTAAGGGCTTTAACCAATAATTACAATTAGCGGTAATGAATCCTATTAAATTCTGTTGCGTGGCTTTAAATGGAGTGAAAAAGGCTGCAATTCTTTTACATGAGCGAGATCCAGCTAGGAGGAGAATACAAGTATTTTAACAAAGGCAAGATACTCATAAAGCCAAATGCACTGATGAGGCAAATTAAGCCTGGAAAATGCTGCAAAAGCCAGGCAGAACATCTTGCAGCAAGACACTGGAGTAAAACATATCTGGCTTTGAAAGGTTGTAATGGCTTGCCTGAGATAAGAGGAAAGAGCTACCTTCATCCATCTTGGCCACTTAATGTATTTGCTTTCACCTCTGGCCTGACTGTAGTCAAGGGCTCATTTCTCAGACTGTGATCCCTGGAGCACTTGTGGATGGGAACGGTCTACTAAAATGGTTGGTTCCTTACAAAGGCTCTTCCTGGCTCTTACCTCCGTTATAGGTGAACAGAAAGTAACAGAGCAAGCATTTTTCAGATATTTGACTCACAGAAAATAGCTACTATGCAGGCCAAAAGGTGTTGCAAATGGGAACAAAAAGTCCCCAGACAGGTGCAGCCAAAAGCAGAGGGAGTTTCACTGGTGAAGAACGGAAGGAGGATGAGCCAAAGTGAAAAATAGATGGGCAAAGAAGGAATTTTGTAGACTAACTGAAAAATCATAGAAGTCCTGTAAGTTTAACAAAACCACCAATAATTTTAATAATAATATAATTAAAATAAGTTACTTTGAAGCACAATATTTGATTGCAGATACTTAGCGTTTAACATTTATTTAACTGTTGGCTATTTCTAAATGAAAAAAAGTTACTTTGAAAGATTTGGTACAATGTAAAACTGAAATAATTGAACATCTTCATCTTGCTTTACCTTTTTTGGACCAACTTGGGTGGCTCAGTTTGACCAGTGCTTGGGAAGTTGTTCTGCATTTTCTGTTTAAGTTAGTAGTCAGTGGCAACCTTTCATCTACTTTTGGAAAAGTTATCATCATTACATTTTGGCTGCTGCTGATATTAATTTTGTGGACCCTTTGCTTAAGTGATCTAAAAGTAACCTTGATAATCTAAGAACCTATTCCCCTTCCTATTGGGAGTTTGAATAGAAAAGGGCCTATGATACTAATTGTAAT
The DNA here is from genome assembly GCA_026212715.1 of Elanus axillaris. Taxonomy (NCBI): domain Eukaryota; kingdom Metazoa; phylum Chordata; class Aves; order Accipitriformes; family Accipitridae; genus Elanus; species Elanus axillaris. The sequence goes on along the minus strand of JANZLQ010000029.1, from coordinate 21,752,511 downwards.
GTCCTTCCCCATGAAATGTTTAAGAAGTGACTTGTTAATTTGAAAGGCTAACATTTCATGGTGTTTAAATATGTATATATAATGTGTTACAAAATCAAACCTTTGCAGATTTGGAAAACAGACATTTCCAAGGACATAGCCAGGGCCCGTAGAGATGCTATAATACAAAGGAGGATTTGGACTGTGCCTAGAGCAGCATTTTTTAAAAGAGCCTTGGCTTTCAACAGGAGGTAGCAAAATGCCTTTGAGACTTTGGGGCACTTGCCCATTTTTCAGGATTTGTTTTCTTTCATTCAAACCCTTTGCCTTCTGGAACTTCTTATTACCATAAATCCAGGAAAACAGTGAAAAATTAAGAGTTCCATATCAAAGCACACACAGTTCTGGAGGCTAGACTGGCAGACAACACATTCAAAAATAATTTGTCCACTAATGCATGATAATGAAGAAAATCCTTATACTCGTAATTCAGTATTTACTGGATGCAAATTGTGCTGGCACCAGTAGAGTCTCAATGAAAGCTAAACCAGGGCTCAGAAACTGACTGCACACCCCTAATGCAGTTTTCCTTTACAATATGCCTTAAACGGCATTCCTTTCCCTCAGTCAAAATGTTCAAGGTTCCCAGGACTGGTTCAAAATAAAGGGACCCCCGTTTCCACCACAAAACATCCACGGGGCAGAGTCTCTTTTAGACTGACATCCCTCTTCTAATGCCATTGTACGCCAGCTGTGAGTCTGCCTGTTTCCCTGGTGTTCAGACCATTTTTTAAATCCCCTTACGGCAATTTTGGACAGCAGTTGGTATGTTTTTGTACTAGATTGTCAAATGATTTTCTGTTTCCAACACATTTGGCAGAAGAACTTGGCCACCCTGTCTGTTCAAAGTCTACTGCACATCCAGAAATGGGTAGATGAATGACCCCAGATACCTAGCGGGGCTGGGATTAATAGACTCCCTTTGTTGTTTGTATTGGCTCTTAACTGCTGTGTTTGGACTCCCATGGTCTTGATACAGGATTCCAACATATGTAGGAAGTTTTTATTCCAAGTTTATTTTCAACATCGTAATGTTTGAAGTGCTGGAAAGGGTATTTTCAAATCCTTGATAGTCCATGTTCTAACACACTTGTAAATGGCTTACAGTAAGTGCTTCTTGTACAGCTGTTGTGAAAAAATGAGTAAAAAATGCAGGAAATGGGATGAAAGATAAAGATTAATAATGAGGAAGAAGTATGAAATGGTGGAGAAAGAAAAAAGGAATACTCAAGGGGTAATATCCAGAAGACTTCTTAAATATAACAAGGCGTAATCAATGCAGCTACAGCTGCAGCATCTAATGCTAGATGTGGAGAAATAAAAATGTTGCAAAACATTCCTGGTACAGATACCTAGAAATGTACTGCTGTGCTAAAAAGATGGCTAATGCAGGCAAACTCCTATGATATTCATGTCATATTTCTAAAAGATCATGTGCACCCTCAGTTTGCAGAGATGAGTGCTTCAAAAGGAAATCTATATCTCATACTTAGCTGGCCAGAGATAGATGCAGACAACTAAACACACTTCATGAGCAAAATTATTTATGGGAACTGGCTTTGGAGATAGATATATTTTTAAATTATTACTCAGAGGAAGAAAATTCTACATATCTGATTAACAGGTGCTTTATTTTCTCACATTTATTTTTCTTTGACATGTACATACAAATACTGAAGTAATTTATGCAGAGATAAAATTACAGGATTACTTTTAAGCAAGAAATGGGCTCAAACAACTGCTTTTAAACTGGAGATTTCAGCTTGTATGCATTCACCTTAGTTCCCAGGATCCTTAGTTACTAGGATGTATAAGGTGCACTACCAGTCATGAGAGCTCCACTCTCATAACACATTCATTCACTGGCTGGGAAATTAACCAGAATTTCCTTCTGGCATTAACCAGAAGGAAATGGTGACTTGAAGTAGAGACGTTTTCAGGGGAAGGAATTGAGGTTGAGATTTTCCCATGTAAAAGCAAGGGAATGGACTCAAGTTAGACCTCATTCATAGCACTGGCTTCTTCAAGTCTCTGCACAGTTACATCCTATTCTTCACTGGGAATACTATTATTTGTATTACATTAGCACCTGTTCTGGCTTTTGTGAGGACTCACTGTCCCAGGCAGTGTGCAAATACACAGGGAGAGGCAGTTCCTCTTCCAAAGCAAGGGCAGTCTAAAGAGACACAAAGAAGAGGGGGATGCTCCTGCTCCATGGTATCACAGAGTAAAGAAGTGAAATAGCCATACAGGCCAGGAGAATCAGAGAGATCTGAGCTGTAACCGTACGTCAAGTCCTGCTTCTATGGAAACTAGATGGTGCAAAATTTTCCTTGAATTTAGATGAGGATCTTCTTTTTTTTTGTCCAGTCTGCTAAGGCACTGTTGGGTCAGGGCTACTAAGAATGTGAAGAAGAGTTAAAAAAAAAGAAAGAGTCCATCCATGATGTGATTCAAGAAAACTCTCTCTTCCTCAGCTGGCACAGAATTCCCGCTCTCAGGGTTGTGACCCATGGGGGTGAACAAGGCATGTTGGAGGGATGCAAGTGGTACCGTCTGAGCCCTCTGTCTGATGCTCCCCTACCTCCTCATGAGGCATTTCATGATCTGCTGCAGTTGGAGGCCTGGTGTTTTAAGGCTGATGAAGATCAATGTCAAGTTTGCCTTGTGATTGTTCATTAACAGCAAAGCCCACGGCAGACTGTGGGGAGAAGCTTTGCCAGCACTGGGATGCAAACTGCCTCTGCTCATGATTCCATGTGCTCCGAGACAGACCCTGGTGTCTCACACCAAACCCTCTCCTAGCTGGTAGCAAACATCTTCTTACAGGCACATATTCCATAGGCTTATGCTTTTTGGATGAGGAACTGCAAAGCAGCTTGCAGTTTTTGCTCTCTTTTGTAAACACTAGGGGTTAAGCACCATGTATGGAACTGCTATGGTGTAAATCAAAGTGCAGCAGAAACACCCAGTTCTTGTGCTGATGCCACACATACTACTGGGACTTTACATGGAAAAGCACATCATGCTGTATTCCATCTCTGCACAAGCACAGCCGAGGGCCAGCAGTAACAGAAAGGGAGATCAGTAGATAGGCAACATGGGAGTCAAATTTCTTGGGCAGTGCCTGTCATCCCGCCCAGCCTGCTTGCTTACAGATTTGGTGGGAAACCAAGGAGGAGAGCAGGAATGAGTTGGAAGAAGCCAGCAAGCCCCACTTTTGCCAGGGAAGGTGCCAATCCCTTCTCTGCCTCTCCTCTTCCCAGGAGCGGCAGTTTTGTAGGTCCCGTGCAATGTCTAGGAGGAAGCATTTGTCCCCCAGCTCCTCTGCCTTCCCTGCCTTGGTGAAGCCTTTTCCCCCAACAGCCTGCTGACCCGTGCGGTAAGGCACAGGTGGCTTTTTCAATGCCAAAGGAGAGATGAATCAAGAGCATGAAGAGCCTCTGGGCAGGCTGTGGGGCTGGCTCAAAGGGGCAGCGAGTTGGGTGCTGAAGCCTGATGCAGAGTGCAGCCATGACGCTGGCTGAGATGCCCTGAGCTGACCGCCTGCTGCGGGGAGAACAGCGAGCCTTGCCCAGGCGAGGCTGCACGGGGGGCTTATCTCACAGCATTTCATAGTAATGGCATTAAAACCTCATGTAGCTGTAAGTCTATATCCAACAGCATGAAAGTTAAAAGATATGACTGTTCTCCTGCATTCTTTGTAGAGCTAAGCACTAGGGACAAGCCAGATTCAATTTCATCCCAATACAAAGCCATTAAAAGAATTTAATTACATACAATTTCTCTCCCATAATCCAAAGTCTTGTAGAAACGCGCATTCCTTTAGTGTTTCCTTTTTATGCTAGCATGTTGAACATGGGCAATAAAGATATATAATTCGACATATGGCTCTTGAAGTCTGTACTTCAAGGGTAATAACAACTGAATGTTCAAGGCCAATGGGTAAAGACTGGTAAATGTTAAAGATGCTGTAAAAAATAAAATTCTGCTGCATACAATGTCACTGTGTTCTAATTTCTTAAGCGAGAAGGATGAAAAGATCTTTCTGATTATCCACCAAGGTGGGAAAATATAGCACACATATGGCAAAAAATAATGGGATAATAATGACATGCTGTAAAGAGGATTCTGTAAATGGAAAGGACAAATTTGTGACTAGCCCAAATGGGTCTTGCTGTGTGGTGCAAAAGGAAAAAATGCCTCAGGTGAAACTCCATTTTGTCTGAGAGTATGAGGTCATGACTGTCAAGTCAGGTACAGAAAAGGGAGGAGAAAAGGAAAGAGCCCTGTAAAAGCTTATAAAGGCATAAACAAAAATGATAAAACAGGAAACGGCATAAGCAGGAGACTGCTGAAGACCATGTATTGCTGTAGATGTTCTCATGAGTTTGAAAATTTATTAATGAACACTGCCTAATTAACAGAGCAGAACCTAACTCCTAAACAGTGTGAAATCAATTAGTATTTTTTCTGAAAAGGCAATTCTCATCCATTAGTTATACTTGATTTTAATTAGAACTGTGCTGGAAGGACACAATCTAGAATGGTCATGCCTGACAGCTGTTGTACGTAGACTGAAAAGTATGGTAACAACTGCCACGCTGGATGTCAGAAAAAGTCTGCCTGATCTGTCTTGCATCAGAAAGTGGAAGATGCTTAGGGAAAGTGTAGATAAAGTTGGGCAAATCTGCCTGGTCCTTTCCTTGAGATAGACAGACAGATAGATGATAGATAGATAGATAGATAGCTATAGCTTCCTAGCTTTCAGCACTCACCAAGTTACATATTTTCTGAGCCAGAGGTTGCATTCACATAATTATTTCCTACAAGGTAATGCTCTATTAATTTTGCTGTTATCCTTTTGAAATAAATAATATTTTAATAATCTCTAAATAGTCTGTGATAACAAATATGGCTTGATTAAACAATACATGAAAAGGTGATTCTCTCTCTCTGCTTTGAAGTTGCTGTCTGATGATTTTATTGAATGTTTCTTCCCCTTTGGATTCCATGAAACAGAATATAATTGTTCCTGTTCATCTTCTTGTTACCATTCATGACTGTAGACTTCTATCTTATCTTTCATCTGCTCTCTTTCCAAACTGAAAAGTGGACTATTTAATTTATCTTCTTATGGAAGATTATCTATTCCTCTGATTGCTTTTTTATCCTTCTCTGCACTCTACTCTTTTTTTAGGACAAAAATGAAGGCAATAGTTGCGATGTGAGAGCACCAGGGATTTTAACAGTGATATAATGAAGTTTTTTGCTCTGTTCTTTGTTCCTTTCTCAGCAATTTCTGCTGCAATGCTAATGTGGAGGAACTTGTCTATTAAAATAACTCAGTTATATGTTCATTCAAAATTAATGTAGTACCAAGGGGAAGAAATGGCAGGTGTCTGTACTGCTATCACTGATTACCAGTTTATTGCATAATGAGTTTTTCTTTAGGAAGAAATGAACAGTAATGGAATCAATGAAATGAAATCTCTGGAACATTCAATTTATATTTCCCACTAAGTGTATGCATAATATCAGGCTTCTTAATTGCTGCCATTTCATTCTGTGTCCATATCTTTACTTGAGTATTTGTACTTGGTACAGAGGCACTTCACAGATTGAGTCTTTGGGGCATATCATCTTTGGGTGGGCAGGTGCTACTGCAAATGCATATTCCTTTTACATACAGTCATGTCCTTTTACTGAAACGAATACTCTGGCAGAAGTATTTCTTTGAAAGAAAGAAGCAATAGTGCTAATGTGTGTGTATTAGAAGCACAGACAAGTTTTAGCAAGGCGGCAAAAATGGCAAATGTGGCAACACTTCAGTATTCACCTACATTGTTCAAATTAGTGAGGTCCAGAACAGTCAGCTTTCACTGCAAATCAAATCTGAGGGCCAGGTTTTAAGCACTTGTCAGTAATCCAGATCTACTGACTTCAGTGGACTCAGAGCTCACCATACAACAGTGTAATCACTCCATTGGGTTTCCTGGAAGAGACCCTGAGCCAGTCTGACAGGAGCAAAAGGAGAATGGAGCTGCTTTTGTTGGAGCTGCTCCATGTGCTATCTGTGGCATATCTGTTGTCCCTGGACTTCTGCATACATTTTTGTCCATATCTAGAAAAGATTCTGTAAACATCAGTTTTAGTAACAAATCATACTGTTTAAGAGAAATGAAAGGCTTAGAGACATCTAAGCTTGTTTCATTTTCAGATACCCTCTACCAGGGCCTCCATGAGCAGGTGGAAGGTTTCTAACTCCAATTTAACTGGTGCAAGCAGATTTGCCACAAAATAACATTGATCACCTGGTTGAAGGACACAGAAAGTCCTTCTATGGCTCTTGAGGCTTCTCTGGCTTCTGTGGCTCTCCTTTTGTGCCATAGCAAAAGGAAACATGGATTAAGCAGGACAATATGTTACCACATCTTGAGTTTTCTTTGGCCATTGCAGCCAGCCATGACTTTCCTGAAATGGTGCAACACAGCATAAACACTGGCCCATACAGAACACTGCTGATTTCCAGACTGGCAATTCAGGCTGGCTATGGTGAGTGTCTCCTTGGTTTTGCCTGTCATCCTCTGACTTACCTGACCTTGTACTGGCCTTTTATCTTCTGAAAAAAAAAAGCAATCTGAGCTAGCTCTGACTTAAAGCAAATAAAGACCTCTTCAACATATCAGTCATGATGAAAGACAAATAAACAGTTAGTGTGGACTTCCTGTGGTATGCCTCCTGCATTTGTGCTAACCCTTGCAAAGAAGGTACAACAACCCTTCCACACCCTATGTGACAAACTTCGTGATTATGAAACAGTGTTTTACCATTATGGCTAAGGTCATAAAGAAGGGAAGACTTAGTCTGTAGATAACCCTACAAGGCCAACTCCCAGCACTGTTGAGACTGACTGCTAGAAATGCCTCTCTTAGTAGCTGTACTATGCTTAGCATCTTCATTCAAGTGTGTGGTGAACGATCCAGAATGCTCTTTATTCAGGGCTGACATGCCTCCATACTGCATAAATATGGCATTTTAGCTGCCTTTGGCAGGCCTTGTGAGTAACTTCCATGGGCACTACAAGGAGTCAAGATCCGGTAGCCCAGACAGTAGCTGTTGGAATTGCACATCCATCTCTTAAACTTAAGACACCAGAAGAATTGCACTGTTTTTCAGCAACTATTACAGATGCTCTGAATAAACTACTTACACTCACACAGTAAGCATGTGTATTTGAACCCACTTGGGCCTCCTGTCCAAAGCTATCTATATTTTGTGATGCATACCTCCCAAGCATCAAAACCAGTAAGGTTTGTCTGCAAGCTGCTGAAAGAAAATAAACTCATTTGTTTATTTAAACATGTTAATAATGTTTGTCCATGCAGACCACTGTGAGTTAGTGATGGCAATGGAAACTTGGCTGTTATTCTGTACACTAAGTCAGGTCTAATTACTAGCATTTTTTTAAGGAAAGATACCTTTCTCCTCTCCTCTGCAGCCTCCAGCTTTTTCTGGATCTCCTCAAGAGAGAGTTCTTTCTTCTTTGGAGAAGCTAAAGTTCGTGGTGCTTCTGAGACCGGAGATGGCGGCTTTAGGATCAGTTCAAAGGCCTGGCCTGAGGCACGTTTGTTGATTTGTTTCACTTCCATGTCTGCACAATAAAGTGAGAAATGGTAAGCCCTTCAATACCTCAGTGGTATTGAGGAGAGGAGCAGCACAGATGTTAGTGTGGGATCAGAAGTACAGACAAAAGATTTAGCATCTTTGCCTTGGGCATTTCAAATGCAATGGCAGATTATGGGCTGAAAACTGTTCTCAGGAGAAGTACTTTCCATTTTATCTGTAATAGCTTAATTATACCTTAATCTCATAAAGATAAAAATTTACAGCAGTTTTGGAAGCTTATTGGTGTTCTGTGTCATTTCACACCTCCTGCGAGCAGTGCCCAAACTGATTAATTTTTTAAGCATGCTTTCATCTTTTCTTGGTTTCCTTGGGAATTATGTCAGCTGTGAAGAGCTGTAATTCTCAAATGGGTAGCAGGAAAAGTACAGCTCTGTATGAGAGGGCTAGCTTTAAGAGTTTACTTAGTTGCTATTAGGCACAATATCCAGCATCATGGGTAATACACAATCAGTAGATAGTAATAGCCCAAACCAGCAAATAAATTGTTAAATCAGCAAAATATCCACTGACTAACACTATGGACTGGGGTGGTGAGCCGGGTCATTTCCCAGCACTTAGCACATTATCTGACCTGCAGGACGATTTCCAGTGAAAGCCACTCACCATCATATTTATAGATGTTCATGTTGCGAGGTTCCGGGTAAAAACAGGAGCAGATCAGAGAAAGCATGGACAGCTCCTTCATCTTTTCCTTGTAAGCTGAAATGAGAGATCTTGTTAGCATGCTTCACTTCCCCAGCTCCTCCTTAGTGAATCTCTAGCTGCGGTGGCTGGCTGGGGACCAGCAAATCTGCTCTATCACCCGTCTAGCAGATTCCTCTAGAATATTTACTTTCAACTATTTCTTCTGAACATTGAGCCTTTGTCAAATCACATGTGAGGTGCTCAGTACTGCAGAGACTGCTTCTGATCTCCTACGTGACCTCAGACTTGGGTGTAATGCAGACAGTTCTCTCTAGTTTATATAAAGTGAATATGGCTACTAGGAAATGTATTTAGCATTGGAAGAGTGCCATGACTCCACTCTCTCCTGGCAGGTGGAGACATGAAGCTCTTACAAATTCTCTGACGTACCCAAATGCAATTGAGAACAGCTCTGAAATGCTGCCCATGTGTTGCCATAGGCAGATGCTAAAGACATTATCTGTTACAAATGAAAATGTCATCCAGATAATTAAAAATAAAACCAGAAATGAGGATCCATTTATCAAATCCTTTGCATAATGTTCTTAATATGTGTAATGACTTGAAAGAAAGCTTTTCCTTCTGCACTTACTGGCCAAAACATGTCGCTTCCATGCTCAGGTCTAGTTTATATCACTTGATGCAACAAATACCCCCGTAATTTACCTTTACGGTGTTACCTTTATTGACTTTGTAATGCCTATAGGCCCCAGTTATGGACTGAGTAGGAGTTGGTCTAGAAATGGTGATACCAATACCTAACCATTATACAATGTTCTACATTCACCCTTTCTAATTGCTATCATCCCAGCTTATAAGAAGGAAAAATGTCTTGTATCTGGTCACTTGGCAAGTAAATGACAGAGCCCAGACTAGAGCCAGCTCTCCTGGGTCCTGGGGCAATACCCTAGCCACTGCCCACACTGCATGAAGTATAAATGTTGGCAGGGGGGGAGGGTGTTGCTTCAGAATTCATCCTGGCACACACAAATCCCTGCTATTATCAAAATCGTATCTACAAAGGCAAACACACATTTGCTGCCAGCATGTGAAAACGTGGCTTAAAATATAACTGCAGCTGAAAGTATTGTATTATTAACAGATTAGACCAAATTAATTCTTGATGTTACTAAAGAAAAATCGGACAGCCCTTTGATTGTCAAATTGTGGATACATATGAAATTGTCATTCAGCCTTTCTCATGGATGCTCTTGTGCTTTCTGAATTCGTTTTTCCTACTCAGAAAGGCCTCTGAAGTTGATGAGGGCTTGAGAGCCTTTGACTACTGCTTGGTGGTATTTGAATTATCCATCGGTTCAGGAATGAATTTCTAGCTGTCAGTGGATGACTGGTTAATCTAATTAAGCTTTGCATGGGGACCTCTAATCATGGACACTAAATAAGCCACCTAAAGGACATACGGTTTTTTGGAAACCACCTGAGAAAGCCAGCACCTCAGGTCAAGAGCGTACTGAAGATTTTGCTTTCTGTGAACTGAGGTTGTCAAGGAAGCTTGGACTTGACAAGTTTTTTGGTTTGAAACATAGGTACCAACTTGCAAGGAATAACTCAAAAATCTTCTGAAGAGACAAGTCACGTCCAGCTGATGTCTGTTAACAGTCAAACATAATGGTGTGTTCACTTAGTCCTCGATCCAACAAAGCATTTAACCGCATGCATAATTCTAAGCACACAGGTGTGGTTGTCCGGACTGTCCTTTGAGGAGGGCTTGCCCAGCCAGCTGCCCACACCACCAAAATCGCATCCTTTTCAGCAGGGAGGTTGTAGAGTGGGAGCTCATGAGACCCCGCATGCTGCCCAGGAGGCTGCCAGACACACAGAAAATGGATGCTGGCTTGCATGTTGGGGACATGGCCACTGATGACTCGAGCTGAAAGCTGCATGTTTTTGCACAACGTCTGCTGAATCACTGCTACAAAGTGTACCTTGAAATACCTTTATAGAAAGAGGCATGCAAAGCAGCGTCCCAGGAATCCTGCCTTTTGGGGCCTTTGTTATTATTTTTTATCTTTGCTTGACATTGAATATGTCTTGTTTTCTAACAGCATTTAAAACAATTAGAAAAAGTGTTTGTTCTCCCAGCTTGTCATCTGCAAAACATGGCTGGAGAAAGATAAGGACGTGCTCAGCTCTTTCTTTTCTGGACAATAGCTGCACTGAAAGCACACTGGTGAAATCACTGTCCTATTTCATTCTGGCCGCTGACAGAATTAGGATGACTTTCCATGCTTTACAAGCATTAAATTTACTTTTTTCATGGTATTGATTTAGTCTCCATTTACCCTAGAAAGTCCTTCAGCCATAATCAGAACTTGGCTTGAATACTCACAGGAAGTTCTGGAGGCTGCTGGGAACCAACCAACCTCCCGTGTTGACAAGTACTGTTTTTCCTGTTGGGAGACTTAAGGACTGGGGGTCTCAAAGGAACTCAGAGGAAGAGCTACACAGCTCCTCGGGTGTCCAACATAAGCATTGTGATGGCTTGTCCACCTTGACCAGGCAAAGAGCAGCTTATTTGACAACATGGAGTAGCAGGAGCCCTGCTTTGCTCAGCTGTCCTTTCCTTAAACTGCCATACATCAAAAAAAAAAAAACCAAAGCCATTATGTTAGCCCAGTTAGTGGTCTGATAAGAGTGGCAGGCCCATGTCACACAGGTTGAACAGAGAGCTAACTGTGCTTTCCCAAATTCTGAGGAGTTAGTGTTTTAGCTATGGAAGTCTGTTCTCCCAAAAAGAAATGTTTTTCTATTAAAAAAGCAGCACACTTAGGCCAGAAACAGGACCTCTTGTGTTAACTGAAATAGGCACAAAAATTATCTGTCTTATAGTGGATCTTTTAAAAACCCTTGAAGACAAGCAGTGATTGCAACAAAGTTTATTTTCCAAATGTGTTTCAATTGGCTTGCTAATTACATAGCTCCTTGTGCAGTCATGTAGGGTACATATCATTCCATTAACTGCGCAAGTTAAATGAAGGAAAGTAAATGATGGTAATCATAATACTACAAAAGCTCTGAGAGGGAAATTGCTAAGAAAGAACAATGTTGACAAAAGATGGCAACAGAATCTTCTTAGTTATATGCAGCAAGATTTAAATGTTTATATGCATTAAAAGCTTCAAAGCCAGGCAAGAGCAGGACACTGATTTTTGCTAAAACCAGAAGGGATTTCAGTACTAGCAATTCTTGCAGTTTTGCTGTGAATAGCCTAGTATTCACAGGTCTTAAATTCTGAAGCTGAGTGATTATTTCTGACCCTCATCTACCTTTTTTAAAATAAATTCCTCATATTCAGAGTTGCAGAGAACACCTTAGAAGTACTGATGCTCTCTAAAAGCTTTGACAGCTTCAGAGAAGAAACTCGGATAGCTTTGAAACTCAAGAATGATTTTTTTTCTGAATGAGTCCCAAATGCACCTTAATACCATTGTTTTAAGCCAATCTCACATTTTTTCTCAAACTTCAGGCATTACTTTTAATTGCTATGTTTAGAAACTGTGAAACCACTCCCTGCGTTGGGTGAACACTTCCATACTCTTTCTTTGTGGGTTCTTTACTTGCTGCTCCAGGTTAAGATCTCCTGGAGGCTTTCGAGGGCACCAGTGCTACATCTGCATGAGCGAGCAGGGAAGCACAGGACTGGATCTCTGGAGGGAAACAACTCCAAGGACTCCATGCCCATGCTGTATAAATCTTGAGGGTCTTTTCTTTAGACTAGTTTGGTCCCATGGTCTAAACAACCAATAGTGCCTGGAGCACAGTAGATACACTGCTATTCCACGTCTTCCAGTTTCATTACCTATCACAGAAACCAGTTTGTGCAGTCTGAGATGGCTCTGCAGTGTGATCAAAGCATGGTCAGCTGGGGTGTTTTGATGATTCTCTTTGTAAGCGCTTGCCTGATCTCAAATAATATGCTTATTCTGGATTCACCCCGTATATACTTATACTTATTTATGATATAGTAACTATATGTATATGCTATATACATACTTATATGCTTATTATGGATACATCCCGTATTCCTCCACTAACGACAGAAAATTAGTCCATCACCAGTCCTGCAGGTCATAAGGAAGCTAATAAGGAAGAATGCTATGGCTGCCATTAGAAATCAGCAACCAGTTATTTGTCGCTGGGAGAAACAGGAAGATTAGGGAAAACACCAGTAAAACTACCCTGTCTGTCCTCATCAGTTATCCAATAGCTATAAGGAGTTTTTTTACAATTTACCCTGTAAAATGAAATCTGTCCTGACTGATGGGCCATGGGCAATTTGGGTCACATTTTGTTCCTTGGCAAAGAACAGTTAGGACAGATTGCTGTGTCACAGCAGAGACCATTATTCATAAGCAAGACTATTTTTAACACATGAAAGCAGAGAGATAAGTGTAAATGTTACTTATAATTAACATCTGATGAAGGCAAATCTGTTGATTCCTTTTGCCTTACTGAATCCAGTCCACATATAATAAAGTGTTAATGAGTTTTGACTCTTCAAGTCCCACTAGCCAACCAGTTTTGGAAGTTCTGCACACCTGGAAGGAAACAGAAACTGGCACGTTGCCCATGGTCAAAATGTGCAACCCGTAACACAGCTCAGCTCCGTGTTCCCTTGCCAGGCACCTGTGAGACAGTCTGCTTTCTGAGACTGAACTGAAATCCTGCTTTATTTTCTGCTTTGGAAGACACTGCAAGATTAAGACTAGGTGAAATGAAATGCAAGATAGAGAAGACCCACCACAGCCATCCTTTACATTGATTTCTCATGGATGTTACTGACAAAGCAATTTGTTACAAATTTCACTTTGTTAATGCTCCCTTTGAGGTGCTAGAGTTTTTGGTTTGTCAAGACAATGCTTTAAGTCACAAAAAGCCATGCCATTTTGTGAACACCAAGTCTGTTGGCCAGTCATTTTTTTTTTTTTTATAATCCATTTTAGTAGCATGCTGCATCTTTTTCTGTCAAATGAAAAGGTGTTATATGATCATAACTGTAACTGTTTCCCCATAGCTGGTGGGGTATTTGAAGTAAGCTACATGACGAGTGGTGGTAAAGTGGTGAACTAGTACGGGGACTAGTACATGGGCTGGCGAGAAGTAAAAAACTCAAGATGGGGCACACCTGATAGGGATCCTACATACCATTTAATTTTTGGCACTTGTTTGAGATGCACGAGTCTGGGATTCGTTTTCATTAATGTTTGCCATCTAGTACTTAAGACAGCTAGTTTGCAGCAGTTATGAAAGCTTTCTCTTCAGTCAATGGAGAGATAAGCACCATCACAGAGTCACTGTGACTGGTCCCATTCCAAGAGAGATGTCTAAGATAAACGAATTAGGTTGTCTTAAGGCCAACGAATCTCTGCTGTCAAAAGCCTAAGGATGCTTATAAGCTTATGGAGCCGCCAGTGTTGGAGAGAATGAAAAAAAAAGCCCCTGCAATGAATACATCTTATGCTTCCTTTACACTCAATCATGAGTGATGTCTCATTTTGGTGGTTCACATAGGTGGAGCTTATTTTGGTACTGTCTTTCTGAATGCAAAACACTGCTCAGCAGAGTATTTGGTGCGAGTCCATCTCACAACCTTATGCATATGTGTGCTTTTCCAGTTTCCCCAACAAAAATATAAGGTTGCTTTAAATTGTACTAAAAGCTCATGGGCTCTTCAATGCCCTACAGCGCTGACCTGTTTCACTGGTGGGGTAGGGGGCATGGGACCCTCACTCACCTGGGGCCATTCTTCAAAACTCTTTAAAATTGCACTCTTCATATACTGCAGTGCAGTTTAATACAGATAGGAGTATAGAGTTTTGGTCATGTCTCCCACCCCTGAATTATGTGATATTTCTGTATTTAGGCCACAGAGAAAGCAGGTATTAAGAAAAGGAAATAAGAAACAGAAAATGAGGAAAAGAAATTGTGAATTACTGAGTTTCCTCTGTCAACAGTGACTGGCATTTCCTATCAGGTCCAGAAAAAGAGAAAGAATGAACTTGGACAGATCTAATCTGCTTTTGTGGCAACTGAGACTTTTAAAAAGTAGTTTTAGGCATTAACTTCCATAACCCTCGTGATTGTTCTGAGGACACTAAAGCTACCTAGGTTTTGGCAGAAGCATTAGCAATTTTATGCTCTCCAACCAGAGGTTCTTTTAACAAACTAACTGCTTTAAAATGGTATGGCAAGGAATCAATCATTAGTGTCATTCATAAAAGCACAGGGTGGCAGTCAAATCAGGAAGCACTGTAGAATCAGTTCTTCAAATCACAAAAAAAGATGCAACAGATCTGACCCCTCAGCTTCCTATTAAGATTGTGTCAAATTGTACCAATGAACCCTGTCCTCAAGTGGAAGCCCTTGCGTGCCACTTCTACAGCATAGTTCAGGATCTGGCTGGAAAACCCATCTGAAGGAATACACAAACAGCTGTTTGCTTATGCAAAGACTGCCCAGTAATGATTTTCTTTCATCTACGGTGTGTAGATGCAAACACATGCAAACATGCAGATTGGAGGGTGGCACAAGTCTGAGTGAAAATTGCCCCTAAATTTACAGCTTAATCACTGATCACGACTGGATTTTTGGACTAAAATGGACTACTCCAGATGCCATGTATGTGATTTTTACTTGAAGTGTGTGATTGGATTCAAAAGTCTTTGTTCACTTTATTTTCTGATGTCAGAATGTAATGTTAAGATGTAAAGTTACAATTTTGTATTATTTCAATTTATGGGATTTTCACTGCTGTAGCAATAAGAAAACTCAGTTACTGAACCCTGACTGTTATGGTCATCTGTGACTTGAGTTAATGGGACTGTTTTGTTGGGCTACTGCCACCGCATTGTCAAAATGAGGTTTTAATGGAAGGTTTTTTTTGAATTTTGGGAAAAAAAAGTCTTATGATGGTTACTCAAAACGAACAGTGATGCAGATGCTTTGTCAAAGTCACTATTAGAGAGTCTTGGGCCAGATTGTACTGCCTGCTTATAGAAATGGAAACACACCCATTTCCTTCCAGTGTGGAAGGAACACAGACCTGTGTCTGTCCAGAGCCTGCCAGTGAGCTCAGGGCACTGACAGCCTCACCACATTGCACGCTGGTGGAAACATGGGTGGAACAGACAAGAAAGCTATGGGTAAGCTTCTCCTCCTTCTCCAGCTCTGCAGAAAGCGGTCTGTAGCTGTGGCAGAGCCAGATGCTGCACCCCCTCTTCTGAGCCACCCCTTTGGAGAGCCAGTGCATCACATCGGTGTGAGGAAGCCCTTGGCACTTCAGTTCCAACAGTCCTCCGGGACTGAAGGGAAGGCCATGGAGCCCAGTGTTAATACAGAGGTCTGTGGCCCTCCCAAAATCCTTCTGAACTTCAGGGAACTTCAGCCAGGGTGAAACCAAAAATTCCAGAGATTTTTTTTTCCCAAGGGGAGAAGACCTCCTTCTTTAAGGCTTGCTTTGCCTTTGCAATTTTTCAAGGCATCCCCCCATATTTCCCTCCCTACCTCCACACCCCATCTCCCTTCCCCCAATTTTCTTCCCATAGATCTTTTCATGTAGGAAAGGATGTGAGCTGCTAAACAGTCTTTGAAGACAACGGAGAGGATGAACAGTGAGGAGTTAACTCAAAGGCTACAGTACTCCTAAGGCAGCTTGATTTCCTACTGGTTAACTGACAACAACTGTCTAATTTTTTGCAGTGGGAAGTTCAACCCTTGTTCTTCAGGTGCTTTGGCAGGATGCTGAAGTTTAAGATGCTGAACTTATTATGCCTACCTTCATAAGAGGCCACCACAGCCATCGATATTTCCTGGTACACTATTATCACCTACGTAAGTGTGAAAGTCATGTAAGCATCAATAGTTTGCAGATCTTTAAGGCAGCCCCATCCAGCAACCATTCTGCTCTCTGCTGTCCCCTGTATTCTGTGGAAGCAGAAAAAACTGTCGAAATCCAGCTATGGGATGATGTGAACCAAAGAGATTTTCCTGAATGTGAATTGGATGGAAAAAGTGAATAGGCTGTGGAAGCTGCACCAGGAGGAAATAACCCTCCTTAGTTGGCTCACTTAACCTGTGTGAGAACTGTTGCTGGTTTTGTTACATACCTGCACACAGGAAAACAGTCTCTTTTGACTGGTATTGTAGCAAGCTTGGCTCTGTAATGTCTTACAAGAAAATCCTTGGGTTTACTTTTAGTTTAGGACTATTGATAAGAGTAGTAGTAAGGAGTTTGCACTATGTGCATTCTGGGTCTGATCCTATCATTAATTTTCCTGTTCTCAAGAAAAATCCCTATCCCTTGTGCTATCACTCAGAATCTTATATAAGAATCAAAACTTTAAGCCCTGGAATTTTTGAATGGGTGGATTTGCTTTCCATGATTTAATGCTCACTGTGTGTAATGTACTTCCTCCGCATTGTATACCCGAAGAGTTGTGACATACCCTTTCACCAGCACACAAAGCCATTTCAAGTCTTACTTCTGAGACAGGTCACATATAAAATGTCTTAAAAAGCCAGATATTTCACCCCAAAATTTCCACTAACATGGCTTTGAAGATCCACCCCCCGCTAAGCAGCACTGAACCAGAATGTCTCCATGCAGGCTAAAAGCAGTGTTTTCAGGCATGCTCATATTCAGGCATGAAGGCGGCCAGAGAAGCAGAAGGCTTCTCAGAGACTCTCCTCAACACACCCTGCTGTCCACAGGTTATCTTGTCTCACCACTTCTGCGACTGGAGCTACTACCTGTCTGAGCCTGCCAGAACAGCAGCCTAGTAGAGTCTGGTTCAGGACTTCCCTACAGCCGGACAGCCCCCAGATTTATGATCCTTCCCTCAGAAGCGGCTGTGTAGTGCTCAGGAGCCCCCCAAGCCATGCTGCTTCCTGAGTGCAAAGCCATGATGCTCGGCTTGGTCCTGGGCTGGTGGCTGAAGCACCAGGGAAGGACTTGCAATGGAGGTGGTACCGCTTCAGTGTCTTTCTAAGTGTGGGCTGGACTGAGTCACAGCCTGGAAGCTGCAGAGCTTTCCCCTGACCCCCGGCACGCAGGTATCAGTCACCACCACTGCTGATCCAGGCACTGGGTGGGAAGTGCAATTTCGAGTCCTTGCTTTTGAGCACACTAGTTTCCCCTGGAGGACCCAGCAGTCAGGGACTAGGCTATCAGAGATGGCTGCTGTCTCCCAGTATGCTCTTAAGGTCATCTCGTCATTGTATCATGGAGGCCCAGCCGAGATCCGCACTACTTTCTGTACAAACATGCCGGGTGCGAACACCCTATGCCAAAGAGCTTACAGTGTAAGTGAGAAAGACAGGCAAGGGATGCTGGGGGAGAAAGGACCCAGAGGTGAGAACAGTCCCACTCTGCAGGAAAGCTTCATGGAGAACACAGGTCTCCTGATTTCTGCATGAGTGACACCTCCGTTGGCGCAGGCTGTCTCCGAGAGCGCTGCAGGCAATAACGGGTACTGGCTGGTGAAGCAGCCCCTAGAGTGAGGATGCAGATCAAGTATGATGAAATAGAATGGCAACAATTTAGTTATGCAGCCTACTGTGAACAAACAGCATCTTCCCAAGGTATGAATCGTGCTACAGGTTCTGTTTTAGCTCAGTAAGACTGGGTTACTAGAGCAGGGTGTGACAGAGCTGGCTGCCAGTATTTCTTTTATTTTTTTGAATCTCACCCTCAGCCATGTGTGCTTGGAACGGTGGCATTTATTCAGTTTTTACCTAATGATCTCTTCCGAAGCTTCCACTGACTTAATTTTGCATCACCCTGATCCCTTTATGTAGGCTCGATAAACTCTTTCCTGGTCTTGCATCACCTGGCCATGCATCACCCACTGACACTGGATGTAATTTTATTCCATGGCGGCTGTGTATTATCATGCCTAGAGAGTAATGACATAATCCTGGCAAATTGTCAGTCTTCACAATTGAAGTAAAAGTTCTGCTGCTGTTTCTTTTCATCTGGACACAGTAGATCCTTCCTGGATTTGTACTGATATTACTTCAATTACATTATGAAATCCGCCTCCCCCCCCCCCCCATCTTTGGACTGAGATTACAGTAAATTGTTCTAAGAGCCATACCAAGCTTCTCAAGAGAGCAATTTTTTAGCAGAATTACCCATATGTTCTGAAAGCAAGCCATTGACACAGCATCAAGCAAAGGAATGGCCCAAAATGCTTCAGCAAAGCAGGTAATTAAGAAAGAATGGGTAAAGAACCCAACTTTCTGTGTTTTCATCATTCAGGGAATCTCAGCTGTTACAGAGTACCTCAATCAAGGGAACAGTGCCAGTTTCCATTAACTGACAGGCTGGTCCTTGCCATTTTTCTTGGATCAGATACACACGCGGCTTTAATAGAACTGCAAGTCAGATAAAAAATGTGACTTTTTTTTTTATAACTCAGATAGGGCTTGTAATCACAACCCTCATTAATACACTTTCTGTGCCATTCCGAAGTGCAGATATCTTTGATGTCTTCCAGTATTTTAAAAATCATGCTTTGAACTGATGAAGGCCAAAATATTAGTCAGTGATAACTTAAGGCTCAGATAACAATAAGCAAATTCAATTGCAAGGTGGCTTTTTTTTTTTTTTTTAGGCAAAGAAAATACTGAGGGCTATCAGCTAACTAGAAAATGGTGTTTATATTATATGGGATAAACACAATTATAATTTGCAGTAGGCCTGGACTCTTGATCTTGCCATTGCAGTAATTAAACGTATCCCTAGCTTGCTGAGTCATTTCACTGAGCGAAGAACCTATTGCAATTATTTTCATATCATAATTATCAAGAGAATCCATTTTAGAGACAATATGCTGCTGTGAGGGCTGTGGAAGTTACCCCTCAAACTAATCACTTCATATAGACTAGAAACCCCATTTTAGTGTTTGAATAGCAAACACATAGAAGCATTCATTATTTAGTTTACATATATGTGTATGCAAAAAATATATTAAGCTTTTTTTACGTTACTTTATTGGTCGATTTGAGCAATCCGCAGCATGCATTTAATGTACTTAACCCAAAACAAAATATGTGTAACTGCATCTTTATGCTAGACAATCACTGGCTGCCATGACTACCGACTAAATGTCAAAATGCAAAAGACAATGAAAGGAGACAGTTTGAAAAATCCAATTTTCTTCTGAGTTTTGAATGGAATTTTAATTTTGTGGGACATTTTAAAATAAGGATGTCTCATCAGTTTGAATAAAGGCACTAGTTTGCTTTCTGCACACAACTGCAAATAATGTA
Organism: Elanus axillaris; assembly: GCA_026212715.1. Taxonomy (NCBI): domain Eukaryota; kingdom Metazoa; phylum Chordata; class Aves; order Accipitriformes; family Accipitridae; genus Elanus; species Elanus axillaris. The sequence goes on along the minus strand of JANZLQ010000029.1, from coordinate 21,732,807 downwards.
CATATGTAAGTAGATTACTTAAAAATGAAGGGTTCCTATCCTTGCAATAATATAATGGCATACGTATTATAATTGTGTTAATTAATAGTAGTATTTCAAATTTGAATGCCAGAACAAAATAAGCTCTTAGTAAATGACTTTTAAGTTTCTGTATAAAACTGTTTGGCATTACAGCTTGCCTGTTGACATAACTCGTATTTGTGGAGGATTTTGCTTTAAAACCTAAGGAGGTGTGGTAATGGAAACTGTGTTGCAGATGACCTGATACTCCGCTTTATACTCTGGTACTTTACATAGTATGGCTTAATTCCCTTTTTTCATAACAAAGACTACAGAAATTTGAATGTCTTTATACAAATTTAAGAGTCTACTCAATTGGGTATATGTGGGAACAAGGGGCTGTATTTATTTAATTACAAGATATTCCAAAGGACTGAATTTCTGGGTTTAGAGAAATTTGGTCCCTAATTTAAGAAAGTCTCCCTGTGTAGGAAGCCTATCAACGGTGCGTTTATGCTTGGAGAAATCCTTTGGTTAAAAAATAATGTCTTTAGGTTTTGAAGGACTTTGAAAGCACTGCACAGAGTAAGCAAAAATGACAGCAACTCCCTGATCAACCATGTTGATACAAAGCAGATTCTGTAAAACTCATCTTTTCACTTGCTGTTATCTCCTAACAAGTAGGCAGCAGAATGACTAGGAAAAGTATCTTTTGGCAGGTCCTCAAATCTAGAAACTGGGGCTACTTCTAGACATTTCAGTATTCAACATGTTCACTGTGAAAATCTATTTTCACAGCATTTAAAGACTTAAGATAATTTTCTGCTAGTCTTCTATACAGTCGTGAAGAGAGTAAAAATGCCCAAGTGAGATTTCAGATGTTTCTGTGTGTGGCTACATAAACCCATAACCATCAGTGCTGAAAGATGAAGTCTAAACATCAAAATAGGTACGAATACTGGGGCAGTGACTTTTTTAAAAAATAAATTTACAGAAATAAATTCAGCATATGTAGGTTGGCTCTGAAAGTCTCACAAGGAGGAGTTTTTTTGCTGTTTCTTCCACCTTTCTTTTAAAGGGGTCATATTGGGAAAATGGAGAGAAGCAGCAGGCCAGAAGCAGAGGTGTGTGTGAATCAACAGGAGGGGAGGTTTGGTTCACCAGTGGTTGAAGGTATGTAGTGCTGTGGAGTGCATTGAGGTACTGCATCCAGTTTTGGGCCCCCCAATTTAAGAAGGACATGGAGGAAGAGTTGAAGGTCCGGTGGAGGGCTACCAGGAAGGTGAGGGACCTGAAGCATGTGGCCTGTGAAGGATGATAGAGGAGGTCAGGTTTATTTAGTTGGGTAAAGAGGTGGCTAAGGGACAAGCTGCTTACAACTACTGGAAGGAAAGATCAATGAAAAGACAGACCCAAACTCTTTCAGATAACAGAAGAAGGAACAACGGTCACAAATCGTGACTTGGGAAGATGTGAGATGATCCATTCAGGAGTTCGCCAGGCAAAGTGGCGATGGTCCTTCTTCAAGCAGGAGGGCAGGCTAGATAACCTCTAGATGTCCTTCCAACCAGTTTCTCCATAGTTCCATTCCCAGAGTGAGCTCAATTTTTTGTGTGCCATTGTAGGAGGGAGGGCTTGTTAGCAACTTACAGCCCCAGCTCCACTCCTCTTCATTACTCACATCTTTTAGTGCTTGCTATCCCAAGAAAAACACATCTCATCTCACTGGCCCTCTGGACTATTGCTGTCATTCAGGATCTGTGCCTCGGCTGCAGACTCTTGGTAAGCTCACCCCCAGCACACTACAGAACCAAATCCACTGGGCTCCTCTCCTGGCTCTTCCCCCAACCTCTCTCTCACTTGCTGCCCTCCATCCAACCTCCCTTCTTGCCAGAGAACCTCCCGGTCTCCTTTTGCCATGTTGCAAGTGCATCTTGTTGGGGCAGCACCAGGAAGAGAACCCAGCTGTTCAGCGGCTGGACTTCAGATGCGGCCATCACCATAGGCCACTTCCCCAGCCATCCCACCTCTTTTCTGAAATGCAGTCTTCCAAGTACCCTTTCAGATTTGGTAAAAACTCTCTCGGCATATAAGCTTGCTTGCAAAGCAAGCAATAAGCCATACAGAAAAGACACAGGCAATAAAAAAGATACATAAAAGCAAATAAAGAGAATTATTGTCACTGTTCTTTTAAATTTTGGCTTTGCCTCACTGGGACAATTTTGTATAACCGGTGGAGTTGAAATGATCATTTTATTCTTGGAATCGTTGCAAATAAAATAGCAGTCTGGTCATCAGTGAGTATTAACTTATGTAGCACAACTAATCTGGTGTCTCTGCAAGTTTTGTCATTGAGCAAAACCGTAAAATCATATTGGAAATAGAGCACATGGACATAAGTGTGCTTGTTTTAACCAGAAATTGGCACAATTGAAAACATTTATATAGAAAAAACTTAAGACCTAATCCAGACCACAAAATAACTCTGAGAGATTTATTTAACTGGTCGTTCCTTGCTTTTTTTTTTAGTAAAACTGATTTGAGCAGTGACAGCAATCAATGAAGTGACCTGTGTGAAGTCAATAACCTTGACTCCTGCTAGGTGACAAGCATTTTCCAATTTGCACATCCTTTCTTAGCCTAAGAAAAAATACATGCAAAGTATGTATGCTAAAATAAAGCTTCAGCTTGAGCATCCACTGAATTGTGGCCATTTATCAGTGGTCCTCTCAAAGCCCATCTAGAAGATATGGCCTGTGTCGTGCATCACTCTACTGTCATGAACTTCTCCTAACTCCCAGTAAAATTAATTACAACAGTTTGAAGTTTTTGTCAGTCCTGATCTTGAGCTGATTAATACTGTTTTACTAGCAATCAGATCATTTGTGGATGAAATCCCAGCCTTGTTTTAAGTCAACCAAAAAGTTCTCTTCAACTTTGGTGCATTTAAGTTTTATCCAAGAGATGCTTTCTGGGGAGCTTTCTAAGATGAAGCTTTTGAGGTATTCATTACGTACCTGTTATTCTGTGGCTTTCAGATTTTTCTCTATGATGTTTAACTAAACTATCTATGCAGCTATTACTAATTACCTGATTTATACTTCTACTATTGTATCCTGCCATGTCTTTATGCATATATTCAAACATCTGATTGCCTCCATTAAGAAAATAATGATACCACTCAACAGCACATTGCTAAAATTTATCATGGTTAAGCACAGATGATAAATATTATTGAGTAATTTAATCAGAAGATGCATAAAATGAATGAGAAGAAAAGAAAAACAAAGAATGGCAGCCTCTTCTTTGAAACCATGCTGATGGTGCAAAGAAATTAGTATATTATTCAGAATTGATTAAATTGCTGACAGAGAACATTGCTGGTGGGATATTTTTGTTACGATTGATGCTACAATAAAACTAGGACAAGAATCACTGGTCAAAGGAAGTGACCTGTGTTTTAAGTCACTTTGCTCAGATCTGCATAATAGAAATACATTGATTTTTGAAGATGGAAAATTAATGCATAAATATCTACACTCTAACAATTTATATGGACTTTCAGTAATGTGACTGCTCCCAATTTAGTCTTTCAGGATCCACCTCTGTCTTTCATCTTTTGTCTTCTCCTTCCCTTTTTTATACTGTTTTTCAATTTAGTGATGTTTTTCCTGTTCTGAACTATTACTAAAGATTTCTAGAATTCATTTGTTCTGTCAGGCTATTTATCTCTCTGTAGCGATCTATCTGTCTCTAATTTTTCTGCAGTACTGGCCTCCACTTACACATTTGTTCTTGATGAATTCAGAGACACCGCTCTGCTACTAAATTAACCACGAGGAGCTGATCCCTGCAGAGATGCTCCATTGATTTCTGTGGGGCTCTGGTATAAGGGCGCTTGGCTCCTTTAGAATAAAAAAAGACAACCACTTGCAATACCTAGATATTCAGGGCACTATGCACCAGCATATCCCAGCATCAACAGTCCATCATTAAAGGCAAATTAGCACTTCTTCTCTGTTGTTCAGCCCGTCCTTTATAACAGACTTATCAAACTTCCAGGACTGGCTTCACTGTCTATTTTTCAGTATGTTCTAAAAGTAGCAGGAGCTGGACATATCCAAACGTCAACTTCCAACAGCCTGCTTTTTCTCTTTTGTTGTATAATCAAATTATTTTTTCCATATTAATTCCTGTATAATCAAATTCTCCTTTATTAGTGTAGCTGGCTTTTATATGACTTTTCAAAATAAGAAAAGTTTCCTTCCTCAGCTGATGCTTAAGGAGATTTAAAGAGGGGGGAAAGTGGGTTCATCAGATGTAATTCAACCTGAGTCTACTCCCATAGATTTCCACTGGTTTAGGATCTAATTCTAGCAAGACTGGTGTTCCTGGCCTTTGCACATCTTAGCCGCTTAAATGTATGACCCATACACCACAGTGAGCCATTGCTATTTCCCATCTAGTGCCACATTTTTCCCTCCACTGCATTAGAAAACATGGCAGTCCTCCTTCCACTGACCACTTTGTTGAATTACAATGATCTGGCCTACAGTTTTCCTGGCTGCAGGGCTGCCTCTTGCTGAATTTTGGACAAGCTTTTAGCAAAAATCATTTCACTATTTCTGGGAAGATAACTAGAGAAAAATACATGCACGTGGTAAACTAAACAAGTGCTTACTGCATTTGCTTGCAAGGCTCTAGCACTCTGTGCCAGGAAATCATTCCTCATTTGAAAAATCGGCCCAGGCCTGGCTGTGGAGTAAGTCATTGAAGTATCTGATTTCAGGCTTCAACCGTGGCTGGGAAAGACATGTCCGAGATTTACAGCCAATTTCTCTGATGACACTTTGTGCTGGACATGACTGATTCCACATGGGCTGAGAGCGACACTTCAAACACTGCTCCTCTTTGTTGCTGTGGACCAGAGGAGTGCTGGAAATTGGAAAAACAAGAAGAGGAAACAACTATCCTGTGGTCTTAATTCCTGCCCTTCTGGCCCCACAGAAGTGTGGAGGATTACCAGAAGTGATGGGCTGCGTGAAGAGGTGAGAGTTGACTCTGCCTGGTGGAGGAAATTGCCGAGAGCAGATGAATTAAAAAAAAGAAGACACCCCCCCCC
>JANZLQ010000029.1:21646774-21711850 GCA_026212715.1 Elanus axillaris | reverse complement strand
TTTCCTTTCTTTTCCTTTCTTTTCCTTTCTTTTCCTTTCTTTTCCTTTCTTTTCCTTTCTTTTCCTTTCTTTTCCTTTCTTTTCCTTCTTTTTCTTTTTCGAGAAGAGCTGACACCTGTCTCTGAAATAGGAAACCGTGTAGGAAGAGCAGCCATAAATGCAGTCCTAGGGGTATCAGCAGATGGCAAGCATATATGATAGAGCACCTATTGTTCTCACAATATATGCACTTTGAGGCTTTCCTGTGGTCTCTACACATTCAGTAGCCCTCTAGTAGTCCAGCCTCTCCCTGTTATCACTGGCTGTAGACAAACGCTGGGAGGAAGGCTGAGAGTAGGAGAAGCACGTGCCATACTACCCCAGACTTTGTTCCAGCCACTGACTGCTCTCAGGAGATGCCTGAGGCTGATACAGTTTTCCTACTCAGTAACCCCTGATGGATCTTTTCTTTCTTCTACAGTGTCCGCAATGTCCTGTGGCAGTCGGTTCCATGGGGTGGCTCCTTGCTATGTAAAGAGGCATCTTCTTTTGCTTATTTTAAGCATGTGTCCTACCAAGACCTATTATGTTTGTCTAGATGTGGGTTACTATGTACACTTTCAGTCCTAGAATCATAGGGTTCTTCACTTTTTAAAGTAAGAATTAACGGAGGGAAGAATACCAGATCCGATTATCCTTTTAAAATGGGAGGAGACAAGTAGATGATGCAGAAGGAGTTAGATTAGGCTGATGGGGGACAACACCATCCACTGCACCTCATAAGTTCACAATGAAATTTTCCTAGAAAAACAGAAGTGCCAATATTCAGCAGATCTAAATCGCAAGTCTTTCCAAGACCAGGAGGCCAATTTGAAAGTGTCCTCCAAGTGTCCTCTTGAAATGGGGTGTATACTGGCATGTTTCTGATTTGGTTTCCTGACTATAGTTTTCTGAACAGTAAAATGCCTTGTGTAACAGGATATCAACAACAAAATTATGCTGCACAGTGCCTATTTCACTTTGCTCTGTCTCCCTCACTGTTTGCACTGAGAGGGTACACGACTATTTTAACTTCTTTTTGCTGTTTTTGCTCATCTTCAGATTGACTAAATTTCTTGTGACTGTTGGATGGTTATCAGCTGTTTCATCATGGCTTTTGTCTCACACCCCTTGGAGAAGACCAACAGACCATTTGATGCTCCAAGTATATTCTAGACCATTTTTCTCTATGTAGGCAGGCATATCCATAGATATGTGTGTTTTAGGATAATGTGTTATGTTATTGCTGGCTCTTGAACAAGGATCCAGTTCTTGATACCGGGCTCATCTATTCTTTTTGCAGCTAAAATTTATTTTTATGTACTCAGTGATTTATCACAGTATAGACAACAGATGATAAAGTAAAAATATGCTGAGGATAGATAAAACAGACTTTGAAGATATTAGTTGCATTTGGGTGACATTCACACTTCGAGGGAAGCAGCAGCAGAAAACCACTTTGAGAATGAAGTGTAGGAGAACTTTTTGATTTCTAGTCTTGCTCTTAGCCCATTAAAAAGTTTACAGGAAATTTCATTTAACAACTGGTTTTGCTCACAGCTTTGCCAGACTCCATTATCTTCATCTGACATTTTCAGTGTTGCATGCACATTGATTATTGTTTGAGTTTGAAAAAAGTCAGCTGAGAGGTCTTAGCTGATTTTGAGGACAAATTTTATGCAATATGACAATGTTTTGCTCATTCTGGTGATCTTTTCTTGGAAATGCAGTAGCATGACCCATTCTGCAATAGATAATTGAAATCTGGCAGGCAGTTGTTCTGGTAACAGAGAAATGGACTGTCTTTTCACTGTAAAAATCTGCTTATACTTGGCAACATTTTAATGCTTTAGAAAAAACTGTGCTTCATACTGCTTTTGGAGACACTTGCTAAAATCTTAACAGCTAAAATCTCTGAAGTTTTTCTCTTCACTCAGCATGCTTTATTTTTTTTAACAGTGTCTGTCTCATCTTTTGGGACTGAGAGCCGGTCAGGGAAATAGGAAATGGGGTGGATTAAATACTAATTATGAAGAACACAAAGACAGAATAACAACTGGAATAATGAGGGAAAGCTGGTACTGACTGGACAAAGAAACTGCAATGGAGAAGCCTTTGGGAGCGTGAGTAATTAGGGTTGCAGAAGCAGGCTATGGGAAGAGTAGGGTTGTGAGACAGGGCCTGGCATTTGTTTGCTGAAGAGATGAAGGACAAGGATTTGCGGCATAATGTGGGGAGGTGGTTGCTTGGCAACCTTAATTTGGTCCCCTTATGATACATGTGTGATCACATACTGTTTTTAGATAGGATTTCTGGCTCGAGCATCATGCAGGATGGACCTGCTCTAGGGATGTATGAGAGCTGTGCAGGAGAGACGAGTGATGCCCACGTGACTCCTGTCTCATTTATTGTTTGAGCTGGGAAGTCATTAATGAATGAAGCAAGGGAGGGTAAAGGAAGGTCATGTGACTGAAATTACACACTTTTGCACTGGACTTTTCCTATCTAGTGCTAATATAGCCACTTAAACCGGTTCTGTGATCTCTGTATGTGGAACCTCTAATAGTCTACTAGCTTCTAATTATCTAATTTTTAATGACCACCTTTATTTACGGTCCTGAATCCAGTTTGCTCAGCAGTCACACCTGTGACTGATGCTGCAACCTCTGTGTTTGAAATATTGTTAAATACTTTTAAATTACATCTGTGATGCCTCAGACAGGACATCTAAAGTCAGCGAATACCTCTGCCTTTAATTCTTCTGTGCCTCCATGCCCTATATTTTAGATAACAGTAGTACCTTTTCTTTGCCACTGTGGATTTTTGTGAAGCTAAATTAATTTGCATTTGTGCAGCACTCAGATATTGAAGTGATGAGCACCATTGAGAAGCCCTGGAGGAAATTAATAATTCTGCCGTCATAACACAATTGAATAATGGGCAGTAAACAAAGCATGGGCCACACAGTGAGTTATGAGGTGAAAGCAAAATATTGATTAGCTGTTTGGTGAATGAAGGAGCGGTCCTATGCAAAAATAGTGATTAAAGACTGTGTCAAAATGCATAGATAGAAGAAGTTATTATCACCCTTGTACAGGAGAGGTTTCCAAGAGGGGGATTAAACAATGTGCTGATGCCCCACGTGCCTTTTTCTGTCTCAGGGCAGGGTTGTTTGTCTAGTACGGAGATTCAGGTTTGTGATGAGTACTTTAATAGCTATACTCCTATTTTAAATGTGTAGGGTTCAGGAGTGCACTTTATGCTGTGAGTAGAAGGTGATGGAGTTTTTGGAGGTTCTTGTTTCTTGTGGGAATTTGCTCCATACTATGCCCCACATAGTCACTGCCCTCGAGTAGTATGGTTGGGTACGCTAAGGGTAAACAGTGCTTTGGTAGAGATTTAATGGGTGCCATGGAAGATAGTGGCAATGCATTAACAGCTTGTGCCTGGTTGGAGATTAGATAAACATGTGTAATGCTCCTGTTTGCAAGGAAAAAGGTGTTATAGTACGAGTTCATGCAGGCAGGGAGCTACTGGCTTACTAACTCACAACAAAAATCATTCAAAGAGAATAAAGAATTGTTTCCTTTTGTATTGACCTTTCCTTTTGATTATTGATACACACAAAGTGGTTTTGGTAGTATCTACTTGTAGGTACTGTTGGTATGGGGCTCAATAGGAATCTACTTTTTGGATCACGTAAAATTTCTCCCCATGTTTTTTGGTTCAGCTCTGAACTTGCAAAAGCCTGTGTACCACCTGAGTTCCAACCCTGTGACATGGGTGATGGTTCTGCTGACTGGCATACATCTGTTCTGTCCCTTTTTGTGTTGTCTTGTTTTTATTTTTATATGCAGCTCTGCAAGGCCTGTATGGTGCAGTCCCATGTCACAAAGTGCCTCCTCAGTTTTTGCCCTGTAGCATAACTAAAACAGACCTTTGTGTTTGCCACATGGAGAAGGTGGTAAAAAAACAATGCTACCAGCAGCCTATACTATTTATGCTTTTTGCTTTGCATAGCTATTTCTTTTTTTCACATCTAGAGTTTGAATGTAATCACTATGTCCCAAAGGAATGAATCTTTTCCAGTAAATCTTCAGACAAAGAAGTAAAAGGGAGTATTATTAAACCACAGAACTTGAAAAGACCGTGAGCTATTATTCATATGAGCTAATTCAGCAGCCAATTAAAGCAGTAACTCACTTTTATCTTTTCTAGGGCTGAAAAATTCCTGTCTGACTTCTGATTTCCTATTCAGTCAAACGCTATTAGATTCAAGTCATGTAAGGGCTCTAACTTTAGCCAGAAAATGAAAAAAAAAAAAGAGCAAAAGCTGCTTTCCTTTGTCACTGACTCCATGATATGTAGCCATTGTAATAACGAAACATGGAAAATCACATTAAATTAAAACTTCCAGTTCAGCAGCTGAATGGAACGGGATGGGAGTGCATTTTCATACTTTTTTTTAAACTTAAATTCAAATTGTTCAAGAGTTCTTTGAAGTGTGGCGTTTTGGGGTAGGCTGCTTCTGTTTCTCTGGAGAAGCTGGTAGATGGAAAAGTGTGGGGTTTTGGAGTAGGCTGCTTCTGTTTCTCTGGAGAAGCTGGTAGGTGGAGAAGTCTGGATGGGCTGTAGTGTTGGTAACCTGCAGATTATAGCTTCACTCAACACATGAAAGCTGTTTTTAGCTGAAGGATGAAAAGGAGAGATGATTGAGGGAAGTTCCTGGGGAACAAACTAGATTGTAAGCTAAAGAGTGAAACACTCCCTTTCTAGGGAAGATTCAAGTAGGAGTCTACACTGGCGATGAATATGTACTTCTATTGCTAGCCACAGTTGTATTCTGTGGACTACTCTAGGATATCAGCTTCCACAGGCTGGTAGCTTTTAGAATTAAGCCAATTTTAGAATTAGAAATATTTCACTTCCCAAAAATTCAGAATTTAGAATGCCATGTTTATATGATGGTTTGCAGTAGAAAATCCAGCGGGCAACCCAAAGCTTTCTGCTGTCCTTGCTAGCCTAATGTGTCTCTAAAGTATAAATAACATTTTGCTGCTGACTGAAGTTCACAAAATCAAGAAAAGTAAGGCTGTAAACTCATCTTCTTTTGAGGCTGTTGCATTAAAATATTGCAGTGTATACGTGACATAAGATCATGCAGTATGAGGAGGGTACTACAGATGTAGCAATATGACTTTCGGGATGACAACTTTAAGCTCTTGGATTTATGGATTGAACAGTTAGGGAAGGATCAAATTCCATTCTTTCAAGATGTGGATCTTCTGAAATTGCTTGTTAGATGTCTGGTTGGCAGTGAATTTCTGGCAACAGGATTCATTGAGCCAGAAAACTTTGACCTCCTTTAGCTGAAATCCTTTCTCCACTGGCCTTTCTGCCTTTGCAGGTGGACAGAACAGAACAGTAAGTCATAAAGTCTCTTTCTTTCATGTATTGAACAAATATGCAGTTACTCTTACATTCTGACAACTATTTGGAAAAATTACTCATATTTTCCTAAACATTTTCTGGAAAGGTATCTAGCCTTCACCTGAAGGCACTGAGCGATGAAAAATCCACTAATCTTTGTAAAACAATGATGTCTAGTTTTTAAGTTGAATTTCTCTGCCTTTGGAGTCCACCTTCTGGTTTTCTTTGTGCCTTTTTCTGTTTTAGTTTCCAGTCTCTTCTCAGTCCTTTTTCTGAAAAAGCAGATGATCTGGCGCTTCAAGTTTCTTGCTTTAAAGCATTATCTTAGGCCTGAGCTTTATGGTTCTTCTTATTCCATTTCTGTCCTTCTTTTTTAACATCTTAAAAAAAATAATGTAGGAACATATTATTATTTAAAAAAAGACAGGAACATATTATTCTAAAATTATCTCATCAAGAGGCAAAAACTGCCTCTCTGCTTTTGCTCATTTCTTTTCTTTTAACATGTTCAAAAATCATATTAGCCTTTCTTGCCATAATGTAGCTGCTTAAGAGTTCATGCCATTTTACCTATTTCTGGATCTATACCTTTGTATTTGAATGTATTAAAATCCAAATTTACATTATTTGGAAAATATAACAAATTTCTTTTCCACATCTATGCCACAGGTTCCAGTGTGTTGCAGTTCCAGTAACCGTCTACGTCTTCATCGCTATAGTAATGATTTGAAGTTAACTGATAAAAGAAATGAACCAAATATTCTTTTACATCTGAATTTTATCAGTGTTGTTTCATCAAGTATCAGATCCTACAGTTTACATATCTCATAAGTAGCTTTATATTTGTATGTAGGTAAGCATAAGATACCTGAAGTTAATGAGAAACACTCCCTGACTTCACTAGGACAAGCAGTAGGCTCCTTAGTATATGACTACATGAGCATGAAAATGTTTGAATCTGGAGATGTTTGCAGAGAACTGGGGCATAGTGTCATCCTGCTAAGTACTATGTTTAATTCGGTGAACAGTTTCATTAACTAGACCTATTGAAGGTGCGGTAAATTCTCCAATCAATAGAATGTCATCAGTACATAAATTTTTAAGTCTGGAAAGGGCTATTACTTTCTCTGAGTCATTCTGCAAATAATTATTTATGAAGTCACAAATTTTATTAGTATTTTCATATCTACTAGCATCAGTTTAATAGTCCCATTTAGATCACTGACAAATGCTTCTTCACATCTCATTTAAAGTAGATCCTTTTTTGGGAACCTATCTAGAAAGTACCTCCTTGGATAAAGATGCTTTGCTTGTGATTGTTTTCTTCAGTCTCTCTGGTGAATCAGCCTTTACACATTTAATGTGCTCACATTTATTTAGGGCATTTCCAAAAATCAAAACATCAAATTAGTTCAAGTTGAATTGTATATTATAGAAATCTGTTATGTGAATATTACAAATTTATATCCCTTGTGAAATTTTTTTGTGATATTGCTCAAGTTCTAATTCCTAAGAGTAAGTAAATACAAACTTTTTAAATGGGATTCCTAGGTATTAATATGGATCAATGAAGTATTCCTGTATTGCCAAAAGAGTTCTGATTCCAGTCACTGGGCTTTACTTGCAATCTGTCCTCTGGTAATACGTTTTACAAATGGAAGAAATTCAATTGTCTGAAAGGATGATAAGAATCCTGAGCAGCAAAAGGAATGCAGCATCTGTCACTTCTGAGAAACCATGTATCTCTATTACTAAAAAGGAATAATTTCGAAAGTAAATAAGGCACATTTTGGAGATCTCAAATTTTCGACTCAGTAATGCATTTAAATTGGCATTATTAAACATCGGTAATGGCAGCAATTATTCTAAAGTGAGAATTGTCAGCTAAAATTTTGCAAAATTCAGTAGCTTTGAACTAACATAGTACAACCCATGGCTTTTTTATCTCAGGAGTCATCTATCTCGCTGTTGAAGCAGTAAGATAATAGTTTTTCCTATGCCTACAGTGGTTCTAGGGGCTAAGAATTTGCTTTGAATAGCCCCTGGAGAAGAAAGGACTGTAGCATAAAAATAATTTTTTAGCATTAAGGTGGCATAATTATTTGAAAATTTCAGTTGTGGCAAAGAATGGAATTGCTATGACAGTAATACAGCAGGCAATCTTCTTTTTCCTGGTGTGTCAGCGTTAACAAGGCCTTATTCTGGTTTTGTAGTTACGGAAGCTGAAGTCAGGTGGTAATGTGACTTCTAAAAGCCCACAGCTTGATAGTCAGCATGTTTCACTAAGACATTTGTTTTCTTTACTCGGGAATCTGTGTGCTCAACTAAACCTTATATCAAAGATCTTCTCATCTAGTAACTGTCAGTTTTGTAATATGTTTTTATTTCATGCAAAGAAATCCACTTTGCATTCTCCAATCAATAGTAGGATGGTCATGCATAAACAGATTCATGATAGGAGTGTGGATATATCTTCTCTGCACAGGAAGGCAATGCTGTATCCAGTTCATATTCATATTTAAAAAACTGTTGAAAGACTTGAGAGAGCAAGGGAAAGAACTACCAAAATGATTCATGAGCTGTAAGAAATACCTCATCCCTTGAGAAGTAAAGAAATTGGCATGTTAGTGAATTAAAAACAAGACTCAGAGGTGACCTCATTAAAATGCGTGAGCATATTCACAGTAAGAAAATTCTGAGTACCAAAGAAGCAATGGCTGGAAGCTGTCACCAGCCAAATTCAAATTAGAAATTCTGTGCCCGATTTTAATGGAAGGAGTGATTAATCATTGAAATACATGATGAAGGGAAGAGATGGATTCCCCATCTCTCATTTTCAAATTAAGATGGGGTGTCATTCTGGAAGATGTATTTAAGTCAAACACAAAGTTATTGAGCTCAGTACAAAGGTAATGGCCTGTGATAAGTAGATCAGATTAGGTGATCACAAATGGCACTTCTGGATTTAAGCGCTGTGACTCCAAGAGATCACATCTCTGCCAAGAGCTGGGTGAGCAGCTGGTGGTTTTTTTTCACAGATCATAAATTGTACTGCTTGTAAATTGCAGGTTGCTCAGCCCCTAGACTATTACTATGCAGGTGTGTGGAGTATGCTGTAGAAGAATTTCTTTGTGACAATCCTGGCAAAATTAACTAAATCAATCCAACGACCAGAAAAGCTACTGAAGACTGTTGACTTTAATGTATCTCAGATCAGGTGACACAATTTTGCCTATTAACACCACGTAAAATCTTCCATACCAACTGAAATTAGATGTCCATGTATCCCTCTAAGTTGTTTCTGATACCAGCTAGGGTATTTACAGTGTAAGAAAAGAGCACGTATAGAGGGATGTGGCACAGTTCAGCTCAGAAGGCACCTCAGGAGGTCTCTGGTCCAGCCTGCTGCCCACAGCAAGGCCAGACTCTGAGGAGAGACCAGGTTTCTCAGGGCTTCCCAGCTCTTGGCGATCGCGGGTCAAGAGGTTTCTTAAGCAGCACCTGGAATGCTGTGTTTAATGTCCTGTCCCCTGAATTTTTCTAGGGCTATTTTCGTGTTGACTGCCCTAAGATCCAGTGATAATAGTACACTGTACAAAAGGCCCCAACTTTACCTTAAATGTGCTCTTCACCCATGGCTTATTCTGTGAGAAATAATGAGTAATCATTTTCCTTCTCCCATGGTCCACGTTTTACTAAAGGTCTAGCATAGTCTCCTTTTTTTACCCTGGTAATAAAATGCAAATATGTCTTTGTGCTCTTCTGCTTTAATACGTGAGATTAAAATGTGATGTTGATGACATTAAAAATAATGGAGCAAACACACGTTGTTCCTAAAGGTCTTAGCTATAATGAGTTTTGGCTTCACTCAATAAAAAGTCTTCTACAAAGCAGAGCCTATTCAAGACTGAGTAAGCTGTGGAAAATCAATTTTCCATGGCTGCTTTGGCCTCGTGCAAAAGCTTGGTGGTTTTTATAGTGAACCAAGCCTTTTGTTTTATGATTCGTTCTGCTTATAAATTGTGAGGATTGAGCTACTAATTTACAAAGGACAAACAAATCTTGTGTGACAGTTTAATCACCTAATTAATATCTTAAGTCAGAAGTTTTATTGTATTTTGTTGCATTTGTGGGTTAACACCTGAGCAGGAACATGTAGTAAAATGCATCATGAATTTATCAAATGTCAAAACCCATGACACGGCTTAAAACTATAATTTTTACAATGAAATGATATTTGAGTAATTGTCACATTGTAAAAATGCAGCCCTGTGGAGGCTTATGGAAAGCTATGTTTCAGTATAGAACCTGCAGATTGCTCCCAATGCATTAATTAGGAAAATTACCACTAGCTTTGTCAGGATGAGATTGGGTCCAATTTCTTGGAATAACAATCTGATTCTGTTATGCACACTCACGTACCATAAATCCTCTGCACATTAGGGTGCTAGTGTTCAAGCCAAATTACTGTACACCACGAATAAGCTTGGGTCCAGTCCCGCAGGCTGCGGATACTAGTACAAAGAGTCGAGGTCTGAGCAGAGAGCATGTATTATTCGCTTAGCGTGAGCGAAGCTGCGTTTCTGGGCTCTGCAGAAGAACGGGAAACGCGCACGCAGCCCCAGCTGGAGCCCATGAGCGAGTGGCAACAGCCAGCGGGGGCCGGGGAGGAGGAGAGACCTGCCGACACCGCAGCTGATGAGTACACATCCAGCACTCAGAACTGGATTTGATCCCCGGTGCAAAGTGGAGGTAGTGGCCTCCTTGGCCAAGGCTTTCAGAGCTGATATCTGAAGAATTTTGGCTTAGAAGGATTTTGGCAACAGCATCCCAAAAAGCTAGCTGCTGAACATCCCAAGGTGGATGCTAGGCTTAGCATTCACAGGTCTCCTGTGTTTGTTTCCCTCACCTTATTGAACTGGACACAATTAATTGTCATGCTCAGCAGCTCCACTGGTTTCTCAGCATATTTTTTTTAGTCAGTTTGTTGGCTCCCCGAATAACAGAACTACAGTCATATATGACAGTTCTGACCAGCTGCAGTCAGCAGACACATTTCCATGGATTTACTCTGGATTTATACCAAGGATTACACTTTTACAGGGGTATTTTAGGTGATACTGATGTTGTAAACTACTTACAGTGGTTTCTGAAACTGAAAGCTTGCCTAGCATTGGCTTTTATTACTCACTTCAGTCAGCCTTCCTGAAAGCTTCACTCAAGTTTAGGAAACTCTGGGGTTCATGCCCGAAGGTCTTTGCTTCAGAGCAAACCCAAATGAAATTCAGTCCCTCCTCTGGGTATCACTTCAATATTGGGAGTTAATCTGAAACCTCCTGGGGGTACTTTGGAAGTTCTGTAGTGTGGAAGCAAGGGGAGTGACACATATTAAAGTAACAGCAATGGGAGCCATCCAGGATCCTTGTAGCCTTGGGTGGGGAGTATGACACCTTTCAGAAGAGTTAGGAACAATCTGTATTTTTCAAAATTAGGCATTCAGGAGCTAGTCCCATTACTGCAATGGTGCAACCTGGTCCTCTGTGATTCATTCTGTAGTGTGTCTCTGAGCAGCATTTATGCATGAGTGAGAGAGAGAAATAGAGAAAAAAAGAATACTGTTTAAGGCTGAAAATGTCTGCTTTTACAGTTTTATATCCCTAGACCTGTATTGCATCATTCTTTTTATGAGATAAAACCAGATTACATCTTTATATACACATACAGCCTTAACAGTGAAGTAGAATACAAATATTTGGTTCAGTTAGTGTTTTGTCTCAGGTGGTTTTGAGTTTAAGATGGAAGACCATGATGTGTGTTTATACAATAATTTTCTAGGTTTTGTCCCTGAGATTGTCAGTAAATGTGTTCATCCCATTCACATAGCACTGATTGCTGGAGTGCTGTCAGAGATCGCAGAAGTAATCGTGGGTCTGTTACCATGGTGTGCCCTGCTTCAGCTGCTGGAGTAATAAGCACAATTCAAGTGAACTATTATGTAAATGTCCTTGAGGAAACATCAAGTGGTGAAAACATCAACAGCTGTAAGGACAGGACCCACTTATTAAAAAAATAAGGTCAACTAATCTATTTTGGTCCCTGAGGAGGAAGAAAAATGGTTTCAGGGTAGTTTTTACATGAGGAACCAAAGTTTGATAATGGGACCTTCATTTTAGCAGACCCAGGTGTAAAAACAGGAAGAGACTGGAAGTTGAAAGAAGATGATTTCAACCTGTAAGTACGGTTTACATTTTTAACCATGGAGGTTACTAATCATCTCAGTTATTTCTCAAAGGTTGTGATGCTTTTACCATCAGTGGCATTTTTACAAGTCAATATTTTCTTAAGAGACACATTTTCATCCAAAGATATTAATTCAGGAAACATCTATAGTTACAGGAAAGATTGTGTTACTTTATCCCAGTACTCTTGGCTTGCTTGGCAATTGCTGAATCACTCACAGTTGTGGACTACAAAAGGCACAATGATATTATGTGCATTGACTTGTGTATGGTTGCTCTAAGCACTGTCATGATGTGGGTGTGGATACTTCACTTAGTTAAAACCAGTCACATAGAGAAGGACATTTCTATGTGCTGCTTGGATCCACAATAATTATTGTTCGCTGTGTAGCACTTCCTTGTGCCAGGGCTGTCTCTCTCTTCCCTTTCATCTCTTTGGTTGTTCACCAGTGGCACCTGGCTCTGAGGTCACCACAGCCCCAGGTCGGGTGGCAGGGGAGAAGGAGGGCAAGGCGGTCCCCGAGTGTGGTGGGAGACCACTTTCTCTTCATCCTGCTGGGACGAGGAGGCACACCACTGCAGCCTTCGGCTGCCCACAGCAGCTCTCTACCCAGTGCATCAGGGACTGTGATTTGGATAACCCAGTGCTGGGACAGAAGTCAGGAGATGAAGATAGGAGGTCCTCTTACCTCCTTGCTTCCTCTTTGGCCAGTCCATGCCTATGAAGGTTCCCTATTATTGCTTAAATGTGACAGAAACTCTTGTGCTGTTTTGTGCTGCATAGTCCGTAGCAGAACTGTGTCTTTTAAGACACTGGGATACATATAAAAATAACTATAATAATTTCTCATAATAAAATAATTAAAAATAATAAGCACATTATCTGAATCTACTTCAGTGAATGTTTGGTGAGTGCTGATTAAGCATACTATGTGTCCTGTCTAGGAGATAGAGCTGCAAGAGGATGCATCAAAATCCCCCTTTTGGAGGGATCCAAAGAAGGATTTTTTTTTTTTTTTTTAGTTTAAAAAGCAGGATGGAAAGCCATGATCTGTGATCTCTGTTCTTGTTGTTCAGATTGGGAGAGTAATAACTCAGAAATCCTGAGAGTCCTTGATTTTTTTTTTGCAAGGCATATGCTATTACAAATGTATTATTGTATTCCAGGTTACACTGCAAGTTCTAGCAAAGAGCTGGCCATATGTTTATTTGAATATATTTTTATATATATGCTGAAAAAACTACACTTAGCATTTTTACTTTCAATATAGAAACATTAAATCTTCCAGATAGATATAAAAAAAAAATATTTCTGCACAATGAGGATGGGACACACTGGAATAGTTACCTGGGAAAGTTGGTGAGTTGCCATCCTTGGAGACAGCTGAAACTTTCTTGGGCACAGCCTTGAGCAACCTCATTAAACTGGAAGCTGATCCTGTTTGGGGAGGTCCACCTAGAAGACCTAAATTCCTTCCAACATAAATTATTGTATGATTCTTTAAGAAACTTATAGAACAGAGGTACTTCTTGGTCTTGAGTTACAAAATTATGTCTAGGTTTCCTGCTAATAACTCTGCTTTCCGATTTTTATTTTTTTTCCCCCCAATGTCTGCATCATGGAGTGTATAAATAAAGGAAAAGCCCTGTAGAGACTTCTGTTGTTTTCCATCATACAGATTTATGAGAAATAATCATAGGATCCACAATAAAAAGAACTGCTCACTAGTGACCACAGCCCTGGCTCAGCGTATCATACGTGTATGTCCATACTGGGAAGCTCTATGAGAGGGAGCATGTAATTCCTTACCTTGCTGATATGTATCCCTACTGGTTGGATAGAGATTGCCACCCAGACAAAGCATTTTCTGCTTTCTTTTGCTCAGTTTCATCCTTAAATTCTAGTTACTAGTAAGCATTCTAGTTACAAAGTGCAGTATTACATACCAGATGTAGGGGCATCCATTTTTTCCATGTAGAGGGGAAATGCTAAGGTTTCAATGCCCATGTGTTCGACCTTCAGCTAAAAAGATAACATAATCATAGTGGTTGAATGTTCAGCCTATTTAAATTAGTGACAGCAATGAGAGATGTGCATTAGTCCACAATTGGCTTGATAGTACCCAGCAGAATATTCTTCCCTTACAAGTTCTCTTTCATCTGACATGATTGCTTTCCCTTTCTATTCTGCAGGGACTCACCTCCAGACCTGCTGGGTTTAGAATTAGTCCCATTAGTCTATTATTTTTCCTTTCAGCAATGACAGCCTCTTTAAAACAGGCCCCTTTTATAGAGATTTTAAGGGTTTTCTGTGGCTTTCAGTGAAGCCTGACAATTACTAAACCATCAGTAAATTAGCCCTGTTGCTCTTCAAGTCATTGTGCCGTTCTCAGGATTTTGCCCTGCCTCCAAGGTCTTTCAGGAATGACTTCTCTTGCTCCCTTCCCCGCCCAGACCCCCTGCCCAAACCCTTGAGCCATACTAAGCATTCCTCGTTGTAAACGACGTTTTCAGTGCAGATGCTTCATAGGCCCTTGCACACGCATAAGGATGTCCTGTCTCACCTGTGAGACCATTGCGACGGGATCTTTTGCTGTAAGTCACGAAGTGCACTGTGAATATACATTGTCACAAGGGTTTTAATAGCAATAAGCCCATAACTACACAATAAAACCCTTTTGGCAAAGCAGGGATTGAGTAAAAGCCAAGAGTCCAGAGGACAGCATCACCATCGAATCCTTGTGAGCTAGTTTGTAGCTCATCATGTGAGCTGGCTGTTTTTAGCTTGGTTTCTGCTGCACTTTCCTGTTTATTAAATCTTTCCTTTATTCTGCTTGTGTTCTTAGTCTTTCATTGTTTTACAGCCTGGTGCTCCTTATTCCATTTTGAGAACTTCTTCACTGTGTAGATGGCTTTCAAGATTGCTTTCATGCTTCTTTTGAAACATTTTCAAGGGCTTACCAACACTTCTGATTTTCTGGTTGTTTGGGGTTTTTTTTTTCCCCATTTAATGTCAATAATGTTACAGTTTCAGATGGCTCATCTCTTTACAGGTTCAGCCGCCATCTGTGTTCAGTTTTTCTGCTAATGTTGCAATGAGATCCTGATTTCCACAGAATCATAGAACAGCCCTAGTTGTTCTGCCTTCTTCCTTTCCCTTTGTAGGGAAGGGCTGCTCTTGTGCTTCCAGGAGGTTTTTCTTGCATAATGTTGCAGAAGGTGAACATGTGGTGCTGCCAGAAAGTAGGAAGTCAGGAAACTTCTTACTGACATCAAATTAAACATAGTTTCCACGATTCAGACCCTTATTCATTATTCTACTGAAGACCACGATCCTTGTGCTTTAGTAAAAAAATTCTCTGTAGAAGGACATAGGGAGTCAGCCATCGTGTATACTTGTGTAGAGCAATGAGTGAAGTTAATCTTTCACAGCTAAGTAGGAAAACAGGAGGAAAAATGCTTAGTTTTTCCAAAACAACATAGAAAACTTCTGATTTGTAGGTCATCATTGGCCATTTGATGAGGAGGGAGGTCATAGATATCAGCCCTGTCTTGGGGATTTGTAGAATAGCCGTGAGTGTCAGGAAGCTGCAACTTACAGTTGTAGCTTTAACACTGAATCTGTTGAAATCTTGATCCATTAATTTCCTTTTTTTCTATCTTGGATTCATTTTTGATGGTAAGATGGAATAAACAAAACCTCACAGAAATATTGTGAACATTAATTAGGGATTGTTGACTAAACACTGGCTATTTACCATGTGGACTGATAAATAAACATGCATTTTTTTCACATTAACAGTAGAATTAAATGAACATCGCAGAGGAGAACCCTATGGTAATTTTCAAATATCAGTAAATTGAAATTATGGATTACCAGAAAATCTTTATTGCATTTCTCCAGAACTGTTAATAACAAAGCAGAGGCTTTATCTGGAGTGAAAATCTTGCTTTATCTGGACTGAAAATCTTTAAGTTTAGAATAGTTTAATTTTCTATTTTAAAACCAGTAACTCTTGCTACTGCTGGTTGGCTGTGAGATGTTTTTCAGGTAATTTATTCACTATTCCTGATGGAGCAAGAGAAGGCAGATACAAAAATAGTCTTCTTTATCATACCCAATATGAAATTTTCCAACAAACCTATCTGATGGGATTGGGTTTTGTAAAAAATTCCTTCTCAGCATTTCCAGAGAACCAATTCCCTCCTCAAGGGGGGAAATACACAACTACTTTAATCTTACTATTAAAAAAAAATTCTATCAATTAAAACAAAGATGAGCTATACAGTTTATTTGGAGAGTCTAGCTGGTTCAGTAGCATTTTATTTCGTAGGAGAAAGGTGCCTGTGAAGGAAGGGAAGAGAGATTTCTTTTTCTGCTGATTACAGTAACATTTTTATGGTTTTATTTGTTTCCACTGAGGATGATGACCCTTTGTTACAATATAGTGTGATAGGCTATTATCTTTTCATCCTGTAAGGCATTTTTATGCCTTTTCTGCAGACTGTCTTCTGATTCAGAAGAATTTATACTGAACCATCATATGAAGTCCAATTTTGAACCAGTACTAGGTACAAGGTGCATCTTGTAACCATTGGTGCATCCCTGGAACATTGCCACAGGAGGACCACATGTTTTTTGATTTAGGCATGTGCTTGAGAAGCATTCCCATTTGGAGGGACAAAATGTTTCATTATTTAGGTCACATGCATCAGATCAGTGCACAATCCAGAGTCACTTTGCTTAATCAACTAATTGTGTTGCCAGCTGTAGCCTAAACTAGCATCCTCCATGAGTCACATTAGAAAGCAAAAGGACATTGTTAGGAATTCCTTCAAAAATTATGTTTCTGGGAGCAGAACAAGAATTAATTTGACCATTAGATAAATAACTGCCTGTATTCAACTGCAGTTTGATGAAGTGTTGTATAGAGCAATCTTTGGATACCTGCCTTTGGTGTCTCCCTAAGTTCTACAGAACCCCAAGAGAAAGGAAACCATCTCTATAATTAAAATTTATTGTCTTGTTTTTAATGGTCTTTTAAGTCACAACTCTATTCAAAAAAAATCAGTGAATAAATCTCATTAGAAGTAATCTGTCTTCCTCTGCATCCTTTTTGTAAGATAATCTTGTCACCCTTTCTCCTAATTTTTAACATGTCAACCATTTGGTAATAGGATCTATTTCCTAAATGTATATTTCCTATATATATTGCCTGTCCCATCTGTGCTATGCTGTCCTCAGTACTTCATGACACAAAACATATTTCATGGTAGCAGCTTAAGTGGGAGACTGCTATGAAGACATTAAAAGCAAGTTTCTATTTGCAGTTGTAATGGAAATTACAATAAAAATTACTTACAGAAATTGCCTGTAGAATACTTTGCAGTTGCACTTCTGTATACGATAAAGATTGATGGAATTAATTGTAACGAATATTCAGTGCTTAGAAATCTGATTGCAAGATGGCTCAGACACTTAGGCAAAGCATCTGAGGGACTCTAAGCTTTTTTGCTTCCCTTGACGCGGTAGCTAACATGTCTACATTAGCCGGTGCTGTGGTCCAGGGGGAGCAAGGTCTGTACAGTGAAATGCCCTGAGACACGATATCCACACTGAATGCATTTCAAGAGTTTTTACTTTGGACTAATTCTTACCTGGTTGTGAGCACTGAAATTATGTTTCTGAGAGCAGAATAATAAGTAATTTGATCTGGGTGCTTTTCTGGAGTATACCTTCTTGTTTAGTTTCATCCATAAAGAATTAAATTCAAACTCATTTCAGTTTAAATTCAGAATTTCAGCTCCAAAGCCCCTCTCTGGTGCAAGCCAAAGTGATGTAGGGATAGCGAGACATTTGCTATTAGAAGCACACTCCTGAACTGAACGACGGTAGGTGTACCATTTTGCATCTACCATCACTTCCAGAAAGCATGTTGGGCAGAAAAGGTATGCAGCATAGGGGTGGGTGTCAGCTGCAAGGGCTTTTGGTCCTCAGTAGTCCTCTATTGCCATCTTTGCTTTGGATCAATTCCTCATTATTGTCTACCCCTGCTAACCAGTCTGGTTCAGCCTCATCTCTATCGGAGGATGGAGGAGCTTTCATGAGGTGCAGATAGATATTTGCTGTATTATGTGAGTTTTCTGAGCTCTCCTGTCTCCTATCATAGGCTGCAGTTCCCGACGGCATTTTTTTCACCAGGGGCTGGGCTGGGTAAAGAGTTGCAGAAATGCCCAGGACTGGGAAAAACTTGTTAGTGAGGGTGCAGTACTGTATGAATTTATGTATTTTGCATACAACCTGAAGTGCCGTCCATACTGCCAGATAATCCAGGAAAACAGTGACGGAAAATAGGTTTATTAGTGTTAGTAAGGCTCATCTTTACAGTATCTGTGTCTCTTTTAATAACATTTCCTAAGTTTGCTAAATGTCAAGATGTCAAATCATATACAGTGAGGTTTATGCGATTGGCCTATATTCCTTGGCCAAGCTATCTGGGGTGAAATTCCAATCGTAATGAGAATTTTGCACTTTGAAGTGGCAAGAAAAGTTAATTTCTGGCGTATTATTCTCAAATTTCTGCTTGTATTTTCATTTAAGCTAAGGAAACGCAGAGGTACAAACTACTATAGATCTCTTCTAGGGATTTTTTTTACCAGATGTCACTTTTTCGTGTACTAACCATGTTGAAAGGGAAAGTCAGGCTCTTCCTTATTCTGCTCTACATGAAGGAAAACTGGAAGGTCATCCACCTTCTCTTTGCCTCCCCTCCTGCCCCAAACCCTGACCAGTGGAAATGGTACCAGTACAGGAGAGAGGAAGATGGATCACTGAGCTGGGAGACACGTACCAGGTCAAGCTGAGGCTCCAGCAGGTTAGCGGGAGCTGGAGCAAGAGTGTGTCCCCCCATTTGCATGTGGAGAGGGGCTTTTCCTTTCCCTCCCGTCTAATGGATGATACAGACAGGTTGCTGCCTGCCTTTTACCTTTATCTCAAACAGTGGGAGCTGTGGCTTCTAGCTTTTTGAGGGCTGCAACATATCTGTGCAAGTAATTGGGTTTTTTTCTGAGTTCAGTTGCATTGAAAAAAATGGAAGAGCCTGGGAAGGAACAGGTAATTTAGGTCATCTCTAATTATCAACATTTTAGAGTGCTTCATTTGTTTTTAAACAAACGTAAAACAAAACAGGTCAAATAAATCAAACAGAACATTTCAGCAAGGGATTTATTTTTTAGCTCTTTTTATCCCCCTTTTTAAATGCTGAAAAAGAAAAAAAAATTATTTTTACATAAGAAATCTAAATGATCCCTTTTGGAAAAGTTGAGCAAAATGCGTTTGGGAAGGTAAAATTATTTATCAAATAATTCTTAATGTGCAAATCGTTTCAATGTCCCTCATAAAAATCCATATTAGTTGTTTCCACCTATTTTTCTTTCTTTAGTCTCCAGCCCCAGCTGTTGTTATAATTGGCAGCTGTCATAATTGCGTAGCTGTCAAAACTACAGGCTTAAAATTAATTTAAAATAAGTTAGTCACATTTGGCAAATACAGCCTGTTCATCAGTTCACGACATTAGTATCTTAATGTAAGTAGAACGAAATAAGAGAGTAAGTTAGCAAAGACAAAGGTGGCATCTGAACACCGAAAATCTTCCAGTAAGGCTATGTTTAAATAGCTTTGGGCTAGCTTGAAATATTTGAGTGCTTACCTTGATCTGCTCAGATCTTCTCCAGTAGGTGAGCTCCAAAGAGAGTGTGTTGGAGAAAGCTCCATAGGTGGAGCTGATGGAGGAGCACTGAGTCTCTGAATCCTGCTAAGAGATAAGCAGGTATAAATGTTGGCTATTAAGTAATTCAATACTATTGACACTTAGGTGATCCTATCTAGAGACAGTCAGGCGACAAGAGAATTTTTCTGTTAGAAAACTAAGCACCCAGTGCTGATGTTTTCAAGCTCCACTCAGCAGACCCTGGGGATTCCCTGCATTATTCTCAGGGTCTTAAAATAAAGCAAGTTGACAGTGGCCATACAAGTCATACAGTCATGTTTACGATGTTCACTGAAAAATGTCTTGGGCTCCACAAACTGAAAAGATGAAATCTGTTGCTGAAGGAAATTTGGATGCCTCTCTGGTTAGGTGACAGCTAAGTGCAGTTCAGCTCCCCCTCAGTTTCCACTTTGCATGCAGTGGTTAATGGGAGAATGTAAAATTTGGTCCAAAAGACAGCCAGGCAAACGTGTCGTGTTCTGAGGCTCTCTTACACTGGTCTTCATTTGTAAACCACAGATAATAACCTCCAGTATAAACCTTGGTCTTGTTTACTTTGAAATGAAATGTAAACATTCCCTTTGGGTTCTGTGTGGAAGGATCAGGCTTCACAGCACTTCTGCTAGCACTCAGCAGCTATAGGATCAGGTTGTCCTGAGGATTGCCCATCTGCCTGGTAAACAGTAAAATATAAATTACCATCCCCCAAAGAGAACAACTTTCCAAGACTTTGACCAAATAGCACCATCATTTTTTTTGTCACCTATTTTGACACACGTGAGTTTTCTTTCTTGGGGGCACAGTGGTGGAAAAAAAGATGCAAACAAGAGGTTCCTGAACAGTGATATGCTCTTAGTAGTCCTCTGCCGATATTACTCTATTTGCTTTACATATGAATGACTCCAATTACCTCTGGGATGGCTTCTTAATGCATATTTCTATTTTGCATCAGGAGGGGGAAAAAAGTATAAATAAAACTCCCAAAGGTGGAGAAAGGCTCATCATTTGAACTAAATAATGAAGGAAGGAGCACTGTGGACAAGAAAGAAAAAAAAATGCAGCAAAAAGAATATTAAATCAGAGATGGTGACATGATGAAAACATAAAACTTACACATTTTATTATTCATCACTTACTGTTATGGAAATGCATGCAGGGGCTCCACTATGATGTATGCAAATCCTCGACCCATTCTTCTGACATTCACCATCTCTATGATTTTCATTAACCCCACCATTTTAGGTCAGCTTCAAGTGTTTCTGTACTCTTATTTAAAGTTAAAAACAGGAAGAGAGTGTGAGATAGAAGTGTTCCTCGTGTAATGTAGCATCATGGTAGCCGTTACCAGAAAAGCATGCATGCAGGAACTGAGATCTGCTAATGTGTGTCCAAGTCTCCTGGTGAAATGGTGAGAAGCCATGGAACTAATGCTATGTGTAATCAGTTTGTAATTAATTTCTTTGCTATATTGTCTCCCAGCTGTCTGGTCACATAGCTGCTTATTCTTGGAGGGGTGTAGAGGAAAGGCAGCAGATAAATACCGTATTGGTTTCCATCTGCACAATTTTTCTGAATGTCTCTGTTAGAAGGACAGACCTCCTTCCATTGCCTTATTTCATGAAGTGGGGAATTAAACCTGTCGGCTACAGGGACGTTACGCAGAAGTAGGATTCATAGCCGTTTCTTCTGAGGTCATAGCAACGTGGGTTTTTTTCCAGAATTCAGGCCTTTTGGGATCCTAAATAGCTTAGGCTTATGCTTGATTTTGAGCAGAATTCACATGCATGCCCCCATGCTGAAATGCTTTATTGAATCAGTACAGTGGAAAGGGGCACTGCATGAGAATGAATCACAGTACCACAATGATGAACTTCCCTAAAAGAATTTATCCTAGGGCTTATTCTGTGATTTTGTCACTAATCTGTTACTACCATTCTCAGATAGAAGAGCCCACATACCGTCATTCTTTCTAGCCTCTAATACTCAGTGTTACATAGCTGCTTGTAGAAATACTTGTTAATTTTGACCAGGAACATTCTGAATCTATCTTACAGGAGCAATGGCATTTCCCAAATACTTTTAAAATGCTCACAGCCTTTAGACCCAGTGCACACTATAGCACAGTGGTGGACCTGTACATGAGACTGTAGTTTCTGACAAGTGTCAAGTCAGTAGAATGGTCAAAGCACTTAAATCCTGCCCTACAGGAGATGCTGAAATCTCAGAAATTTGGCCACACCCTGAACTAGGGTGAAAAAAATCAACATTTTTGAACTCTTCACAAATCTGAATATTCTGCAGACCTTGCTCTGATTAACCACACCCTTTTGACTATCCTATAGGTAATGGAAAGGTTGTATTGATAAAGTTGAAATGGAGTATTTTAGTAATTTCATGACAAAATGTCTGGATTTTGCACAGATTCCTGCAGATTGCTTCATCTGAGAATTGAAACTTGCAGCAAACACTAAAATTGGTGCTAAAAGATGGTTTAGTTAAAACTGAGATTATTTTTTTTTATAAACTACATGAAAATTTTTGGTACTAAATGTGGCATACTATTAGTGCTAGAAATCTGAGAGGTCCAGAGTGTACCTGAATACTTAAAAACCTTATTATTAATTATTAATTTATGAATGCGGAAATTATATAGGCATTCGTGCCTGTAAGAATGCCCATAAGAATGTAATATACCTGTATTTCTTATCTTTCCCAGCAGTGCTGCTTGAAAAAGAAGACAGAATGTGGGAGAATTTAATTATATCATCAGAAACTGAAAATTCCTGTAACACTATGAAGTATTTTCTAGAAATAAAGCTATGAAGAAGTGTGGCTACCTGAGTAATACTGTAGGACGGAGTCAGAGATACATCACCAGTTACTTTGGGTGGATGTCTTTTATTTACAGACTGATGAGTCTGTATGTGTGCGTTACCTTACTGAAACATATTTATTTTTGTATTGCTTGCTGACCAGCAACTCTTAAGCAGAGACTGAGGCTGGAAAGATTCCCGAAGCTGAACAACTCCCTCAAAAAGCATCTGTGTCTGAGACTAAGTGTCTTGGGGAAATCCTAGGGCCCGTCAGATCTGCAGTGCAGGCTATGATGCAGTCCCCCGAGTGCCAGCTGGCAGTGATTTGTTCAGGAGCACATTTCCAGCAGGCTGTGATTACTGATCTTGAAAGACGCCCTCCTTTAGCATTGCGACAGCTTTCTATGCCTGAAAAGAAGAGCAGGTCGGCAGTAAACTTGCTTTGGACAGAAACTACCCCAGATCAGTTACTGACTGGCTGATGTTGTCTAAACATGATCGTTAGCTTTGTGAAACAGTTGTGCTGATGCTGGTTGGAGCTATTTATTATGTACAGAGCCTAATCTTTCATTTAATCTTTGGACTTAAAGTTGTTCTGATACATATATTTTCTGATGCTGATAGCATAAACAAGCAGAATTAGCTGTCTTAACATTGTCATCGGTTTCCTTTGGGAACTGGCAGAACTCTGTCTTGCAATGACTGGGTCGAAAGCTGGGAGCTGTATCTGCATGCCAGCAGCTAACGGGAGGGTGTGAGACCACAGCCCTCTGACTCTTCCCATGAAGTCAGAGCCTTTCCGCTTTCCCAGTTGTTGGTTTCATTGCTGATGGGTCACATAAACTGCTAGCTCAGAGCTGACATTTAGACATTTTTAGTATAAAGAGTGAAATCTGATTCTGCTTTGCAATATACCCTGTTACTTTAGGATCCATTGTTTCTATAAGATCACAATTTTTGTAATGATTTTGGCTGACTGAGTGAACAATAGTAGAATAACACCTCTATAGCATGAACTTCCTAAGGCAGAGGGAAACTCCTGTGTTAGTTCCAGAAGTGGAAATCAGGAAAGCAGAGTTTGGGATTTCGCACCTATGCTGGTGGTACTCGTAGGGAGACACATCTTCTACAAGGCACAATCTGAAGGGGGTTTTAATCACCACTCTGCCAGAGTGAAAAAAAACCAACCAGACAACTACGTTAGAGCAGCAAGGTGCTGATTTTATGTAATAGTGTATTACATAGGTATCTATGCAGCTGCTCAAAGTGGGAGGACACTATTGCTCAAGTCAGTGAAGCAAAAGACTTCATTGAAACCTGCTTTGAATCCTCCTTAGCTTCACTGTTATTAACTAGGGACTCATTGAAAATGTGTGGTGGTGTGTGGAAGCAGAGGTTTAGTAGCTTATAGTTATCCAGTGTGGCTCTAAGCCAGGGAACAGTAAGAGAAGCTAAAGAATGGGGTGGGATAGCCTGTGGGGTCCTCCATAGGCTGCAGTGTGGATACCTGCTCCCCCATGGACCTCCCTGGGCTGCAGGGGCACAGCCTGCCTCACCATGGTCTTCATCACCACCGGCTGCAGGGGAATCTCTGCTCTGGCGCCTGGAGCATCTCCTCCTCCTTCTGCACTGACCTGGGGGTCTGCAGGGCTGTTTCTTTTGCATGTACATAAATGTATGTATATATAATGAGATTGGGACAAGGAAGGTCCGCATCAACATCCCTCAGAAACAGCTTTAGGAGCCTGTGAATACCTCCTAATGCCTCAGTTATATATAACTTAACTAAATAGAGCATTGGATAAGTGGAGTGGAAAAATTGTAATTTTCATTTGAAGGGAATATTTGAAGAAATCAAAGAACCAAAATCCTTTCAAGAGTGTTTCTGGATGTCTGCACGTATGATTAGCTAATGACTCAGTTTCTGTGGAGCAATGTATCAGAACAGGGAACATACTGCATATCACAGTACATCTGGAAGTGGCATGAGCAAGAAAATGTAGTTAGCACTGACACAGCAACACATAAATACATAGTATAGATCATTAGACCCATTTTAGAAATGAGGAAACTAAGCTTTCAAGTACCTTTATGGACCTTGCTTTTATTCTTTTCTCCTTAATTTCCTCAAAGAGTTAGAACATGGTTCATAAATATAACTGCAGGCCTTAAAGAGGTACTCAGCACCTACATCCAAAGTTCTTGGTGGTTCTTGGTGGTCCTCATAAAGCTGCTGGGGTGTTTCTGAGATTCCAGAAAAAATCAGGTTCTCTGGCCATAGTTAGGACATGTGCCTACTTAAAAGCAAACTGGAGCTCCAGTGCTAGCTCCATTGATGACTTGTGCATTTTATTTAATGGCTATTTAACATGAAATCCATAAAGGGTGACTTCTGTCTTCATCTTGGAGCAAAACTACCTGCGGAAGAAGATGTAGGCTTGAGAACCCTGAATGAAAGGATCCACCTCCTCATAGCAGTTCAGATGCTTTGCAGCCCCTGGGGACTGGTAGAGTTTGGAAGTCACTCAGCTTTGCCTCCTGCTTAGGGTTTAGTAGCTCTTGCCAGTCTTCACAAATACCAACACGTAGCTGTCATCACATTTTACACAGAACAGGTGAACTGCTGAGGGGTGCCAATGCCCCTGCAGGGAGTGAGTCCACAGCGCAGTACACAAGCAACCTGACTAAAACCTCACTTGAAAGAGGTACTAAGAACCCAGACGAGAAGGCAGGATCCCTCATGTGCCATTTCTTTGTCTTAAACACACAAGCGTTTTTACTTCCTTTTTAAAACAATACATTCTTAATGTCTTTGCTTTGCTTTAGGTATAAATAATTAACTTAAGAGATATTTTACCTCTTACCTCTAGTTGTTTTCTGATACATAAAATCATTCCAAGTGACAATCTATCTTTGACAAACTGTTACAAGAGCAACATTTTGATCATGGGAAATTTTAAAACACTTAGGACCTCACAATCAAGGACATTTCTTTCCTAAACTAGGAAATACGTTGTAATTAGTCTTTCCAAAGGCATGCGAAATTGAGCAAGATAGAATTTTGGTTTTACCACGCACCATGTGCGATCAGCTTCGTGCTGTCCTGTGTGCAGGTGCAAAGACATGCCTCATGAAGTCAACTCACTGACAGCCACTCTCAGACTCCCGCACTGGCAGTGTAACAACAAGAGGAATGAAATTTGAATAGCAAGGCAAAGCTAGCCCCAGATAGCTATTACGAGCAACGAATATAAAAATCTTGGTTAAAGCAAAGCAGGTTTTGTGAATTTTGGAACACAATAGGAATATGACTGTGAGACCATCTGCCATTTTGGCCTCATACAATGCTGCAGGCCATCACAAAAATGGAAAGATCTCTCCTGGAAAAGCAAACTTGTTGAATGATATAGCAAGGTGTCCTTTGAACCTGGTAATATGACTGAAATTCCCATTAAGAGTCTTGAGGAAAGAGAGAGAATTGGACAAAAACTGAACAGTGACACCCTGACCTCCTGTAATGCTCCAATGTTTCAGCAATGCTAATGACCACATTTCTTCATCGTGTACCTTTAAAAAAAGATAGGTCAATGCATATAGTATTTCATAGGAATATTAACTATGCCTATAGTCTCCGCTCTAAAATGGGTTGTGACACTTGTGTTTGTTATGTTGGTAGGGCTGTTGTCAGCCTTGTTGGTTTTTTCAGACTAAAGGACAAATATGCCATTTTTTCACTGACAAAACCTTTTAGGAACTTGGCTTTTCCCTGGTGCACAACCAGTGAGAGTTGTCCAGCTACTTCTAGAATCAAGTGATTTTTTTTCAAATGGATTGGCTGATTTTGCTTGTCTGTGAAACCAAAAAGTGATGTGATTTGCTTACAGTTGTCATCAGATTTAAGGAGAAAGTTATGCCCTTATTTTTCTTCTGTGGAACCTGTTCAGGGCTCCAGTCTTTGAGGCTTTGGCTTTTTACTCTGAGATTGTTTAAAGAGCAAAACTATCTTTGCATCCGAAGCTGATCCTTGCCAAAGTCTAATGTTGCCTCAATGTCTGTCTAACTTCTGCTACCAGAAAAAATGCACTTGCAGATGGAGACTGCAGTTGCAAAACGGTCTGCCTTTGTGCTTGAAGTGTCAGTAGAAGTTGCTCTGGTATAGATCATAGCTGCTGAAATGTTAGGCTAGTGGGTTTGGTCATCAAATACTCTATGAGTTTTGACAAATTTGCCTTTGTTAGCAAAGAGAAATACAACAAAAGGGGGTCTTTATGTTTAGAGTTCAGCAAGGGGCCAATTTCCACCTGTCTGAACATGAACAGCATTTTTTACTATATTCTTTTGCACTGCATACAGTGAATGTATCAGGGACATTAGGATCCTAGTGAAAAGAAGAGTTACAGTTAGAGTCTCACTATCCAGTATAATACAGATGTTATAGATGGTTACATTTCCTTCCACTGGTAGTCTTTATCGGTGTACTGTGCAGTTGAAGGGCAGTAGAGGTATGTGTGAAGGACACTGTCAGCTACTATACGCAGCCAAATCAAGTCCCCAGACATGTATGTTACATACCTGGCAGGATCTCAACTCAGTGTTCTAATGGGTACTGTTAATAAACATACTGTTAATCAGCCTATACCTAATTCTGCATACTTAGGTACTCACTACTCAGTGTAAGACCTTCTTGTGTTATGGCTGGTTTCTCAATCAATTGAGTTTATCTTTGCTGTGATACAGACACTTGTAATTGATTTTGTAGAGTTATAATATTTTGCATGTTGGTAGTAAGTAGATTAATTTCCATCTGATTTACTGGCTAAAATAGAGGAAATAACTCTATGTTCTCTCTGTACATGAAAACTCTATGCTAATATTGATTGAGCAGTCATAAGATTGTAGTTTCTTAGGCTTTGTATTTTTTCATTGTCCCATCTCCTCAGAAAAATTACATATAGAAATGCATAAATAAATTGTGTCTTTCTTCTTTCTTTCCCTGTACCTGTGAGAGACCCAAAGGTTAAAAATCCAACATGAACCTTAATATATGATTGGAGGATGCCATCAGTCTCCCTGGCATCTCAACACTCAAGGAGCTTCTACTGTGGCCGGCTCCAGTGCCGCATCAGGTGTCCTTTATTTCTAAAAATAATTGTACAAAAACCCCCACAGCAATAGTAACAGCATTTTAAGGAGAAATTATTCTCCTGGCTCTGCTCCCTGCTGCTGACTGTATGAGCAAGGAGCAGGAGAGGGTTACCGACTTCAGCTTTTGACTGCAGTGAAGCAGAAATGAGAAACTGAAAGAGATTGTGGCATGAAACTCGTGGAGAGTATGTTGGAAGAGTGAAAGCATAGATTAAGACTGGAGAAGTAGAGGGCCAAAGAGCCAAACTTTTACAGATGTGTTTGAAATATCACAGTCATGAAGCAGAGCACAAAAATAGTGTCCCACAGAGCTGCTCTTCCATAAGGGTGTGATGGCTTTTTATTGTCTGTCGCCACAATGGAAAAAAGCTGGTGCATGAAAGCTGACAGCTCTAGACAGTGACTTTGGTTTTGATCAAGGCTCAGTGAAATGGGTGGAAATACAAATGATTATTCTATAATGACAATGAGAAATACAGTTGATGACACAGGCTCAGATCTACTGACTTGAGAGCAGGGCCAAAGTGATAGAAGACAGGCAGAGGCCCATGAATAAACATCCTTGAGGTGCCAGGGGAACAATAACAAGACAGCTACTGGCGATTATCTTTAGGTGCGTATTGAGGGGTTCAGAGCTGCGAATCAATTGTCAGATTTGTGACCATGAATGCAGGCGCTGATAAATTATGCTGTGTGCTATCCCAAAATATAAATAGCAAAACTAAGCTATTTCCTGAGTTTGATTGCACAAAGAAGTGTTTACTGATTGATACACTAACTGTGTATCATGTTTAATAAAAGAGGTGTCTGCTATTCTAAAGAGCATCCTGCTCTTTATGTGCCAAGGATGTCAACCTATCATGCACAACTGATGAGTGGGTAGAGTGTTTTAGTCAGATATCAGGGGACATGATAGAGCACTTCGTAATTAGACCACAACCATTGGGTCATTTATTGACACCCTTCTCTTTGTCTAGGAGGCAGCAGCAAGGTTGTAACACCTGCAGCCAACAAGAATATTTGGGTTGTAAGACTGAGGTGAGGAGGAAGAAGAGAAATTTCCAGGTGGCCTTGCCTAACAGGGACTATACCTTGAGGGTATACTGAAAGAACAGGGGACAGCATTCCAACAGAGTTCAAGTATCACAGGCAGGTCTGGAGTACGAGCTATTTGCAAAATGGCAAGGATCCATGTGAAATACTTTGAATTAGAGGCTGGTTGAGCCACAGGTGCATGAAATAGTTTTGCATGGGGAAGGGGGAAAAGCAAGGCTTTTAAGTAGCATCTTTTCTCTGTAAACCCAAGCTGAGCTTAATCACACAAGTTATCAGAGGAAGTGCAAATAGGAAATCAAAGGACAATACAACACTGTAAACCTTTAGATTACGTGGTACAGAAGTTAAGGGTTGTGTTCTCTCAAGGCTGAAGCAAACACATATGTTACCACATCTAGACACTTGCATTAAAAAAAAAAAAAGTCCTTGAATTAAGGTCAAAACCCAGAGAAGCTGCTAGTCAAAACCAAGAGCAGGCATGTAAAAATAGGAAATGACAAAGGAGTCCCATATCCTGAGGGAAAGACAGGTAGCGACGTACTAACCCACATGGCTTTGTGGTAGGTAAATGTGAATCCAAATCTAAGGCATATTCGATGAAGTGCTAAATTTGCTAATTTTCCATGTCTGTATCCTCACTGTTTTTTAACCAAGGGACATTAGTGTATGCTTCTGACCAGAAGGGTGAAGGTGGGGCAGCAGGGAATGTGACCTTTCCACACCTGGAGTTGGGAGTAATGTCATTTGGTCAGTCGATATAGTTGTTTCTCAGCATTCAGTTTCTCTAGCCCCATCAGGAATGTATAAAGACATATTCAAATGACACTGTGATTTTCAGTGAACAATGGGAAGAACAGCTACATGTGATCAGGGTTTTATTATCTGAATTTGGAATTTGATTAGGAAGAAAGATTGAGAGCAACCCCTGGGTAGTGTGTGCAGACTGTAAGTGAGTTTTGTCCTTCAGGCTTCGAGGCAAGAGCCATATAAAACACATGATGGAATAATGTCCAGATGCAATGCAGACAGATTATCACAAATGGAGAAGGAAGACAGATGTATGCATTTTTGTGTGTGTGTTTGGCTAGCTATATTGGGTGGTTTGTATCTAGGTTCTTGGAAGTGGTATCACTGCTTCCAGACTAAGGAAAGAGAACAACATCGCTGCTGATGGTGCCAGATTTTCCAAGCCATTTATACTCTAGACAGATGCCTCCAGCAAGGTGAAGGAACTACACTGTATTGATAGAATGTTAAGTATACTTAAAAATATATTAGCCTTAAGCACATAGCTATCAGCTTGAGAGAAAGCATATTCAGCCATTGAGAGGGTGTCCTTGCCAGCTGGTGGGAAATGACAAACCTGACTCAGTATCTACTAAGCACTTATGTGTCTTTGATGGATACTATGTACCCCATCATTCTGGGTAAAGGGTTGTAATTATAAATTACTGCCATTGTCCCTCAGTCCACAGCTCTTTTCCTTTTCTTTTGAACACGGCCTTGGGAAGGTACAAACACAGACTTCTTTTCCTCACAAGGAGAACCTTCACCATGTTTTTGGGACCTGGGGGAAAGTTGCAGGGAGCTATTAGGAAGCCTATATTAATGCTTATAGCATTACCAGCGGAACAGAGTGTCTGTGGCGTGTCCCCTGGGGAGCACTGCCCACTGAAGTGGCCCCTCCAGCCAGGGCAAGGTGGGCTCTGGCCTAAAGTGAAAAAGGACCTCCAGGAGAAGGGGAAAGTAGAGATCTTCTAAAAGATGGCCATGCCAAGAAGTGACAGGACAGAGATGGCTGGGCAGCTACAAGAGGCAGGCTCCTGGGGAAGAAAGCCTGAAAAAAAGACAACCAAAAATGCCTGTTGTGGACTCAGCTGTATGGGACATGAAGAAAACAGTTACTGACAGTGGTGTGAAGTACCAGCTGAGTCCCACAGAGGTGGTCCAGGAGATACAAACCCCAGGTGCTACAGGGTCCTCCTTTCACGGGCAATCTACAATGCTGGTGCTCTCAAGGTGAAAGAGGGCAGTAATCTCTGCCCACTCTATCCTTGCTGTAAGGCAGATGCCCAAATACTGTCACAGAGCATTTGTACAAGCCTGGGTGGTCCTGATTTTCAAACATGCTCATTCACCCACAGTTGAGACTAAAGTGAGAGCAAAGAGCAACTGGAAATTTGGCCACAGCATGTAGTATATCTACAAAGCTAAAAATAAGTCTCTGCCTCAGGCACAAGAATAACAAGAGCATTCCTTATAGCCGATATCAGTGTCACAAAGAAAGGTAAAGGCACAGATGAAAAGAGAACATCTGGTGCCTTGAGAAATGAAAAAGAAACAAATTGGACATTGTGCAAAACCACATTTGCCCTGGAACATGATGGGTGGTGGGAAAAGCGTCATAAAAGGGGAGGTAACAGCAAAGGGCAGCAAGATGCTGCTGCAAAAACAACAGATCTACTATTCCTTTACAAATAATCTGCTGCCTCATCTCCCAGGATCCATGTGTGTCAGGGCTATGCACAGGCTAGAATTTGTGGTGGAGACCTACGATCCAGTACTGCCACCCTTAACACTGAATTACGTGAGACAGCTCTGGAGCGCCCAGTCTCTGTAATGCTCCTGAAAGCACTAGATACAGGTGTTGGACGTTGCCGAGTTAAAGCTGCTTTGCATCTACACATGCTTTTTGATAATGAACCACCTGGCTTAGTAAGAGAGGTTGTTCAGCCACAAATCAGCAGTTTTCTTGCAGATGTCTGCTATTTGCTACTTGTTAATTCCCTTACTCCCAGTTCCTCCTTTTGCCTTGCACAATTCTCACTTTGCCATTTGTTTCAATTCCTTCTGCAGAGGTAGCTTTCATTGCAAATATACTAGTGCCTGGGACTCTCACTGTAATTATTCCTTTCTAGGTTCAGAACACCAAGCTTTAGTGTCTTGGAGGTATGGATTTTCTATCTGAAATGAAGGTATGACATCTTCTGCAGACCCTGCTGGGACACATTTCTGTCCCGGATATACAGAGTTAAAAAGGATAAATATCACAACATACTTTCCTCTTCTTTGAATTTAATTTCAAAGGTTAAGTATTTATGGTATTGGACAGCATAGTTTTCCTTACAACAATCATGTCATCATTTTGCTATGGAAGAAGAGACAGAAAATCTGCTACATTCTGCTACAGTTTTTTTTAAATTATGGACAAATACGTACAAAGGAAGAAAATAAACACTCAGGGAATTGGGCATTGCTCTTGGAAGAAGGCAAATTATGGCAATCAGAATCTGGACCTTGATGTTGGTGTAGAAGAGAAATTATGCAAAGGAGAAGTAAGTCTAATGATCTCCAGAGTATTTTTATAAACTACATCCTCCTCCTTCATTTCTCCCCTTTATTTTATCCCAGATTATACCATTCACTGCATTTGCTTTTACTTACCTCCTCCCTTGCTCCGGGATTGGCATTCCATTTCTCACGCAATTTACATGAAAATTAACCTTTCACATTGGTGCAAATCCATGTGGGTAGAAATAATGTGGTCTGTGTATTGCCCAGTAACCAGAGGCTTTTGAGCAGACCCTGGAAGATATTCAGTAAAAACCAATTTACCATACTTTCTGTAATAATAGATCCTTTCCTAAAGCTGTTCTACTGCAAGGTGTTGCTGGACTGAGTCAGTGTAGATTTTAAGATTTTATTAAATGTTACCTGTGCATCTAGAAAATTTGTATTTGAAACAGAAATAATAATAATTAAAAAAAACTGTTAGGAAAACGTGAAAGAAAACCTAGGGCCTTAATCAATATCTGTGTGGGAGACAATGTCTATTGCAGGTAGCAGCTTCCTGAGGGATTGTTCTTACCTATTTGCTTTCTTCCTGTGAGTAGTAAGTTTAATGGATAGGGTCCCTCCAGGTGAGCAATCACAAAACTATCATTTTTATTTTCCTGAGAGAAAATTGCATCTCTTTTTCCTAGCAGAAAATGACATCTCCCCTAGAAAATTCTGATGCTTTTGCATAAGTGGTTTTCCTTGTCAGAGTATGTCTCCGAAGCAACATTTCCCACTGGTTTTAACAATCTAGGCAAATTCTTGAGCAAGTTCTTCTTCTTTACTCGTTTATTTTTAGTTAGCATGCTGCTCTGGCAGCACAGTCTCTCCCTAGGTAGCTTGGCGAACAGGTGGAGACCGTAGTTCCTCTGTCTTCAGTGCTACCAGATTATTCTGAGGATGAGAGAGAGATGATTTACAGATGCTTTTGGTCTCTTTTTGGCTGCTTTGGAAAATTTTCCAACAATTCATTAAGGAGAATAAATGGCTGAAGTAATGGCTGGAGGTGGGGAGGCTGTAATGATCTGCCCCTTGTTTCTACAGGTGCAACCAGCTGTTCTTACTGGTATAAGAACAACTTAATAAATCAAGATTATTGTGTTCTAACTGTCTAAGCTTTTCACGCCACAACTACAAGAGGCTTGGACCTCTCTTCGTTAGACTGTCCTGTCCAGCTAGCAAAGCCCATCCACATTCTCCAAAATACTCTACCTCTGGTTAACAACCTTCCTCCCTTAAAAGGTGAGTGTCAGCAGCATTTACCCAGTGCATTTAAGGCTCCATTTTATTTTGTTGTATTGGACATTTCAGAGACATGTATTTCTGGAGATCTTTTTACAGAGAGCTGTTAAGAGGAGATTGCTCTTTCCCTTAGAGTGCTGCAGCCATGCACATACCAGCGACCCCGAGCCATGTGCTGGCCACTGCTCCTCATCGCTCTTGTGGAGACTATTTCATCCTCTGAGCAGGGGCTGATGGTTGGTCATGATCCTCCCTTTGTAATGTGTGGGATGCTTTGAAAAAAGACAGTGTGTTCGGACCTGAAAACTACAATGAAACAAAGCGTGAGTATTGGTTTACGCCACTGAAAATGATGAAAGTCATAGCTATCGCTGGAGTCTTCAATTTTACTCTGTTCCCAGAGAAGACCTCAGAATTTTTGTTCTTAAATTCCCAGTCATAAACCACAGCAAAACTGAATGTGAATGTCAGTGAGGAATACCACCAAGGTCCTAACTTTGCTATTATTTACTTCTTACAATTAAGTTTTTCTCAGACTTTTGGTATTGCTTAAGGAGATGTTTTAAAAATGTTTATACTCTTACACATAGATTTTATATTTAATAGGCCTATGCTCAGTGGACCTTGAAATTAATTAGAGAACATCATTCATCTAAATTATTTCAGACAACCTCTTTTGCTACTTACTGTCTTTGAATCTTCAAATGTCATCCTTTCGTCAAGACAAGTTGTTGTGAAGTCTGAATTCATCAATAAGGAAGATCTTTGCAACCATCTCAGGGACGAGTATTTCACCGTCCTCTAGAAAATCTTAACTGCGTGAAGCTTTGGGATACACAGATGTTTCCAGTGCCCTGTCAGACAATCCCATCATGTTGCAGGTGATAGGTGACCCCATTTGCTTTCACTAATTGAATTGCACTTGGATTTCCCCTGGGTTTGGCAGGGAAGGCATCTCTGATGAGGATGCGTGAGAAGAACAAACTTGACGTGCTAGTGTCAGTGGTTCTTCTAGCAAAGAGAGCGAGAAAGAGGAATCTCCTGCACATGTCCTGAACCTGGAGCCAGGCAGAGAAAACACAAGTATTACTACTTATGGCCTTGATTACAGAGATGGATGGTACTATGCAGAACTTGTTCTTCTGTACTTTAACTGAAATCCAACCCAGGCTTCCTTGACCTCTTTCTAGAAATTAGTCTTTCTTTGGGCATTGGAACCCCTTTTCTCCATGCATAGCACACCTACTCTGTCTGAAGAGAGGGGCTGGGTGGACTCTATTAAAAATAGACTGGCCAGTGTCACTTAGTAGCTTGTTAAAGGAGAGTTCAGAGAAGGGCTTCACAGGATTTGTGCATAGTCCTGAACTTGAACTGGAAACAGTCTTGAGCCAGTCAGGCTGTCCTGTGCCAGGAGTATTGTCATCAAGAATGCTGTTAGATACTCAGTTAACTACTTGTGGCTGCTGTGAAACCAGAGGACAGACTTGCATCATCTAACTTTGGTTTCTGGGGCATTCATTTTAAGAATACAGTCACCCCTTTCTAATCACAATTAGAGAGAGAGACTCACAAAGGCTGATTCTGCATGGCTCTCTAATCACCGTAGCAACTTAATGTTACCAGAATCCTAATTAAATTTAAAGTGAACCTGCGCTGAACCTGGCCTGCATCTGAAACAATGGTGAGGAATAAAGCTGGTTTGCCAAGCATCTCCAGACTGGCAAATGCAAATACGGACTTAATATATTCCAGTTTCTGAGAAAGCAAAACTTGCTGCATCAAGAGCATCAGATACTGGGAACACATCCACAGTTCTCCTGCAACACTAGTTTTAAATCAAGACACCATTACTGATTCCCTATGACAGCCATACAGTAGGTTTCAGATGCTTTTTCTTACTACAGATTTCATCTTTCTCATAACTTATTTCCTCAGGGGTTACGAGATCTCTGCCAAAAGGCAATTTTGGCGGAGACGGACCCTTACTACTAACTGGCTCAGGACTGTGGACATTAAGATAGAGTCATGTGGTGGCACTTCCAATGAAGGTAAAATTCACATTTGTACTGGCTTTCTCATAACTGCAATCCAATCAACAATGTCTGAGAAAAAGGAATTGGAGAGGGATTCAATCTCAACTTGTTTCAAGATAAAAAGAAGGCAGGATCACAGATAAAAACTGGTATTCATGTACTCTGCTATTTAGTATAAAGTGAAGTTAAAGATTTTTAGATCTTTAGGAGATCTCAAAGCAGTTTCCTCATATGCATTGAGTAACGTATGTGTTTAAGTCTTATGCCTAACTTTATTTTCACACAATTTTCATTTTTCTTTGACTACTCTGTCACATCTATCGCCTGCTATTGCAATTGATTTCTGCTACAGACTGAGGACACAAAAGTTTGCTGGTGACTGGAAGGCTGAGCATGAGTAATCCAGATGTGCTGTCCTTTATATGTATGGATTGGCTAGTGAAGCTGGAAACATATTTGCTGTTGCTGAAATTTTATCAAAGACTGAAGGCAACTGCAAATATCATTTATAAGCAAGTAATGTGTGTTCTTCAAAAGCAGTTCCTTTAGATTCTTTAGTTGCATTCCTGCCTTTTGGAAAGAGATAGCTCCTCTATCTCTGCACTTAGTTTCTTCTCCTAGGTAAGCAAGTTCTTGCACAAGGATGTGGTGCAACCAAGATCTGTCATTTAGAAAAATCTGATGCCTGTTGCTTGCTGAGTATGTCAGTTGTCCTGCGTCAAGTCAGACAAATGTTTGAATGTTTCTCCTCTATTATATACAGTTTGATCAGGCAGGTGGACTATTGCTTCAGCTGCTGATGGCGAGGTTTAGGCAGCTTTCTGAGGTGGTGGATGTGAGTGTTCAGGTTTCTCTTGCAGAATGTGCACACTGCACTGCCTATGCCTAGCTCCGTTATTAAGGAGAGGCTTACCATTTCTGCACACTCAGACCTGTCTTTTTTCTGATGTTAGGCAGTCTATACCTGCTCTCAGGACTTTGATGTACTTCAGCTAAGTTTATAGTAGAGAGAAATGACAAAAATACCAACCAAAAGGACTCTACCTTGTCCATTCGTTTTGTGGTTGGTTTCTAGGAGAGGTTTGCATGAAACGTCCATCAGGCTGACCTAATTTCCCTTTTATGTTACTGAAAGTACAGAGACAGTCTGAGGAACCACACACATGCTTAGGCAAAAGGTTAGTGACTTGCGTGTTTTAACATTTAACCAATGTACTAGGTAGCAATAGATGGCATTTATCAAGGATTTCAAAGTACAGTTCAACCATTGTAGGGAATCATAAATAGAGTCTCAGAGAGGAAAAATCAGATGCAGAGTAAGTGGGAGAGACATAGCTGGCCTCACACACACACACAAACACACAGATAGATACACATACATATGTATAATCAGACTTGAATTTTGAATTCACTTTCCCTAGATCATGGAGGATATGAAATTTTTCTTGGTCTCACTGAATACACATGGTTTTATTTACTCCTTCTTTGCATGATGCTCATCTTTTAACCCTATAAATATTTATTTTATAGTTCCTAGTTTATCGACTGGATTCTCAGAAGAGGTAGAGAACTGTTTACTGTGTTACTGGGAACTGTTTACTGCAATATTTCTTGTGATGTTCTTTGAGGTTTAGGAAAATAAATATGTTTGAAGGAACCTATGGATACCTCTGAGTGTTCTTGCACTGTGCCATAGATATCAGATTGATTTGTAGAGAAACACTGTGCATTTTAAAACTACCCTCACTAGCAATATTTGATTTTTAAGGAGTGCAGAAAATGGGATCAATGAAAGACCTGTTTAGAATGTGCTGGAAAGTCAGAGAGTCAAAACTGCCAAGCCCTGGAAATTCTGAGAGATGCAAAGATTAGAGGCTTTTATTGCTAGAAAAAGTGGCACTTATTCTCATAGCATCCTGTTCTTTTTATCTGGCAAATATTTTCAGTGAAAATAATATACTGAAGAAAAATCTTGTGTGCTTCTGAGCACAATGCACAATTACAATGATCAGGGAGAACAGAGCTGCTGATGCTATGAATAACTGGCTTTGAGTTTCATTTCAAGGTACAAATGACAATGCAGCCTTTTCTGAGACCCAGAAGGTGCATGGAAGTTCAAGTTTTTTATTCCCCTTTGTCACACTGAAAGTCATCGTTGCACAGGGGAGAGTCAATGTTATGGGTAATTTTACATATTTGGTTACATCAGCCCAACAGCTTGGAATTATGCAACCTTTCATATTTAGGACAGGAATTCAGCTGGGAGTTTCTTCAGAAATTCCCATCTAATCTCATCTTTAATGCCATCTGTCAATCCACTGGCACGTGCTTAAGATCAACATTAGGCATTCAGGTGACCTCAAATAACGCATTTCTTTTCACAGGATTAAAAACATTCATGAGAGATAAAATGAAGTATATTCTGGATTTTCTCCTTGGAAGTGTGTTCCCAGCATTTGTCCATGCCTGTTTTAGATGATTGCATGCAATGTTTGGGTCCTGCTTTGAGGCTGAAGGTTTGCTGGAGAGCCTTTGGGGATCCCATCTCCCTCCTTTATTCTATGGTCTTTCTGTTAGAAAGCTTTCCTGGTACACAACCCCGCCTTCTCTTTTACCAACCTAATCTTTCCATACCTTTCTTGTCTTCATTTCATAAAGAAGACTTTTCCTCTCGCGTGCTTTACTTTATCCCAATATATTTTGAACTGTCTTCTTTAAATGTCCTTACATCTCTCTAATCCAAGGTGGTTGATTCTTTAAAATTTTATCTCGTATTTCATTCTTTCCCAACCTTTGCGTTGCTCGACGTTGCATCCAGTACAGTTGTCTTTATAATTCTGGTTTCCAGAACCATGTCAGTTCAATCATCAACCTGGAAAGCTTTCAGGAAATGCATGCCAAAAGTCACCTCTACTGAAGGACTAAGTACAAGATTTAGTAAGGTGCTATGGACCTGCTGATATTTTTTCCATTATTAGCCAGTAATGTGAATTCTTGTGAATGAACCAGAGACCATCTACATTTCAAAATAATTTTTTATTCTTATGGAG
This sequence comes from Elanus axillaris, assembly GCA_026212715.1. NCBI lineage: Eukaryota > Metazoa > Chordata > Aves > Accipitriformes > Accipitridae > Elanus > Elanus axillaris. The sequence continues at coordinate 21,673,719 of JANZLQ010000029.1, read as the reverse complement.
TGACAGTCTGATAGGACCATTAGAATTAATTAGTTTACATACAGCTGATGAACCATTTGGTGTCTTGAACTCCTTATTTAAATATACCTACATCACTAGACTTAGGAACAGAGAAGTCGGCTATGAAACAATTCACACCAGTGAAGGCTATGGGACAGTGAGCAACAACCATTCCCTTTGGTGGCTCTGTTTGTTTCTCAGCCAAGTAAGATATATAGTCAATAAAGCAGAAAGGAATAGTTGTAAGCTACATGTGAAATCTATTGAGAAGATGTATAGATGCATCTGAAAAGATTTAGGTTAGTTCAGGCTTTAAGAATAAACATTTAAAGACAACGAGTAATGCCTGCAAACAATGTAACTCATGCATTTTCATTGGGTTAAGTGCAAATATGGAAATATACACCAGAGTAGATCTGACCCTCAGTGTTACCCAGAGCATATTCCTTATTCACAGAATGCCCTCTAAAGGACAAATGTAATACCTAATCTTATTTGATAATATACATTCATGTCTCAGAAGATGCTGGGGAATTATTAGCCTTTGACAGACTTCCTTTTGGCTTTAGCAATTAGCAGAAATGAAACTTGTTAAGATTAAATTTATTCTTTGGACCATGCATAATTTAAAGACTTCTTCTATAACCCCGTAAAGTAATGAAAGAAGCCAAGCACCGAATTTTCAAATAATTGTGCAGTGATTTAGCCAGCACCTACTGAAGCTGTTCAGACTATGAGAATGACCTATATGAAAATGAAATTCATGGCCTTTAGAGCTCCTTTGAAAAGTGTGCCCTCTTTCCCCAGCATCTGAAAATAGCTTGTGAGCACAGGGAGTTGTTGAAGATGGAGAGGGGGAGCAGGGTTCATGGCATTGTTTAAAATATTGCCCACATATGTTTTAAGTTAGATTGAAAGTATCCTCAACATGAAGAAAATAGCATTATTTTAGCGTTGGGAAAGTGAAATTGCTGTATAACGCAGCACTGAAGCCTTTCAGAGGAATAGCAGGGGTCTGTGCCTTATTAACCAAGCTTATTGATGTAGGTAAATGAAATGAACGTCAATAAAGTGCTGATGAAATGGAGTTCAGTGGATTGTTCAGTCCATTCCATGCTGGATTGGTCTCTACCATACATTACCCTCCACCCTGCCCAGCTCAGTTTTAAATAATGGGACTCCTGACACTTTTCTTGTTACATTTACAAAAGTAATGGCTTCCTTTTTCTGTTCACTTGACAGGCTAAAACATATTTAAGTGGAAAAAACTGACGGTAGACCAGCATTTGTCTGAACTGTGCACAGAGTTCATTAAAGCAGCAGCCACCGGTGAAAGTTTATTAGTGTGTAAAGGTACCTGCAGATTGGTCTGAATCCCTGGTGGAAGCTGAGCAGAAGTAGCCACTATGGGAGGAATTTGATGAAGCTGCAGCTTGTCACGATTACAGCATTGGATGTAGCAGGCATAGGAAAATACTTATCCTTACTCATCAACAAATACATTCTTTCCATCACACAGCAGGAAGAAACTTTGAAGAAAATGAAGCAGAACTGAAGATCTGTGTTGGAAATTATTATCTAAAGACAACAGATTCTAGGAGATCCTTATGGAAGAATCCACTGACTACAGTAATTTCTATAGAGGTGTATGCACTATAAGATTTTATAGGTTGATTAAAGGAGATCAGAGGTGGAATTTTCTATTCCGTAAAAATATCCTGAGTAAGTAGTCAAGAGTCCTGTTGCTATTGACTACTAACAGATCTTTCAAAAATCTGTTTCAGTGGCAAGGCTGGGGCAGGGCCTGATTGTTTGTCAGCTGCCAGTCGCAGCGAGTTGAACGGCCCATGGGCTGTGCCGGCCTTAACCACCGCAGCCCTCAGCCAGAATGAATCTGGCTTCGTCTTGGCAAGAAAAGCAACAGCGGGGAGGTTGTAGGATTCTATGTTAAAACAGCGCATCCCTTTGGTAACATCTCTTTAAATCCTGGCTTGGTGAATGACCACAAAAGGGGGCCCCAACCCACTGGTATCTGCCTGAAATCAGAAATAAAGGCCTAGATGCATTACTGCTTTGAAAACTGCTGTTGATATTTAGGATGTGCATTCATCCTAAGGAAGTCTAACCACTCACTGACGCATAGGAAGGCATTGGAAGAATGAGGTGACTGTTACCGTCTCAGATTAGCTACTACTTGCAGGGCAGTCAGAAAGTATAAAGTATTTAAAATGCCCCTGCCTAATTATAATTTCCGTGAGTGGCTATCAAAGCCTAAGTAGCACAGGAGATAGGCTTTTAAGCATGAAGTAGTGAGCTACCACAAGGGAGACATAATTCCCTCTCCTGGAGTAGGTTTGGCACATTTTCAATTCAGTCCAGCCAGCAAAGCCTTGACTGATGCTGTAACATCTGGTGGACTATCTAAATTCTTAAATGCTGTGGGGCAGGGCCAGAGGATGAAGAACCTTATCCAAAGAAAGCTTTTTTGCCATTGAAAAGGCTCTTGGGGTTTACACAGTCTGCACAATGGGTCACCAGTACAGGCTGGATTTCATCCACAGAGTGAGCTAGAAAGCTCAGCACAATCCACCAGTTATTCCCCAGCTCCGGCAATGCAGCCTGGCAGCAGAACCTCACCAGCCAGACCCATTCCCAGCACTCTGCTTCGTCAGACCTTCCCCTGCGCTGAGAAGGGCTCACCAAGTCAGCGTGTTTGAAGCCCGGTTAGTCAAATAAAGCCGTTCCTCCTTTTCTGTGTCTGTCTTTTCCGCCTGGGACTCCCAGTACTGGGATCTTTCCCCAGCAGAGATGGAAGGGACAGTGTGTGTGAGCAAGCACTGCCTGCCTGCAGGACATGCCAAAGCATGTTCATGCTGAAGACAAGCAATTAAAGAGCTTAGGAAGGTACATCATCTGCTGCCTCAGCTCGGGGAGAGCCAGGGAGACTACAGTTACTTAGACATCAACACAAAGAAGGCCAGGGAATTTGGGTTAGCATTTTTCTAATTAATCTTTTTATCACTTTTTTTCAGCTCACAGTAAATCTATTTAAGGTTCCCTGCCGGTTTCAAAGAAGGAGAGAAAAAGGTTTTTAATTAGAGCTGTACAGTTCATGTACCTAATGAATCAATAGTAATTGAATACAGTGGAAGCTTCTTCAAAGCACACCCGTGGAGCATAGTAACTCCTTCCTTTAACAGGTTTAGTTCCATGCCAAGTGATCTTTTAAGAGGATTCTCTATCATACATTGGCCTGAATGTATGTTTTTTCCATGTATTCTCTTGAGTTCATCCAGGTTCTAAGAGCCTGGTTGCCCAGTGGTATTAATTGTAGCCGTCTTTGAAGATGTGGGTATTAGACACGCTCACAGACATACTTGTCGATTAATACACTTCCTAAAATTCTGATATTCTTTGTGTGTAGTTTTAGGAAGTGGTAAATGTGTTATCCCTACAGACTACTGACAATGGCCTATAAATTTTCATTTAAATCATTTTAACCACTACTGTTAAATTAATGTTAAGGCTACAAAATATCTTTGATCAACAGATTGGAAAAAGCAAATTCAGGCCATCAGAAGGAGAAGCCCTCCTGAATAAGTGATGCCTTAGCACTGCATCAGTCACAATTCCTTAGGGACAGAGAGAGATTCATAACGGAGCACACTTCTCCAGATCAAGAAATCATTGTACAGGACAGAGTTTTTGGAGAAGATCCCTCTCAAAGGAAATCCCCCACAGCTGCTCCTTCAAAGAAAAGTCTTCAGGTATGGATGCAGGCCTGGACCTTCGGAATTTGTCCACACGTTTGTTGAGGACGTTACCACACCAGGCTTAGGATACCAGAGTTAAATTGACACTGCCTCACTGTTGAGGATGACTTCTCAGCCTCACACAAACGTGCCTTTTTAGTCTCTAGCCCATTTTTGCATGGTCACAGATATAATCCGCACTGGCTTAGCTGTCTTTATCCTGCTGTGACTTCATCTGCACTAGCAGCTTGCAGTGATGTACCTGCATGGTTCACAGGGCAAAGCGCTTGAGCAGATCTGTGCTAGTCCTGCTCGGTCCCCTCCTGCGGTAGCACATGTCAGCCAGGACAGAGGGGACTGTGCAGGAATTGCTCAGCAGATACTGAAATACTACTTTGATTTCTCCAATAATTTCGTCTGTTCAAGAATTTCACTGATGCTCAAAGGATTTCTGCCTTGTGCAAACCAAGGGGTTGTTCTGTCTTGTTTGGGGATTTTATATGGGGTCTTTTCGTTATAGATGAAGGTAAACAAGCCTTTCAACTGAGAAGCAAAGACACTTTGAGTGTGACAGAGGGAAGGAAGCTCACATATACACACACGAAAACCACACTGCTTTAGACGTGCGTACCTGAAGGTAATTCATCCACGCTGCAAAGGTTCAGCTCTCATCACACACCATAGAAGTCCTTATCTTGGGAAAAGCCAAGCATAAGGGCATTTGCCTCAAAAAGGACTGCTCTGTAAGACCTAAATCAGAGTATAGGAAAATCTAAGCTTTCATTTTCTAAAAGCTCTTCAGCCTTCATTTTTATGAAGAAAATGCAACTGAAGGCATGCCAAGACTATAAAGCATTAATATGATACATACATATAAAATATAATGCAATTATATAATACATGTTTTATGTAGTAGAATGTATTAAGTGTCTTTAATCTCATGATTTTCAGATTAATATGCTCCTTCTCAAGGGTCTCTGTGCCGTTTCTGGAACATTCATAGCTATAAACATTGAAAAAAGCTTTCCTTAAGTGTCCTGGTTTTGCCTGGGATAGAGTTAAGTGTCTTCCTAGCAGCTGGTACAGTGTTATGGTTTAGGTTCAGTACCAGCAGAATGTTGATAACACACTGATGTTTTCAGTTGCTGCTAAGTCATGTTTGGTCTAAAGTCAAGGCTTTTTCAGCTTCTCCTGCCCAGCCAGCGAGAAGGCTGGAGGGGCACAAGGCGTTGGGAGGGAACACAGCCAGGGCAGCTGACCCAACCTGGCCAAGGGGTATTCCATACCATGGGACGTCATGCCCAGTATATAAACTGGGGGGAGTTGGGGCAGGGGGGAGATTGCCGCTCGGGGTCTACTGGGTGCCAATCAGCGGGTGGTGAGCAATTGCATTGTGCATCACTTGTTTTGTATTCTTATTATCATCATCATCATCATTATTATTATTTTCCCTTCCTTTTCTGTTCTTTTAAACTATCTTTATCTGAACCCATGAGTTGTACTTTTCCCCCCCCGATTCTCCCCATCTCACTGAGCGGGGGCAGTGAGCAAGCGGCTGCGTGGTACTTAGTTGCCTGCTGTGGTTAAACCACAACACTTAAGAAAGAAAATAAAAAAGTTACAAAGCATGGTTTTGGACCAAGTAATTGAAAAGATGAAATTAAAATGCAAGGTCTTTTTAGTTAACCTGTTCCCATAAAAAGTCTGATGTATTGGCAAAGATCTGTGTTATGTCCTGCCAGAAGTTAGATCCCAGCTTCAACATCTCTTTAATCTTTTTTTTTTTTTTTCAAGAACTCTCTTTCTAGAGCTCATCATCTGGTGTTATGTAGTAAAATTCATACAATTCAGCAGCTTTGTATTAAATTTAGGAAACATTTAAACAATTTAACTGTCAGAAGGGTCTTGATAAGGAATCTAGAAACCCTTACTATCTCAATGTGAAAAAGAGGGAGCTTAACTGTGCTTATTTGAACTTGATTTATTATTATCAGAGAATGCTGGTGCCTGGGGCACCTGAATGTCCTTCTAAAGTTAACTCCTGGCAAGTGGTGAGTAACAGCCAAGCAATTGAAAAACATAATTAACGTTCAGATGCTCTTTTCTGACATGATAACCTAAGGTTATAATGTGTTCTTTAGGTGATACAAGTGTTCCCAAATTACACTTTGCCTGGGAGGATCTGTGCTGGAAGGAGTGGTACCAGAAGGCATTTTCCAGGATTCCTTTCTAGTTGTGGCTATTTTTATATCTATTAGAAGTAGGATAAATGTAGGGGGAATTCCTTACTTCACTGATGAAAAAAAGTGCCCCCCCTCATTTGAATTTGTTTGTCCAAGTGGGTTTACCTCTTGAAAATTTGATACAATAGGGTGTAAGTGGATGTAATAATGCTTACGTGCCTCAGAAGAACGTTTGGGGGCATAACAGCCTGATTAATTGACTTTTGTATTATCCACAATGTTTCTGTCAATTCTTAGATTTCATACGTGTGTCAAAAATCAGATCGATAGATAAATGTAAAGCGATGCACACAGGGTAAAGCAATTTTAACTTCAGATATAAAATGTTGTGTTTTGAGAGACCATTACCATTCAGGAATGAGACCTTGGGGAGATTATAGATAGTATCATGAAATTGTCAGCTTAGTGTTCTGCACCAGTCTGAAAAGCAAACAAATGTTCAGAAATATTAGGAAAGGAATAGAGGAGAAAACAGAAGACATCAGTATGACAACAAATACATTCACAGTTTGCCCACACCTGCACAGCTGTGTGCAGTTCTGGTCCTCCCATCTTAAAAAGTATGTTCTTAGCGGGGAAAAGGTTCAGAGAATAGCGATAAGGATGATTCAGAGGTATGGAACAGCTTCGGTATGAGGGAAACCAAGGTACATCTACCAGTTTAGTATAGTTCAAATCAGGCATCTGGTTTTGAAACAAATCTTCAAATCATCCTCACTTACTGCACTTTGGTTCAAACACAGGACAGATGTGGAGCACCTGAGCTGAATTCCTTCTGGATGAAACAAAACCAGCTCATGTTCTGGAACATGCCTAGTGCAATTCTGGAACATGCCTAGTGTAATCCAGCTGCTACTGGGTATACAATCTGCAGGACGAATTTTATGCTAGTTGGGAGAAAAAAGCCCCCTGAGGATGCCGGAGACTCTGCATCAATAGTTTTGTTTTACAAATGCATTCCTATTACCCCCTGTATAACGTGGGCGTAGCTGAGGTGGACTAGGACGCTTCAACCTGAAAAAGAGATGATTTATGGGAGATACAAGAGAGGTCAAGACAATTCTGAGCTGCATGGAGAGGAATGCTAGAGATAGCTGGTTGTTGTATTTTTCATATACAGGTCCCGTAGAATTAGGTATGACATTAGTTCGGATCAGGTTCAAAACAAAGAAAAGGACGTGGTTTTTCACGTGACATGCAATGGACCTGTGGAACTCCTTGCCAGAGGTTGTTGTGTGCGGATGAAGTTCAGGTGTGGTTGAAGGCAGACTGGGCAAGTACTTGGAAGAGACATCTGCTGACATTTAGTAACTGGGTTACTAATTGTGTCAGGATGGGGAAATCTCTTTGGCTGAAAGTGGCTAGATCCCATATGTTCCCTTTTCTTTCTCTTCCCTACATGTCCACTTGTGACCACTGCTGGAGACAGAACACTGATCAAAATAGGTGCTTGCTCTGAGTCAGTGTTACATTCTTTCTTGTGTTATGTTATGTTCCTACATACCTTCTTCTTTTTTTTTAAAGAAGTGCTGTAAAACTGATCTTTGAATAGACAGTTAGACTTGAATTTTACCTTTGTGGCTGGTGCTGGTTATTTCCATACTAGAAATGTTCCTTAGAAGCCTGTGCGTGTTAAATTAAAGTGTGGGTTTTTTTAAAGAAGTTTTAAATGAGTCATTTAGATGATTTTCAGCATCACAGGCTACCTAGACTCTAAATGACTGCAACAATAAAGGGTATTCGTTTGAAGCAGCCACAATTTCCTCTTGATACTTTATGTTCATTTTGATTTAAGCTTTATCATTGCAACACTGCATAATTTCATGGGTGTATAGAAAAGCTGGGTGTGTTAAATGTGCAGTGGGAAAGAAGGAGGGGAGATAGCTGAGGGAGACCCCAAGTCTTCTTAGTCTCAGTGTTTGTGTCATTTATGGCAAAAAGAATATTATTTTTTCATACGTATGAATGCCTGTGTGTAGTAGTGAAATAAATCCACCTTTGGGTTGAACGTCACAATTTTAAACAATAAACAGGAGCACCATATTTGACATTTATGATGCAAGGTGTGCAATGTCTGACTGCAATGGTAGAAGATTTGAAACATTCTCCTTAGAGAGACGGTATAGTTAGGTGATGCTATGCCAAGGCCATAAGAGGATTGTCAAACTCTGAGTCAAATAAAGAGCAATTGGTTTAGAGTGGTGAATTAAAGCTCTGTGCTTTGGGAGAAGAAAGAGCTTGCTTGATCTAATAATCAGAAATGGCCAGAACCTCTTTTTATTTATTTATTTATTTATTTATTTATTTTTATTTCACCTAGGGCGCAATGCTTCCAGCTACATCATTTTCCCAACTGCCCTTCTTGGACGAGGAGTTGATTATGGAGGAGCAGCTGTTCCCAGTGTCGGGTGCCTGTCCTCGCCACACTCCTTTGGAGATGGCAGGGGAAGGGTCTCCTGGCTGGCTGGCTGGCATGGCCTTGGGCGCAGAGCGTAGTTGGATCACAGCCTGCCTGGGGTGGCACGGCTGCAGGGAATACTTTTTATTACAGCTGAATGACTAAACTAACCAATAACAGTAAATATTTAATGTGAGTCAGGCAGGCCTTATGAGTCAACACTTCACAGTATTACAAGATGCATTTTCTTAACAGCTGAGGACCTTGAATTCCTGTAACTGTATTCTGCTGGTAATGATCTCAGACTACAGGATGGCAAGATGTGACTGTGTAGGTGTGTCACGGACCAGGTCATTCGGGTGCTGGGCAGTGCTCTGGCTCCCAATTGCTTGTGTGGTTTGAGCTGTGCTTAACTGGAGAGCAAAGCATCGTGAGAGATGGAAAAGTTGCCAAAAAAGAACCTACCGCTGGTTTAGTATGCCGAAAAGACTTGTCAGTTAAGAGATATATAATCATTAAGAGATATGTCATATGCTTTTTAAAGATAGATGGTCTGTAACTTATTTTTAGGTACAATTTAACATATAGTGGGAAAAGCATTTATACAGATATTGGTTATCAGCACCATGCAGTTGCCGGTTTTAAAACTTGCAGTGGGGATAGAGACTCATAGAACCTTCTGGGGTTGATTTAGAGAGAGCTGAGCCTCAAGAGGTTGATATATTCCTGCTGTTCAAGTTATCTTTTGATTGTGATAAGAATGACTTCATCACCAGCATTCTGCTCATGTAGCTGTAAATAATCGCTTTGCTCTTGGAAAAAGCTGTGCCAGACTTATTATCAATGCACATGATACCACGCACCAGGTGTTTTTACTATGAAAAATGTCTTCACAATAGCTCAGTGAGAACATAATTTCAGAGGTTATTTTGTTTGTTCTCATTGTACCTTGTGTGTATGCAAGAGGGAGTGCACACGCACTTTATTTGTAGGCAACTAGAAATGAGAAAGCTGCTAAAACACAAGAAATGCCATGGTACGGCACCTGTGGAAAGACAATTAAGGAGAAATCAAGATTAAGGAACACATTTCCATTTCCCCCAGAAATTTTTTGAGAGAAAGTATAAAATGGAGAAACCTAACCTTTGACTCCCCTTCCATTCAAAGGCTTGATTTTTATTTGACTCTCCCTTCTAATATGACAAAGATTTTCGTTAGACCGTGGGATGTTTCCATCTCTGAAGATGGAGGAAAGGGTTAAGGCTCTACCAATATGTGACCAATTCCTCCTCTCAGAGTCTGGGGTAATGTATGGGGAGGTCTATAAACATGGCATTTTTGTATTTTAATCCTCTTCCATTAAATTCTAATGACCGGTTGCTAAACGATGTCATGCATTTCCTGCTTCTTTTATGGGGAACTGTTTTATAAAGCAGCAGCTTGGAAGCATGCAGGAAGCAGTCATCTCTGGAATTGATTGCATTTCTGATAGAGCACTTTTGTACTGTATCCCAGGAGAAACGCTGCAGGTCATAATGGCTTATGTTCTCCTTGTAGCTTCAGCATAATAATTTACGGAAGTAGAGTAACGATGGAAACAAGATCTACCATCTTTAAACCTCTTACTAGATTCAGTTCACTCACTTTTGTGGTATTTTGGGGGGTGGTAGTTTTTTAAAAGAAAGCAGTTCATTATTATTAATGAACGGGACTGAAGGACTATGTCCAATACAATCAAAACCTCTGGCTCTGAAACAGCTGATGTTTTTAAATTGGTTGGGAGTATGATCCGCAAGAAACATGTCCAATTTGATCAAGTGATGTGGAAAGGGCAGTTGAACAAAAGCAATATTTGCATACGTTGGGATGGCAGTAATGATCGTGTCCCTTCTGTCTGTCACACGGATTCATTAGAAATGGGTGTCAGCCATTAAGCTTTGATTTTCAGCACAGATAAGTAATGAACAAGCAAATAAAGGAAACAAAGGCTGGCCACACTGCAGAGCAGTGTGATGATCTGATTATGCTGAGAGACTGGCTGCCACTTTCTTGGCTGGCTGTTCAGTATAAGGGGATGCTTCCCTTTATTTTGTTTCCATAACTCTGTCCTCAGTCAAAAATTGGTAAAACCCGTGTGGGTCTTAGATGCGTCTTCCTTGGAAAATTGCTTCCTGAAAGAAATCAACAAGACAGTCCCCTGAGTGAATTCTTCCTCATGTGCCAGATTTAGTGAGTGCCCGAGTGTGCAGAAAGCATGTAGAAAAAAGCTTTTGAGGTTTATAAAGCACATGGCATTTGCTGTGGTTTCTTTGTTTCCTATTTGCAAGTGTCTAAGTCCTGAAGAATATATAAAAATAGAGATAGTTTTTAGTCTTTCTTTCTGCAGATGCCTGGAATTTTAGCTTTGGACTAAAGGTCTGTGCCAAATAGTAATTGGCAATGGACATCAATCATTCTGTTAGTATCAGGCTGTCACAAGCAATGTTTTATGACTGGGCTGGTGTTAGCCTGAGCAGATTTCCCATGACACACAGAGTGGCTAAGGCCAGTTTTTCTTTAATTCTCTGGTAATTTGGGTGTTTGCTGGACCGCCTTGGCACCAAAATGGCAGGTGGGCCAAGAAGATGTACTGCTGTGACCAAGGAAGGGCAAGGATCCTTAAGCTGACCCAAACTGGCCAAGGGGGTATTCCATACCATGGGACATCATGCCCAGTATATAAACTGGTGGGAGTGGGGGCGGGGGGAACGCCACTCGGGGTCTACTGGGCATCGATGGGCGTGTGGTGAGCAATTGCACTGTGCATCGTTTGTACATTACAGTCCTTCTATTATTACTGTTGTCATTTTATTAGTGTTATCATTATCATTTTTAGTTTCTTCTTTTCTGTTCTATTAAACTGTTCTTATCTCAACCCACGAGTTTTACTTTTCCTGATTTTCTCCCCCAACCCACTGGGTGGGGGGGAAGTGAGTGAGCGGCTGCGTGGCGCGTAGTTGCTGGCTGAGGTTAAACCACGACAAACACTTAGCATTGTGAAGAAATCCATTGGTTTCAAAGCTTCTCATGTAGGAGAACCTAGCCTGCTCTTTTTCCTAGAATTATAAAAAGAAGCATATGATGGGTGGCAGAAGGGAATGTGCAATATATGACTAACGGAACCTCGCTATAATTGATATGATTTTTCACTAATGATGTCACTAGCTCCTAATGATGTACAATCATCTTTACATTAAGGAGAAAAATTTGAAAACAAAATACAGCTATCTTAAGCTGCGGTCATCCTTTGTTATACCTGCTCTCCCAAGCCCTAGATTTGTGCAGCACTGGAAAAGGGACAAAGCGAATAAGCAAAAAAGCTCCTGAGACTTTTAGGTTTTACCTTTTTAGCAAGATTTGAAAATTCACATACATGATTTATATTGTGGTGTTCTGTTGGATGTTTTGCTTCTTGCAGTAGGCAGTGGGCTAAGAAGATGGGGGCTCAAGGAAAGCTAAGCTTGAAATTCCTGACAGAGTTGAATGGTAAGGACCTTGTCCTTTTCTCTGGTGCTCCTTTTTGGAGGGTTTTAGGCATGTTGAATTTGATAGCTTATTCTGTAGAGTCAGCTAATCAAATGATAGTCCAGGGCTAAGTGGCAACATCAGGCTAAGGCAGGGAAAGAGTGGGAAAATGATAGAAACCTCAGAAGCATGGCTGAACGTCAACTTTGAAAGTACAGTGCTAAATTTGCAAGGAATATGAATGATGGTGATGGCTTAGTGACATCCATTCTTTCATTCTGCCCTTTCTCTATACTTAAAAAGTAGTTTCTTGAAGAACTTTTTACTGATTGTCTGTTAATGTTTGTATTTGAGAAGGGAATGATATTGGAAAACACAATATTCATGGATCATTAATTTTGGTGATAAGACAGTCTGAGATTTTGGTTGCAAAACAATCAGAGAAGGACTACCTGATCTTTAGTTTTGAGCTTCCTTTTTACTCACTGATATTTTTTTTTAATGTGGTGAACACGTAGTCCTGGAGAGACACATCCCTATTTCGGTGCTCTTCCTACTTGTGTCTCTGGGCTATTAGGAAATCAAATTTCATCATGTTCCTTACATTTCAATGAAGCTGGACTCTCTTTCTGTACAATGCAGGCAAAGGAGTTGTCACTATTAATATATCTGTTTTCCAGGGTCAATTAGCCATGTCTTTTATCATCTTTATAGCAGCAAAATGACAATGTGATGATTGTGAGGACTCTGGAATAGAGTAATAAGAATTTTCTCATGTAGAAACCAAAGAAAAGTGTAGTCTATAGAACTAGGTGAGGTGACTGCCTTTCCCAGGATCTTTCCTTTCTTTCTTCCTTCTGCGGGGGGGGGGGGGAAGGACTTTATATCTAAGTTCCTGAGAGGTGTTAAGAAGGAATAGCTTAGTTAGGAGTAGACTGATTAATGCTCCCTTATTTCCAGAAGGTCTAGGCTTTAGTGGAATCATGATTATTTGCTTATCTTGCACCCATCAGTAACAGACGACCCCCAAGGAATAGTCCTAGATGCAAGTTCCAACAGAAAGAAGCATCTCGGGGTCTGTATGCAATCCTTTTGACAATTTTTATAATCTAATTCTGCCCACCATTGCTGTAAAAATCCAGGAGTACATTTCCAATTCTTCTCAAGCTGCTATCTGTTCCTGAATATGTATTTTACATTAACACTTAGTATTTACAATGGGGTCTCTCTCTGCATTAAAAAACATAGGTAGCATCCCTAAGGAAATCAAAGCGTTAGGATCATGCAGTAAGATCTTTGTAAAGATGGTCACAGAGAGGGAGAGCAAGGTGACATTGTGTCATGTGAAATGCCTCCACAGCAGTCTCATCCCTTTGGATGGTGACAGATTATATAGCAACATAGCCTAAGCACTATAGGGTGCAACCAGCGTGTCAGGTGAGGACTCAAAATTCCCATGACCAGACCAGTCCCTAGCTAGAGTCACATGCTCAGTACCCGGGGGAAAAAGCACTAAGCAAAGAAATTTAGGCATTAATAGATATATTGTAAGCATGGTATCTCCTTGATCTATATTTCCTTTTTTTTTTTTTTAAAAGCCATTTTGATTTACATACTAAGAAACAGGCAATTCAGTCCCTTACTAGCTAAGCTATTCGAGTAGCTGTTAAAAAATGCTGTAATTTTGTCATAGTTTTGGTCTATCCAGGGTCCATTTTTACCTTTGGGATCTCATGGTGAGTTTGTTTTGCTAGATTAAGGAGTGGTCTGTCATCAGAAATCTCTTCTCATACGAATATTTGTAGACCAGAAGCAAGTTGCCTTGTCTTACGAATAAACTAAACAGGACAAGCCTTTGAACTCTTCCAGGATGAGGCATGTTTTCAACAGATTTTTGACAGTACAACTGGTTGCTACTGGTAAATTACTAGTAGTTGCACTTATGTGATAAACAAAGGAAATATTCCCTCAAATACCTATTTCTATACATCCATTTTTCCTTACTCTCCTAGTTACGACAGGATGCAAATATGGCTGGTCTAGCTGATTATGTATTGAGACCCTGAGATCCTCCTTATTGTCACTGCTTTCATGAATTCTTTAGGTAAGGTTCATAAATGTGTGACCCTCCATCTGGCTATATTAAAACGTGGAGTTGGAAGATATTTTGCTGCCTTCATTTTCTAAAAGATAAACTCTAATGGCCTCTGCCACTCTGTGACTGTGGCAAGTAGGTCATGCAAGAAGTCTCTCTTCTGAACGAACTCTGATTTGGGTTATTTCAGTCTCTCCGCCAAAATTCTCCTTGCAAATTCAGGTCTCCTGCCCAGTCACCTAAGACTGTGGCAGGGTGGCACTCCTGTATTCTGCTCCAGCTCTGCACCACACTGGTAACAGAGTTTCTTATAGATCTTGTGTCCATCCACCACTTGGCTGAATCTTCTATCGTCTATGCCCTGTTACTGAAATCCACTGGAAGGAAGAGGAATAAACTAGAAATTAGCCTGTTTCCTGGGAAAGGAAAAAGGTTGTACATTATTACACCATTCCTGCTGCAACATTTCTTGCACGTTCACCAGTTTTCCTCCCCAATCAGCATTTCTCTTCCCGATCAGCGTATGTCTCTACCTCAGCAGCATCAACAAATCAAAGGCTGTAGTTGTACAACTTAACATAACTGAATTCTGTCTGAATTGACATTTCTGCAATTAAATCTTGAAAAGTAATTTCTGTTGAAGTATTTTTCCATATAATATAATGTGTTCCAAAACACATTCTTTTTTTAACATATTCCTGATGGGTTTAGTTTAGTGTGAATTTGGGATACATTTTCCTATTGTAAATAATGTATCCATTAAGCTGTATGTTTAACATTGTTGTTTCCTGTTTTCCTAGTATTTATCCTGCAATAATCTTCAGCAATAGAACAGTGAAAGGTTCTGTTTGTCATTTGGTGTTCATTTATTATTAATCTAAGATTTGACAGGCTCCAAGAGTCTATTGTTTTTTATTGTGGCACATAAGTGAGCTAGAAGAACTGATAGATTTTTCAGGTTTGATGGAAATAATAGTATGCGTTTTTCTAGAGAATTGTTTTTCTGAATACACTATCTGCTAAAGGAGATCATTGTTGTGATCTTTTCTGCTACTTTTGATTTAAAAATGTATCAATTAAATCAATTAAAATTCTGTTCTAATTTTAAAAAGTAGAGGGAAACACAGTAAAAAGCACACCATAAAAACATCTGTGTTCTACTGGCATAAACTGATCTAAAAAAACCAAAGTCCTGTAATACACAAGCAAGGACTCAATATATTTTTCATGCTCTCTAATGCTGAGGGCAGTAAACCACATGGAAATGGGGTAGTTTTGGTTACATTTATAAATTCCCATATTTTTCTTGCATCAGAATTCTGATTAAGTAGATTATAATTATAATGATAATCCCTAATGTTGTTTTCAAAAGTAAGTGGAGCTCCTAAATTTGCATCCAGCTACCATTGCTGCTCTCAGGGAAATGAAAACAAATGAAAAAGCTTATATAATAAAAGATAACATTTAGCTGCTATTGGGAGTGGGTACTCCAGATCTTGAGTGCTACCAGATACTTTATCTACACTGTGCCCTCCCTCAGTATATTGTCTCTGGTATCAGACCTTCTGTTACTTCAGACTGCTGTTATTCTCCTGCTATTTCATTCTGAATGTGTCTTAGTAAGATGTGTCTTATTCATACAGATAATAACCATTTACCAGCCATCCCTGAATATGCTTGGAATCTTTCAGTCTTTAATCAAAGCTGTCAACTGCTCAGATTCCTTTACTCAGACTTGTCTTTAGGTTTGTGTGACCTTTTGAGATAGCAATGTCAGGTCTGAAAAGCTTTTCATCTATTTAGTGACTAATATCTAGCAGTATACATAGAAAGAAAATCTATAATTTGACAGGTGGCAAGGAAAGCCAGAGTAGTAAATTTAGATCAATTCACGGTTTACATTCTTGGAAATGGTTTTAGCCTTTAGTGGGCTTTAAATTGATGCAAAACAGTTACTGAAACAAAGGTAAGGGTTTATCAAACATCTGCTTATAGTTATATATAGTAGCAGCACTCAGGAAGGTGTGTACCCACATGACATTTTGCTAATCAGTGGTACTTTGAAACAGTTGTGGAACTGCTAGTTGAGGTTTTCTAAATTATGAATATCGCAAAAATCAAGAGATACCTGAGAAATTCAATAGGCAGATAGTAAAAGTAAAATTCTGAGACTTTTGGAGTCCACAGAAGTCTGAGAATAATTCCTATGCCAATAGGAATCCACTAATTCAGATTTTTTCCCTGTGTATACCAGCTAAACTAAAACCTGACAAGCAGAAATGTGTCTTTTGCATGATCGGACACGTAAGTTCTGTGGGTGCAAAATACACAAGATGGTTTGTGTCCATCCCTCTGTGAGTGAGGCAGTAAGATTTCCCCCTTCATTCCCCACCAGAGGAAACCTGCAAAGACACCAGTTCTTGTTCTTCCCCAGGGACCAACATGCTGTGAAAGTCGTACTGCTCTAATGATAAGGTACAGCCCAATGGAGCAGGGGGATCAGGACTGTAATTGAGTTATTCTTGCAGCAATCAGAAGAAGACACCCGAGAAAGCAGAAGGGAAAACAGTTCTTTAAACCTTTCCTAAGCTTTCTCATATAGTCCCAGGCAGGCAAGAGGGCAGGCGTGAACACAGAGATCTGTGCCCCCTCCAGCCCCACACATACCTGTGCAGTTACGCACATGGGCACATGCTTTAACTCCCAGTCTAAGTCCAGCCTGGAATTTGATATGGGATGACCACCTTGCACTGTGGGAGAAGCGTCTGTATGTGGTTGCTGCCAGCAATGGGAGGAGAGAGGAGGAGAAGGGCACTGGAATTTGAAAGACAGGGCAGTGCCTCCTAATGGTTATTCTCATAATCCTAACAAAGTTAGCCTGTCTCCGTAACAGAAGTTTGTTATGGGGGAACCCAAGATCACCCCGTGCATGATCACAGTCTTCTTAGCCTGAAAATAAAGCAGTGAAGAAAACAGAACATTAAAAGCCTAATTCTTTTCCTAGATCGGTTTTGAGTAGTAAACAACTATCAAGAGCATATTACTCTGCGGTGGTAAGGAATTGGCTTTCATGTTCAATGCTATAATTTTGAAGGTTAAATTTGGTCCCTGGGTTAGAAGCACTTAAGAAAGAGTTGTGCCTGGAGTAGGATGCTTTGGTACTTTCTTCGATTCCTCAGGGAATTCCATCTGATTCAACTAAGGAGGCAAAGGCGTCACTGCAGGACTGACCATGCCTGCCATCCTCTTTTGCTTGTCCTGGAGACTGAAATGACACTAGCTGCTTAAGTTTAGGCCGCTGAATTTCACTCTGGGACTGAAGTCACCCTATCTTTCCTGCCACTGGATGATGCTGTTTTATGGGCATCAGTAGACAAATTACGATGTGAGGTTTGGTAACTTTTCCTGTCTTTATAGTCATGGTTGTCAGGAGGAATCCATCACCGCTGTGAAGGTACATTTAATGGGATCCATGTGAGAACACAGATAGGTAGGTAGATGCCACTTGTATATGGTAAATTATGAACGATTTATCTAAACTATGTACACTATAACACTATTAGCTCATATCATTCTGACAGATTCACATCATGACTGTTAAGTCAGTCACTTTATTCTTTGGAAATCAGTGTTAATAGTAAACAGCTAAACAGTTACCGAGTCTTCCATGTGAGTGTCCACCCCCCACATGTCTGTTAGCATCTTCATTAACTCCTACTCTATAAAGTGATGATTTGACAGCCTGTAGAACATAACCTTTTTCCCCCCACAGAACAACAAGAATGCAGTTTGATGTATGCTCTTCGGTGTATTGGGTTACGTCTGTGACGCAAATCAGTTTTGCCTGACTTGACCACAAGCTAGTTCACTTACTATCGCATGTCTACATTGAGACTTCACAATAATTGAATCACTAAACTTATAAAACACAGGTTGCTTATTTCAAATCGAACATAACGTGAGGCTGCATGGCATCTGTAATACTGAGACGATTCACTAAATGCACATCTGTGCTCCTAATGTTTACAAAGTTTATAAATCCACCATCTGACACTTCCAGGAAATGCTTGTGTATGCAATGTGGAGGAGATCAATACCTCCTTGGTAGGAGATTGCCCTTCTGTTAGTCTGGGAGATCAGTGTGTTCAGAATACGGGGGGTGGGGGGGGTGGGCAAGGGCTCACTGTTGATGTTGTATGTCTGAATTGCCTCATTTTTTTCCTTGTAGTGTCAGGTGTTTCTCTTTTAGGTCTTGTTTGGTATGCACCTCAGGCAGAACACGCTGAACTAAAAGTAATAGTGGTTTGGTTTCCTGCCTGCACAGATTTCCTCTCTGTCTGTTAAGAAACCAAAGCAGAAAATCCTGGTTTAGTAGATTTGCACTGAATCTGCAAGTGTCTGATAGGGAATCAGATAGAAATTTCCTGAAAAAAAATGGGGATACTAGACATGTTTGATACATTTTAACATATGAAACTATGAAATTTGACAGTTTGTCTGCGTGGTGAAGACAACCAGCAGTAAGGGTTAGAGTTAGCAGAACGAACATTACCAATGCATTGCTAGATTTAGCCAGGAGATTTAGATTACAGGGGTCTGCCCTTGTCTGATATGTGATACAGAGTAAGGTGTTATCCTCTCTGTGCTTCTGTTTGCCAGTCTTTAAAACAAGCTTAAAGCTGCTGACATCCTTGGTGGAGAGAGCAAACAAGCAAGAGAGGGAGGGAGGGATGTTTTACTCCTCAAGGGAGTGAAAAATCACTCATGCATATAAAGGTATTGTAGACCTGTAAGGAGAGGGCAGAAAGTGGCATTGTTGGACAGAAGTGATGGTGTTATTTGTGTCAAGATGAGAGCCAACTTCTGAGCCAAAAACCGTAGAGTAGAAATGCAAAGTGGGATGCTCTGAAAAGGTGATGCTGCAGAACTAAGTTGACCAGAATTAGATTTTTCTCTTCCCAGGTTACTTCCTTGCCTGACAAATGGCCACAGCGGACAGTTTATCAAAAGGAAAACCAAGAAGGGACTTGATTACAATGTCTAAATATTCTCCTGGGTCAAAAATACCCAAGAAGAAAAACCAGTGCCTGGAAGTCAAAACCTCAGAAATTGAAATGAAAAATAGCATGCACATTCAAATTGAACATGGATGGCTTTGAGGAAGATAAGCTTTTGCTAAACTCAAATTATTGTACTCAGAATGGGTGTAATTGAATCAAAATCTCTGGCCTCTGGTAGAAAGCTGCTCTAATGGTTTCTTTGTCTTTAACGTGGGAAGCTATGGCAACAAATGACTGCAGTAATAAGACTCTTTCCCTTCATTAAATGTAGTAGCTGCTGTTGAAGAAGCTGCCACTGTTTTCTTCCCCTGAAAGTCTGTAACACAGAAATTTAGCTCCGAAAGCAAGGCGGGTTGACAGATGTTGAGCTGAATGAAAGGCCTCTTACTGGCTGCAAGTGAAGGTGGCTGTAACGAGCCAACAGAAAAAAGGCTTTCAATACGGTACTGATCAAGGACAGAGCTGAGGTTATTTGTGTACTTTACGTCTTTAAAATGTCACACTTTTCAATGTTTTAAAATAATATTGATATGGTCTGATTCCTCAACACTTTTAAACAAACCAAAAATGAGATTCTGCTTTCTCTTCTGGATAGGGTTTCTTGGGTTTTTTTACTGAATTTACAATAATGAACGCTTTTCTTTAGTTTCAGATTTATAGTTAGTGTGCACATAGCACAAAATATAGACAACATGCAGTACAAAATATCCCTCTGAAAAACTTTCAGTGTAAAAAATGAAATAGATATCAGTCATTTTACATTTTCATATATCTAAGTTCTGCTTAGTGAGATGCATTGCACTAGCTACAATAACATTTCCTGCAAATGTATACTAAAAAAATCATGCATTTAGGTTTGTGTGTGTATAATTGCATGAGGTTATAGGTGAAAAGCATCCCACTACAAAGCCATACATTGAAAATTTGTGCCAAGATCCCTAGATTCTGCATCAGAGCTGGGAATTTGGGCACATTTGCAGGATTTTCAGATACATTTAAATGAAGACTCAGACTTGAGTCTTGACATAAAATCTTCTGTTATTACTCATATATTAATTTTTGGTGTTTCCATATTTTCTGATGATCATTTCCTAGTTTCAGAGTTAGCAGCCCATTAAGATAAATGATGTTGCCGAGATTTGTGTCCTATTGTTTTAGTCTGCTTGCTAGTGCAGGAAGACATGACTGTTGCATTTGATATTCAGCTCACATTCTCTGGCTTTTCCTTGCACCACAAAGGCCTTGCTAGAGCTGCTTTTGTGCACGGTGGAAGATGAGTACCTGGAACATATTTTGCAGGAAGGGATAAACTGCAGAGTCACCAAATCATGTAGCTTACAGGACCCTGCCTGTAGCAACACATCTGTCACTCTGAGTTCACATGGATACTTAAGTACCCATGTGGATTTAATGAATGCAAATAAATTAACTGCGCATAATTATATGCTTACTAACAGAGAGGGAAGCAAGTTAAAATTTCATTTGTCATGTTGAACCATATATGTTTGAAATCCAAAGGAGCAAGGCTGGGGGTTTTTTTGGTTTGCCTAGCAAGGGGGCAAATTTTTCTTTTTTTTTTATAAATCATATCATCATTCACCCTATAATGAGTCAGACAGATCTTTGTGCATGGGCAGGTACATTTTCAGAATACTTTTACTCATTGACAGTTTACACTGTGAATAACAGATACCAAATAAACTTGATGTCACCAATTACAGGGTTATCTGCAGCTAGCTAGGGATTTTGTTTCAGGTATATACTGTCACTACAGAAACACAGATAACAAAATGCACAGGAAAATGATGATTCAGTATTCTGTTACGAACAGTACCTTCCCTCAGCTGAATGCAAAGGCTGTGAATCCCTGTGCCTGAGAGTGCAATTGGAAGCCTTAATTATGAGCATGGGGCAGGAGGTTTCATCTTCATTTGAAATTTGCCTCGGGGTAACCGGGTGGTATCAAACCCTTGTCCCTGGCTTCTGGGCATCTTTAATTACCTGCCACCAAGTTTCTAACCACCGGGGCTCCCTCTGTTACCATGACAATGTCCCTGCTGCCAGCATCCTAAACCTTTCTGTCTATGCTCCGGTCACTTGGAAACCCATCCAAGTAGTTTAAGCAATATGGAAGTGGTACAGGGGAATAGAAAAGTGAACACACAAAGGGCATTTTCTCCTTTCCCCTCATGGCTCCTGGGGGGCAGGTGGCCGCAGGGAAACCGGCGGAGGCGATGGGGACTGCTGGTGTACGAAAATCCTAACGGTGGGCTCGGTCGTCTGCCTGGAGGACAAAACCTTCTCTCCGTGACTCGTTAAATCCGTCATGTTTCTAGTGAAGTGTTGCATGGGGATAGAGTGGGAAAAAAAAGGCAGTGGAAGGTGGGGGAGAGAGCGAAGCGGAGGTGGGGGAAGCGCCTGCCTGGCTGTTGCCTCGAATCCAGCGTCCTGTGCATATAATCGCAGTTACACCGCAAAATTTGCGCTGTGGTTTTATGGACCCCTTAGAAACAGATGTGGTTGGAGTAAGACTCATCTGCTGTTGCTCCTGGTACAAACCCCCCAAAATAAGAACTGTTCTCAAGAGTCATCTTGCACCTTGTCACCCAAAGTGTTGCTGTCTGCATTTCTTTTACCAGTGGGGGAGTGACGTATGTCTACGTACCGGTAATGGACTTGGCAGAGAATATCATTTCTTGGTAGAGTATGCTAGAAAGTAAACCAACAGATTTATGGGCATTTGGCTGACCATTAAAGGGCATGCGAAATCTTACAGAAGATGACTTTAGGAAGAAGGGGGGAGTAAACAGACTATTGACCCCTTGGCAATCATGCTTATTACTCTCTGCAATAAGGATTCTCTGTGTCTTCCAGCTAGAGATGAAGGCCACTGGGGCTGCGGGAAAGTTTGCAGTGGAAATGCACATGTAGAACCCAATATTTACTGTCTTATTTTTTGGCATGCTTTGTATCTTGAGGTGGAGAAAAATACTTTGTTTTGAAGAAGCTGTTTTGGAGTAATTTTGTTGTTTTCAGCTGTTAAATTCTTTAGGCTTTGAAACTTAATTTCTTTGATTAAATTAGAGGGAAGATTAGGGGCAGAACCACAAAGATTTGGTTTGGAAGGGGTAATGCTGCATGGCTTTGCCAGGCTGAAAACAGGGAGACAAGAAGTCTTCTACCTGACAGCTGTAGGGAAAGGGCAAAAAATCACCTCTCATATAGCTGCATCTATAGTGTTTGAGACTATTTAAAGGAACAAAGAAACAAAGAGCTGACACCACCACTCCCCCCCCAAAATACAATTTCAGTAAGGATCATCTCCTACATAGTGGATACATCATGAAAATTTTGAGGTTCCCATCTGATTATGGCTCTAGCGGGTTTCCCCTTAGGGATTCCAGGTCTGTCATTTGCAAGTTTGCTCCTCTGTTAATCTATCTCTCTACCTCCTGGCAGCAAATTAGACAGACAGACACATACACTCAAGAAACCAAACATACATCTTTTTTAGCCAAATCAAAGAAAAGTCCTCAGAGAAAAATCTGCCACTTCCCATTTATTTTTATAGTTATGTACATTATACCATTAAAAACAATAAAAACCATGTGATTAATAACTTCTGCATACTCGTGCTTTTTTGATACATAATGGTGGCACTTTAATCCTTGCCTGAGCTTCTTGCATCCAGCCATGCATTTGCTAGTCGTTTAATTCAGTGTTTTAGGAAACACTGTGTGAAGAAGAACAAAGAGCAGCCTGCGAAGGGGTTGTTGTTGAGCTGTCAGGGTCGTTTACAGGGTCACTAGAACAAAAGGCTGAGATGACTCTGACAAATGCATGGGGACCTGTGGTTGGTGTGAAGGACTGAAGCCCTGGCTCTGTACACCCCTGGACTTTATGTCTCCTTACCAAATTTGGATCCTAGCCTAAGTTTTGCAAAAGTCTCTTGTGGGAGCTGAAGCAATAACCTGCTCTGAACACTGAATATAAGTATTAAAAAAATAAATAAAGGCTGTAGCTACTCTTCTAAACCTATATTTAGGTACCTGAACAAGTGACCTGATTTCTAAAGCACTGAAGTCAAACACTGAATTACAGTTTTTGCTGACATCTGTGGGAGTTATGTGTAAAGAACTTTGGAAAATCAGGTCATTCGTTTTGCAGTTCTGAGTTTGGAGTAGGAGTCTAATTCTGTGCTCTTAATTTTTGAAATCTGAGTGGGCTTGTAGTCTATCCTCAGGTCTGACTTGGTTTGGAGATTGGATCCAAGTTTAAAAAATAGCTTGTGGAAAGCTGAAAAACCCCCCAGCAACACTACCTTTGCTATCTTTTTAAGGGAAAGAGACCTTAGAATTGTAATTTCGTTGTTGTGATGATAGGAGGCTGGCTTACACGTTGGCTAAGGGAAAGAAACTCAGGACACCTCACAGTCAGCCCCTTTCTCTGCCTGGCCAAGGTATAGGTCTTACGATTTTACATCCCCTCTCTGTGGGGCTCTCTCCTTTATTTCCCATCTCCAGCGTTACTTCACATAGGGCAAAAACCAGAGAGATCTTGTATGCTAGTGGAGCCCTGTGAGATGTTAACTTACTTCAGGCAACATGAAACGCACCTCAGTATCAGCCTTCTCCTGGCTGTGCTGTGCCACTGTCCCACCAGCGACAAACCCCACTCTGATGGCTTGCTGGCCCACTGGTCCGCGGCCACCCTGCTGTAGCTCAGGACTGGGGCTTTGGTCACAAATCTGCCTCGAGTCTCCTGCCTGCCGGTCCTACCTATTGCCCCGCTTGACCTTGGATTGACACTCAGGTCGTCTTCGCTGCAACCTCAGGCAGAGAGCACGAGGGCAGCGGGTCCATGTCCTGGTCGCACTAGTGGCACATATTGTCTCTGATGTGTATGACCAGTGGGTATTTCTTCAGAAGGGATGTGACGTATAGGCACGTGAGGAAGGAAAACAGAGTGAGGTTGCTGTCAAAAAATGTGATGCTTTTCCTTGGTTTTAATTTAGTACTTTTACACCATCTTTGTTTGGGTGAGGAGGCTGTGAAGGGCTATTTGGAACAGAAAGAGTTACTGCAGCTTAGCAAGTCAGCTCTCTGTTTATGTGCAACTGTCAAGGCAAATGTGATGGTGATTTAAAACTAATGAATTTTACCTAGCAAGTACTATGCTGAAGGTTCAATTACCAAGGTTCATCCCATGAACTGAGACAACAGTTTAGTCCGGTTTTCTCCTTAGTACTCAATACATTATCTGCCTGCTCACCTGTTGCTGATACATGACAGGTTAAGCCAAGAAAATTCCCTAACTAACGACATAAGTTGCAAGAGCTTGTACTAACAGGGAGCAGGAATTCGGATGTTGTAACAACTCATATCCTCCAAGGATTAATCTAGCCGGGGGACGTTAACAGACATCCACTGGAAGGCTGTGTGTGCATTCAGGCATAGGTTACTCTCTTTCCCATCTTCATCAGTTAATATGAACTTGACAATATTGATCAAAGTTATTAACTTTCTCACCTCTTTTATTATCTTATTTATTTGGGTTGTAAGTGCTTTGGCCCATGGAAAGTCTCATCTTCAATTAATGCTGTTTGCACTGGCCTCAGCTGCATCTTTAGATAACTGTATGACTTTATACAGTGATGATTGCCAGTGACTGATGGGATGATTCCTGTTCCATATAAGTCAAAAAACCTGTATGTGCTGCCATACAGAAAATGGCTTTGGCCTGGTCGTGTTCTGATAAAGACTGCACCTGGTCTTCAGCTGGGACTTAGTATGACCCTGCTTAAGAGATTTAAAGAAATTTAATCAGGGCATGAGGAAGTTTATCCTAGAAACCCCAATTAATCCTTCTGCCTGGAGCCCATTGAGACCTCTCCAGTTATTTTAAGGGTGCATGGTAGCCCGTCAGTGAATTCAGTGGGAGCTAGTCACCACTCTCCGGCTTCAAAGAAATGCCTGAAACAGCTGAAATGTGAGAATACCAGGTAAAAATCTGCTTTGAGGTCTTCCTCAGTTATCAAACAAGTATCTTCACTATGGTAAGTGCTGTAATTCTTGGTCATTTGAGTTTGTTGCCACCTCTAGTAGACATGTTAGTAGTCGTATTACCTTTGTTATGTCATCCTTATTTCTTCCATAGCAGACTGCTAGCCATGTGAAAGCGCACTACTTCACCTTTAGTGATGGGGCACTGGTCAAATACTGTGCACGCATATATTGAATAGGAAAATCAAAATAATCAAAATAGACAGTATTAACATCTCCAGTACTTTTAACTATGTCCTTGTTAAAGTTGACAAACGTGGGCGGGACATATTGCAACCTGCAGTCTGATCACATTTCGAGAACTGATGCTTGTGTTTCTCTTCTGACTATCCCCTCATCCCATGGGAGGTGAGCAGCTGATGTGAGTACTTGGAACCCTGGATCCAAATGCATTTATTCATGAGAGGCTGTTTTTCTGGTTCCCCATCCTTTCCAAGATGGTGATTATATCATTCGCTTTGCATACTGAAACACAGTGCTCACGTAAAAAGGTGCATTATAATTTAAGTATTTAATAGAATAGATGCTCTAGCTAGCATGTTACGTGAGCAAGAATTTACATGTGGTTGATATGTAGAAAATAATCTCTATAAACAGGAAAAAAAGGAAGAAAAGGTTTTTGTCTTATCTAGTAAATTGGACAGAATATGTTCTTCAGGGTATGATACCTGAGGGCAAGTACCATAGCAGAATTTATACGCACATGACTAAAATTTCAGGAAATTGTTAGGAAAATCTACCTTGACAGTCTCACCTCTGTCTTCTTTCATATATATTTTTTGCACTAATTAATAGATAACCCTTTGTTGTTTGTGTCTCTGTCTCCTGTGAGCAACTGTAGTTAACAAAGTCCTTCTTTGAAGAGGAGGATGAATTCTCTATCTATTTTTCTTACCTTAAGAACAGCCAAAAAGCTCCTCTTCTGACACCAAGGAACCTATGCTTTCATGAATCATAATCATTAAGTTTCTCTTATTTTTAAGTCACTTCTTCCTCCCACCCATTTTTTTTACTATCAGATGCAATGAAGAAAATAGAAAAAGGGGGAAAAAGGTCAGTCCTGCCACTCTTGTGTACTTAACAATTCCTTGAAATTAAGGGTCTTTGTACTTGGCTCAAGAATAGGAATGTAATTTCATTCCAGCATGGATCGTTTATAACATTTTTTCATAATTATTTTCCCTTGTATTTTCCCATGTAAATGACATGCAGTTTTATGGCTTATGGACAAGAGTGTTAAAAATGTTATGTCAACATTGTGTTTTACTGGATTAGTTTGCTTTCAACAATGAACATAGTTTGTGGGGAAGTTCTGAGTTTTCCCAAATAATTTTAGCACATATAATTTGAAAAAACAACAAAACCCATTAATATTTCCAATACTTGAAGTGTCATTTTTCTTTCTCCTAGGCAATGTTAAATTGGTTGTTTGACAGCCCTGTTATCCTCTGTAGCTTGGGTTTCCAAGTTGACTTGTCCCTTTGTTACCGAAATCCGGAATAAAACTCCTTAACAGCAATGAGAAGTTAAGAAGCAGGCACTCCTTTATTGCAGCGCCGGGCACACGGGGGATCACTCCACCTAGTGTGTGCACCTGGCCAGTCTAACTGTGCAGGTTAAATACACACCTGTTATACATATTCATTAAATTTCCAAGAAATGTCACACATATCCATTAGTTTTCCGGGTAACTATTAACATATGCAAATGTCCTTCACACATGCGCATTAGAGGTCTCTGGTGGTCTTCAGTCATCCTCTGGTGGTCTTTCATAGTCTTCCTCACTTGTCCGCTGCTTGACCTCTCTCAGGTGATTCTGCGCAGTACGGTC
>JANZLQ010000029.1:21629216-21646674 GCA_026212715.1 Elanus axillaris | reverse complement strand
GGCTGTCCCCCCCCAGCCCAGGGAGGGCAGCGGGGGAGCGGAGGCCCCCAAGATGGCCGGGACTCTGTGGGAAAGCCGGCGCTGGAGCAGTCTGTGACTGAAGATCGGCCCGTGGGAAGGACCCATGCTGGAGAATTTCATGGTGGACTGTCTCCCGTGGGAGGGACCCCCCGGTGGAGCCGGGGCCAAGTGATGAGTCCTGCCCCTGAGGAGGAAGGAGCGGCAGAGACAAGGTGTGGCGAACTGATTGTAACCCCCATTCCCCATCCCCCTGCGCCGCTGGGGGGGAGGAGGTAGAGAAAACTGGGAGTGGAGATGAGCCAGGAAGGAGGGAAGAGTGGGGGAAAGGTGTTTTATTTCCACTATCCTTGTTTTGATTTGATTGGTGGTAAATTAAATTGGTCTTGTTTTTTTCCCCAAGTTGAGCCTGTCTTTTCCCCGTGACCGTAAGTGGTGAGTGATCCCTCCCCGTTCTTGTCTCAACCCATGAGCCCGCCTTTATATTTTCTCCTTCTCATCACACCGTGGCCGGGGGCGGAGGAGTGAGCGAGCGGCTTCGTGGTGCTTTGTTGCGGGCTGGGCTTGAACCACGACACTTGGTGGGTGAGAGGAAGCCAAACTGGTTCCATCGCTCACAGAAAGAGAGGTATATGCTTGTTTCCCACAGACTTGTGTCCGGCATCGTCATTGCCTGACATTAACAGCCAGTCCAGAGACTGACAGCAAGGGAAGACCTAGGTGGATGGATCAAGCACCCCTGTATCCCTGTGTCCTTGCCTGTTCCAGGCCTGACAGCACTGGCAGCTGCTCACCACTTCATAACACCTTCCTTTTATCTGCCCTCGATACAGAGAATATATATAATTTGAGGCAGGAACTACTGAAATGTATAGTCTTTTTATGAAACTGAGAATGAAAACAGGTTTAAGTGATATAATAGCATAGGATATGAAATCCTTCTTCAAAAGATAAATATTTAAAGATGAATACTTTTTTTTTTTTAATCATCCTGTCAAGTTTTGCATGTGATGAAATGAGAACACATAATTTTCTGGAAGTGCCTAACAGTATCCCCTGTTCATTACCATCAACAGTCATGTGACTTCTTTTTATGACCCCTAGTGGTATGTGTTAGACCTACATGGACTGAACCACCAGCATCATGGTCTCATGTGCTGTATAAATTTTTCTCCCTTCAGAGAGGACAGCATCTTTCTGACTGAGGAAGCATCTAGCAACAGTAATTCTCATCTTCCTTGAGAACCATCGTCTGTATGATATGCTAATGATATCCAGAAACACTATATTTTGAAGCATTTAAAGGCAGGTCTTGAGATTTACTGCTATGCTAAGAAATGTTTTATTCAGACTGCATCTGCAAAATTCATTATACTGTTTTGTCCTCTTGAGACAAATCTACCGCTGACTATACAGTTCATGAATGAGATATTTCACAAGTCAGTGGGTTAACTGACTGGAAAAAATTGTCAAAAAGAAGTACCCTTCCCAAACTCCATATAAGAGAAGCATATGAAAATACTGGAAATTATCTATGTTTTATGTTATATCATGCTTTCATCAGGAAAAAAAAAGGTCCAAGAGAAATATGCATGAACAATCCTAATGGCACATGATTCAGAAATAAAAAATTTACTCCTATCAATTTGCAAATCGAACTGACATCAATATTCACATGATTTTAAAAATAATACCGCATGTTTGTTTCCAAATAATTCCCTTTAAAGTCTAAGGTCACATACCTCTGAAATGAAGTAAAAAAAATAATAATATTTTTTATGTCAGAATTTGACAATTTTATGAATGTGTGGCTGTTTAAGAATGAAATACAGAAAGCAAGTTGAATTCCCTAAGTTTGAAAAATGGTTATCCAGCCACTGGGGTGTTCTACTTATGTTTCTGGAAATTAAACAGAACTATTCTCAGATTCATGATGACTATGAGTATATGCTGCAGTTCCATAACACACTGCTTGAGAAAGTCCATCAAATATCTCTGAAACACTATACAGAAATGAAACCTTCCTTTATTTTTGGTAATGACACCATTTAAATGATATTTGAATATGGAAATGGACTTTCTAAACCTGTTGAAGGCCCTAAAGATGGAAATAGAAATCAGTATTGTGCAATGGGCTGAAGACTGAGATGAACTGGGAAATGACAGAAAGTCCTCTAAGAGGAAATGACTTCTATTGTTCACCAAATACACTTTCTGAAGCAAAGACCTGAATGCTGTTGGCTGAGAAAATGAAGGTTTAATAAAAGATGGCATAGAATATCCCATCAGTAGTAAAGGAAATTAAAAAAAAAAAAAAAAGAACAGGAAGACAGAAAAATGGAAAGAATTTTTTTACCTTTGTGTGTGTATATATATATACACATACATACATACTCCTTCCCATTTTTGGATATGTATGTAAGCATTCATGTGTTTGTATGTGTATATATATAGGCTGATGCACAGAAACAAGGCATTGCCGCCTTCTTCTTTTGAGAAGAGAAGCATGGTCTGAAATGCTGAGTCAAAGAGGCAGTAATACCAGCTTTAAAGAACCTGGAACTGAAGTAAGGAAGAAAAACTATGATATGTTGCAGTGATGTGTTGTTCCAGGGGGCAAAACACAAGAAGCTCTTTGGAAGAAATAGTGACTTAAAATTATCTCGTTTTACCAAGCCGTTTATTTTCACAAACTTTTAGGAACTTAATAGTCGTGGAGGCTTCTGTCCCTCTTTCATATTTCATTAAAATTGCCTATTACATAAAAATGTCTGTAGAAGGACCTATGTCTTTAGGAAACCAGGCTAGAAAATGGATTTAAGATGTCTCATTTGTGCACTTATATGGAATAATGAAAGAATATTGTTTTCAAGAAAAATTAGCAATGTTGAGGAGATGCCTTATACATACCCTGAAGTGGAATCTGATGGTTCCCGAACAATCCAGACTGTTTTCAAAAATATTTTGAAGTGATTTTATTTTTGAGATTTATAGAAAATGATGAAAACTGTGTCAGTGAGGACTTACAACCCAAACCAGCTGTGCAGTTGAAAGGGCCTTGTAACCTAGTGACCCATCTCCAGTGGTGTCTGTTCATATGGTTAAGGAAAGAAGTCCAGGATATCAAGAACTTTTCTCTAGTATGCTCACCTAGCTTCTTATTCCAGCTTTAGTGAGGAGATAATGTGATAGAGGGCCTTACAAGGGGTGTGCTGTCACTCTCCTGTGCAACAAACATATATGGTAAGACCATGAGAACAAATGAGAAAAAAAGAGAAACCGGACAGAAATAATTCATTTCTGTCCATATCCTCCTCCATACCTGGGAGACAAGAGAAAACTTGGAAGAGCTCATCAAACTGTTCATCTTGCTTTAGCAAGCTCTAGAGTTCATGAAAGCACTTGAAAATGTTGTTTTGACAATAGCCCATGAACTTGTAAGAAAATTTCTCACTTCACTGGAGCACATCCTTTCCTCACTGCCAGACCTCTTTTCAGGAAGTCTGCAAAGGAGGAGGCCAGAGGGGAGTGGCAGTAGGCTTTCTTCGGCAAGCAATTTCCTGATGAAATTAGAAAAGTAAAATATGCTTCACAGAGGTCAAAGTTGAGACCACTCTGCCCCCTATATCAATTTGTGAAGATCCTTCATCACAGGGAGAAGAAAGAAAAGGAAACATAGCTAAATCCCCCAAGAAGTTCAATTACTTCAACTGTGACAGTCCCAGTCCCAGACCTCGATGCTGTCTGAAATATAGAGGAAAAGAAATCATCCCTGTCTTGTTACGTAACAAAAAACAATGGACAAAATAAATGAAACAAATATATTGATGTGAATGCAGTCTTCCAAATTTGAGGACTGTTTCTTTTCTGGGAGAGCTCTTGCAGTCCAAGAATTTTCTATCTCTTTCATAAGTTCTACCTTTCAAATAGAGAAGATTCAAGTGCCTAATCATCTTTTAGGAGTGGGTTTCTCTGTATTTTTAGGTAGTCAGAATGTAAAACAATCCTCTTATTTGATCGTTACTTAAGTTACTCAAGAAGAGCTCTAACAATTGACATTTTTTTCAGATTTTAAAGGTTCAAATAATGTGCTTGATATTGTCTTTGGGAATTTACTCAAAATAAGAAGCTGTTAATCAGTAGAAGCATGCAATTTTTTATTCTTGGAGAAATGTGTCTACATTCTTCTGGTTTTAAAAAAAAATTAATATCCAAATAGGCAATATTTACAGCATTCAGTATACTGCCTTGTTAAGTGTCAAAAATAAACATTATGACAGATCCATAGTGCAAACTCTGGGCAGTAGTGAAAACTCAGATTTACCTACACTAGAAACAGATGTGAATAAATAATGTACCATCTAGAGAAACAGACAAGAGGAATTGAGTAGCAAGATTAAAAAATTGTATTATGGTCTCCAGACATTTGTTTTAATATCAGTCATTTACTTGCCATCTCGATCCTCCAAAACAGAGCAAATTTCAAACTCTGCCCAGTGATAATAAACCAGAGAATGCTTTAACGCACACAAATTGTAAGAGACTTCAAAGGAATAAACAAGACACAAATGTTAACAAATGAGTATATATTTTTACAATCTCCAGTCCATGTATCTATCCAAATTGGCCTTGCTATTCACCCTGGAAATGACTCTCTTTGCATATGTGTAGTAGAGATTTGCCAGTACTTTACTGCTAAACATCCCGTCTTCCAAGTATCCCAACTGATCCAACTTCATTTTTCATGCTCCAGGTCAGGCAAGTCAGCACTTGTTACCTGGACTGCTGCAAAATACTCTAGGATCAGGTATAAGAACAGGAAATAATATCATGTTCTGTATTTTGAGTGCTTGAGTTGTTGCTGGGCCCCAAAAGCACAGAGAAAGAATATTTGTGTGTGGGAAAAAAAGACGCACCTTATCTTGGTTACTCCAGCTGGAGAAAGCTATAAGCTTTGAGGACACTACAGTGGGTTGTCAGAAGGAAATATGAAGGAAATGCGTGGATGGTGGGAAAACATAATACTGAGTCTTATGAGAAGCTTAATCCCCTAGAAACATCTGGCAGCATTTTTCTATGCTGATTTTTGGTGTAGCTATTGTGACAAAAATTAATTTAGCAATTCACTAAGTAAGTTTATCGAAGTTTAGTTCACAGACATCTCATCCCTGCAATCTTTAATTTTACCGTGAGGAGCAGAAACATGAGTGATAAAGTAATCTTCACTAAAACACAGAGGAATAGCCCCTGTGGTGGGTGTCATGGCTTTGTGCAGACTTTTGCACCTAGGAAGAGGTAGCTAGTGGTTGTACTGGAATCAGAAATGAGGCCCAGGTTTCCTACTTTTTTCATTGTATTAAACTGAATCCAGCTGTAGTATTTCAAACTATTTCTTGAACTTTTCTTTTGATATGGATAATTTTTGACAGAATCACTGAAATTTTATAGACAATTTTCATTTGACAAAACATTGTATGCTACTTCCTTGCAGAGACTAGTCTTTTTTAAGGAGCACTGTAATGTGTAATATGTGTTGTGGGCTTATCCATGGCCACATGCTTTGAGGTGCTCCAGCATGACCTCATGCACAGCTGCTGATGCTTCGAGGTATACCTGCTGCAGCATGGAGTTATCCACAGCTGTACCTTCTCCAGCATGGATTTATCCTTGGGCCACAATCCCTTCAGAGGTATACCTGCTGCAGCACAGATATAATCACAGCCATAGATACTTCGAGATGTACCTTCTCTGGTATAGACTTATCCACAGCCACAGATGCTTCGGGGTGTCCTGCTCCCACATGGACTCATCCACAGGTCACAGTCACTTCAACTTGAGTTCACACTGGAGCTCCAGCCTGTCCAGCCCAGCAGCACAAACACCGTAGCAATGCCCTGGCCATTTGCCAGCCCAGGCTCATGGCCATTGCTGTTATCAGAATGTTCCCAGGCACAGCAGAGTAAGATGATAAGCAGTATAGCAGCACAGCAAGCAGCAAAAGCAAAAAGCAGCCACTAACATACAGTAAGGCAAGCAAGACCCATGGCAAGCACAGGAGCCTGCGAATTAATAGCTAAACAGCAATAACAGCTATAAACGTGATCTAGCACATTCCAAGCAAATTTGTCATTATCTCAAACACTTTGAGCCCCATGTTGGGCACCAAAAAGGACTGTCATGGTTAAAGCCCCGCTCGCAACTAAGCCCCACACAGCTGCTTGCTCACCCCGCCCCCTCTCTGGTGGGATGGGGGAGAACCAGAAGGGTAAAAGTGAGAAAACTCATGGATTTAGATAAGGACAGTTTAGTAGGTGAGGCAAAAGCCGTGTATGCAAGCAAACCAAAACAGGGAATTCATTCACCACTTCCCATGGGCAGGCGGGTGTTCAGCCATCGCCAGGACAGCAGGGCTCCATCGCACATAATGGTTACTTAGAAAACAAATGCCATCACTCCAAACATCCCCCCCATTCCTTCTTCTTCCCCAGCTGTATGTGCTGAGCATGACGTCCGATGGTCTGGAATATCCCTTGGGTCGGTTGGGGTCAGCTGTCCCGGCTGTGTCCCCTCCCAACTCCTTGTGCCCCCCCAGGCTCCTCGCTGGTGGGGTGGAATGAGAAGTGAAAATTCCTTGGCTCTGGGTAAGCCCTGCTTAGCGCTAATGAAAACATCCCAGTGTTATCAACACTTTTTCCAGCACAAATCCAAACCGTAGCCCCATACCAGCTACTATGAAGAAAATTAACTCTATCCCAGCCAAAACCAGCATATATGACATTCAAGGTATATTTAAATTTCCAGTATCTGCCATTTCTTTTTTTGGTTGTAAAGTAAAATTCATTGAAAACACCCTGTTTCAGCTAAGATTCTATCAGAAAAGGTTTCTCAGGTGTAGGATGGAGCTTCAGATCTCAATAAGAACAACGGTGTCAACCCATCTTCAGAAGATGAAGAGTCTGGGGTCAGTGCTGTTCACTCAGCATGCCAAAGATTAGGACTCAAGTTTCTGTTTTAAAGAGTCTATCACATCCTGGAGGATGCCCGTGTCCCTAGATTACTGTGTGGTTTCTCTTGCTCACATTCAAAACAAAAGAAAAGAATTTAAAACCCCCAATCAAACAACAAGGTAAAGCTGCAAATGACATTAAATTAATTTGATCATGAGACAAAACCCACATGGCTGAGGTTTCTAAGGCCATGCCTATGCCAGTATATCAAAATAGCACAGAAGTGGCTGCACCCATACCATCAAACAGCGCAAAACTTGGTGGCCATGTCCACAGATTTAATTGGAAAAGGACCCTAAACCATACCGGTTCCCAAGTTCTGGATGGGAGAGTGCTGTGTGACCCCTGCTGGGGTTTGTTTTAGCATTTTAAAAAATTCAGATGATTTTGTTTCCTTGCTTGGGGGTGTTGTTTATTATTGCTAAATTCCCAAGGAGAAGTATAGCCTAAAAATGTCTCTGTACAAGGAAACTGCTAATCACCAAAATTTATCAGAGACTCAGAAAAAATAGCGATTAGTTTAAAATGGTTCTGTGCAGCTTTTCAAACTGTGCTTCAGTCTATTTCTTTCAGTTTTGAGGTGAGACTTGAAATACAACTGAACTAGGGAAGCTGTCTGAATATTTAAAACAATTTTCTAACATTTACTGAGATAGTAATGTATTTTGCTTCAGTGGCCTTTTTGTGTATACCTTCCATTAAAATCTGAGGATCAAGTGGCTGTGATGGTCTAACACTAATGTTCAGAGAAAATATGAACAATATAGAGGAAAAGTGTTTTAATTCACACTTGTAGTAGTGCGCATGTATAAAGCAACAAAGAAACAGAAAAAAAATGCTGTCATTTTTTATCACTTACAGTGAAGTAATAACATTCAGATAATAAGCAGTCATCTTTCTGTATAATCCAACCCTTTTCTCACAGAGCAGCTACAGTCTACTGTGTTCAGAAGAGCTAGTGAGGAATTTCTTATTATGATCTTGTCATGTGTTGTTGGGAGAAAGTGTTTGCCTCTTTCGTCCCTGCAGAAAGCCTTGTGGAGGGAGTTCAGAGCTGCTACTTAAGATATTTCCATCTTGGACTGTATGTTATAACCTCTTTCTTAAAGGACAATCATTGATTTTTCCTTTCCATATAGCAAAAGATCCTGGCAGCATAATTCTCCTTGGGTTGCTACCTACTGACCTTTGTTATGAACCGTGGAGCATGTCTCAGTTCAAAGTCCTCCATTGACTCAGACTGGCTTTTGACCAGGCTTAAACACACAAAAGAGAAGTGCAGTGAAAAAAAAACAAACCTTCGCAATCTGCTTGTCAGTATTCCATGAGAGGAAGGAGAGAATAAATTATTCGTTGTGAATCACTCAGCCTGCCCTGGTAAGTGGCCTTTTATAGTGTAACGACTTTAAATGAACTGCTCCCCTTCCCTCCTCAAAATGCCACTGGTTCTTAATGCATAGTGACAAGTCAATTAACATGATAGGCAAATGACCTAAATGCTAGATATGGTCCGCTAAAGAAAGCACTTTTTTTTATACTTTTGAATATTTTATAGATATTCTTTCTTTTCCACAATCAAAAGGAAAAGATTGTCCAAAGTAAATTTTTTTTGCATTAAAAGGAAAAAAAAAAATCAGAGCGAGAACATGCTCATTGTAAAGCAGTTTAGGGCTGAGGGTATTCTCTTAGAATATAGTACTACCTGCCTGTAAGCAGGTAGAGTGCAAAGATCGCTAGGGTATTAGCTATTCCACCGTGAAGTTCTCTCTTTTTCTTTCTTTGCAATAAAAATTCTAGCATAAAAATCCCGGAATGATGAAAATCATGGAAATAAACCCCCTTGTTTCCATAAATACTTTTGATTTCAATCAATTGGTATTTTCAGATGGCAAGCTCTTTTGTGGGAAAATGTCAGAAGAGCTTTCAATCCCAGGTTTGGAAGTCAATACTGTTCTTGTACCTAAAATACACATTTCGCTTACTGAATTTGGTTATTTTGCAAGCTGTCCTCTTCCTTCCTCTTTCTTCCCCCTCCCTGCCCTTCTATCTGATATGTCCACTGCCTTCTTTCTTGCCATGCTTTAAATATGAATGATCATATTCTTGCATGCCAGGACTTAAGTTTGCCATTGCATCATGCAAACACGGCTTCCACATAACTCACAGCATGTTTAACTCCCCTCTCTCTCCATTCCTTATAGACAAAACTCAGGGAAGTTTTCCACTGACCTTAATAGTGTGTGAAAACAGATCTGGAGTTTACAGGTCTGAACAGGTTAGTGCAGGGATATTACTCTAGCTGAATGTAAATACCATCAATGAGCTTCACAGTTTTCATCCATCGTAAGTGATTTGTCAGGCATTAATTCTTTCTTTCTTTGCAGTCACATTTTTTATCCTCTGAAACTCTCCTGGGTAAACTCACCTTGGTCTGTGAGGCAAAACCTTTTGCCATTGAGAAATGCCTTCACTTTTTCTTTTGCAGACCTTTTTTCCCCCTTCATTTTTGTAGATGTCTTTTTTTCTAGAAGGACATTTTCTAAGACTTGGTAGAATCTTACAAAAGGAAATAGCTGACAATTAGCTATACAGAAGGGTGTTCTGGATGGCATACTGAATGGACACCTTGGAGAAGAGGTCCTGCCTTGTGCCACAGGCTTCCCACATAGCCATGAGCAAGTCATTTAACTGCTCTGTTCATCAAGGAGATGTGACTCTACTTCCATTTCTATCTTGTCTAGACTATGTGGACTCTAGGGTGGTTGCTACATTTACATCCATTCCCTAACATGAATGTGTTCCCCATAGCTTGGCTTGTACACCAACATAAATTACAATAACAAAGATCATGCAGAAAAGAGGGAGTTTCAAAATAATTTCTTCTGATGCTTGATCTCCATAATCTGTCACCAGGCTCTGGTGTGTAGATTACAGTTTCAAGCAAACTCTGTTTTAACAGTTCTGTATTCTCAAATCGTATTACCAATTTGTGAATGAAATCACTATCACATTGCTGGAGCTCATGACAACTTTCATTCTGCATTGTTGTTTCAGTGAAGCAAAACAGGTTTGCTTTACTTAAGATCTTCCACATTGGCAATCTACAGGGAATTCATAGAGAAATGCAAGTGCCTCTCCCTGAGACAGCCAACTGGGAGACAGTGATGTTTGCACATTAGCACAGCAGTGCACAAAATGAATTTCAGGTTTCTCCCCATTGATTTCTCATCTGAAGCCTCTAATCCATCCCTGGCTACAGTTGCAATGCTATCACAGGAGCGTGCAGTTATAAACTCTGAGTAGAACTTGACTCTCTCTCCCCAACATAGATCCTGTTCTCTCAGAGCTGACATCCTTGAATCAGATGACATCTGCCTTCTCAGTCCTGTTTGACAGACTGCATGGCCTTAATAACCAGTATCTAAAAGTTTCATCGAGTGACATGTGAATAATTTATTGAGGATAGTCTTCCCCTTGAAAACTGCCAGTATTCAGTGCATTACAGCACCAGTCTGACCATTTTAGATTCATCGGGTCTGACCCTGGGCACCCTTACACTCCTTCAATATCATGTAAGCTTTGAATTGTGCTTTTTCAGAGCTTTTACAAATCCAAAGCAACTCTACTTATGTACATAGATGTTTCTGCAACAGTTGTGTTCCCTCTTATTTTTGGCCTTGAGAAAATGGTTCTTCCTCTGTTAAAGTCTTTTTTTTTTCCCTTTGTTTTGCATAACATCATGTCTTATAGATGATCTGTGGAGTGCTTTTAAATCACCCTGTGCTGAACAAAACGTGTTTACATGCAGTTTTAGCTATTCATCCATTTGGAATGCCAGAAGTACACATATATCAGTGTTAACAAAATCTTGTTATTTTGAAGCTGTCCACTAAAAAGAGTGGAAAAGTCAGGAAGGCAGCCTTTTATAAAGATGTAAGTTATGACATTTGTTCTTCTTATGGTTTATTCTTTACTTTACATTTCTGAAATTGAAGTAGGGGGTGTACTTCTCCTTTAAGCTAGAACTTGGTGAGCATTGTAGTAGAGCTCCCCTGCTTGACACTCCCTAGGCAGCAAGCACCAATATTTTAAGGCTGGGGTAGCCCTGTCGAAATTCCTGGCTTTGGCTGTCTCCATGGGTGCCCCCTGTAAGGCTCCAGCATCACCTAGCATCTCTTTGGAGAACTGGCATTTCTCAGTCCAACCGAAAAGTCTTCCAAGAGCTGGATTTCTCAGTAGGACACTAAGAAAAAAAAGCAGTAGGAAAATCAGTTTGGGGGTCTTTAGGTTTCTTAACAGTAGTTCCTATATTTTTTTGGAGCACATGTTGGCAATGAAACATAAGCGTGCCAGGCTCGGTAGATCCAAGTTAGAGGATGTATCTCACTGCCTCTACCTTCCCTGTTTGACACTGGCTGTCCCTGGTTTGCCAATGAATGCAGTGGCTGACTTTGCTCCTCTACTATGCTCCTCTGCAGGCAGCAGCATCTGGGGTGAAATCGATGCTCTGAGTGTCTTCACATCCCAGCCCAGCACCACTGCCTCTGCCTCACCTCCAGATGCCTCTGGGCCAACCTTCCCCATTACCGCAGCAACCAGCCAGGCTGAAATCCTCCTGAGGAGGCCCCTGAACTCCCTGGGAAATCAGGTTGGCTCCTGAGGGCAGGAGGCACATGAAAAATGATAGACACACCTCATTCCCTTTGTATCTCCCACCTATCTCAAAACTCCTTGGAGTTTCTGTAGCCCCACAACAGCTGTCTGAGCCCTCTCAGGCTAGTCCTCTGTCAAAAGTTTCTTGTGAAACCTTTCTGATCCTTCTCAGGGATCATACCTGGGGCCCAGTTGTGTCATTCCTGCAGAATTTCTTTTTTGGTATTGCAGATCAAAATTATTTTGCCCTTACCCTTGAAATAGTGACATACGGTTTTGCCCCCGAGAAGCTCCGAGTGAGCTCTGTGACATCATATAACCTGTATTGACAACCCTGTATTTCCTAGTGTCTTAAACATGCCCATGCCTTAGAGCTCTACTGTGGTGAGTATTCTGGCTGACAGAGCATTACTTTGAGTGCACTTTTACTCCTCAAGGATCTATGGCAAATCTATTTTCAAACCTTCTAAAAGCAATATTCCTTAACTATTATGAGAAAAATACAGTTCTAAATTGACCACAGAACATGTCTACACAAACAATATACTCTTTTTAAAGATTTCTTTTTTATCCCACTTGAATGATTTTGGGCTTGTGACAAAAGTCTTGAAGAAACTCTTGTCCTCTTCTGTCTTTTCTTTCCCATACATGTTTTCTTTTCTTTTTCATGAATCCTCTTTTCACCAGCAGATCTATAGCTGTTATTCTATAATTATTCATATTGCATGAATAACTCGCATGATAAATGAAGATTTCTGAGGAAATGTCTAATAACCATTCATTTCAGGGTCTATGGTAGCCATCCATCCTGGAGGACAGGCATGAAGGATACCCATTACCACAGTATTGGATAGCCTTTCATTTTATAAATGTGTTAGGGTTGAAGGAATGAATTCTCAATGTGAACTAGAACAGAAATGAGATTTCAAAGAGATCCATTTAAAATTTGTTATTATGGGAATGTATTTCCATGGAAGTGTTACAAATGTCTGATTAGCTTTAGCTTTGTTTTCTCTGTAATTGCTTCATCTTCAGCCCCCAAAGGTTCTCCTTTTCATTTTGCCATTCTGTTCTTAGCAGTTGCTATTTGTTAACAAATACTTTTATCCATTATGGAACCTCTTTGCAGATCTTATTTTGTTTCTCTGAGAGGGAGAAGAGTGGTAGAAATTGAGTGTGAAGAAAGGCAGAGAGCATGTAGGAGCTGGCTTGTGCTGGCAAGGACAACTAAGTCTAACAGCATCACTAGATTATTGAATAAAGCAATATAGGTTTAGGGAGCTGAAATGCATCCTTGTCACGTGTCTGAAGTTTGCTTGGCTGCTCTGTTTTAATAAACAAACTATCCTGATGATAGAACTTCAAATTTGCCATCAAAGCTTATCAGCTTATTTTGGCCTGTGTTGATTACTGCCACCTTAGAGGTAGGCTCAATAAGGACTCTATAAAATGTAGACATCAGTGTGTGAACTACCCTGCAACTCTTAAGGCATGTTAATTCCCAAATGAAGCCATCTTTAGCAGGCTGCTCAGTTTAGCAGTGATTTCAACAGTAAGTGATCTACATTAAGATCTGGTCAGAGACAGGTTTTGGTTTTGAGTAGAAGTGTGTCCAATGAATATGATCACCTCAAATGTGTTTAAAATGAGTACATTTGTACATAGTTAAAATGCTTTGCATCAGTTGCAGTACATTTAACACTTATGGATTTTATACTTCACAATTATTGAGTCAAGCTTTACTCTAAGGTTTGGATCTTACAGAACAGGCTTAGTAAATAGGAGATATCCATGAGAAGATGATATTAACACCCACTGTGCACTTCTATAGGACACACCTGGATAATGGGATAATGGTCCGAATGATAAAGATGTTAGACAAGATAATGTACCATCTGCATTCAGCTCTATTTAAAATATTTTTTTCATTCTTTTCTTATTGTTGTTTGCCTTCCATGGGCTATGGATTCAATTCAGCAAAACTAATCAACCTGTCCTAAGATAGAATTGCACAGCTCTCTGTTGAGTACGAAAATTGTGCCTTGTTGGAAGGAATGCAGGGGAATTCTGAAGACTGCAGCATGCTGCTGAGCATCAGTGAATACTTGAAAAGGTTTATTTGGCTAATCCTCCCTTTCCGTAAAACACTTTGGGAGTGGAAGGTCCAAGGGCAAACTTTATGCCAACATTGTCCTTTGAGTCTAAGCTAAAAATAGCCCACAAAGGGTTCCTGGAATTGAAGTTTTGGTTCCAAGAGATCCCCAAAAGAAATTTAGCAATCCAAAATAATCAATGTGTGCCACACCCCAGTTATGGGTGGACGTGTTTTGGTTAGTTCCTATTTAAATATTTCTTTAGTGTATTCAGGATTCTTCTAGAATTTTAAGATGCATACACCTGCACTGGAGCTGCAAAGGGATGCACAAAGACAATCTTCTGCCCTAGGGGTGATTCTTAAGAGAAACATAGTGACTTTCTTTTCCCCTTTGCAATGTGGAAGACCAGTCCAGAGTCAGAGGTGTTACCTTCTGCTTTGGGAATAATGCTTCAGTTTGTTCTTGGATGATTCTCATATAAGCTCTATTATTTTATAACAAGATTTTGGCAAGTAGTCCCAATATGAATTTCTGAAATGACGTGTACTAATGTGGATTTGATTGGAAAAATGGGGTCTGATCTCTACAATGTGGGAAGAAATGCTCAGAAAATAGGAAGAATGGTGTGGTAAACATAATTATCAGAGAAAATGTAACTGACATTAGAATTATTCTTGCATCAGCTGTTTTCTATCTGTTAAATGGTGATTTGCGATGGTATGGGAAATGCTTCTCGGACAATGGAATTGTTTTTCATTGGGTGAACTAAAAACATTCACTCAACAGTTATTTTTCAATTGTTTTTTCTACAAAGTAAATTGGAATTAAAAGCATTTAATTCTTTCATTCTCACCTTAGGAGAAATTTTTACTGTTATGCCTAGGTACGCAGTCAGTTGGCTAGCCAAGAACAAATGGATGCAGTAGATTCCAGATTTCTCCAGTGTTGTGCAGAAGCAACAGTTGGTCATTTCTCAGACCGCAGCTGGTGAAGCCTTTCTATCTACTCAGTGCTCCTCTGTGGGATATTTAAGGGTTTTACACCAGAAATGGGAGAAAGCCTGGAAGGCGAGATCGTGGTCAGCTCTCAGTTGCGTGGTTAGCTCTCACTTCTGCTTCAGAGACAGACCAAAATTTTCCCGTGCAATAGGCTGGGAAGAAAATGGAATTCAATAGCATAGTGGTTAAAGCAACATCACAGCAAAGTGTCCTCCAGATCTGCCCAGGCAGCTGTCCAACCTCTGTACTACAGGATCTTGCTTGCTTTTTGGCTCAGTGGAGACTGAACCCCATTCCCCAGGTATGAAGCCAAACAACAGAAATAGGCACAGGATGGGAGAGAAAACCAGTATTTTTGCATCCCATGAGCGCACTCTAAAGAAAGAGCTAGTAGAGAAGCTAACGTGGCCACAGCCATATTTCCATTGGTACTCTTCTGAAAATACCTATGGACTAGATCATAAGGAAAAACTAGAAAAAAAAACCAAAAAACAAAAAACTAGATCATAAGGAATTTAGTAAGTTCCTCACTATGCTGAGTGCAGTCAAGGAACCCTTCTTCAGCACCTCTGGGACTTGGCTCACAAAAAAATTGCTGCAGATGTTATATCTCCAGAGAAGCAAAGAAGAAGGAGTTGGAGTACATAAAACCTTGTAAATCAGTGCCTAAAGGAAAAGTTAGGAGATGTTTAACATCATGATGTGATCACCACAGCCTGCAGTGCTTCAGTATTTGTTGTTTTTTTCAATGTCCATCCCAGGTATAAATCCGCATAGACCTGTGCTCCCTAGGATCCAGAGAAGTTGCATGTTTGGCTGGGACCCAGCTAGTGTAGACTGCTGACAAGGTAGGCAGCTCCTCTGCTAAGCTTGTAAACAGTATCTTGTCCTTCTCTGGGGTTTGAGACTTTAGTAGGCTCTTCTTTCTACTACAGGTCCTAAGTCCATCACCATAACTTTCCTTTAAGGACTGTTGTCGTGGTGCTGCTGTTTTTCTCCTTCCCTACATTTTCCTGTCCCTCCTTAGCCTGAGCAGATTCAGATTATATCCTCCACCTTTCCGGAGAGTCCTCTATGCATCAGGCTGAAGGCTATGCCTGCCCAGCTGTAAATGGAATAAGGCAGAAAGAGGGGAAGAGAAAATTTAACATTTAAGGCAAGACAGACTGAATAAGAGATGGAAATGAATGAGATGTGTTGGACTCTGGAATCTGCTGGACTCTCTCAAGGTGTAGAGTGAAAGCTACATTTTTTGCATGACTATGGAGATGAACAAGATGTTGTTTCCTCTAATCCATTATGCTTACAGCACTTGAAACTTGCTGAGTGCTTATTCCCTTCTGTGGATAACTTCATGGAATACCTTCACAGAATATAACATTGTGTTATGAAATCACCTGCAAAAAAATGGTGCTAGATGTTCTAAGGGTGAGTTGGAGTGGTGAATCTCTTAATGACATACAACTCAAGCTATATGAGTTTGGGAGACTTTAATGTCTGTGTGGTTTTCTTCAGAATCATTGTTATGAAAACCAGAAGAATAGTTTTTTTGTTTGTTAGCTTGCCATAGCTAACTTGTTATTTACAAAGTGGTCATACTTACCATACTTATCTGGCTTTTGAGGATGTTGAGCTGGTTTTGGTAGGCTTGCTTTTATTTATTTATTTATTTTTTATCTTTTTATATTAATCAGAAAAGAATATGATTTTGTTCGGGTACAGCAACTGAAATTCTAACATGAAAGGCTTTAACATATGTATATGTATATGCAGAGTGCTAATGATGCTGTTGATAACTAATGTGTTTTCTCTTAATTCAGGCCTGTTTGAATTAACATGTAGTATTTGAAGGAAAATATGACAAAAATTAGGAGTATAGGTGTGAACAACATCTTTTTATAAAATACCATTTTTCAGTTGGTTACTACCTGTAAGAGACATCCAAAGATATTTCGTGTTTTGTCAGAATACAGCAAATGACCCTATTACAAAGAAACTGGATGTGGTGACTTATTTATTCCTTAGAATATGTCCTGTAGAGGAGTGGCTGGGTGAATGCCTCTGTGACAGATGCAGTCCAGATCATTTGCTAGTGAGTAAAACCCAAAGGAGTGAATGTTTGTGCTTTGGTCAGAGGAACAACCAAAGGTGATTCAGACAGAACTGGCTGAGAAAAAGATGCATACTAGCTTTCCTTTCTCTTTTTTCCTTCTTTTACTCAGTTCCTTTCCTCACTTATCTCCACTTTGCCTTAATACTTGCTTCACCCTTGTTCTGGACTGAGGTGTCTCACAGAGCATAAAATTTATTCTGAAATACAGACAGTTGCAGCAGATGTTGGGTAGCATGCTGTTT
The DNA here is from genome assembly GCA_026212715.1 of Elanus axillaris. Taxonomy (NCBI): domain Eukaryota; kingdom Metazoa; phylum Chordata; class Aves; order Accipitriformes; family Accipitridae; genus Elanus; species Elanus axillaris. The sequence continues at coordinate 21,629,547 of JANZLQ010000029.1, read as the reverse complement.
GGGGGATTTGAACACAAAGCAGGACAAAACCCTTATGTAGGCATAACTGAATCACTAAAATGCCTGGGAAGATCATTCCCATAGACAAGGCAATGGCAGAAGGGGAGCTGGTCCTTAATCTGAAATATATCAGGGATCCTTAGTGCAAACCAGGACTGGTCTGAAAAATGTGGTCACTGGGCTTGGAATATATCAAAATATAGCCTTTCCAGGGGAAAAAAAAAAAAAGAAGAAAGGAAAGAGAGAAGAGAAGGGAAGAGAAGAGAAGAGAAGAGAAGAGAAGAGAAGAGAAGAGAAGAGAAGAGAAGAGAAGAGAAGAGAAGAGAAGAGA
>JANZLQ010000029.1:21564786-21611730 GCA_026212715.1 Elanus axillaris | reverse complement strand
AACTCAAAACACAGCACTGTACCAGCTACTAGGAAGACACTTAACTCTATCCCAGCTGAAACCAGGACAGTTACTTATAAAGTCATGCTGTTAGTTTTACTCAGAGATTAAAATTTCGTGGCTTAAACTATCTGACAAATTGCTGGTTCAATTGCTACCTTAGAGCTGATACTGCAAAGAGTTGTGCATGTACTCAGGTTTAAGTGCAAGCATGGCTATGCTGGTTTCAAAAGAAGTATTATCAGGATTCGAGATGCATGTTTAGAGTGATGAAAAGGCCAAGGGGATTTTAATTCCCCTTTTGAAGCATCTTTCCACACCTGCTTCTTTAGATAAAGCTAGTGTTGATGAGAAAGAAAAAAAAAAAGTGCTTCTTTTTTTTTATTATACGTATTCTCTTTAAACCAAAGAAAGAATGGTGTACAAAGAAGAATCCTGAAGAGGAGGGCACAGTGCAGTAAAAGGTTCACCGTGTGATATAAGTAAGCTGAAAACAGTTCCACTGCTCAGGAGAAGGACTGATATGGAAAGCAAGATAAGCAGAGATTATAAAAAGGTAGCGTTCTTTTCAATTAGCCTAGCCTGTAAATAAACTGCAGAAGTTCCTGTTGGAACCGGGACCAAAAAACTATCCAATCTTTGGTTTAAAGATTCAGTAATGGTTCTGCAATAGACTCTCAATGAGAGGTTAGGATAAAAAAAAAAATCTTTTCTTTAGATGGAGATTTGCAAATTCAGAAAAAGATTTTAGAATGGGACTGGATGTGGTGACCCAGATTGCCCTTCCCAGTCCTGTTTGGTTATGCAGATGTTGTTTTAAACAAATACTTACCCTCCCACCAAATATTTCCTCTTTGTTCTGTGGAATTAAAGAAAATTACCAGAGTGCATGTCTTTAATGCTCATGTCTTACATGAAGGGCAGGCCATATATTAACTCTGAAAAGTCCTTAGTAATTTAATGAATCTAAAAGGTTTTTGTGGAACTGGGACAATCAGGAAGCATTTCTTTTCATCCTCAGGTGCATTGAAAATGATAATTTATGGAAAGTTTGAACTGCTACAGTTTTTCTCCTGTTATTTAGCTATTGTGTTGTGAACATGAGAGAGAGTATTTACTAACTGTTTCTTAACATCAGTGTGCAGCCTCACATCACCTCTTCGCTTTCTTACAATATATCTGAGGTGGTGAAGATTGTTCAAGTAGACCAGTCAATACTTTGTGATTTATCATCTCTTTTACATCTAAGTGATATGCTGGGGGAATACAGCATAATAGCTGCCTCACAACCTGGTTTAATCATTATTTGATGTTGCTTGAAGTCATATTAACAAGAATTCAGTATCTGTCAGCTTTCTCAGAGCAGACTAAGTGGCTGATGATTTTTAGCTCCTAGCTGAAATCCAGCAGGACACAAGTTCTTCTACTTTCCTTTTTCCCCCATGAACTAGATGTTTTTCAGATTCCCTGGTCTAAGAACATTGTGGTTTGGGACATTGACATTTCTAGCTGCAGATCTGATCTGATGTGACTGTCTAAAATGTAGACCTGCCTTTGTGTCTGAACTAGTGACCTAAGATTAATTTTTAGTAAGTGAAAAGAAATACGCACTTGTAAGATAAGATTCGTCTCAAGCTAGAGCAGCTAAGGTGAAACATACCCTAAAACTACCTATATACCTATTTCATAAATTACAAGAACAACCTCTGTAATGAGGTCAGAGGTAGAAATCTACAGTTTAGATATCTAAAGTGAGGTCAGTCTAAACCATATGCAAAGTGTATCTGGGAAGCTTAATACGTAGGTTGCCTCTCAATTCCATCAGAAACTTCTGACATACCTGGATGTGGCTTCTGACTGGGTGCACAGTCTTATTTCCAAGAACTCTTGCTTTTTTCTTACCACCAAATGACATCAAGCCTCATCTTATTCAAGGGACAGAACTTTTCCTCTGATTCTGGGGCTTCTGTGAACACTTTGCATTTTTTTTTTCAGACTTTTAGCTGCTCTTTACAGCTAAAGAGTAGAAAGAGCTTCTACACACTAACAGCTGATGAACTGGAGGAAATTACAATTTCTGCTCCCACATGTGTAACTGTAGCCCACGAGGGCTTCCAGGAGAACACCTTCCCTCACCAGGACATTCTGGAGCACCACCCACTCGTTTAAAAACTGGCTTCTCTTTCAGGCTGTGAGATGGTTCAGTCATAGGCTAAGGTGCCTCTTGTTACTCTTGATCGCACTTCACTTGAGTGTTTAGGGAAAGCCCTACCAAACTGTACAGACCAATGACGGTTTAGAAATTCCTCTTTCTGCTGCTTTCTGGCATGCTGCCCTTTGCTTTTAGGGCTTGGACTTGCACAATTGACCGGGACACCCATGAACTGTGATCGAAACCTCCTCATGAGAGGCTTGGACACCTCTCTGGAAAACCACTGCTGACTTTGCTGCAGTGTCATGGCTCCCAAGACGGTGGTAGTTAAAATTTGCCATATGTTCCCATATTTCAGTCTAGATAAGCCTGACACCCCAGGATTTTTGTACAGCAGCTGTAATTTTGAAACCATCTTTCATATACTTACTCACAGAAATTACATGGGGGTTTGGGGCACAAGTAGTACTCTCATCACGAATGAAGAGGAAATCCTTTCTGTTTAGAGCCTCAAGTAAAAGTAAAGAATATAAGAAAAATGTTTCACTAAGGACCCAAGTCCTCCTGGTGAAACCCTGCTTGTACTGATCATTAAAATCTATAGAGAAGGTATCACATAGTCTTTGGTTGACGTTATTCCGAAGCTTTTTCCAGGATAATTGTAAAATTATTTGGAAAATTTCTTCATCTATACAGTAGAGTCTGCACATTGTAAAGCATTGTCACAGTCACCCGTAGCTGACACCCATATTGTTATGCTAGCCAGGTTCGTATATATCCATTAGCTGCATAGAGGACATATGGACAGAAGGCTTGTTATTTAACGAATTTTTGTGATTACTAAATCATCAGGATTTAACAGAGAAAGAAAAACTGCTGAAACAAATCGTAAGTGGTGGAATGTTACATGCAACATTTTCTTGTATTTTATGTGTGAAATACACACACTGTCATTCTGGAGTTTGTTAGTGGATGGTATCAAAGTTGAATTTTTACAATAATTTAACAGGTTCTCTTATATATATTGACATCATGGAGCTGGGATGGCTGCTTAGCTGCTGTCTTCTCCTGGCATACTAACATCTCTAAAAGTAAACAGACTATATCCATAGTTCTACTGTTCATTATAGCCTGAACTAAACAATAATCACTCTGTGACATTCAAAGGTTTAAAATCACTGTTGTTATTCTCCTCAGTATTAATGCGTTGTATCAGGCTGCACAACTGCTTGTATCAAATTTACATTTATATGTTTATACTATAGCTCAGTAGTTAATACAGTTTCAGTCTATGATTCAGGACATTACTCAGTGTTATTCTCTTGTGTTTCACTGCTATTCCTCTGTACAACACATACAATATATGCTATAGCATTTCTAGAGGTAACAGTTTTATAGATTTGTAAGCATTCTATTCTAACCTAATACTTCTTCAATTATTTTACTTTTCTCATATATTGTCTTTTGAACTTACATTTCCAAGTCTTAATGGCCTTTTTATTGTAATTATTCTGTTTTGAAAGGCTATGCTATTTTTTAATGTAAGTAAAGAAAAATAATGGACATTCCTCTAATTGGAAAAAATATTATACTATTATTGAATAAACTCTTACAACGCCTTGCCAGAACACTGATGCAGTGGTCATTTGGATGACTAATGTTGTCTCTCAGAGATGCTAAGAGATTCAGAGGCTACATTTGATTCCAGAAAGGGTCTGCACCAAAGACACCTCACCCAATCCATCTGTTAAGAATAGGCAGCAATGTAAGTGGGGAATAAGAGGTAAGAACTTTACACTGTTGAAGAAAATAAAAAAATAAAGATAGAGATTTAGATACACCTGCCTCGTCAGTTCAACACAAAAGGGCAGGAGAACTGGAAACCTTCAAATGACAGTTTTCTATCGACCAAAGCAATAGCATAATCTTATTAAAAGGAGTGGCATGGGAAGATGCAAAGCTGCCCAGGGGCTTCTAACTATTCTGGTACTATTCCTTCACCCTTTATTTAACACCACCATTAGAAAGCCTAATGGACTGTTTATATCACACTATTAGACATATGGCAAGATCTTTAGTAATTGGAGTGTGATATATAGTAATGGGCTAGTGTTTGCTCGGTGCTACCTACAATGAGGACCGTGCTGAATACTTATTTACGGCATGTTCCAGATATAAAGGCCCAGGAAATGGGGATGCCAGAGATAAATGTTGGGGTGGGAACAGGCTTTCCTGAAGTCCTAGAAGCTGAAACGTTAGCTGCATGTTTCCTCTGGATTTTTTACGCAGCACGGTGAGTTATTTGATAATATCAGCTTGAGGCTATGCTTAGATTATGTTTCTTCAGAAAAACTGTCTGGAAGGCTATGCCAGACAGCAGTGCCATTAAATACATATTACAAATGCTCCAACAAATTAGGTAATTAATTACAATTAATTTCTATAGGAGAGGGCAGTTGATATTACTATTCTTCTTATGGTAGATTAGGTTTGATGATATTGTATTATGATATTCTTTCAGAGTCATTAAGACCTATTATTGACTTTGGAGAGAACATAGTTAAAAGCAGGGTTTTTAACTCATGTTTCAAATACATTTCTGAAGTGGTAAAACATTAGCAATGTTAAATTTGCTTCTGCTTCTTCTGGAAAATAAATAGCAAATTTGCATGACAGAAAGTATATCAACAAAATTATTGGAGGGGAATATAAAAAGAAGAAGAAAACAGTCTCCCTACTCCACAATCCCCATTTTTATCAGGCTAGCTTTTGTGCCTCTCTGGAGAATGAACACATTTACAGGTTTAACTGGCCATTTATTTTTGCTGTAGCAATGTAATGCTAACGAAAAAATAAGAAGGACATCTAACCCCCACAGCTAGCCATAACTGTAAATTCTTCAACAGTAGTTAATATTTGTTTTCTGGCTTTTGTAATGAATTCAAATAATGATGTCTATATAGGAGAACAAAATCTCTTAAGAGCTTGATCGTGTTCTTGATACCGGTCTCGGTGCTGGGGACCTGCGGGGCTGTGCCTCTGCAGGAGAAGATCTGAGGCTGTATCTTCTGCAGAGCAGAAAAGCAGTTGTATTCCTTTGGGGAAGACCAAGGTAGGTTGCCAGCATTGCTGGCTGGTGAGTTAGAAACCAGGGCCTGACAGAGGAACAGCCCCTACCTCTTCTTAAATACGTTGATGACATTTCCTATCTGCTGAGAAACAAAGCAAAAGACTGTAGAATTTTGGACATGTAATCTTCAAATTATTCTTAATACAACAAAGCCAATATCTGTACAGATCAAGAGGTTGCCTTTGGATGCCATGCTTTAGTGAGGGATACAACCTGGAGAATCTGATTCTTTTTTCAGAGCAATTTAATCTCAGTTCCTGCCATAAGTTTTCAACTGATAGGCATTTAAGTCATAAATAATTAAAAGGTCACATCTGACTACAAACTCCTGAAGTGTGGCATCTATAGGGATTTTGTTTAGGAATAAAGGGCAGCAAAGCAATGAAAATGATTCTCCTGAATGTGAAAAAGAGACACTTTCAGTAATCAATGGACAGGAACAATCAATACCAAATTTAAAAAAGAAAAATCAATAGCACTCAAAACACATGGCTCGCCTTTTGCACAGGTTACCCTACTATAATGCTTTCCCATCCTGTGGCTTGGAAAATTCCAGTGTGTCTGCATATAAATTATCTTCCATCAACAGGGTCCAATTACCTTCTTCAGCCCTATTATTAGGAGATTGTGGATATGGATTGTGGAAAAGATGAGAAAAAACCACACACCATTCTCTCCATTTCTACCTCAAATTATAAAGGAGGCCTCTTCAGGTTTTCTTTTTTTTTTTTGTTGCAGTCATTCTCCATAACAGTTATTCCATCCCTTCATAATAGTATAGTATAAATGTTCTGCTGCTTAATTCTTTTTTACTGAAATAGTGTCACAGTGGCATCAAAATACGAATTACTTATCAATGATTTTGAAGATATTATAATGGAATGAAAAGCATTAAATTGCTGGACAAAAAAGTAGCACTAAACTATAGTTGGAGAAGGATCTCATAATGACAAATTACTGAGCAATAAATTATGATGAAAAGCAAAGACACTTCATAAAGAAGACAACTAGTCCGTACTGTATATAGGAAAAGAGAGAAATTGAAAGTAGAAATCACATTAACCTATTATTTTCTCCTAAATCTTGACTTGTGTCCAGGAATATTTGCAGTGGCTACGTGTAACTGAGAGTTTCGGTAAGAACATAGTCACATTTGCAACACAGTACAATGATACCGAGCAAACGGAAATAACTCTGCAGGTTTTATGATCTTTGCTACCGTTCATCACCACAGTGAAAAATGCACACAGCAATGTCTTTAGGAAGGGGAAGATACATCACAATTGCAATTTATTTTTTAAGCCATCCTATTAGTCTCAGTTCATGTTAATTAGAATGGGGTAATGTACACCTGGAAGTAGGACTGATATTAGTGACAACACCTAATCAGACCATAGCTAGAACCTACCTGAAGTCATGTTTCCATGCTGGCCACTGAAGAAGTCCTCCTGCCACTTCTTCTGTAGCAAGGATACTGGTCCAAAAGTTAGTATGGAGAAATAGCTTTCAGTGTCTTCTGTGTGCTATTACTTTATATGTCCTCCTCTTTAACTGCCTTAGGCTTCCTTAGCCACTATTCAGCAAGTAATGACAGATTTATGAGAGTTAACAGACTGTGATTGTAATGTTCCCTCAGTGATGGCTATTAGTTGCCAACATTCTTCATGCTTTACCTGCAATCCGGGTGTTGTACTCTTTCCATAACTGCACTTTACTATCATTATTCCCGTCTTTGCCACTCCAAAATAAGACAACTGCAATGGACTTTCCACAGACTCAATTATCGACGCATCTGGAAACAGTCCAGATTATACTCTTATGAGAATGAAGATTCCAGAGACACTTGATTACAAATTCTTGTAAATGGGTAAGTAAAAGAAAATTGAAAAGCATGTATTTCTAGGTACTTAATATTTATAACAGTATTAGACAGCAGTAGTGTATTCCCTCTAAAACATATAAGCCTATCATTAATGATTAAAGAAGTAATCACTGTTTTCATTAAAAAGAGGCACATTTCCACTCTTCATTTTTCAAAGAAATGTTTAAAAATGTGAATCAAGCATAACAAGTGGGATGTCACTTGCCTGAGTCCACAGAGACTGAAATAAGAGCCCTGACATGGATAACATGCCCCAGGCAGCTCAGTACAACATTAACTCCAAGACACCCTTTTCAAGGAAATCTGAGGGGGGCCGTGTGCGAGTTCAGCATTGCAGAGTGCAGTGGGCCCTGGTCTCCCACTCACCCGGGAAAATTCCCTTGCTAAAGCTTCTGGGGCCTCTCTGTTGCCATCCCTACCTCTGTGGGATGAAATACAACAGTTTTGGGAAAGAGGAGATGGATGGCTTGCTGCCACAGTTGTCAAGAAAGCTGTCCCAGGGGCTGTTCTTCTTCATCGGAGGGGCAGAGAGGGTTATGGCCTACAGTTACAAAAACAAATATATATTTTTATCTCCAAACTATGTCAGAGGGCAGTATGTGTCTTTGTGGCAATAACAGAAAGGTCTACCGCATCCTAAGGCAGGAGAAGAAAGTCCAAAAGGCAAAAGAATCTTTGCATGACAAAAATTTTGCATTTACTGTTGATCAGGAGAATTGAGAAATACATAAAAGCAACTATTTTGTAACATGCCAGAGCTCACTAAGACGATACTTATAAAGACAATGTGCAAGGATTGTACCGAACCACATGGATAATAAATATTTTCATTTCTATGATTGCCTAAACTCCAAATTCTCGTCTGAGCAGGCAGCACAAGCTTAAAGCCTAGAACCTGGGCTGGGAAATCACTAGAATATAAAAAAATCTATGAGCAGTCTTAGATACATGAATGTTTTGTTGTGGGTTTTTTCATTGCTTTAATTATAATTTGTTTACAGTTATTTGTTTACATGTATGTGAGGAATAAATTATTACTGCCACTGTATTAAAAATAGATATAAGTATTATGGAAGACATACTCTGGAATAAGTGAATCATCCTGATATTTCAAAGCATCATAGACCCTAAGATTTAGATGAAACAAAGGCAAGTTTAAAATTTTGTCCTATAGATCAAGAATGGTAGCAAGCACAGCATAATCTAAGAAACAGATTTCAGCAAAATAGATTTTTTTTTTTTTCTTTTCCCTGCATCTTGAAAGTCTGACTCCTATGTGCAGTGATTTTATGAGGGGAATCGGATGGGATAAGTAGTAACCTGAAGATGATGTCAACTGCAGCCAGGGCAAATTGGCAATGATGTCACAAGATTAATATCTGCAATGAGTAGACCAGAACAGATTTGGTAGCGAAGAACAACGTGATCTGTAGGTTTCATGATGCTGACAACCTTGGTGTAGACAGCAGGTTAGGTGCACATGAAAACTGGAATTCTTAACATGGAATTTCCTAGATCGAAGCACATGTGGGTGGGAAAATGATCACTTTCTGAGTATAACTTGACCTGGGAGTAGTAGTCTTAGGTGTGTAGGCCTCTCTTCTCCCTTTCTCTACATACAGTTGCTCATGTTTTCTGGTTTGCAGGGGTTGCCTACTGTTTGGTAAGTCAGAAAGAAAATGTTTAGAAAGCTTCAGATGCAGTTTTTAGGTTCAGAGATAATATGCTCAGTGAAGGTCTGAATAATTCTTTCATTTATTCTAGAAAAGGTTCCTCTCACAGGCTGAATTTGGTTGTTTCTGCCATTGGCATCCAGCACATCAATTGTTCCTCCTTCTGATCCCCAATTTATTTGTGCACATGAATTCTACACATAACAAATGTTAATGTGAGAATTATGCATAAAGTCTGTCTGCTCTTTAGGTGGTGTCCTCCAGCTGGGAGTAAAGCCTATTTATCCCAATAGGATTGTAACAATGAAATAAACCACTCTGCACAAAGCGGTGGGGTGGTGCGGCTGTGACCAGTATGACATAGCAGACGTATTTGCATATTTATAGGGAACTTTTCTTCTTGCTTAAGAAGGTTTGAAATTTCTGGTTGCGTGTACTCGGAACTGTAGGAAATCTGCAGCATACTTCATAGGCCAACAAGTTAGACCATAGCGACCACAAAACCAAATACCTCTTTCTGCCAGAGAAAGATGGAGACGTACCATTAGATGTACCGTGTCCTGATGTTGTTGCGCAGAATGCACCAGTGAGAGTATCACGGGATTACATCTAGTGCTTGAGATGCAAGAAAAAGAGATTTGCCAGAAGAGGTAACACAGCTTATTTGACAAGAAAACCGAATGTTATCAGCTAATTAATACTAATGCTCATTTATGTCACCTGTTGTGAGCATACTGATAGGGTGTTTGACAGTAACTTTTGCTGAAATGCCACAGAACAGACTGCAGGAGAAGCTGTGAGAAAGACCTGAGTGAAATGATGGGAATTCCAAGGAGATTGATTGATTGATTTTTATATGCAATAAACTGTGCTGCTCCAGCTTGTAAAAAAAAAAAAAAAGTTGAACTCAGGGGTGGAGGGAAGGAATAAAATGCAATGGCCTGAGAATTCTGCAACAAATTCCAAGAGCTGAGAGAAGAGAAAGGATGTACACAGGTTGGTCCCAGCAAAATGGATAAGTACCTTTTTCTATTAGTATTGTTGGAAGGATTAATTGACATTTCTCTACATTATTTATTTGCATCTGGCAGAAGATGTCAAAAAGTTAGTTTTAAATGCTATGCTTAGAGTAAATACATTATTCAATCTGGGTTTATTATATGTGTGGTTGGTATTTTCATTTTGTTTTTAATCTGCTTTTAACATCACTGGAGCGCCCAGTATTCACACATTTCTTCCTAGAAAAGCAAAATAGGCTTTTCATTTTCTTTAGTATTTGGTTACCCCTATCTCCTTGCTAAACCAGAGCGAAAGAGGATAATTGTCTTAACCTCTTTAATGTGATTTTACATCATTGGAGCATACAGCTTTCTTCTGGGTAAGCCTTCTTCCTTGCTCAGCCACTTCACCTGTTGTCCTACAGCACATTTTCTCAATCTTCTAAAATCAGAGTCTGCTTCATGATAAAAAGGCCTGTGCACTTTAAAATGCAACTAAAATTCTCAAATATAGATCTAACCTGCAGTCTAAACTGCATTTTAAGAGAAATCTCACAATTCCATATTAAGGAAGGACCTGTGCTGAGTTTTATTTTGGGATTTGAAATGAATCCTTTTCAAGTTTAGCATAATATTACTGAATAGTGACCTTTTAAGTGTTTGCTACTGTACTTTTATCTAGCCATAGGATCTTTAGATCTTGCTTACTCTTTAGTAAGTTTTGAATTTCCCAGTAGGTTTCTTGGTCTTACTTAGCTCATCGAATGGAATAAAGGGGGAGGAAGGGGAGGGGATGGTACCTTTATTATAAACCTTCACTTCGTTCTGAGAGTCCCTGCAAATCAACAATATAATAATACTTAAATTACACTGTTTGTGAATAATTGTTCTCTTTCTGTAATTTCTCAATAAATATGATTACCATTTGCCATGGCAAGTCATGAAAAGCTCTTTGCATTAAATGCATTTATCAAAGGAGAGATGCAGAAGGAAATATGGTACCTTTATGAAAGTAAACACCCGATTAATAGCAAAAAAATCAAAACTACGATTTTGCAGCTTTATTTCAATTGCATCATGCATGCAACAGGAAGAAGCCCATGTTGAATAAGGAAGAACACAGGAAAGGCCAGAAGGTAGGACTGTCCCTTAAGACACTTTCAGTGAGCAACAGAAAGAATTCTTACTCATGGGGGAGAGGTGAAATCAGGCACATGGGAAGACTGACCACAGTGAAACATGGAGATGTTTATTCCTGCACTGGATTCAAAGGCCCCATGAATTTACTTTCAGCATATTGGCACAGAATGGGGCAAAAAAAGCTCTTTCCTAAGTGTAGATCTGGGTTTTTTTCTTAGTCTCAGAAAGCTTCTGTCGTAGAGTGCATTATTTCATGGACTTCAGAAGACAATCAAAACAACTCCATGAAACAAAACTTCAGAAAGTCTCTCATTTATCATTTTGAAATGTTACAATAAATTTTAAGCAAAGTTATTCGAGAGGTGCTCTGTATCCCAGTGGTTACAGTCTTAAATATTAATGGCTATGCTGCACTTTGTGATTGATATTTAACAGCAGAGGACATTTTCTTGGAACCCTAAGTTAGTCATCTGTGCTTTTGCTTATCATGAGTCATATTTTCACAGCAATTCAATGGTGAGCTGTTTCTTTGAGGAATATGAATGCTATTCAAGCTTTTTCTTTTTCACTGTCTCTGCAGGGCTGCCTCGGGTATCCTGATGGCATCTGTTGTATTTACATTTTATTCAAGTAGAGGCAAACAAGTATCTTACTAGGGAGTAATTTCAGGGTCTAGATGGAAAATTTCATGAAATTCATTGGTTTTGCTTTTCCTGTTCTCTCCATGCACTAGAATTCTTGGGAGAACAGTTATAATATCACAAATCTGCTGAATTAATTTGAGATCAGACAGCTAGCTTGTCATGTAAGTGTTGTACAACTGCCAACCAGACAGGAAAAAAAAGCGGTTCTTAATTTGCTAAAAAAATGATCTTGTAGTAAGTCAGTTTTATATTTAGTTTATGAGGAAGCCTGTGTAGTAATCTATCATCTCTTTGCAGTTAACTGCTCTTTACTGTACTATGAAATTTGGACCTTGATCCAGTTTCAACCAGAGATTCACCCAGACTTTGCAGGATGTTGCTTGGCCCCCTGCTAAATTTGAGGGTCAATTGAAATTAATACTGTGGATGCCCTGTACACTACAAGGCAGCAGCATTTTTATTTAGTGGTGTTACTTTCTAACTAACATGGCAGGTATCTAGCATTCATAAGGTTTTTTTTTTCTGGTATGGAAAGTCATAAAAAATGTGACAAGAGTGAATTTAGGCCCTTGCTTAGGTATTAGTTCCTGTTAACTTGCCCACAAAGGTCCAGTGAGGTGAAACGCCTGTTGCAGAGGTCGTGCTCCTACCAAAGCACAATTAATGGGACTGGGAAATTGTATCAAAGTGAACATAACCAAACCTGCATGTGCAGAACCCTTAATGGTGAAAGAAATTAATTTTATTTCTATATAACGTCTTCTTGCTGTTCCTGGCAGACTCTAGTTTCTGCTCTTCTTGATAAACGCTGGTGCCTTCAACAGCTGAACTGCAAAACTGCATGTCAAGTCCTTGAGGGAGGTTTGTCTATCACTGTTCAGTGATTAAATTCAGTTTTCATTATTCACTTATCTACTGAAAGTACACACTTTTTTGTCTTTGTTCCATGCAATAGTTAAAAGCCTTCAGATTATAAATATGAGATGTAGAAGAGGGCTCTTTTGATAGCTCCATAGTGTTTTTCACTTGTGTATGAGCCAAGTAGATCTGGCCCACATTGGCCACAGGTTATTGTAGCATTGTGTATTATGCAAGGGCCATGCTGCAAGAAAACACAAGGATTTTTTTGGTAATCGAGACTATTTAGGCTCTTTCTCCCAATGAAACAGATCTATGCCTTCACAGATCAGTAGTTAAAGTTCAAAGTAGTTAAAGTTGGCTTGAATTATCCATGCTGACTTCCACACTCTAAAAGCCCAAGTAATTGTTTTTTGTGTTTTGCAGGATAGAAGATACTGTGTTCACCACGTTACATCAGCGAGGAGAGTGGTAATGCAGCCTCATATCTCCATCTACTCAATGTATAGGCTAGAAAAGACATCTCTGCTTTTCCATACACTTCTCTAGCAGGGTCTTGGGATCCAAAATAGTCGATGGTATTTTTGCATGCATTATGCAGACGAATTTTGCTGTTACAAATACTTTTCTATGTTGCATTCATTTTACTGCCAACCAGGGTGTCTGTCCTGTGTAACCATTGTGTTTTTCAGGGTATTCTTGATTTCAGTTCAGTAAGGTGGTTAGACAGAGGTCTGAGTTTCTCAAGCCTTCGTAGTAGCTCCAGCTCTAAGACTTCTCTAAGTAAAGCTACAAACAAACCATGCCATGTGATTTCATTGTTGTACTGGGGGGATGTTTTCAGATTTTCCCATGCCATAAACACAGATCTGTGTAGTGCCCAGTGACTGGCAGATAAGCCAACCTTTCCAAACACTTCATCTGCCATCTTAACTTTGAAAAACACAGTAACTCAGTAGGAGGAACTGTCAACAGGGAAACATTCATTAGGTCGTATCACACCTAAGTGTGTTTTGTAATCCCCTGATTGATAGGTGTTTTGTCCTTTCAAAGCAGTAAAAAAAAAGGTCTTATGCTCTGCTTTTTTTCTTCATTTGATTTTCTACTTCTGTACATTTGATAGTCTTCCCCTTGCTTTTTCTGCTACCTGCAGAGGTGGCTTAGAGCTTCTCGCCGGACTGGCCGAAGGGGAGGTGTGCTGCCTCACAGATGGGGGTAGAGGCAGGAGCAGACTCCCTGCTAAAAAAAGGGGAGGTTTTTCTCCCACCTTCTCTCCATTCCTACACTTCCCACAGCTACAGGGCTTATATTCAACCTGATCTGCAAACATGTGCTAGGTCACATCTCCCAGCTCACTTTTTGCAGCCAAGGGAACTGCCAAGTCTTTGACATCGGAGAACCGAAGATGGACAGCCCACCTCCCCGAGGACACCTAACCACCAGCCAGCTATCCCCTGCCTGGGGACATCTTTTTGCTTTTCAGTACGTGATTTTAATGTAATGTCAAAAAGCTTTTTAAGGTATTTTTGCTTCCTATGAAAGGAATCTTCTGAATTATTATTTCCTCCCCAAAACTTCACTTTCCACACGGCAAGTTTCACAGCAAAGCCCCTATTTACCAAGAGCTTCTCTCTGCCCTATTTCCAGGCTCCAAGCGTTAAATCCCACTTTGCATCTTGCCTTGACAAGAGCCAGGACTCCACCCCTTCTCTCCCACTCTGCACACACTCCCTAGCTGCCTGTCTGTCCCTCTTCCCTGCCGCTTTGCACATCCTACCCCATCATCTGGTCTCTCCAGGTGTGGTTGGAAGTGAGGAGAAGCTGGCAGCAGCAGACCTGCCCCCTCTTGGTGCAGCCTGCAGTGTGCTCTGGTTCTGCTCCTCACGTTTGCTGCGTTCCCCGGGGAGGTTTTGGAGCTGTTAGCATGCTTTAATAACACACCTGGTCTTTAGTGTTCAGAAATGAGCGCTGTGCAACATCTGCAAGGGATTTTAAGATTGAGTTGCTTTTAAAAACGTCTAATGGATAATTTGCTCAACAGCATAACACACTGTGCCCCCAAAGCAACAGAAAAACCACCCTTCGGAATCTAGTTTTCTTAGAAAAAATATTCTGAAGGTAAGCTGTGACTGGTTTCCATGGCTACCATCTACTGTACATCAGTATTCGCTGTGACCAGCATTCTAAATGGCTTAGGGTGAGTCCTAAGTACACAGACACTCACCTGTGACATACTGCGTGTCACATTACAGAAGTGGTTTCAGCTACTGACTATGACATTGAGATTTGCTGCTATAAAATACTGAATAAATTAAATTCCCCCAAAATATTATACTTGGAATGAAGTGCAGTCAGCTGAGCACCAAAGTTAGAAAATGCCACAGTAAAAAATGTGTGTTCCCATCTGCCTTTCTTTTCAG
Source organism: Elanus axillaris (assembly GCA_026212715.1). Lineage (NCBI taxonomy): Eukaryota > Metazoa > Chordata > Aves > Accipitriformes > Accipitridae > Elanus > Elanus axillaris. The sequence goes on along the minus strand of JANZLQ010000029.1, from coordinate 21,596,833 downwards.
TGTACGTAATATACAGTTTTCTAACGACAGAGCTTCTAACAACTATGATGTGTGCTCAGAGAAAGGTGCTGTAATACAGTTTTCTTACAAAGTTAGGTATGCATATTTTCTGATGTGTTAAATAAAATGCAGACACTCTGATCATAATGGTTGAATCAGTCTCTAGCGATCATTTCCCATGAAGTGCCATCAAGCATAACATCTTCTAAAGACTGCTGTCAGTATCTAGGTACTACATTTTGTCATAACACATCTCTTCCCTTGGTGAGGCACAGATTGCTTTGTTTCTTAGAGTGTGAATTATTAGAACCCTTGAACTTTACTAATTTTTTTCATTGACAAATGTTTTGAAATGAAAAAGTGAAGGGAGGGAGACCTTAAGTTTTTCTAGTCCCCTGGTGAAAGATGCAGTCCAGCATGTTAGTCAACAGGCTTCCTTGTCCCCAGTTAAATGCTGGCTGAATAGCTGGGACACCTAATCAGTCCTGTTACAATCCTCCGGAACAATGAGATGAATTCAAGTTAGCATTTTTGCGCATGTTCACAACTGTGCCTCTTTAGAACCAGAAAGAATAGATCTTTTTCCCCCAGCCTTACTATCTGTCCAGTTTTTAGGAGATCTCTAGTGTACCTCTGGTATTTTACTGTGCTCGCTCAAGCAGAAAGAAGAGTCTTCTCAGTGCTCACAGCTTTTTCTAAGTGTCTGATCATTATGAAACCACTGGAGCTTCATTACAACAGGACCAAGTATAATAAATTTTCTCAGTATTCATAGAGGTGTCTGAGGCAGGTGCTGGGGAGTTATTTGGTATTGGGTGAGCATTAATAAGAAAAAGATTTAGATGAAATACTGCACAGTAATGAACTTTATATTAGGCAAATCAGGTGTTAATATTAACAGCATGCTTTTTAAATATTAATATCCGCAATAACCCGCCTCATTTCTTTTTCGGCCATGAAGATATTTCCCATCATGAAAACATCACATTTACATTGCTTTGACCTTTCTATGTCAATTAGTTTTCCCCCTTTTTCTCTTATGAAGTTGTATGTAATGCTTCCAGTTTGTCAGAAAATGGGCATCAATGTAATCTTAAATGGCTTGCAGACAGTCTTACCAGTGATTGTTTGGACACACAGATGTTCATCTTCAGCCTCTAATATCCCAACACTATTAGGTTCCCTGTGCACTTAGTCGTGAGTTGAAAAAAGGAATAACTCTCAAATAGTTCCTTCTTTTCTATCGCATGCAAAATTCCTCAATCCTGAAGTGTATTTGTGATGTGCGACACCCAAGTCAATCCATACACAGAAAAACTAATAAGAATATGTTGAACCTATACAGTGGGCAAATGATAAAATCGGTAATTACATTAATGACACTTAAGGGTTGGTATCTCTGAATTTTTAAAATCAGAAGTCTCCGCAAATGAGAAAAATGGAATGAAATGTGAGTAGAGATTTAAATCGTAACCAGCATCATGTTTTTGCTGTCAGATATTCTTACTGCCAGTGCTGATTGCTGAGGGCCCTGAGCAGAGGCTAAGGCGCGTGTCCCATTCCTTCTACCCACGCACTGCTTAACTTGAACTTCTACCCCGTGTCACGGCTGCAGGGACTGTATTACTTCTGATCCTCTGTCTGGCTAGTACACTGCAGTATTTGGAGGGAAAAGGGAAAAAAAAAGGTTAGTTACCTGGTCAAGGGAAACCACGTGTGAGAGGCTGGGTTGCTGTCACCGCTTTCTCCCACTAAAGGCATACAGAAAAAATCCTCATGGAAAAGAAACCCATTCTTCCTGCGAAAGATTGAACATAGCTAAACTCATTGAGAGGAAATAAGTTGAAGTTTTGTTAAAAATCACAGGGATCACTTGAGGGGCTACAAGCTGTCAGCTGTAATGACTATGAGTGAACATGTTTGCCCAGAGCCTGTAAACCTTTGGTAGAAGATTTTGCTCTTGTTTACCGTACGGTTCCAGGCAGTTGCAATTCATCCAGGCCAGCGTTTTTGACAGGCAGGCAGATACCTTCACACTTCCACTCTGAGAGGTTTCAGAGCTGAATGCTAAGCAGTGAGCATTGCCACTTTGCAATGCATTCGACACTAACCTCCCCAGTGAAACCACGCTGCAGCTTTGAATAAGCATAAAGTAGTAGACAGGGACGTGGAGAACAGCTCAGTTAATTGCTTTGATCATGAAAGAATCTATTTATTCATAGGGACAGCTCCAAAGTCTGACACAGTAGTGGAGGTGGGAAACTGCCTGTATTTTATTACAGGCACACCGACAGCGCATGGCCCCGGCAGGCGGCAGGTATCTGTGACTGAAGTTTTTGTAGCAGCCAGAGCTAAATGTGACCCAGACTTGTTTGCTAAGATGGATTTATCAACCTCCACAAGCAGTTGTGGGTCTCGTCAGATCTACCGGTGAGTAAATGTACACAGACTTATACTGTTACCATTTGCTTAATTGATTGTGCCCCGGAAGAGAGTTCACAGCTACTAAAAGTGACCTTATTTGGGTTAACTTCTCTGGCTTATGTGCAGTGGTGCCTAGATTGACGCACCAGAGGCAAGTCTGCCCTTCCTTCCTCCAGAGTCTTAGATGAAAATCTAGTAAATTCTAAAGTTATTTTTTGTTATGGCTTTTTATGTTTCTACAAGTAAATGATACTAATTAGATAGCTGTCAGATAACTTGCGTGTTCTTCTCAGAAAACAGATATTTAAAAATGCTAGGAATCTTTCAGCCACTTGTAGAAAATGCAATAACTTTGCTCACTTATACCCATCTCAAGTTCAAAAAGAAAGACAAAATTCTCAGCAATGAAAGCGACACATGTCCCACTGGAAGACTTTCAACCTTGTACTTGTTTCTCAGATACTTCTAACTACTATTTTTATAATATTTGTCTAAATAAGCCACTAGAGAAATTAAAAAACCACAACAGTAGGTAAACAGTTTTTAGCTCAGAGGGGATTCATGGGAATTCATGTTATTCATGGGTTAATAAGAAAAACAAGTGCATGTATGTATATGTATATTACATGCAAGTGTATATACATGCATATATATATATATATAACACGTTTATGCATAAATCAGCAGCTTTTAGGGGAAGTAGAATTTTTAATATCGCTGTTATTAATTACATGAGATAGCATGTAGAGAGCTGAAGACATTCCAGCTAATAGCAGGCTCCCCTTTGAGTTCACTGGACTTCAGATCAGGACCCAAACTATCGCACTGCTGTCCTTTTCCCTAAAGCTTTTGTGAGCAGTGACTCAGGCAGGACGTTTGCCCAACACATTTCAAGAAGAAACAGGTAACAAATATTATGCAAGGCTCAGCAGAGGCAATCACTATTTTAGCAGTGTTATCAAGACAGAATGTAAGGTTGTTAATGCTTCCGACTAGGTTTTATCGTTCTTGATGATAATAATTTACTTTCAATAGAGTTAATGGCCTGAGGTATTATGCTATTACCATGTCAGTGCTGTATTAGGAAAGAACACTAGTTTGAGTGCTAGGCAGCAGTTTAGTTAGAAGAGTTTCTTTGAAGACCATTATGTTGTATGCTACAGAAAATGATAGAACATTGTTATTTATAAGGGCATAAGAAAAAAAAGAACTTCAGTACTGTGTTAACAGCCATTCTCCTAATTCATCGTTTCTAATGTAGTGACACTGAATATTGGAGTGAGTGGGAGAAATTAGCTTTGAAATGGGGAAGAATGACAATTTATTTTAGGTGAGGAAGAAAGGCTGTAGAAAGACTGAAAGCAGATCGTCTAGAACTTGCTGACATCTTTTACAAAGCACAAGTTTAAGTATTGTTATTTTAATTTTTAACTAACTTGACTCTTGTGTTTATTAATTTTGTATTTAAATCAGAGAAAATTAGTTAGTTACAGGATATGCAGCATGACTTAGGTTAAAGATGCAGAGTTTTGTTTATAAGCTAGACCCAATTGTGCGCACCCACATGATGTGAATAACAAAGAATTTTTGCGTGTTCTGAGGCACTGTGAGCTGGTGGCTGCCTTGCAGGGAACCGTTGCATCTCTTACAAGCCTGAATTTCTGCCTCGCTGTCCAGAGACTTCAGTGGGGGATGCTGTCAGTGTGGGCTTCCTAATAAGCAGGACTGGATGCAGGGCTAGATATGGCCTTCCCAATAATTAGGAGGACAGCAAAACAGCACAAAGGAACATTTCCTATCATGTGATTAGACCATTTGCCATGCAGGATAATGCTAGTAGGGAGCTACTGTCCCTATAGCTCTTCCAGTAAATTTGTTCCTGCTCACAGAGGTACCTTCTCCTTATGCTACATTTACGTCCCTTGGGTCACTGTGGGATCTGTCATGCAGGTCTGTATCAGGCATCTGGTGTCTGATTAAAGTGATTATTTCAATTTCTAAGGCTACTGCTAGATGTTTTCTGCCAGCACTGAGTACTTATAAGAAGGATCCCAAGAGCTTAATCATCGCACATACATTTGAAATTATTGATTTTTATATAGAAGTAAAATCGACAGGAGTTAATTTAAGTATATAGTTTTTATTCACTTCCAATAGGGACTTTTAAAAGTCACATGGAGAATTTTCCGTATTTAAACTGGAAAACTATCAGCTCTTCAGCTTCTGTTGGCTACTGTAGGAGAGGTGTTATGTAAAGGCTTAATAACGTCACATTTTGGTTTCGTATCATCTCATAACCCTTCTAATCTGTGAGGCTTCATGGCATCACCTGTCTATAAATACATATTCCCTTGGGTTCTTTTGGGACAGGACTCAGGTGCTCCATCTCCCCCAATGATATCGTCTGATACAGCATTTTTGCGCACTGCCTGCAGCAGCAGAGGTCTCTGTGTGGCCCACCCTTCCCCAGGGAGGAGCGACGTCCCGAGGACGGAGGCTCCAGGCCGCACGTGAGCCAGGCGTGTCGGGACAAAGTCGGTGCTGGCCGGAGCGGTGGGGGCTGCAGCACCTCCTCAGGAGACCCACTGTCTGCTTCTTAAAAAGCTTGACATTAAAAACCTCCTGTTGTGTATGCACAGAGACAAACCTCCAGATCAGCCAGTTAAAGGTAAATAACCTTCAATCCTCATCCACCCGGGTAACGGTAGTGGGCGTTTCCCACCTCTGCTGGGCTATACGAACGCTTTCTGTGTAATAGCATTCTCTGTATATATACGCTGCATTTTTATACATATGCCTTAATTTTTTAGTCTGTATAAAAATATTCAAATATTCTGGTCTACCTTTGAACCTGATTTTGATGAATTTCAGTTAAACCTGTAACAGGATGTATTTTAAGTGTAAATTATCTTGAAATAATGAGAGAATTAAAGTGAATGAGGACAAATATACTTTAATTATTTTTGTGTGCATGTTAAACCTCCTACTGTTGCATTTAGCTCGGAGAAAAGAAGCTATCTGCCGTCAAAGTGGAGCAATTTGCCCTACTAGAGTGATCGAGATATTCCCAAAGGTAAACTACCACTCTGGAAAAAGAAAACAGAATTAGACATTTAAAGATTCAATGGTTAAAACGTTTACTTCATAAATATTAAAGCCAAGCCAAAGCTTCTAACTCTCCCACTCCTGTAAAGGATGGTGTTCAATCACATTGAAGCGGAGAGGGTGTCGGTGAAGATGCTGGAAAGGATCGATACGGTTCCTTAGCAACAGGGCTACGTGCCTAGGGTTCCTGCATCCGCAGGGACCCTCCTGACCCACTAAATCAAGGCACTAGCTTTGCCTCTGCTGCCATTGTGCTAACTTGGAGCCAACATTTCTACCGCTCTTCTTTCTCAGATCGACCCCGAGATAAGAGAAACAAGTAGCAGTGGGGTGGGAGGAAGCCAATTATATTGCTTCTTTAAAAAGACAAGCATGTTGCCTGTCAGGATAATCCTTTAAAGAAAGGTAGCTTTAGGAAGGGAAAGAAACCTCAAATGCGGTGATACAATAATTGCTTTCTAGTATCAAGTGTTGGACCTAATGTTTTATTATAGACCAATTGCAGTCCGTAGCCATGGAGTTCAGCATCTGAACAGAGGTTATATTAACTGTGCTCACAGGGCTGCATAATTGTTATGGTCTGGAGGAAAATGCAGACAGTGAAAAGCATATGTGGCCTCTTTGTTTTGCCACTTTTCTAACATTGTTGAACTTTATGATTTAATTGTGGGTGGTAGCTTTAAAATAATTTAGTTTCCTGTTATGAAACAGCATTTTTAGGATTATTCCATTCGACATGAGAAAGCACTGACTCACTATGCATCAGGGTTTTTTCCTCCCTGTGTGTTCAGAGCCACTATGGGATCCAAATAAATTATATCTGGTTCGGTTTCAAATTTGATTATCTAACCAAAAAAAAAAGACAACAGGAGAGGAGAAGCAGACAGCTAAAAGTCAACTAAGATTAAATCCAGAGGCTTCCTGAGACCATTATTTTCATCCAGAAATTGTAGAGTGAAATGGAAAACATATGTTTTGTATCAGGATAAGAAGCATATTTTACTACTGTTACCATAGATGTGCTAATTTTGATGCCTCTGACAAATTTAATGTGATTGCATTATTTTTCTTCAAATGTAGTATGACGAGTATATTGCACGTGTATTTTCACTCTTTCTTGTTTTCTCCCTCTCCTCTTCAAAGAAAAACCCGAAATCTTTCAGTTTTGTGTTAGAAATTTGAATGGTCTGTCTGACCTCAGCATGAAATGGCTAGGCCCACCAGTGACGGAGATATTGAATAGCCAAAAGAGCCAATTTCAGCCGCAAGGCTCCTCGCTACCAAACCGATTTTTGAAAATACCATGAGCTGTTTGTAAGTTGAGACTTACTCTTGTCCTGACCTTAGCTTATGCTTTATTACAAAGTATGCTGAAAATGCGAGGAGCCACTGGAATCATTAATTGATTCCTCTGAGTAGTTATGAAGATCATCTTACAGAAACTGGTTTGAGCTGCCTTCACAAGATAGTTGTACATAAAAAACATTCATACATCTTAGAAGTTCTTAAAAATCTGGCGGAAGATGCACTATCTGCTGTAGATACACCAGATATTCAGACTATTACCTACCTCAAAATAGTTAATATATACACAGGTCTCTTGTTTCTCCTAGACTGAAGTAATTTCAGTACAGTTTATTAAAAGCAAAAAGACTGAAGGTTTGTAGAGGCATTGTTGATACTTTTTTCTTGATTATCCCCATACAAATTGAATTGTACAAGTGCAACTAAGAGTCAAATTGAGTGCTCAGTCACAGAGGAGGACAAATTTTTCATCTTCGGAAGCCTATGGACATAGGCCATTAATTTTAGAAGGAAGTCTCGGGCCAGCACCCCTGTTGAGAGGCTAAACGAGGGTAACGGCAGTTGATATAAAGACCAAAATCCAATGAACCCTGAATTTAATTTATTTTTAAATTAATATTATAATAGCCGGGGCTAGTTGCACTACACCATCTTTAATTTTTTTTAAACTAGTAGTCAATATCTAAGCTCATTAGTTACTATGCAATCTGAGTAGTTGACAGTGTATATACTTCACACATCATTACACCGCGTTAGCAGGCAGCCTCTCCTGTTGTGAGATGAAAGCCAAAGCAGTATCTCTTATTAACCTTCCTATTTGCATGCTGCACTGCAGGACAGGGCAGGGTTGCATTAATGTGAATCACTGGACGAGCGTTATCGCACAGCAGTTCCTCTCTGTTATCCAAGGAACGGGTTTTACATTTTGGCTCTTGCCCATGGGAAGATTTTTGGCACAGGACTTGCGTGATCATAAAGGCTGATGGCTGCTGGTATAAAGACGTTCCCATAAAGCTCTGACTTGTCTCTAGCCTGTGCAATGACTTCTACAATGAGTCCTGAATATACCCTAAAGGACACTAGGATTTTCCTAGGCCTTAGGAAAACTTTGACTTTAGCCAACTCTATACCTTACCAAAGGGCCATGCTAGGAGCAATGGATTTTATTAGAGCTCACCTGTTCCTCATGAATATAATCACCTCAAAGAAGTTCTGCCAGCTAATTTAGACAAAAGCAGGCTTGGCGTGGTTATAAACTATGGTGAGGGGAAAATGGCTGTCATTCCACCTTCTACCAGAGTGGAGAAAGAGTGAGAAAGAAAAATCACTTTTTCTTCCATTGCAGTCTTGTTCCACGTTGGCTTAGCTGGACACCTGTACCAGACTCTGGATGTGGGCTCGTTATCAAAGTCTGTGCTCAACACACAGCCAGCAGCTATGACCCAAAGTGGAAAGGAAGGCCATATCTTACGTAACTTTATGTGAAAAAAAAATATACTTTGGGATAGGGAAAGCCTTTTTTTTGACAGACAAACCTTTTGACAGATTCACTGTGGAAGATGAAAAAAACCTCCCATGCCTCCGAAGAGCTACAAGAGTAATTGAACAATTTGGGCTCACTGAGGTGTGGAGGGCACAGCTAGGGAGTGCTGCCACAATTCTTCAGGGCTTGACAGCTCCTCAGTAAGAGTCTATTTTTTAGTAAGCTGCTCATTAATCAGGGTTCTCTGTAACACTTGGGATAGCCCCAGGACATTAATCGATTATCTTTTCTCAGATAGAAAGCTAGACAGTCTAGCAAAATACAACCCTGGTGCACACACCAGGCCACCCCTCAGCACTGGCTTGTGTTTTATGGGGTGTGAGGCACTTTCTGGGTGCCATATGCAGTGGAATTAAATGTTTGCTTGAGGATAGCGAACAGTCAATAGCCAATAAAACATTATGGACTGCCTATTTAGGCACAATAATATCTAAAACCTGGCCCATAAAAGTAATTCAGTTCCAATTGGAAGAGGGAGATGAGGCACCTCTCTACGGCAGCTCAGTGCTCTCTCAAGCTCGGCATAACTGATGGGGAATGACCAGTAGTTCCTCTATCAAACAGCGTCTCGCGGGTGGCCTCGGCCCTGCACCCCTGCAGCATCCCCAGCCCCCTCTGGAGCTGAGCCGCCCAGGCCCAGGGCAATGCTGAACTCTCCATCCCTTTTACCCTTCCTTTAGGCTGCTGCACTCAAAGGAAGGGAAGATTTATGAGAACATACGGAAAAAAAAAAGAAAGAGCAGGGCTCAGTAACTCACTGATGGCGTTCCCTGTGGTGGTTGCATTTTACACAATAAATTCTCAGACAGCATGCATAAGCAGTCCCTCCTAAAGGTACTAATCCTCCAAACCCTCAGGGGACCATCTTTACACAGTGTGCTGTAAAGCCTTTGAGACATATGAATGCAGCGGTAAAATGAGTGCTTCCAAAACCTTGGACTTACCCAAGACTGCAGGCAACAGTTCTGTCTGTACGTTTGCTCGACCCCATAAACCCTGATTATCTGGTCAGGCTATCATTTATCTTTTTCTATCAACAATTCATGTGCTTAGGAAATAAAATGTAATGAGAGATGTAAGCTTGATCACGCTGAAAATCTTGGGGTCCTATGTTAAAAATTAAGCACTGCTATTATTTTCAGGTGTCAGCAAGCCAAACTTTTGTATCATCATCATCATGCATATTTTTCATTGAAGGCCTATGTTGTACTTCTGAAATGATGCTGGTTATATACCAAGTTGAGGCACTGATACTTGTAAGTATAGGATTCAGCTTATTTTTTTAAAACTGGAATATCTATTTTTTCTAATGAGTAAATTCTCAGAACGTCTTGGATTAGAGACACAAACATCCTGTAATTGATATGTAACTAGTACAGAGTGTCAGTAATAACTAGTGGGCAAAGTCTGTTATATTTACCTTTCCTGGACTTTGGCTGTTGGATCAACAGAACCTACATTTTCCCTCTCTACTGCTATGAAAAATTCTAGAGCCATGCCATGCAAATTCTCCACTCACACCTCTGTTTGTTCCCTTGACAGGAAAATGAAAAGTTCCCTGATTTGAAGGCTTTGCTTGCCTCGGCTTATAATTCCTGGGAAGCACAATGTAATTTCCACTCCATTAAGATTTTGTTTGGATTTGTGCAGCTTCATGCAACTTCAATGAATTCTGTAGGGAGTGAAAGTCAGTGATGTCTCTCACGTCTGCTACTCTTCACAACCAAACAAACACCTACTGCATAAAGATATATCATTATGGGATCAGACGGTAGTAGCGCAAATAAATGTACAATGACAAAAAACTACCAGGAAAGTATAGATGATAATAGGTGCACTTAACAAGGGAAAACTTAAGGCAATGTGCAGAAAAAAGATTTTAAATGTTTATGGGATATTTCTTTCAAGCTCATCTTGGTTGGGGGAAAAGTATTTTCCTCGTTTTGCACATAACTATTTCATATGTTCCACTTGTGCGATTTGTTGTTGCGTAGACCTTGTCAGCTTGCTGAATAGTTAGTAACCAAAGCAGGGCTTTCCTCTTGTTGTGTTTGGTAACAACTACTGTATTTTCAGGTATTTCACGATCTCCTATATGATAAGGCCATCAACATTTTCCTTAATGAGGGAAACCTTATAGATCTTCACATCTATGCAATAAGAAGTCTTCTTCCAAGACATGTTTTCCAGTCTTTTATATTGAATATGTTCCTTTTTAATATAGAACAAAGTTTTTCAATGTTCAGAGGCCTCCTGAAAGGAGTGCATTATCAGTCCTCATCTCATATAACGTCTCACCACTTAGTTTAAAAAAAATCCCTTTTAACTTCCTGGCCAGGTAAACTATTAAAAGCTTTCAATACAACGTAACCACAGAAAAAATTACACCTCCAACTCAATTACACTTAATTTGACTTGATATTTTCTAATTTACTGCAGTGAGATGAAATTCTTTTTATTTCTACTAGCGATCTTTCACTGAAAGATTTTGTACAATGTCAGAAATATTTACTGCTTTCATTTAGAGACTGCATGTAAAAAGCTGCTTTTCCTCTTCTGCAGCTTTGATTATCCATGAAATATTAGGTTACAACAACTTTCTCACTCTTAAACTGAATAGCCTTACTTTTGCTGACTTACCCACTCCCCCCCCCCCCCTTTAGTGGCTGGGCGAGAGAAATACAGTTTATTCTTTCCATTGGCAGGTGGTTAGTAACATCGATATGAATGATAGTAACAGTCTAAATGGTTTTAGTAACTGTATTGATGTTAATAAAGATCCATGCTCCTGAAAAACCTAGCTCATTGCTTTAGCAATAATGGCTGGAATAATGGAAATTTAAAGTATATGCTGTGATTCGGAAGATATTTGGTTTGGTTTGTTAAGTAACACAACCACATGATGTGTTCATGTACTACATTGGGGTGGAATGTGTTTAGATAGATTATGAGAGTGATTTGACTCTGGGGCATGAGGTATGTTTTGTCAAGATATTTGTTGGTGTTTGCTGATTGGTCACCAAAGGTTTTTCTAAGATACTGTAAAGTGACTATATGTCCATAAAAACATTGTAAATGGGGAATTGAGGTAATTCCAAATGTATTGTAGCCCAGCTCCGTGGAATAAGGTATCTCAAACACACCATTGAACACATGTAAGCAAAAAAAAAAAAAAGAAATGAAATTTTGAGGCTATGAAAAAGACTGTCCAAGGGCCTTTCACTATGCACAGAATAGCAAACTGCTGGTAATGTTTTGCTTTAGAAGGACACTCTGTGGTTCTAATAATAATGATAACTTTAATTTCTAAGTTTCTGTTGAAATAAACGTGTAGTTTCCATACCACAATGTGGTGGTTAGAAATTCACCAGCAAAAGTGGCAAAGATTATGTAGGCGCTATTAAGATCTCAGTTCAGTTTGGGAGTGGGCAGTATCTTCTCTATGTCCAAATACTGTGGCTCCAGGATTCTCAGGCTGATTTATCCCAGCTGCTTGCATAATACGTTAATTTATTATTATCATATGGATTATGTATAGAAAGTTGTAAAACAGCAATTGTTTTCAGAGATGGCACATAGAACAATGTAGGAGACTATAATGTGTTACTAATCCCTATGATAATAAGAGACTTCTAATGCAAACTACATATGACCTGAATTTGCAATGCATGAGATAAAAAAGGATTAATATCCTGCTGATTTGATTTTGCCATCCTTTAGAAGAAGCAGTATTGATAAGAAAGAAAAAGCGTTAAAGGACAGTGCTTATTTCATATGGGACCCAGTATTACATGTTAAGAAGTAAAGTATTTGGCATTTCAAATGAAGAAGTGTAAATGGGAATGCAGATTTGGCCAAATGCTTTTCATGATCAGGTTAAAAACTATCTTCCCCTTTCATTATCTAACAAAATTATTTTACAGCTTTGCTCTAGAAGTGATAATTCAGACCTTTTGGCATTGGTCACTAGTCAATAAATAAGGTAGTTGGAATAATGTTGGAAATTTATGACTCTGAACCTTATTAAGCTAAAGAAAAAAATGGCTTTTTATTCTTTTTTTCTTATGCTCTGAAGGCAGACTATGTTACTGTTATGTCCTATGATTATCAACCTATATTTACCTGTGGTCTTAAATCTGTGCTGTAAATCCAATTTGTATGTATGGATTCATACAGCGTGAGACTTCAGTAGGAGTGTAAACAGTGTGAAAGAGAAAAGAACGCAGCCTTTTACTTTAAGAATTCTTGATCTATCGTAAGTACATCTTCTGTTTAAAAAGCAAGATGAATGTTTTTCTCCTATCTATTTTACAATCAGTCAACATGCATTCCTCATTCATTTGCACAGACTGCTCTGACCTAGAGTTTTGTTATTTCAACTACAGTAACTTCTAGAGACATTAACCGAGCTGAGGTAATTCTGGATACTGGACACACTTATTTTAAGACATGTGTCCCAGCATTCTTAAAGACCTGGACTAAGATCTTAACCAGCCTAGTTACTCTTTGCCTTGGTACTCCTTGCTGCAGGGTTACATCACAGGCTAAGAAATACAAAGGAAAGCTTTATTATTTTTATTATTATTGTCTCTGTTTTGCAGAGCACTTCACAGGTTTGCCCAAGCCTTGAGGAAGTCTGTGGCAGAGCCAAACTTTTTGATCAAGCAGAATAATTTCCATAACATACTTTATGGCTTTTGAATGTAATAACCGTTGATTGCCTTTAAAAAAAAAAAAAAAAGGGCAAATGTGAAAAGTAATCTTAGCAAAATGTTTTTTCTGACTATGGCAGTGAGTAAATTTGTTTTCCTATGTGACTTACAAGTGATGGAAGCCAACCATCTGGATTTTCCACTAATTTAAATCACAAAGTGAGACAAAAAGTGCAAGTCAGCATGTACAACCCTGAACCTTGACTTACCTGGTGTTTATTTTTAAGTGACCTAAATCACAGTGTGTAGCAAATTCTTTCTCATAGAACAGTTCAGCAAGGTTTTAGCAAAGTTATCACCTAGATTCTTCCAGTAGGATAAATCAACACGTATTTCATGCTTTGGTATATCATAAAATGCAAATTCACTGGGAACTCACAGTAGCAGACAAATGTTTTATCATTTACACTACTGTCAGTCCAAAAAGACACCAGCTCCTGCACATGCAGTCTTCTGATCTTAAAAACAGAGAGGAAAAAACCAACAATAACCAATAGAAATGTCGTTTTCCTATCATGGGTCTATTGGAGCTCTTTCCTGCTTCTTTTTTGGTGACTTTGCACTATCAGCTGTTTATATTTCACGTTTCCCTTGTACAGGATACAATAAGAAGATGTAAACTTAAGCGTGTATTTCTATCCTTACTGAAGGTGTTAACTAAAAGGTAGACACTATCAGTAAATGTCATAAAATGTGTTTACTTAAAAGCTATTACCCAGGAACAAGCAATTAAATGCTATTCAGAACTGGTTGAATACTCATCATTTTTGTCTTCTCATAGTGAGGCTCATAGCTATTTCCATCCTAGGTTTTCAGAGAAATGACTGCAAAAATAGGGATAATAAGATACTTTTATGCCTTATTTACAAGTGCTACTATGATTAATTGCCGTGAATGCAATGCCATCTGTCAGTGTCCCACAATAACAAATCATGAAAGCATCCAATTAGCAAATTCAGGACGCAGTTTAATTAATCAAATGTAAAGCTTCAGATTTAAGACCCCCTTATTTCTCTATTCACTTCCATATCCCCTTATTTCATTTAATACGGTGTCATCTCAGCCCTCTTTTTTCTCTCTTTGCATTACCTCACCTTCAGTTTGCATCTCAAAGTTGCTATTAGAAAACGGTATTTTTTCCACAGTTTTATGCACTATGTCTATCATATATACCAAGACCTAATTTAGAACTACGCTAAGCAGTCTTTTTATTCAAGTAGAACCTAACTAAAAAGATTAATTATATTTTTGACCTTCACATTTGAAAGATCAAAATATTTCTGGCTATTGCTGCCTAGGCTTTATTCATTTACAGGTTCAAACGGCAACAAATTGCGTTAAGCACAGCAATAACCGTCATTTGTTATCTTTATTCCTCTAAAGAAACAGTCTGGGAGGCTCTGTGTGTTTGCCTATGTACATTTGTGATTCAGTGAAAGTCCATAACGTTGTGTTGGAAGAGAATATTGTGGAAATTGTTTTTTAAGCTTGGATTATTTATTATTTTGCAGTAGGAGATTTTTTTTGATAAAATTTGATAAAAAACTTCATTGATAAATAAATTTCACTCCTATAAAACTACCATGATGTGACAGAGTATTTCCAAAGCACATATTATTCCTGGTGGTGATGGCAGAAATTTGAAACATGCTCAACTATTTGATCTTGTAAGAATGAATTTATAGCTTCTCCTTTTGTTCAAATGGTCAGTATTAGATACTAATTCTATCTCATAATTTCGTCCTGCTGCTGTCAAAATGATCACAGTGGAAAATATTTCTTTCTGAGGATGCCATGCAAGTATAGAAATAGCATTTCTGTGTCTATAATATTTGTTTTGAATGGACTGGTGCTAGTTCATTGTGAGATAATAAATGGTAATCACAGTACTGAGGAAGACGTCTGGCCCCCAAAGCAGGAAGGTATATTTTCATATGTTATGGCGGCACCCTTACATTTTGATTGCTGTTTACATTGATTACTGGTCTGCTTCTTCACCCTTTGTTTAAAGATAAGTCCAGAAATATATTTAAAAAAAAATACAGATCAAGAAATACAGTGATTAAAATGCCCTCTTGATACTTGTGGCCATCATTCATCACTCATCATCCACCATTCCTAAATGTTATGTTACTGTATTAGCACCCAGAATAGGTGTTGTTTGCACTGCATTGTGTAATTAGGGCTAGTGAGGCAAAAGTCTTTCTGAAGGTCCTTTGACCCCTTCTTAATCTATGCCAATTGCTGTATTCTGGCAAAAAAAAAATAATGATCAAACCCACATTTAAAATGATGCTGAAATGGTTCTCATTCATAACCCTGAATGCTGGTACCCTGAGATCAGTGACTGGAAACCCTAAATCTCATTTCCACGCTCTCTCACATATATATGTTCTTTGACCCTTTCAGTTACAGTGTTTGTGAGGAGTAATGAAGCACAGGCTATTTCATACACCACTGCGTTTAAGATACAAGAGAAAAGAGACAAATGACTCTGGGGAGAGCCGACTTAAATTCAGCCCTGTGATCAATATTACAGATCAGGTTTGTAGAAAAAATAGGGATGTTTAAGAAATACAACTTGTTGTTAAGCAAGCCTTAATTGTAGTTCTGTTTCTTCCCTAGATGTTTTAGAGCACGTTTTTCAGAAGAGAGTGATACCTTCTGTTTCATGCCTTGCCACACAGCTCCTGCATAAAACGATCACAGAGTTTCAGCTCTTGACCCTCCGCAGTGTTCCCTCTGTGCTGAAACATTCAAATCAGATTTCTGAAGAGGGTTCCTTAACCTCTGAATGCAGATTCCTTATTTTTCCTGTGTTATTGAAAGACTTCTTCCAGGGAGAAAACATGAAAACTAGCTGGCAGGAGGATGGCAGCATCAGGCCTAGAAAATGCCCAGCCATTGACCAACACGTGAAAAAAATGAGTACAATCTGTCCTTGCAAACACAGAAATTAGTAAGCTTGTGTATAGATTTTCCCCTTTAGCATTTTCTCACAAGTTTTTAAATGATTATAAGCTGTTGGTGCACACTAATATAAGCTGGTATTCACATTTGCATCACTGATCTTTCCCCTCCTCCCTCTTCACCATTAAGAAGGGTCTGCGCTCAGGCTTTCTCAGAAGATTTTGTCTTCACTCATCACTGCACAAATGCAGTTATGCAGTTCTCTGATATTTCTAGTAAGACTATAGGAATTTTAAAGTTCTCTTTGCAAATGGAAAAGGAAATTTACCAAAAAAAGATAAGCCATCCAAGCAAAGCAAAGCCCTTCATTTACAAAGGAATGTAGTCCTGTCAATTAGATGCCTGGCAGGGACATGCAGGTGGAGCTGGGATCCTAAAAATCCCTCCCTCAGTTGCTGTCCGGTCCCATAGGACCTGTCTTGCTGAGGGCTGTGGAGAAGCGCTCGCGCTATGTCAATGTGGCATTACTGATGTCTGTACATCAAATCACCGCTGCTCCACAGACACCCCTGGAGCACCCTCACCCACTCAAGATGCCACCAGGGACACTTTTGGGTTTTTCCCTGGGACTGGGGGGATGTGGGAGATGTGATCTGAACTCAACCACCCTGACGCCATTCACAAGCTATCATCCCAGGCAGTGCCTTCAGGAAATTCAGTCTGATATATCTTAACCAGAGGAGTTGAGGAGATGGGTTTGGGGTGAAGTCCGTCATGGCTACTCTACCCAGCCCCTGTGGGATTATTCAACTGCGAAGACCTGTTCTCACAGGAGTTCCGAGGGGAAGGCATCTGAGTGGCAACACCGATAAATCAGGAAAGTTCTGGCTCTTTGTGCTTGAAAAGGTCAAGTCACTCTGATGTGAAGAGGACAGAGGGCAAGTCAAGCAAACACAAGTCCTCATAGAGCTTGCTCTCACGGAAAGACAAACAGCTCACACGGTGTCCTTCTGCCCATCAAGTAATGGCCACATGTCTTCTCCAGCCCAGATAAGCGAGAGCTGTGCCGAGCCCGGCACAGCCCCCCCTCAGCGGGTCCAGCACGGAGGAGGCGTTTGTCCCCCGCTGCAGAGAGGCAGGATGCTCCCCCTGACCTCCTCAAGGGAACCATGTGAATCCTCTGCCAAAAAAACTTAGAAAAGGGTTTGTTGGCAGCACACATGATTATTTTCACACTGGATTCGTATACCGTATATAAGTATAGATACTTCATAAGGGAAATTCCACGGAGACACGCTGGTGATTTGATTGCCCTTTACTAATGGTAAAAAACAGAACAGACAAGTCTTCGGAAGAAAAAATAAAAGGTGACCCAGCAAACCTAATGACAGTAGAAGAGAGAGAAAAAAGCATAAATTTAATGAAAAGGCTTATGAGGAAGTGTATAACATTAAAACATAGCTGTATGTTGATCATAATTTTATTTTCTGTGACAGGGCTCTATGCTTCACTGATCGTACAGAGGTCAACACAGGCTTTTCAGGGTAAAAAAAAATTATAAAAATTTTTCTTTTATCTTGTACTGTGTACCTATGAAAAAGAGACAAATCACCAGGTTGTTGACTATCACTAGCAGATAAGCAGGATCGTCTTTGAAGCATCAATGATTAAATAACAAAATTGTAATATTTCATATTCTAACTTTTTTTTTTGTTCAACCTGTCCATTTTTATACAACATTCAGAAAATTACAGTGCTCAGTGGTTGCCAACCACTTGCAATCCCCAATTTCTATGTCAGTTTTATAAGCTCTGTACTGAAGTAAGAATGGGGAGATATATGTATCTCTGTACTGTCAATGCAAGGGTAAATTTGTCCTAATGTTTGTTAAAACTGAATTCTGCTCTGCTGACGGGCAGGAGTCTGCAGACTGAGTTTCCCAACTGACTGGAGGATCAGGTTTGTTTGGGTGACACATCTGCTGGAGAGAGAATGTGAAGTCTGGTTCTGGTGCAGCCTCCCAAAGGCCATTTGCTTATTCCATGCAAAAAAGATGATGTTTTTGCAATTCACCGAAGTTCAGAGGTGGTGGCAGACTTTGCTTGGTTATCTGGTCTGTGACGGACATTGAGTAACTTCCAGAATGAAAGGCAGAATTGAAAGCTTATCAGAAAACAAGCAGAAAAAAATCCCATGCTTGTCCTTTGCTACTGTATGATATAAATGTTATAGATGCTGGTTCATTCTGAATGAATAACACAAGACCTCAGGAAAGGGGCCTCTTTCACTAGCAAGCTGAATGTGAATTTGAAATGGAAATATGGCTGGTGATCAGAAGGGAGAAGGAGGCCCTCCCTTTGGTTAAACAATAGTAAAAGACTGCAGAGAGATGATAACCGGAGTGATGCACTTTATTCCTTATTTTATTTCCTTGTTCCAATTACCTCCTTGTTACCAATTACCAGAGAAACAATCTGACTTTTAGGTGAATAAAACTGGTACAGCTAATGATTATGATATCTACATTTCTTATTATAACATGGATGGACATGGATTTGGTTCCAATCAAAGGTGTACTAATGTAAATACCAAACATAAACTAAATTAATATCTTTTATATTGAAGCCTACGTATGTCCGCCCATATGAAATAAGAAACCCTAATCTGCTGTTATATTGTGAAATCTTACCACCTGTTGATTTTTTCTTCCATGCTTAGCTAAGAAGACAAACAGAAAATTGGAAATGTCTGTGATGTGTCCATACTAACAGGGTGCATCTATGACTATAATCAATGCTTACTCCACAGTTGTTCAAATACTGCATAAATAGAGAGGTCAGAATGACAACACTATATTGTTCATGGACTCTATAGACTTAGCCCTCTAGGCTGTAGCTTTTTTACAAAAGCATTTCTGCTGCCAAGAGCTTGCAAGAACGTATATTTGTCTCATGTTTTCCATAGCCAGCTATTGGGATTATGGATTCGCCGTGTCATAACAGCATTGGTTTCAGCTCGGATCAGGAAGAAGCACATATACGCTCAAGCCATTCTAAAGTGAATTTATTGACTATGTGCACCACAGCCAACAACGGCCCAGCTTCCCCCCCCCCCCCCATTTTCTCTTCTCCCCTGCAATGTGTGCATCGTACACCCTTCAGGCTTATTTAGTTATTTTTATTCTTTCTCTGGGTTTCCTTCCCCTCCCTTTTTTCCATGCGTAACTGAGACATCACTGTGCTTTAGCTGTCTTTGCATTCAGAATCAGTTAGCCATGTCACAAAACACTAAAGACCAAGAGCAGAGAAACACAATTATGGTAGGACAATATCCTGCTTTGGACAGGCTTCAGAACAAACTCCGATACTTAACGAATCAATATATAGTTACCATGGCAACCTTCAGTGATCACGTTTGACCTTGCAGCCGTGGAATCCTTCCTCTAAGAAACAGGCAAACAAGAGTGTTGGCTCCGTGAACCTTCGTACCCCCATCAAAACCTGGACACGAAGTCCTGTAGAGCCTAGCAGCATCTGTGGTGTGGAAAAAAAAAAAAGGCACTAAATCGTAGCTCCATGTTTGGATTATTTCTCTGAGGTCATACGTATGGAGGCAAAATGAAATTTTAAGTACTTTGGAATCAGATTCTGCCTGTATAGAATGAGTTGCAAGAAGAAAAAAAAACACCCCAAAACCAAATAAAAAAACCTGAAGAAGACATTGTCTTTCTGTCTCTCTATGAGTCCGCCGTATTTAATTATAATATCTTGAATCATGGCTTTTGGAGGAGGGATTAGCAATTGTAATGAGTATGCATCATGGCTAATCTTGGGCTATATGATATCCTGTGTCAGCAAGAAGCTGAGCTGTTGTCAACTATTTTATTCCTAGCTTGCCACAGAGAAGAGTACACTGTAACATGCAGTAAAAACAAACAATAATGGACAAGAGCTCGTGGGGTAACAGTGCTACCTCCATCGATGCTCAGAGGCTAAGGGGCACATAAAAGTGTAAGCGGCTGAAACGGCATAATGACTCTTGCCTTATTATTTTGTGATATTCGCCATATGCGAGCAGCAGAGTTCCTTCTTGTTTTCATAATGCCTCTCTTGACATATAGCTACTTATTATTTTCTGATTGTTAATTTTTATAAACTTTCTTTTTTTGATTTACTGACACGTAGCATATTATGGCTGCATTCTCTTGCAATTGTGCTGTTTGAACACATAAAAAAATAAAACCTTGTGTTATGCCTAGGGACAATTTAAAACATCATCTAATAACAATCTTTAATATGCAGTTCTTGCTCTTTGCCGAGATTTATGTATACAAGATTTGTGTTCTGTTCCCTGGTGAGTTTTGGGATGGAACTATATCTGACCTCAATATCAAGCAGTTTAAATCGTTTGGTCCTTTCACTCTTCCCAGTGTGAGTTTTGTTTTGTTATGAAAGGATGGTACAATACAGAAAACTGGGACAGAGAGCTGGAATCACTGCCTCTCAGCTGAGGAGGTAAGTTCATGCTACGAGTGAAGGGTGAGAGTGGATACATGCCACAGCAGAAGTGAGGATGGATTTCCAAATGACAGGAGCTAGGAGGTGGTGGAACCTGTGTAAGTTAATATCTGTGCATATCTCTCTCTGCACTCACTTCTTTTAGATTTACCTTTTGACTGGCCTTAATCTAATTAATTTTACATTTTCTTCATTTGGAAAACTTTCCCATAAAATGTGATTACTCTTCAGGCTAAGGAAACCATAAATTTAGAGGAACGTATTTGATTTCAAATTAAATTTAAGTTTCCTAATTATTCACATACTTTTGCAAATTTTACTTAGTGTTTGTCCCATCAGGAGTAGGGTGTTAAGTGCTGTGCATTAAGTAGGCCTAAGGCAGTAAGTTCTATAGACTCTGTGTTGTCATCTGCAGCTTCTTTCTGAAAAAGAAAACTTCGCTTGAATCTTTTGTAGATGTAAGAAAAATCTTCATGATCTCTCTCAGTCCTCTTGTATGCACTCATTCCATCAAATTTTCTACTGGTTTCACACCAGCTGCATTTCTTCAGACTCACTTCATGTTTCGATAACAGCATGCTCTTAGTGCTAGCGCATGTGTGATTTACTTTGTGTATCATTGGAAAAAAGTAAAAACTAGTGACGAGTGGTACAGTAAGAACCTTTTTCTCTAACAAATAAGATGAATCATACCAGAGAAATAATTTGTAAAAATTATGTGTCATTGTAGAAACAAAATCTGACTATTATATGCAAGGGGTTTAGATAGAAGTAAAGCATAAAACTGAATTTCATGCTTCTTACACGGTTTTCTTCAGCCAGCAGTTCATTTTAGGTTTTGACACTCACCACCAATTTATAGCATTAAATAGTGCCCTGATACTTGTCTATATTATATTGCAATATTTTATTTTTGAGTCATCACCTTTTCTTTATTAAAATCGTGTACGTGATATGGCTACAGCTGCAGTATTCGATGTTCCAAATGACTGCGCTCTTTCCAAAAATGAGTCCAGTTGGCAAGAAGAACATGGCTTCAAATCAAGACCCATGTTTTATGTCAGACTGCCTACCTCTGGGAGGAGCTAGCAAAGCTGGGCCAGGCTGGTAAGCTCCTGTCAGTATGGAGGCTCCTAACGTTAGTGCATCACTCTGATGTCAGATAGGCTTGAGCTGCCCAGGGACAGGAGGGCTACCAAAAAAGCAGAGAGTAAATCAGAAGAACATGGCAAACGTTCTTCGTTTGGTATTTTTAACACTCACCCAGAAAGAAAAAAAAAAAAAAAAGATGCACAGAAGGCAGCATGAACTTGCACTGTTCTATAAAAATCTCTGACAGGATCTCGCATCTTTCTTTCTGTTCATATGAGCACACAAAGCTGCTTTTATTGAAGTGCTAGCAGGCCTTTACCATACCTCCTCTGCTCCACCCAGCAAGACTTGCTGTGAAGAAACTGATGTGCAGAACCGTTCACCAAGAGCTGCAATCAGTGCTGTCAGAAAGAAACTTGCTCTTTCCCTTCCTCTGTGGTACACCTGGAAGGAAATGGTACCTAAGAAAGGTATATATTCCAGCATGCTAGGCAATCTTTTCCACGAAAGAAAGGTCTGGTTTTGCCACAATCATGTCTCACAGCCCACCAACCAAACCTGGGAATCTTGGTAGGATTTCATGATAGGAAGAAAATCTGGGACATAATGGTTGGACTCGATGATCTTAAAGGCCTTTTCCATCCTAAACAATTCTATGATTTTGTGATTCTATAATAGTTGTGAACATTGAAAAATATCTAGCAAAAAAGAATGGAAAGATGCTCAGTCTAGCTCAGTTTTGATACAGCGAACACAGAGCTTTGTTATTTTCAGAGCACCTCAAAACCCTCTCCTGCCTGCGCTGCTCTTTGCTGCTTCCGAAGTTTCCAACCACGGACAATTGAACTGACCGTGTCAGGGGGAAGACAGGGGAAAGCGGTAAGCTGAAGACCTCTTCCGTCAGTCCATTCCATTTTTTATACACGAAGCTGCAGAGAATCTTCTCAATATTACTTTGCCAGAAATATGATTTCTGAGAGTGGAAGATTATGGTTTCTTGGGGTCATAGCTGTACAAGTTCAGAGAAACTAATCTCTTTCGTGGCCACAGGAAAGCCTGTTATCCACAGCAAGGTGTCTGACTCGAACATTGGTTAGCTATTTTGTGGTGGGAAACTCTTCTATTGTAATCCAGTCTGAGGTAGACAAACAAGCAAAAATAGGAATCATATATATATATGTATGTGTGTATATATATATATGAAATCTATTCTCCTGCAAAGAGGCAAAGTCTTGAAAGAGCAAATGCATCTTAGTGTTTCTTTGAAACACACTTCAATGAGAATGCAACCCACTGGATTATGTAATATTTCACTATTATGAAACATAACAATCTTGTCAATAGCGGTTATGACAGTTTACATCATATTAGCATACAGAACTGCACAGGCTGCGATGCCGTCAGATTACCTGAAAAAAGTAGAAAGAGGCATTGACCCTGTAAGGAAAGACACTGTCAAACTGGAGTAAATCCAGTAGGAAGGAGATGGTTAGAAGACTGGAGAAGATGGCATATGAGGAGAGGCTGAAGGTGCTGGGCTTGTTCACCCTGAAGAAAAAAGATGCAGGAGGCATCTAATCACTAATCATTCAGCTCCCTAATGACTGGTAATGGAGAAGGCAAAGCCAGACTCCTCTCAGACGTGTCTGGGACATACAAGAGGCTCCTGATGCAAGTGGTAACAAGGGAAACTCTGACTAGAGAGAAGGAAATATTCTTAATGGTGGGGGTGGATTTTGAGGGCTGAGCAGAGGAACTCTAGAGATCCCTTCCAGATGAAACTGTTCTAGGATATAAGTTTTTTCTCACACAAACAGAGTAAGTCCCTTCTGTTTTAGTGCCAGAAAGGTTCTTGGTACACTGCTTCTTGGTACGAAGCAGTACACCTGCTGCTTATACTTCCACTTGATAAAACATTAATACATAGTTTTCATTCATTCTTCTTTGATACCAGAATTACCAAATCACCTGTCAGTACATGTTCCCTGTCCAGTGAAACTGCTGCTGCTTTGAGATAGATTAAGAAACATCTGTAAGGCCTCCATTGCTCCGGCTTTCAACCTCCGTGCTACTGAGCAGAGTCATTTAGCACCTTCAGGGCCTGCTCCGTTGTAATCATTGATAATCTTCCTTCTCTTACTCCACATCCTTATGTTTTTATTCTCTAAAATACAATTAGGAGGTTGCTTGCCAACAGAGAAAGGTGTCTGGGGCAGGTTAGTGAGTGAGGGAGTGATGGGGATGTGGGAAGGCTGACGTGAGTGAGATAGGAAAAGGAAACGTGAAGCAGGTTGGGAAAAAGATGCACAGAGGTTTGAACAAGACCTAGGTAGGAAACGCCTGAAGAACTGGAAGCAGCCTTGAAGCCCGCTTAGCTTGCAGGCGATGGATGGACCAAGCACGTGATGGTTAGGAAAGTTGGGAGCTAAGGAAGACATATTCCTTCTAAGCCATAAAACTAAAAAGACCATTTTTCAACACCACTTTCTTTCATGTGACTCTCATAATACGCTAGTGTGACATGAGGTTTCTCAGCTCTCAGGTCCAAAAACAATGGCACAAGTATTGCTGAGTGGTTTCATATCCCACACAAGAAATTCACTTTTCTGCCTCTTTTACAAAAATCCCCCATAAGCCCAGCCACGGCCACGTGGCTACAGAGGTCACACAGACTGTCTGTCAGAGCTTCCTGCAAATCCACTGCTGTGGGGATGGAGAGGCAGCTGCCCCAGCCACCGGCAGTGGTTGCACTCTACCTTTCCCTGCAGGAAACTGAACTCTCCAGGACTTTTCTTTGGTCTCGGTTCCGTGCCTTCCCCTTGCCCCTCCTGCGTCCTCCACTCTTCTCCTTCCCCTTCCCCAGCAGAGTGGTCTGTGCCCCTCGTGCTCGGGGCCGGGAGGAGGTTTATCTTGGTTGCATAAAAGAAATTCAGATCTGACTCTACTCTTGCCTTTCCCAGGTGGATTTTGTTCCTTCTGATAGTTTTAATTCAGCCAAATTTGTTGACTGTATTTTCTTAGTTTTATTAATTTTAACTGGCAGCCTACAACTTAATGATGCCAGCCTCATACAGGGCTAGAAGAAATGTTCCAGACAAGCAGTTATGTTGGCCAAAATGACGCAGCTTTGAGCTGAATCTGTGTTAAATTTGGCCATTAGTTTTATAAAAGCCTACAAAAAAAAAATATATATATATAAAAAGCTTTGCTCAGGAGCAACCCTGAAAGCTGAAGAATAGCTTTGAAAAAATGTCCAGGAATTTGTCTTTTTGTAAATATTTCCCATATCAGACAGATTTTGTGCCAGCTATAAGCAGCAAAGCCAGAGCTGGAAGCCATTCCGATCACAGACCACTGGCCCTAGACATTTTCTCCTCCTCCTCCATGACGTTGATTATTTGGGAGGGTGGTGTTTACGTTCCCACTTTCCCAGCTGAGGTCAGAGCCTCCCAGGTGCCAACGTGGTGACCAGGGAATCCCCAAGAATAGCAAGAAACTGCCTTCACCTGATTGTTTATCTTCTGTTTGAGCAAATCATTTATATCAGGTTAAAAGGGAATGCTACTTTAAAATGCTATTTTAAAGAATAAACCTTGTGTTGGGAAAAATATCAAACAGCGTCGGAACATATTGTATTTGAAGAAAATGCAATAATTTGCATTAGCCAGCTGAAGCCCAGTATTATATACAGCCAAAAAAGAACCAAAAATATTCCCTCAGGTTTCCCATTTATTTTTATTGCATTCAGCACCTAATTCTAATTATTTTTATTAGACATGTGAAACCCAGACCTGGGTACTTCATGGAGAAGAACAAGCAAAACAGTGAAATCCAAAGTACTGTGTTTCTTTCAGTATCCTTTCAAGCCTATGGTCTCAAGGTCTTTTGCGCAGAGAAGACAGAGAAAGCCATTTGCAGAGCATGACAAGGTTGCTGCTTCTTATGTAGGATCAATCTACGCTTTCTTGAGTGCCATCTGCTGGCATTTTATTAACTGGTTACACAGAAAGTGCTCCTGTAACTTCTGGTGCTAATCACACAGAGCAGTAGAGTATTTGACTTTGTGCTCCCGGGTATGCCCCAGTATGATGGTTCCTATGTTTCAAAATCTAGTGCAAGGAACTGAATCTTAAAATATATTCTCCTGACATAGAATGACAGAAAAAAAAAAGACAAACAATTTAAAACATAAGCCAGAAAATTACATATTTTAATGTTATACACTAAGTGCAAGTCCGTTATCAGGAAATAAAATGTACTCACTACCTATGTATTTGCCTGCTGTCACAGGGAAAAAGAAATTTTCTTTAAACCAAAGCTGAATGGTTTGGGTTTTTTCAAATGAAATACCTAATTTATTTTGGTTCTATGTGCAATATTTCAGTTTATTCTCTTTTCTGAATTATTTAATTATTTTTGTCTTTTTAAAAGGAAAATTTAGATTAATTTTTTAGACCAAATAGTCATTTTAAAATGAGAACATAATTTAGTATCAAAGAATATTTAAATTAATATTTTTGGCATTTTCAAAATGAAACATTTACATTTTATTTAATCTATATGTAAAAAACTTGAGGTGTTCCAAAATCCAACCTTTCCCCCTCCCTTAGGTAGATGAAAGGCATGTGATGTTCATCAGAGAATTTTTGCCCAGCTGTAGACCCCTTAGTCTATTTAGATTTGTGTCAAGGGGAATAAAAACCAAAATACAGATTAGCATAACTTGGTGGGTTTTAGAGCCAAAATTTGTGCATTCTTCTCCAAACTGAACAGATAAAGTCCACTGAATCTAATAAGAGCTTGAATCATTGCTGCCACATCAGTTCTAACACGATTTGTCTAACAGGTAATAAAATTGTAATTGGGGAAATTTTCCAGCTCTAAGAGTCCAATTTTTCACATCTGTGCTCCCAGCTTACAACCACTGCTGAGGAGAAGAAGCTACATTTTATTACAAAGCTAGACCTGTCAGAATAATACTCATTTAGTTTGCAAAGTATTTGCAGACAAAAATTCCCAGCCAAATTTTAATCACCTCCATTGCAGTATGCCACTAGACATGTCACTTCAGAGGCCAGAGATGATGTCTGAAATTGTAATGTTATAAACAGAGCACAAAATATTTCCATAACAGTCTCTGGTCGTACGCTATGGTGAAAATGGGCATGTTGAACTAAAGCTGAAATGAACTCTTTCTAATATTTCTAATCTAATTGAATGGGTTGGTGAGAGAAGAGAATAGAAGGTCTATTATAACCTTTCTTCCCTCTGTTTTCCTGCTGTGACTGTCTGACAGTGAATCTCCAGGACATATAAAGCCTTCAGGTTCACAGGAGCGTAACGAGACCTGGTTCTTATTGTTACAGGGCCACAGGAGAGAATGAAATACTCTAAAAAAATCTCTCTCTTTTCCTTACTGGGGGGATAGTAACTGACGTCTTAAAAATAAATGAAAAAGCTGTAATATTGCAAGCTTTTGAAATCAAAGTTATGCACAGCACAATCAATAGCAAGCCTCCACTTGTTGCCCTACTAATAATTCTTTTTTGGCAAGACTGTAGCTGGTAACCCGAAAAGGGGATTAAAAGAGCAGAAGCTACATACTCTGTTTTTCTCCAAGCCTCTCTGCTCTCCAGCCACCCTGTAGGACTTGCAGCTTCATCTGCCAGGCCTATGCAAACAAGCCCTGATAACAAGAATACTCTCCTCCGTCCTTTTTTTTATGAAGGAAATGATTTTCTGTATCTGCTGCTTAATCCCAAACCCTGGCAAAGCAAGGCAAAATGCTCTCCAGCCTTCCAAATCCCAGTGGTCTGCCCAACATAGTGTTTTCTTGGGGTTTTTTTAAGTTGTTTGTCTAAAGATGTCATTTCATTTGTCATTGTTTAATTTTATGATGATTCCTCTTGACAATCTTTTTTGATTTCATTCCATAAATTTTCCCATCATTAGAAATCGCATTAAAAAAAACTCTAAATCATTTGGTTTGGAACATTTATTTGTGATGGAAATAATATTTTAGTTACTCCTAATCTGTTCTACAGCTGGAAAGTTGTCCCTGGGCAGTTCTGTTTTCTGTGATAATTTGTTACTTGTGCTTTCTTGCACAGATTTTGAGATTCGTGCGTTTTATAGCTATCCCACACTGCTCATTTTTGTTTCCCTTCTTATAAACTGTCACATGTTTCAGCATTGCTGCTGTTAAATCTTGTTGTTTGCCAGTCTCACACTGAAAACAGTTAAGCTGTTTTGCATGAGCAACATTTTTCGCAATAGCTTTAAATATATATCTATGTTCAGTGAGCTTTTAACGAACTTTTGTCTTTTGAAGCACTGCAATCCTGTTTTTATAATAAATTGCATTTTGCTGATTGAGGAGGATTTGTTCCGTAGCAGCGCACCTTGAGGGAAGCGGACGTCTAGTGACTGACATTTCAGGCAGCCCTCTTTAAAGGCAGCTATGTTACACTTTTGATAGAGTAGCTGACAGTTTGCATGACTCCGGTAGCTCTTCTTTCATCACAGTTGTTCTGTCCATTAAACTGCTCTGTTATGGGTGCCATGACCTTTACAAGTTAGCTTTACTGTTAGTGTAAGTGGGAAGAAGACCTAAGCATTGAATCCCCACTTGAGAGCTAGCCCTTGGTGTCCTGCACCTCCGCTCACCAGCATGCTGATTGCATAGTGATTAATTTTGAAGCCTGCTTAAGACAGTGAATGCTGCAATCCAACACTTTTGCTCCCTTACGAGTGTGCCGTAAGTCATGCTGGGTTATCCTCCCCATCAAATCCATGGTGAGGCTTGTCCTGTCTCCTTTTTTGTAGTCAACGTCATAAGCACCCAATTAAGCCTCTGCAGTGGTAGTCATGTAGTAATTTATAGTGTTTCTACCCAAGGCCCAACCAATTTCTTGCCCACAAAGTGAGACTGGTCTTACCGGTAACATAAATATTGTTAAGACATCCATTCTAGGAGAAAGTATCGTTTGTTCCTTCTGCAGGTCAAAAGCAAGCTGTATTTCTCCATACCATTGCCAGTACTCCACCACTAAAAAGCCTGCAAGTGTCCATGATTTATTTGGACAGAAGATTTAATTTAATCAGGCATATTCTTAACTTGCTTCTCACGACCCACAGAGATGTCAGCAAATAGCAAAAGCTTCCAAAATTCTCTGAAATGCCCAGATAACCTCACAAATATAAGATGATAAAGTTCGTGTTAGAGGGTTTTGCTGATTTCTTGAGTTTTCCTTTTTCTATTAAACCATTAGGTAAAGCAAAGAGGCTTGGGGGCAGATATGTTCCAGTCTGTTTACTGTGCTTAGCAAGTGGATTAATTTCCTCCTACAGAAACTGCAACTTCAGGACAATCAGTCTTTCTACATTTGGAACATTAAACATTGCTGTTCATTTTCAGCTCCCTTTCTGTGTGTGACTCAACTGTTTGCATGAAATGTAGCTGATTTCCTGCAGTTTTTATTGTGGCATAAGGCACGACCAGATTGCTGAGGGAGCTACAGGGTGATCATCTCAAGGCAACCTGGAGAGAGACAATGAGCTGGAGAGGTGGCTGATGTCTTTAGTGCTTAGCTAAACATTCACCTGCCCTCAGCAGCTGGTAAGGTACAACTGACTGTGGGAGTTACAAGAGGAAAGCAAATAATTTACCCTTAAAACCAATAAACAACCAATTCGAGAAATTTTTCACTACCCCACTTATGGAATTTAGAAAACCTGCTTCACCTGAATAGGAAATTATTCTTAGGAAAAGCAGTGAGAAGTACCCGCAACATCAAAGTGTAAGACTGTACTTTAATATAAGATACGTACCTTTCTGTTCTGTGCCATTTCTCCCCAACAAACAGTAGAACTGGAGCGTCAAATATTAATAATATGTAGAGAATAGAAGTCCAGTCAATCAAGAGTATAAAAACTGCAACAAGAAAAAACCTAGTAATTTTAAATAATGGTTCGATACAAATAAAGCTTAATCTGCTCATAGATGTTCTGTGGGAAGAATATGTCTAAACTGTCCATGTTAATTATTCATTATAGATTACATGTTTACTGTTAGGTGCCTATGAAAAAAATTACAGTATGTTGTATGACTAACCTAAGCAGTCAATGAAATTTTAGATGCTGTAGGGTATCCTGCCTCCAGCTGCTGGTGTCGAAGCACACAGGTCCCTCATAGTTAGAAGTGAACACAGAACGCAGTAACAATGGGCAGAAGTATGCTGTGAACTTAAAAAATCATTCTAAGTTATCCAAAACTTTACATTTGAGAATGTGATTTTTTAGTGTTAGTTCAACTTAAATGCTATGCCATCTAGATCACATTAATTCTGCCAGTTTGGTGGGCTTTTTTACTACAGCCTCAAAAGCCCATTTCAAAGATGATATTTTTAAAATGATAAAGTCACAAAGCAGATAATAGAAGGGATAGTGGGAATGGCATAGGGGGGCAGCGATTACTGTGTAAAAAATCCATACCTGTGAAGTTTTATCAAAGCAATACCTGGATATGATAGGTGATGAATTAACTCTTTTCAAATTGTAAATGTTGTCACTGCTGCTCATTTTTAGAGTAAGCCCTGTCCTTTCTGCTTGATGGTATTCAAGATGGGCAAGACTTATCCGTGCTCTGCAATTTCTGTTTCTGAGCTAGTCGTGAAAGAGGTCAAAGCAGGGAGTATGAATGTCTCTGTTATTTCACAACTGATTGTCTTCCTTTATTCTTTGATTACCCAAAATAATGCCTGTGTGTTCATAGAACATGCCACTTCTTTTTAATGTTGCTACAATTACCCCATTCAGAGCTTAAATAAACAAGTTTTAGAAACTATATGTACTATGGTAATGCAAAGACCTGAAATTACTGGTTTGGACAGGCGGGGCAATAGATGTGTAATTGCAATGGCAAGACAGGAATATTAAGAGCACACTTTGTCACAGGTAGTTGATTTCAGAATGTTACCTTCCACTTTTGTTAGGATTTTTTTTCAGTGCTCAGAAGTTACCACTGCTATTTATATTTTGAAAAATTCCTCTAGAATTTCAGAGATGCTTGTTAAATATTGTGTTTATGGAGAACTTCTTTACAGCATGGAAAGATTCACAAATATTGGAACTTTAAGAATCTATCAGAAATCAGCTGTTAACAAACTTCACTGAAGGTTCAGTATAGCAGCCATATACCCTTCACTTCACATATACATGGACAAACACCCAGAGGTTCCTCAGAAAAAGAAGCAATCTTTTTCATTCTATTTAACAAAGACAGCAGCTCTAAGATAGGAACACTGTCTGAATTACTGTTGTGAATCAGTGACAGAGGAAGGATGTCAAGTTGCAGGGACAACTTTAAAATGTTTTTTAAATGTAAAGATAGTCAGATTGCTGCTACTGTTGCCCATCTAACTAGAAAGGAATTCCTCATGATAAAGTCCATGGTGCGTAATAAATTAATTGTGTGCAAGACTGTTTCAGATATTATACTGCTTATATCTGGTATAACGTACCTTGTTAAAAATCAATTAATACAACTACAGTAGAGTTTGGGAGACTCTCAGCAGATGGAAATAAAGTAGCAAGAATATGAGTCCTAGATTTGATTCATTACCACATTACAGTAAAATTACCATTACCACCTAAGGACAAAAGCTTTCTCGTAATAAAATGTTGAAACTTACTTTTTGTTTTGACGATTTGACCAGCTGAGCTTGTATTGTAAAGTGAGCTCTTTTCTTTTTTTCTGTTTTCTGATGGTGTTTTTATCCTAAAAGTTCCTCTATTTCTCAAGTCTCAAAAAATTGTTCTGGAGCTATGATAATAAGTATCAGTATTTGTAATTAGTGTCACTTAATTTAGCCATTAGGGCTTTATCGTGTAGCAGCACAAAGATACTGGTTTAATATCTCCTTAAGACTATCATAATTTCTATTACATTATGTACTTGCCTGCTGTTCAAATAATGGACTCTCTTTTCTCCTTTGTCTTCACTACCCGCAGGGTAGCTCCACCAGCCCTAGTGGTGTTTTAGGTTAAGTTTTTTGTATTCAGCCCTCATTTACACCATAAGAAGGTAAAGAAACCTGAAGGGAAATTTGCAAATGCACCTTTATTGGCATGGGAGTGTAATTCAATGGTTCTTGCACTCTTAGATCACCCAGTTGCCATTGAATACTTCATCTGTGCATGTCAGAAACTAATACTCATAAAAGAGCACAGCCAGCTGTGTAAAATGCTGGCACAAAAGCAAGCACGTATAAACTAGCCATGAATAAATGTGTCGATGTCACAGGAAGATTTCAAACACACAGATCAACAGGGAATTGCCACCCACCAGAGTGTAATATGAGATTTGCTTTAACAGAGGGCTGGACTCAGGAGATTTTTTCATACTTTTTTTTTTTCGAAGCAAAAGATTGAATAAGGTG
>JANZLQ010000029.1:21528734-21546773 GCA_026212715.1 Elanus axillaris | reverse complement strand
CTGAAAAATCCTTGACTTAGTCTAAACACCACCCAGCAGCAACCGAAAACATCAGAGTGTTATCAACATTCTTCTCCCACTGAACTCAAAACACAGCACTGTACCAGCTACTAGGGAGACACTTAACTCTATCCCAGCTGACACCAGGACAGGTGCTGTGGGGCACCGCGTCCTCCATTCAGTCCTCAGGGCAGCCCTTGGCCAGGCTTCTTGGGGCAGCCCATCATCCCTGCTTCTTCCCGGACAATCTCCACACTCCTCCGAGGTCCCACGCAAATTACGACTTAGGCCTTTAAGCCGATTCTGCTGGTGTTCATATCCCCTAGATATGACCTTCTGCTTCACAGCTTAGAAAGAAGCCTTGTCTTAAAAAGAAGTTATCGTATTTTGGTTTCTTACGACTCTGTGTTCAGGAGCCCACTGCATATTTATAAATCTTCGGATGTCCAAAGTTTTCCACATATTATCTGCTATGAAAAGTATTTGGCACCCCTGTATTTTACCAGGCCATTGCCCCATTCCTAAATTTTCATTCACAGAGAGACCACACAAGTGCCCTGAAGGCTTTCTGAAAACAGATGTCAGACATGCCCACATCTCTGCAGGCAGGCTGCCTTCTCTTGCCCATCTTTCATCATTTCTGAGGATGTCCAGGGTCAGGCAAACACTGGGAGGATCTGGGCTGGAAGGAGGGAACCTAAATTTTACTAGGTTGTGCAGCTGCGAGTAAAAGAAACTCGTTGCCAGTTTACTCGGGCTGTACACTTCCCAGCTGGTGCGCAATTATTGTTATGGCCCATTTATCTTCAAAAGACAGAAATGCATCAATAAACACAAGTATTAAATAGGATTGTTCAGAGGAAGACAACTTGAAGGCAACCCATGAGAAAACTCTGAGAAAAATGTGATTATGGTGTTTTACAGCATGTAGTATGACAAACTTCAGAATTTAAAGAAACCAAAGAGCGGCGCTTAAAAGTTGTAAACAACATTGTCCAGAAACCAGAAGTTTGGAGAAGGCTTGGTTTTAGACTATCTGGTTTTACACACAGCTCGTGACTGAGCTGCTTTGATGCAAATTTATGTTATCTTTATCAACACAATATGTTCACAGTCTGAACACATTTACCAAACATTTGATTCAGCTGTAAAAGTGAATTTCTGAAAGCACAGTTGCAGTGCAAGTGGATGCAACATCAGTGACTTCAAAGGACGTGAGCCTTCCTGTAACAGACGATTATAGATTGCCCTAGTAACACTCATTCTTGTTTATATGAGACCTTTTTAGCCTACTTCAGAAATATATAGGGATTGTAAGTAGAAATGAGTTACTTTTACAACCATTTTGGGGCCCATTCGCAATCTTTTGTTGGATAAAGCAGACGAAACCCAGATACGTTGCACATAAAACCCAATCCACCTTCTAATCTCTATCTGCATCTTTTGCCGAAGCCATTTCTGTGGGTTACCTTCTAACGTTTGAGGGTCTGTAGGGGTGGAAAGGGAGCACAAGGAGATATTTTGAATGCTCTCCTTGCCACAGCTGTTGACACTTCAGTGTTAGGGTTCAGTGATTCAGGTGCTGACTTCTGCAGGCCAGGGCCTCACAGAATTTCACCAGAAATTCCAAATGAAATGCAAAGGAAAGGCAGCAAATGGATTTTGGTTTGCTGTTGAAAGTAGAAAGGACAGATATGTCTCTCATTCCAGGTAAAGGGGTGTAGAATGAGCCATACAAAAGCAAAGCCCCTCATAAACCAACACCAAATGAGACCTTACGCCTAAATGCATCAATTTTATTTGCACAGTAGCAAGTGTGCTTGCCAAAGGCACAGAGTTTGTAAGGATGTGCTCACCCCTACCTCCCATAGACCATTCCCATGGTCTACCACGACAAATGACAGTATTGCAAAGATTTCCAGAAACTGGAAGCTACAATGGTGGCCTGGCTGGGGGATGGCTCGCTGTTATTCTAATTACTGCAAGGGAGGATTCATCTCTGTTTGCTGAAGGCAGTTGAGCAACTGAAGAATTTGTATCACTATCAGGATCACTGTTTTACAGGGAAAATCTAGCTCCCCAGAACTCTCTGCTGGAAGAAAACAGTTTATTTCTTTTTTCAAATGTGACCTTAAGGGTTGGGTTTTTTTCAGTTTACATCTGAATTTCTTTCTCTGAAGCATTTGAGACACCATTAGTAAAGAGCATTTTTAGAACACACAAATTACTGTAATACGTTATATTTTATGTCTGGTTTACAGCTTTTTCAATTCAAATGAAAAAAAAAAAAAATCTAGTCCCCCTGGCTCACTGTCAACAGCTAGTGTTATATAGGGTGACTTTGTCCTTATACAGGAGACTCTGTAATTTATGGTGGTGTTTTGAGGGGTTTTTTGTATTGTTACTGTGTAGAATAGGTCCCCAAAACCTGGCAGCACAGTATCACAAATAGAAAGGGGTCTGTACAAGATCCATAGGACATAGTGGCTTTTCACTGCTCCCAGCTTGAAAATTCCTTTTCATATTCCGGTCCACCATGTTGTGATATGTCCTAACCTGAAAAACATTTGGAAAAATCCTCCTCTGCCTTTCCGTCTCCCACTTTGGACTTCAGCATAATGACAAGATAGCAGCTGCGTGGCAGCTCTAGTTACCTACAGCAAAGGTGAGGGAGAAGTTTTCCCTTACGCTCAAATTCACCATTGTAAAAGATGTATAAACTGATTTTTTTTCGGGTTCTTTCAGTGGAAAATGGTATCTTAATAGAAACTAACATCTTTCACTATACACCTGCTGCTCTCTTCCTAGCAGACTAGGGAAAGTCTAGTCCCATGTAGACTAAATGAGTGTTTGGCTGCAAACCCTCTGACCCATTATTTCTCCTTTCTTCTCTGGCATTTTGAACCAAATCAGCATCAGTATAATTGAGAGTGTTGCCTGGGGTGATTTTCCTAACTTCTTCCTCATTTGGCCCAAAGCTGGAAATCACATTTCATAGAAAACCAGAAAATGATTAGCCTGTTCCCTCTGCAGTGTTAGCTAGTGATTTGCTAGTGTGTCCTGCTTCATGGCTGAGGTGCCCCTAGGGACCATGAAGGAGTTACAAGAAATAACTATACAAAGGACATTAAACTGTAGTAAAGCTCCAGGGAAAAAGAGGAGTTGATTTCTCCTCTATTTTTTGACTATTTTTAGAGAGTTTCTACATTAACATGAAGACATGGTAGAAATAAACTATGGCAAACTCTTAGGGCATTGTAATTTTGCCTTTCTAACAATCGCCCAGTGAATGGTGCATGTTTGCCCTTTACTGCTGTCAAATGAATAAGCTATCTATGTGCAGAGACTGGCAGGTGGAGTGGTTAGTGGATATCATGGCTATTTAGCTCAAGCAATGAAAATACATTATTAATTAGAGTGGGTAGATATTAACAGGTTAAATGATGCCTGTCTCATTAACTGGCATAAAGAGAGTAAACTTCTCAATAAATAAGTTCTGGAAAATAAAATAATCATTTCATCCACTAAGAAGAGTAATCCAATCATAGCTTATTGATACACTGTAGAAAGAAACATAGAGCTAATTTTTAAACAAAGTGATTCTGGGTTTTGAAAATATTGATACGAACTAGTCTTTTTGCTGTAGGAAAGCACTGAGCTTTAGTCTTGCTTCATATTTATTTGAATCAAGCTTCATGTTTATTTGAATCAAATGTAATTTTGCCGTGAACTAGCAAAGTAATCTGCAAGAGAAGTTTGGGGACTAGTATTTGAGAGAAGGAGAACTGAGCCCTACTGCAGGGAGAATCAGGTTCACCAAAAACTTCAGAAAAAGGTAAAGCTAGAATGAAGGAGTTCAAACAGCCACCTGTGAGACAAGGAAGAGCTGATATGGATGCTGCTTTGGAGGGACTTTCCAGATTTAATAATTCTGCTTGACACAAAATGTGGATTGCAAATCTCACCAAGGATTGTACAAGGATGTGACCGTATACTGCATGGAAAAAGGGCTCAGGAGTCAAGAAGAGAAAGGCACACGGAGCAAGGCGGCGATCAGTGGTGAGCTGTGCTGCACCCTGGTGAGAAGTACTGCTCTGTAGCAGGTCTGTTCTGAGGAGACAAGTTTCCCCGTAGCCCCTCTGCTTAAATCCTGTTATGCCAGAATTGTTACTGTGATCCTATGCAGCATTTTCTGTCATGTTACAGACGTCTCATCAGTCCACAGTGAAAAAAGGAGAGGACTCCAGTGTCATCAGTTTAGGCCAGGCAGTGGATCACTTCCATAGGGTTTTAGGTTACATCGGTTTTCTTCTCTATTGCCTCTGACACATAAGTTGGGTTTTTTTGGCAAACATATATGCTACTTAAAAGAAAAGAGAAGGCATCCGATGTAAGAAGTGTCAGAAATATCTCTCTTTTCAAAAGAAACCAACTTTCTCTCTGTTTCTGTGTCACTTGGCATTGTTTACTTGGCTTCCAGGAAAAGAAAAGGGTTTCCTTGCTTTCCAGAAGCTGAGTTTGGCACTCGATCTCAGTGTGAGTGTTACTCTTGTACCAGGAGAGCATAGCAAGGAAGGGAGATCATGTAGACATTACAGGAGAATACTGTCACCTTCAGCAAAGGCAGGCTCTGATTGTTCAGTTGGCTTTATGGAAGTTTTTATTTATGTTATATGCAAGGATGAGGGAACAGGTTCATACAAAATAAGTAATAAGTCACGGGATGATGTCTCAGGATCACAGATAACAGCATATCTCCTCTGGATCTGGCAGTCATCCAGGTATTGTTTGAGAAAATCTGGCTTGTCCAGGCTTTGCAGGATATAAAATTATATTGGAGAACTGCCTTCACGTAGCCATGATTCTCATCAAATCTCTTACTGTTGTTTATAAAATTTATATTTATAGGCAAATGACTATGGTACAGGCAAGTATCAATTTTTATTAAAAAAAGAGAGCAATTTCCTAGTAAAATTCACAAATAAATTGGCTTTTTACCTGCCAGTGTGTTTAATTTTCTAGACCAGAGCATTAAAACTTCCACACAGAAAAGGCATTTGTACTATTGGAACTGTTAAGAAACCATCTTATACCTATTCCCTTTGCCTCCTTATTCTGGAAAAGTAAGGTCTCATTGCTTTAGGAGTCAGTAATTTCTCTCACTGCTCTGCTGAAGTACAGAAAGACTGGCAAATTTGAGTACAGTCAGAGTGCTGTCACAGCTATTACAGCTGTTTGCTTTGAGAACAGGACAAAGGGTTCTCAAAGACTCAAAGGCATAAAAACCTCCAGCAGAACAGTTTGGCCATGTGCCTTCATATATATCTAAGTTTATTTCCATCCGTGCAATGAAGAGCAAAGGAACTGAGCAAATGGATACTTTAGAGTTCGCCTGAAATAAACAGAACTTATAAGAAGCAGGTATTTAAATGTTATGCTGAGTTCAGGTTAGAGCTGACCAATCCCAGAGAAAGCACAAGACTGTGGGTTTTATTACAATCACTTTACTGTAATCTAAATCACTCGGGTTTGATGTTTTTAATCAGTGGTTTTACATGAAATCAGTATGAAAGATAGATTTGTGACCTAAACAAGGAAACACTAACAGAGCTATCACCTATGACCTCCTTTTTTATTGTCTCGGAAGAGCAAGAGCCATGCTATAGAAAGCTATCGTTCTTTTTTATTACGTGCTCTAGCGGCACAGCAACAGAAAGGTTACTAAGAGAGCAGTCCAAGTTTCTGAAGCCAGAAATATAACTGTATTTCAGCCTATCCTAGAAATAGTGTTCTTTTAACTAAGGTAGTTTTGGGGTAGTCACATATTCTTATATTTTATTTTAAGAGTTTGGATCGATGTGATTTACAGTAGTAAATCATGAAAAAGATCTTTCAACTCCCTGTCCTCATGCATCATTTGAGATGAAGTTTCCTGCATTTCTGTCAGAGTATTTTAATGGTTTGTTATCACTGGCCTTCCATTTCCAGAGCCAACAGGAGAAGTACAAGTTAAGAACTGTAATATAAATAAATGCTAAAGCAAGATTACCCAAGCCTTAAAAGCTGACACAATATGCTTAATTTTAAATGACTCTCTCAAATCTGCAGCATAGTTTAAATCCTACCTGCTTTTTACTGTATTGGATTCTATGATCGTGAGAAAGTCCGGTCAGTGGTTTATAATCTTCAGTTAAGTGTGATGGAATACAAGGAAGAATGATTTCCTGAAGGACAAAAATTAGAGTTACGCAGTGTACAGCTTTCTAAAAAAATGTGCAACCATCATACTCTAGTAATCTTCCTGGTTTTGTCACCTCGTATACATAGAAGATAGTAGAGCATGGAGCCAATCACTTGGCTCAGGAATTGAGTCAATTATATAGATTTTGACTTAGCAGAGGTAGAATTCTTTTATGGGATTTCAGTCTTAAATGGCATCAGAGTGTGGATGTCTCATATCCACATGAGACTTCACCTCATTTACTTTCTAGACATTGAAAACTGAAAAATCTGTTACTGATTCAGGGAAGTGAGAGGAGGGAGTGGAGAACTGCATTTCAGGGCAATTTTTCTTAAATTGGTCCAAGACCTAGAAACTTCTGCAGGCCTGCAGTCCAGCAGAGGACTTGATTTTCAAAACTAGGTATGTCCATTATGAATGCTACAATTCATTCTGTCTGTGTGCCAGCAAATGAATTGCTAGCAGCATAATTAGGCTTTTAGTTACACAAACACCAATGCGTACGTAGAAAAAGAAGCTTGTGTTTGAAACCCTCTGTGTTCCCTAAAATATCTCCAGATGTGACCAAATATATCTGTTTCTACCCAACATGAATATCCAGGTAATTTGCTTGATTTTTAGCTATATTCCTTCACAAATGAAATTGTAATCTACTTTTCGAATCAGCTGTATTTTGCAGGTAGTCCTGGAAAGAGGAAGCACAAGATTTAACAAGTTCAGTAAAATCACGGGCCAAGAAATACACATTTTTATTCATAAATTCTTAATGAAATTCACAGCTTTCCACTCTACTCCACAGTAGCCCTGTTCTGGCTCGCATTTCTTTCCTTTCCAGGATAACTGTACTGTGCTCCACCTACCAACTCTCTTTCTTTGCCCTTTGGCGCAGGCCAGAAGAAACAGGAGCCCTTTGGATCTGTATAACTGAAGCCAAACAATTCACATTTCCCGGTCAACTGGAAATCTAGATGTTTTCATCTTCACAGCCGTGAGGACATCATCCGGAGACACCCCTTACAGAGCTGCCAGCCCCAAGGGCAGCACAGTAGGGCCTCTGCCCTGGGGAACTTTCTGTGGTTTCCTTCCCCAGGGCACACCAGAGCTTCAGCGAAAGTCTGCTCACTACAAGATGTTTTCATTGAATTATTCTCCGCTGAATGAATAAGCTTTCTCCAACAAATCATTATTTTTATCCCAACTTGCACAACAACTGGAAGTGGAGTGCCTAGATCATAGTACTATGAAGACCAGAAGGCTAAGGTATTTTAAACTTTTAATCTCAGGCTTTTGAAGCTACATTTGAATTTCTCTCTCTTGTGCTATCCCTACAGGGCAGAAGTTATCTAACAATGCACTTCCACACTTCTAAATGTTTTCATGCTGATAATGACATCTACTCCGACCTGTAGAAAGGTACTATCTCTCTTAAATCCATTTTAACCTTTGAGCTGTCTCAGAATTTCTTTCTCTTTCTGTTCAAATTTTGTAATAATAATAAAATGATTAAGAAATCTAAGGACAATGTTGCCACATTATTTTTATTTTCTTTTTTAATTGCACAGTTCATAATCACTTAGTAGCAGTTAAATGCAACAAGAGCGGGCCAGCAAACAGTACCAGGGTTCAGCAAGCAGCTAGGTCATGCATCGCTTTTATCTTTTGCAACAAGGACTGCCCCATATACGTTCCCTTTCATTGCCTTCCTGTTACACACTGACTGTTGCCCACAGCTATATTCGTTTAAACGTGCATATGAATTATACTTGCACAACTAAAAAATACCTATGTGGGAGAACAGTCGCTTTTGCCACTGTTTTCAAAGCAGCTACTTGGCAGCAAAAGCTCACACCCCGTGAGGTCATCACCTGTCTAGTGTGAAGCTGCTGGATGGCAGCAGTGCCCATCTTTGATGAGGGAAGATTCTGGCTTCATTTGCATCGAGTGCAACGGGAGGTGGAAGCTATTTTTATAAACAGAGAGAATCCTCACAGAATTTATTCGGACTTTGGCCAGGGGTGATGTTTGTTCTCCTGAAGAATGTTTATTAGTGCCCTTCAGTCCTTTAAAATCCTTCCAAAGCAGCCTGCCCATAAGGTAAGGCAGTTGCCCAGGGGCAAACCAGGCTTTCATTGCACTGCCTACAAACAAGCATTTGCACTGACTTCAGATGAGTCAGCTTGTACCGACAGAAGTACAACCGTCTTTGCAGGTCAGTACTCGGAAGTTAATGTTGGGTCCCTTCTTTTTTTCTTCTATTCTCTCTGACAGCCTCACTGATG
The DNA here is from genome assembly GCA_026212715.1 of Elanus axillaris. Lineage (NCBI taxonomy): Eukaryota > Metazoa > Chordata > Aves > Accipitriformes > Accipitridae > Elanus > Elanus axillaris. The sequence goes on along the minus strand of JANZLQ010000029.1, from coordinate 21,538,253 downwards.
GAATATATATCTTAGTTTAAATACAGTCTGTGTTCATTCACACAACTCTTTTCACATGTTATTTCAACTAATTGACACTTGACTATATATGTGTTTCTGGAATACCTAAATACATTCTTTCACCTAGGGTTATATTTCTCATATGTTCAATTGCTGATTAAAACCTGAAGCCAAGATTGCTGCTGGTTCATTTTCTTTAAGCTTTAGAAATAAGAAGCAGAAACCAAGCATTTTTTTCAGGAACTATTTACTGGATAGGGACAGACTAGAGAAACCAAAAATGTATTTCATATAAATAAAAGTTCAAAGTAGCCAACACTATCCACAGTTTACCCATTCGTTTTTTTGCTATAAATCTCAGTAAGTAATATTTATGATAATTGTGCCCCATTTTTATTCATATTAACTTAGAAGACAGCTTATAAATATCTTGATTTCTCAGGATTTTAACTGTAGGAACTAGACAAGCACTGTGAGTTTTATTGGTAGTAACAGCAAAAGGATTTTGGTGTTTCCACTCCTACGGATTATGCTAATATACCTAGAATACCATCAGCCACTCATGTTTTAAATTAACTCTAAAAATTGGAATAGAATAGCAACAGCAAAGTGAATCACTCTCGTATAGTGACAGATTCCTTCCTGAAGATTTCCTCTTGATTCCTTTTTCATACTCTTTATGAGCGCACCCCACTCACTTTATCTCTAGCTGTGGTCTAAATCGTACCAATCAGAGAGAAATTCTTTTTAACATACAGATTTTCCTTTCAGAATGTGCCATGTCTCTGAAGAGTGAGAATGGGCTATTATCACAAAGCTAAAAACACCTGGCAGTACATTTCTCTTCTTTCACTTTAAACAGATAACTCAGGGGTTAATTTTCAGAGGACCTGAACGATGTAGCTCCTGAGAAAGTCAAGCCTTTGTGAAACCAGCTCCTGAGTCTTTCAGGAGACACATTTTGTTCTTTGCTAAACAAATACAGTTTTCAGTAATACTACTTTTATTACCCATTCTAAATTGGGAATGTTTATTGACAAAAGCCAGTGTTTTCTCTGCAAACAAATATGACATCGCAACATCTGCTATGCTATTAGGTCACCTAGTCCTGCAGCGACTTGTTTAAAACAACATACTCTCGGTTTATACAGTTGTCCTTTGTTGTAATGCTGCCTTTAATAATGGCGCATATACAGAATCTCTTCTGGCTACATCTTAGCTCTCAAAGCCATTCTAGGACCTTCATATTAACAATTTGCTTTGGTCGATAGCTCTGGTTATTGTTTGAAATGGACTTTAGCTGGGAATATAAGCCTTATCTTCTGGATGCTTTCAGAGTCAGAGTGTTTTTCTTGAAAAGGTAAATCTTTGTCAAAGGTGGGTGGTTTTTTTCCAAATAACCATTCCCAACTTATATGCTTTCAAAAAATAATATCTGATATCTCTTTCTCAGACTGAAATTCTATTCATTTTCACAAATAACATGTGTTACCATTATTCTTCCTCTGACGAGCACTCTAACTCCCCTGTCATCTGTGCAGACTCTTGGATGAACATTCTGATACTTGTTTCTGTTGCACTTAGTCCGCTGCCAGCAGAAGTTGCAGGGTGAGGGGAAGAGGTTGGGCTCTTTCAGGAAATCTGAACATGTCTGGTACCGCTTTTGTAGAATTTTACGAATAAACATCAGGAAAGGCACTTGACAATTCCAGGCAATTTGTATTTCAGCCTGGACCCACGATGGCCATTTTTCCACCTAAAGCCATATGGCAGAACTCCAGTTAGAGCCTGTCCTACAGAGCGAGTAGCCTAAACGCCCTGCAGAGAAGCTAGATGTAGAGCTAATATTCGGCATTTGCTGTTTCTCATATTAAAAAGCCACATAAATATTTTAAAATGTTGTGATAAATATTGGTAATGGAGTAATATCAAGGGCAGAAACACCAGCTACCTGTCTGTCTCTATTACGAGGAATAATGAGTGACTGCAAACAACAGAAGTCAAAGGTTGTATTCATAAATGAAGAATAATTTTCTCAATATCAATTTGAGAGTGAAGGAAAGAGTCTCAGTGGGGACCTTGCTGGCTACTGCTACTGCATCTTACTTTTTCATCAGAGTTTTGGAGGGTTTTTCAGAAGAGAAAATTCCAGGGAAAAAATTGCAAGGCTGGAAAGAATTAGTTTTTTAATACAGATTTGACTGAATAACTTCAGCTGCCATTCTGCTATTGCTTTGGCTTTATTTTCAGGTTACGGTTTGCTAAGTAAAATTTTTAAAAGTAAATAAATCTTCAAGAATGCATTCCCTTTATATGCTCGTTTAACGTCTGTTTCTCAGAGTCAAGCCAGAATTTTATAGCCTGGTCCAACTTTTTCTTTACTTCCACCCTTCCTGAATGACACAGTATTTCTTTCTGGAGATTTTTGAATGTCCCGTTAAAAAACAAAAAATGAGAACAGTGGTCACTGAACATATGGCTATGTATCTGGCTACACAAGCATCTGCTGTAAGTACTATTTGGGTGGTGCTGACTGCTTATTAGAAGGGCTCCCTCACCCGCGTTTGACAGTGGAAGTGGATATTGTCAGGACACAGCCCATCGTAGATCTTACAGAGGGAAAAGTTTCTGGCCAAAGGGTTACCTTTCTTGCCCATGGATGGTCAGTACTCTTCACAACAGCCTGCTGCCCAGATACTGCGAAGTGTGGTTACAGCTTAGGCTACAGAATCACATGTTCCTGCTACGCACAAATGGATTCGATCTGGACCCCGTGCCAGAAGTCTGCCATGAATGTCACTTGGCAGAGCCTTCTGGCAAGCCACCCTGGTCTTTGGTATTTTTGCAAAGCCAGCCATCAAGACCAGACATGGCAACAGTGGTATGGAAGGTCATTTTTGTAATATTATTCTGTCCTCATTTTAGAAATCAAGAAAAAAAGCCTAAACGTTTTTATAATTGGAAACTTTGTTTTCCACCTCACTGTTTAATCTGTTTAGTGTTTAACCAATTCCCAGGATGATATATTACTCTCCCATAACCATGCTCCCACATTTTTAATAACAGGGGCAAACAACTGTTGTCTGTCTTGCTCCCTCCTCCTCCTTTTTTGCTAGTAATATGACTGGAAAGGAAATACAGAGAAAACAAATATGAAAGACAGCATAAATAAAGGATAAAGATGTAATTACAGAAGGAAATGGTGACTTATGAGTTAGTCTGACAGAAACTGTAAACACAGAGCTTGGCTAGAACTTCATCCAGTTTTGGAGGGCTTAATTCAAGTCCTTACTAGTACAGAATATTGTTAAACTTACTAATGCCTATATAATACACGTGGAAGCATTACTCCTCTCACAAAGGATAAAGGCCTTGCTTACATGTTGTAGGTCATTTTCCCATGAAAAAGCAATGCAAATACATATTCTGATAGTTTTAAAGAACACAAACAGTAGAAGACATCAAATGGTTTGTATTAGGGATTGCGAAAGAGAATCTGTAAAAAAGCCCTTTTGTGTTTCTAATCCTCAGACTTTATCCACACAGCATAATTTCGCATGTACGTGAAATATTTCCGATTGGCATTCAGAGCATCAGGCATTTAATGCAGCACCTTTTTCTTTACTGAGAGTTAAAAGATTAAACCAAAATAGTTAATTATCATATGGGAGTATCACCCTGCATATTTTACACTACAGTCAGGTTTTAGTATAAGTGTCTCAGACATGTCAGAATTTAGAACTTGAAATGTAAAATGGTGAAATAATTGAAACTTTTAATAGTTTAGTCTATAAAACACATAACCTGTAAAGAAAATAAAAACAAAAAACAAGATAAACCAATTCTCTTTGCTTGCTCCAATTAGTAAGAATTGAAGAGACTGGAGGACAGATTGGGATTGCTAAATCTCAGTGTTTAGATGTCAAGTTCCAAAATAAGTTAGAAATTACAACTGTTTAAAATATGACTCATAAGATGTGCAAGATCATGCTTCCTTTTGCTCTAGTTAGATTCATTAAAGTTATATGGATCCTGCATCAACACGAAACTACATAAGACATGCAACTTCATTTAGGTTATTTATAGTTCTACACAAATTAAAAAGAAAATGTTTCTATTTGGCTTGAACAACATCATTCTCTTCTCCTGTGTAAATTAACATAATGCTATAGTACCAGACTTTAAATGGTAACTCAGATTAGAAGTCGCATGAGAGTCCTACTTACACGAGCCACATCACCTGAAGCTAATGGGATGCAGTAGAGATTTCAGTTTGCATGGAACTGACTGCAGAAGCAAGTTCTTCATAATGAATATTTTTTTGCAATTTGTATAATGGCAGAAGACATTCCAGCCTTGTTTACATGTTCACTACAAAAGATGCTAAGATAGACCATGTCACTGCTGCAAAAGTGAGTACAGCAGCAGAAATTGCCTCTCCCAGGATTATGATTGGTTTTGTTACTGATGATTCTTGTTCTTTGGGCAGGAATCATAACGCAGATGTAGGCTCAGTTTCACAATGCCAGCCCTGCCTTCTCACATCATTCATGCCTTTCTCTGTGACAGAGGAAGAAGAAGGTGCCTGTGAGTCTTGTTCTTCATGGTAATTTCATTAGAGGCAAACCACATCTTCGTGTTTCCCATTCTTTTAACCATTCACTCTTTCATAGAGAGAGTGACATAAGCATAACTGAAGAGGACTGCAAAATGAATGAATAAAATGAAGAATGACTAGCTGGAAGTAAGCAAAGATGACAATTTTTTTTTAAAGTGGAACCACTCGGAAAATGTTAACATTAAACTGGAGCCTGAGCACGGGATCCCCAAAGGTTAGCACACTGTACATGGATGCTACTTGTAAGAGATGGGGGATTTGGAGAACCTTGCTTTTCTCTGGGTTTTGGATTCAAAGCTCTGTACAGGAAGGAGACATCTTCTCCTGCTGAAGATTTGAAAGCATGGGCTTCCTCACCGAGATAATAACTTCCTCCTTTTTGCCCAAAGCTCAAAAGAAAGTCTTTGTCTTTGGTCTTTATACCAACAGTTCAGCAAATCAGATGCTCATTCACAAGTAGAGAAATCCCCTACTTGTCAGAAGAGGGCACTAAGCTCTGGGCTAGCGGCGTGTCCTGTTCTGGACCACCCTCAGCTGCTCTTGTTAAAGCTCATTTATTTACTGAAAAATTCCACTGAGACAAAGAATGGATGATAAGTCATACATACAACTGGCTAGCTGTCAGGCCGAAAAATTCTTTTTGGCTTAATATTTTTCACACATGATACTGCTGTAAAACATTAAAACTGAAGGACACAGCTTCCCATAGCTCTAGAATACAGGATCCCCTTACTTTCTACAATGCTTACCATAGTTATTGCAATCTTAAAAAAAAAAAAAAAGAACCAACCAACGTACTATTTTTCCCTGCAGTTTCCATCTGTCATAAGGAAAATGTTGCAACATTCTTAAAGAGCAGAGTTCTAAGAGGACTAAGAGGAAATTTATTTGTATCTGTAGTTCAGAGTTTTACTCACAGTGCACCATTTTAGAGCTGTGTATGCTGGAGATCAGACGTCTCCGAGAAGATCCAGAGAAGTGTCTGGTGGCTTCTCACATGTCTTCTGTTCTCAAGGTGCTTGTGATTGTGGGGAATTGAACACGAAGATTCAGATGGTGCCTTTCAGTGCTATAACTGAAAATGAGAATCACCTTCATTCAGAAAGCAGCTAAAATACGTCTGGCAGCACTGATGGATTTTATGGTCCTTGATCAAAATTTCCTCTTGCTGTTTGCACTTCTGGCTCTGCAAGGAGTTTATACTAATTGCCTGAATTTCAGTGTTATTTACATTGTAAACACATGAGATGCAGTTGGAAGATTATCACTCAAAATATAATAACAATCTCAAAGAAGGCAAAACAAAAAAAAAAAGGCACAGGCTTTAGCATTGGATTTTCACTGAGGGTACTCTGTTGGTTTTAATGATCTTTATAACCTCTCAGCATTAAAGAGAACACTGTCATAAGACCCATGTCAAATGATATAAAATAACCTTATGCTTAAAAAGTAGATTTGGGGAAGCTAAAAGAAACACATTTTGGGTTTAATTCACTTTCCAGTGCAACAGAAATCTAAAGAACAGCAAATATCTATAATAAATGACAGTGGAAGTAGGAATTATTGGCACTGATAGGGAATGCAAAGCAAATCGCATTCTTCTGCACTCTTGATCTTTTTTAGATATATCAACTGTAATTTGTATATACTACTCTTTTCTTCTAGTATAGTTCATTTTCTGTAGGGTGTTTTTTCTGTTAAATGTGTTCTAGTTACCATTTCCATTGCAAACATCTATGTGTTTGTAGTCATACGAAATTACCAGTGATACATTTTTAGAGGAAAAAATCCAACAAACAAATGGTGCTTTGTCCACACAAATAACATGCAAGATTTTGCAGAGGAGGTAATTTCTTTGTTGCCATTTGCTTTTGGCATCTTTTATAATCTTCCTCCAAGCCCTAACCTCATTAACATCAGCACACGCCATTTCTGCCTGTAAGCACTTAGTGCTATGCAGAAGATTCCCTGACATCTTCCTCGAGCAAAGCTCCTTCCACAACCCTGCTGAACTCATGCTTCCATGCCAGTGTTTTAACATTCGCTAGCAGAGAATTTGTCGTGGTCATTCCCATATCATGTCACAGATGATGTCCTCGTGAGAGCATGTCTAGATAATATCATCCTGCTACTGGAAGAATCTGCCTCTCTGTCCATATTTTTTTTTTTTTACTTTGCTCTTGATAACATGTTATAGCAACAAGTGCTTTGTTTTGCATTCATCTCCAATACCCTGATTTCTAAAGAAACAAAGTTATCTCCATACAAAGATATGAACACACCACCACTGCTGCCAATACATGGTGCACTGGGATGAAAAATTAATCCCCAGTTATGACAACTACTGTAGTCAAACAACTTTTAGAGCTGTTTTAGTGACAATTAACAATCTGCCAGTTTCTGAATAGATTTAAGCTCCTCACTCTATATATTTATATATCTTTTGGATCTTGCAGCAATTTAAATTCAAGTTAAGAGGGCTATGAATAACAGAAGCAATCTGAACAAATGGCTGCAGCCACTGATCAGTTAATGTTGAAATGTTACCTCCTGATGACTATCCCCACCTGATTATCAAGTGGTGAACCAAAGCCACTTGCACCTGTTTTCACCTAAGATAATGTAATTACAGCTGTAGGTTCCACAGATTTAGACACAGGAAGGGACAAAAAAAAATAAAGGCATTGCATCCACAGATAACTGGTTTCTAAATGTCTAGGTATTAACAACTCTTTATTGGCTGCCTTGAAATTAAAATATCATGCATCACAGGTGAGAGTCCACGTGAGCTATTTTTAAGTTTTGTTCTAACTCTTGCTCTGAAAACTTCCTCTCAAACTTTTACTGTGAAGTCCTGAAGGAAAGATTCACATCCAAAAATTTATTTTTCATCCACCTGAGAAGGTTTTTAGACCATTTCTATCCATTTTCTCAAGAGGTACTCTGCAGGATAATTTTAATCATGAATACTTCCTTCTGATCACTAGGAGGAGAAAAGCTTCACAGGGCAACAAATGAGGGATATAGATTATCAGGGTTAGAAGCAAACCCTAAGAGCTCTACCAAGTTTACCTCACATTTTGTAAAAGATTTTTTTCTTTCTTAAATCTCTCTATAAAGAAGGGAAAAGAAAACAGCAAAGTTGTGAAAGGAAAGCAGAATCTCAACCAAGGAGGTTTTTTAAATATAACTTAATTTTTCACATAGAGCAGACAATACTTAGGGAGATCAAGAAAAATGCCACTTTGACAGTAGCTTAGTCTCAGAATTCTAGGCTCTGGCATCACAAGCTTTCTAGTCCTATGTACAGGTATTCATTACCTAACACTTCTGTCTTTAATTAGTTTTGAGCACTGATGGAAGATTTTTATGTAAGTTTTGAGCTAATTACTACTTTTAGAAAAGAGTTAGGTTTCACTTGGCTCAGGAGTACATATTGGGATTTCTTTTTTTTGTATTAAAAACCCCCAAATGTGCAGACAGAAGCCTTTGGCATCAATAGCTGTTGACAAAGAAATATCAAGCAAGGTGGAAAATGAATCAAAAGAAAACATGTACACTATGGCATATATATGTATCATTCTGACTTTTCTGAAGGCAAAACGGGTGAATGTGTGTACAGTAGAAAGAGATCACAGTTTAGAAATATGCAGTATAACAGGTAAGTATGAATTTCTGAAAAACAAAGCAATGTATTGCCACAGTTCTTTTTGCATTTATTTGAAATCAGGAGGCAAAAGAAAGAATAAAGTATACACATTTGTAAGAAATACTCTGCCATGCAGAAAGATGGGTCTACCAAGGTGACAAGTAACGTAGGAGAAGAGAGCTACAGATATGCATTAAAGAATGGGTTCAACAAAGACAAAAGAAAGCTGGATTAAGGGGTAGTGCTTCAGGGTTCTAGAAATCCTTACTTTTGTTAACAGGTACATAAATGATTTTTAAGAGGCTATACTTTCTAGACAAGTAAAATGCAATGATGGACACTCACTGTGAAGTAATACGTTTGTGAATCAAACATGATAAAAACTGAAGAAAATTATGTTTAAGAAGTGGCCATATACCAACTCATAAAAGATTGAGATACTCTGAACTGTATTTCCCTGTAAAGCTAGTTTGGAAGCTTTTTGGTTTTTATTAAAGGATATTGCTTCTGAAAATGTTAGAAAGTTTTCACCAAAAGAAAAATGCATGAAGTAAATTCCTATGGGTACGTGGTTGTCATATATTGAAACAGTCCATCTTTATGCCAACCAGCAGAAAAACTAACTGAATCAATAAAACTACAAAGCACTGTAACCTCTTGCTCTTAAGGGCTAGTTTCAGTTTATCAGAAAGTTAACAATGACAAAATGATGTGGAGTAGGTATGTGGAAAGGTCATGACATTTCATCAGGAGGAACCTGTTCTAAGGCAATGGTGCCTCTAAATACATGCCATTGTAGGAATTTCTGCTACTCCAGTAGCTGCCAGTTTAGGAAATGTTCTTAAACACTGTTAATCCCTATTCTAGTGTCGTGGTTTAACCCCAGGCAGCAACTAGGCACCATGCAGCTGCTCACTCGCTTCCCCCCACACAGTGGGATGGGGGAAAGAATCAGGAAAAAAACCAAAAAAACTCCTGGGTTGCGACAAAGACAGTTTAATAGGACAGAAAGAAAGAAGATAATAATGACAATAATAATAGTACTAATAAAATTATAACACTAATAGAAGAATTGGTATATACAAAACAAGTGGTGCACAATGCAATTGCTCACCACTTACTGACCAATGCCCAGTTACTTCCCGAGCAGTGATCCGTGTCCCCTCAGGCCACGTCCCCCCCCAGTTTATATACTGGGCATGACGTCCCATGGTATGGAATACCCCCTTGGCCAGTTTGGGTCAGCTGCCCT
>JANZLQ010000029.1:21499821-21528691 GCA_026212715.1 Elanus axillaris | reverse complement strand
GCTGAAAAATCCTTGACTTAGTATAAACATGACTTAGCAGCAACTGAAAACATCAGAGTGTTATCAACATTCTTCTCTACTGAACTCAAAACACAGCACGGTACCAGTTACTAGGAAGACACTGAACTCTATCCCAGCCATAACCAGGACATCTAATAAACCTGTTTCTATAAAAACAAGATTCTTACCGAAAAAGACTTCCAAAGAAATTGATCAATTTAGATTAGCAACACTAGCCCAACAATCTTGTATTGCTGTCAAAACATTATTTATTTTGTTTATTTGATTCCATGTTATTTCTGGAATGCAAGCTTACTTTACTACATGTGTATTTTATTCCAGACAGAGCCTGATAACCAATAGATAAACCACTTATGACCCTAAAAATCCACATACTTTGTAATACAAGGTATTTTATTCTGATCCTCACAAGCTTTCAATTCTTCCTTTCCTACTCTTTAGAAATTTGGGAAAGTGTAGAGTCATAAGAAGGGAAAATTTAATAGACATCAAGTGGGCTGCAGGCAGGTTGACGAATGGCATAAAATTTGGCAAGGCAATGAATGCCATTTGTCATGAACACTGAAGAGTGTTGCACTGTGGCATGCTCTGCTCAAGAACTCATTAAAACACCACAAGATGTTTCTTCCCATACAGGGCCAAAAAAAAGCAGAAAGAAAAAAAAAAAAAGCAAGCTCAGGTTAAAAAACAATTCTTCATCCCTGCTGATGAGTAGGATTCCATAATGCCGCCCCACTGTTTTTGATTTTTGTGCTTCCATGTAAACATAACTATTTGGGGAAGATTTGTGGTTAGCTCTTCAAAGTAGAAGTTATGTTTCATTAGGGCTTAGGGAGAAACGCAGTCACCTTTAACAGAGGAAAAATGTGAACACATATACAAAAGACACGTGTGCCCTGCTAATTGTGCTCTTAGGGCATCAGGAGTTCTCTGTCATATCTAGTACTGGCCATGGGGAAGGAGAAGGAGGTAGTGTGTGGTCCTAAACTCGGCTGAGCCTTGGGAGCCACTGCCTTGCACTACGACAGGCTTTCTCGGATGGTCTCACCTGGGCAGAGTAGCGGCTGTGGTGTGTTCCCGGGGGCACCGCGGCACAATCCCTCTCGTCCTCTTTGTTGAAGGTTACCACCAAGTTGGCACGGAGCGGTGCCCTGGTCCTGCCCCAGGTGCCAGCTCACACCAGTCTCCTCCATAACACCCATGGAAGCTGGATCCCCTTTTCCCCTGGAGAGGCCATCTCTGGCTCCAAGAGCAGCAGCCATTCCCACTAATTTCCTACAGGCATTCAGAAAACTAGCTATTGCCCCCCCGCCCTCAAAAGGCAGTGTGGTGGTACTCGAATCAAGTTACCTCTAGTGTTATGAATCGGCACATGATATGAAGGAGTTTATGGGTGTAAAAGAATGCGGACAGATCTGTCACAAAAATTCACCTATAGATTAAGCAGGCAGGAGAAAATAGTGGATATAAATGATAATTTTTTTAGAGGAAAATATACCATGCCCCATCCAACAGCTCAAGAGAAGCGAGGCTACTGCAGCACCATGTCCACAGGTCCAACCAGCAGTGAGGCTGATGTATTCCCAGTGGGTGCATGTACAAAGAACACACATATACAGCACATCTCTGCACGGCTGGCCCCACAGATCACAGGCGGGCGCTCAGAGCACCCACGCAAACACAGACAGCACCAACAGCCTCACCCTGCTCCTCTCTCTGGCTCACCAGGATGAAGAATATATATGAGCTAGTGAGAATATATAGGTTCACATATGTAAAAGGTGGATCCCTGCAGCAACTGGCCTCACTCAGTCTGCCCAGTAGCTGGGAGAAGCTACTGTCACGCGTGCTCTCACTCCGAGAGCTGGCCCGTGCAGACCCGCTCAGCCCCTTGGCTCCCAAGACCACTTCACCCACTCACTGGTTCCATCTTCGCTGGGGATCACTTGCTCACTTCTACACCATGAACACACGGGCCCTCCAACTCGTGGTCTGGTTCCCGTTGCTGCGCTCAGGCCCTCACACACACAGAGGCACACAGAACAGAAACGTCCAGGAAAGAGAAAGGAATTCAGTAAGAAGATAGAACAGGCTGCACTGATCAGGCACAGGGCACAGGCAGACAAGCAACAATATTAACTTTTCAAAATGTCAGGAAGGGTAATTGCAAGAATTCCACCTACACACTTCTGCAATTATTAGCAGTTCCAGTGACAGGCACATTAACTCATAAATTTAATGTATCTTTCCTTAAATAACTGGCCTTGCATGACTGAGTTACCGAGTGAGGTCAATGGTATGGCTTAACATAGCTGCCTACAGACCAAGAATGGTAATCTCTGCCATATAACACATCACTGGGAAAAAACAGCCTACTGTTATCAGCTGAACGGGAGCACAGCTCTAATAGTTCAGAGTAGCTTTCCTAAAGGAAGAAAAACTAGTTCAGCAGAGGCAGGTGGAAATTTTGGAGAAAAGAATCAGGTTCTGCCAGCTTCCTATCAACACCACAGTGCTCTGTCATTATTTTCACTGATCAATGGGGACTATTCATGCAGTCATGTTCTTTGTGTAATGGAACAAAACTGGTTACAACATGGTTAAGGTGTACAATCATTTGTTTTGTAGCTACAACCCACTGGCTTTCTAAATTATTATGGAAGTATCAACAGCTGTTGTCTCCACCCAGCTATTCCATGTTGAGCTGGAATGCACATTAATCCATCAGTAATGAGAACCAACCCCTTCACACAATATGAATAAGCAAAGAGAATCTTATTGGAAAAACTGGATATGTAAAAAGATACTTAGCAATCAAAATATCCTGTGTCTTGGAAAAAATAATACACAGATGATTCACATGAATGATGACCCTTGTGAAGAGGGGAAAAAAAAAGATTTTTTTGTTTCTATGCTTAGTGTTTGAAAAATATTTGCCAAATTCATGGACAGATTCATTCATCCCCTAGGGTAGAAAGGTATTAGCATTCACACACAAAAAAAGACAGCTACTAATATCCAAAACTCATAATTTCTTTCTGATCCTTATTTTTCAGGGGACATTACAGATAGACCAAGTCAGAAGGACGGTACAAGTACAATGAAGAATCCTGCACTGCACAGAACTTCACAGCAAAAACAGAACTCTCACAAAAATATCTTTACAGTAATTAAAGGTGTGAAATAAAAGGAAAACCTGCACCTGTGATATTCAGCAGAAAGACTGTTCAAGTCCAGGTTCAGAAAAGTATTCAAGAATAATTTATTTTTGAAAGGACAAAGTTCTCTTAATTTCCATTTTCAATATGTGTGCTATTCAGGTAGAAAAAATGGGGAAAAGAAGACCTAAAAACTGCCAGCAACTATTACCAGGACCATTGCTTGCTCTTGACAAGACTTCTCTCAAGACCATTTCTCTCTACTAACTTATATGAGTTAGAACTGAGGTGGGGGCTCTTTGTTCTACTTCCTTCCACTATAAGTCCCAAAGGTGGCTGCATGAAATGCCATCATCAGCAACAGCACCCAGCTCTGCATTAAGTGCAGCTTTGAAGCCATAAACTAAATTTAATTTAGAAAATAAATTTAGAAATACACAACATTTGGCAATAATTGGTAAGTATTAGGGTATTTGTGGCAGAATGGGTAAAGGACCCTCATTGACTTGGAACCGTGACAAATAGTCTTGAAGACCCTTTGATATGGCAACTCAAGTGAGACCTTACCACCCTCAGCTCTCTGTCCCGTGCCTCTTCTGATGCAGCCACCTCCATAGGACAAGGGCCAGCATTCACACAGCCTGTTTCCCCTGATCCATCCTCCAGATAGAACCCATCTCAGTTAATCACATCCCAAGCTGTGACAGTTGGGATGCAGGCACATGGGTAGGGAGAGAAAAAGGAAAGAAAGGAAGGTTCTGTAACAGCTTAAATTGCTGCAGTGTTTCAGCTCTGGGCTCCTGAGGGGTGATCCTCTGACACCAAACCCAGAGATCTGTTAGTGACTTTTACAGGCTAAAAGGGGCCTTGTCTCTTGAAATAAACATCAGTCCCATTTTAACTGCCCACCGTGCAATTTACAAAGATATTTATGTGAGTATCGATGAACAATTTATACAATAGGAAATACTGCAGAGAACAGCCCAACTATACTGACGTGACTACTTTCCCCACTACCACCACCACGTTTGTCTCTATCAGTCATGGACTTTAGACATATTTAGCTTGGACATGAAGGGTCTTTAAGCATGTGAAGGGCTGAACAAAAGCTGTATGGTGTTTTAAGGATGTGCGTAAAAAATTACCTTACACAACTAAAGTGGTTATTACATAAACAGGGGGACTTCTATAGATCTCAGCTGTGTGATCAGAGTTCTAAACATTGTTTAAAGGTATGGATAAAATGCCTGACAGTGTTTAGAAAAGTGCCTAGGTTAAGTCATGTGCCTGATTTGTTTTGACTTTCTATGGAAATTCCCTTGGAAATCAATGGTAAATGCCTACTTTACTCCAGCCACTTCAGGTACACCATGAGCTGTCTTACCTTAGGCTTTGGGTACCTTTGTAAGATATTTCCTTGTAAATATGACCTGTTGGGGTTTTTACTTTCACCCTTATTAAGGTACAATTTCAAATCTCCATTAACAAGTTTGAAAGTACCTCTTCAAGACCTTAGTGCATAATGTACATTCACTCTGTGTATTAACTTCCTGATAGTATTTACATTTGAAATTTTGTGTCTTTTCCTTTGAAGCATTTATATATTGTCACTGCCTAACAGACATATTCAGGTAGTGGTTAAGTACAATAAAGAAAATCAGGGGATGTAGGTACTGTATGCATTGTTTCAAGAAGCAGCCCATGCCCATTGAGATACCACCTTGAGACAAAGAGCATGTAAGTGGAAATTGGAGGGAAATGATTTGTTGATAGTCATCTAGGACATCACTGGCAAAACAAAACTTCTAGCTTTTGTGTCTCCAGAAACTCTTCCCTGGTCTGTTCATCAGATTACTTAGTCTTCTCTTTATGCTATATTGAAAAGCATCATTTGTAATGCACACAATCAGACCAAAATTCTAGTCATTAAAGTCAGAAATGCTGCATTAGTGTATGCCCAGCGTGATTTGCTTACAGTAAAAGAGGGACTCAAAAGATACACAAGAGGATGCCTGAGTGGACCTCAGAGAAAAAGAGTGGTAGCAACAGTCATTTTAAGAACAAGCTACAGACAAGGTCACACTGATTCCTCCTGAGATAACTCCAGAACTGGAAGCAGTGCAGAGGCACCCAAGCTTACCACACGGAAATGCCCACAGACACATTGCAAATGGCAGGATTAGTCAGATAGCTCTCCTTGTTGGCTCCTCCACCACTTGGAGAAGGAAGTCATCATCAACACATTCCAGCAACCTCCTGGACTGCTTACGCCCTGCCATGTTGTCCCTCCAACAGATATCAAGGTGGCTGAAGTCCCTTGAGGTTGCTCGTGTCTATAGAGGGCCTCATCTTCTCAGTCTTTCTGGTCGGGTGGCCTGTAGCAGACCCCCACTATAATGTCACCTGTCCCTGCCCTCCCTTTAATCCTGACCCATAAGCGCTTGGTTGGCTCTTCATCCGTCCCCAGGCGGAGCTCCATGCACTCCAGATGGTCACCAACATAGAGGGTAACAGCCCCCCCTTATTGTCCTTGTCTCAAGTGGGTCAAATTGTAACCAATTTCTGGTTAAAAATGCATTATTGCAATAAAAATTTCTATTTTTGCCATGGTCTTCAAAATCTTGTTATTTGTTAATCACAATTTATGTCTATGGGTTCTAATGAAAAAATATGCAGACTAGCTACTCCTTAACTCATCAGTAATCTCCTGTAATACATACTGAATTGAGGAACAGCTTTGCATGATTTATGGTTGTATTACTTACAAAAAGTTCTAAGTGTATATAAAATACATCTGATAATTGTAGTTAATGTTTTTCTATATACTGTCAGTTGGAATGGCCTTATGCTAACTTACATTATCCCACAGTAAACACCAGGAACACAGCTAATGAACATTTGCACTCTTTAAGCTTTAAGTTGTATTTCCAACCTGTTTGCAGGCCATGGCATAACAGATGAAGACAACGGAGTACCTGTTGCCTGCCTGGATTAGGAGGCTGTCCTTGCACCAGGTATGGCGGGTAGGTGTAGATTGTTGGGTAGCATGGCTACTCAATACTGGCCGGGGGCAATGGTAGGAGGCAAGCTAAAGCACTCAAGCAAGCACATCTAGGCTGTGGTTTAAACAATTGTCAGCCTGTTCTTGAAACCCAAGTGTCTTTTGGTCTCCATGACGGAATCTTTACCTGATAATTGCAGATAACGAAGGAGAAAAGGTGGGTCCTTGCGATGCAATGCTTGCGTGCACATATAGCTGAGGGGGGGAGAACAGCATTATCCATCTGCCTTTGTTGTGTTGCTGATGACGGACGGGCATTTGGTTATGTAAGCTTTTCCAGAATTGCCCAAACTGCCATAGTGGTGGGATTTATGGCCAGTGCAAGCTAAAGCTATCTTTGAATAATATAGGGTCCTAAGTGCTTCGCTACAGGCACCACAAAACTGGCAGAGTGAGCAGCAGTGCAGGAGCTACATTAGCAAACAAGCAGGCACTAGCCCAATCCATTATCCAGTAAAAAAAGATGGGCATGCAGATGTGGTCCAAACGACCACTGCTTACTGTCCATCATTGCTAACAAAAGGAAGAGTGTCCCATACTCAGTGGTTAGAAGGATAAAGAGCAGCGAGTTACTAACTGTCCTTTGCTGCACCCAGCTGACACAGGGCAAGATGAAATGAATCCCTCAAGCTAGGCAAATTTATAAGAAAATTATTTCTCACTGCAAGCCATCTGTGGCTGTAACTGTTCTGTGAATAGCAGTTTTTACAAAATGTTTGAAATTACTGAGTAGGTTAGCAAGGCTATTTGGCCTCAGGTTTCAACAGAGGATTTTTAGCTGAATCACTGAACTGGTGTGCCAGTTTACTGACTCCATCCAGCATTTCGGTCCTCAATACATTCATAGGTAATAAATACCAAATGCTCAGACCAGGGCAAACAACAGTAGTATGAAAACTGGAAAACAGCAAACCTAATTAGAGAACTAGGAACTTCTTACAAACTATTCCTAGGAAAGCTAAGAGCTCCAAAAGTCCCAAGATACCCATGGTCACCATCTGAGCATTGCTGATGCTTTCCAAACTGCCTTTCTGTGGCCAGCAGTGCCAAACTGAGGGAGGTGCTCACGCTGCCTCATAGATCGCTGCTTGCTCTGAACTCTTACCCTAGAGTAGAATGAGTTAAAACTTCTTTTTTTTCCACACAGGGGAAAGTCCAACATTGCAAAACATGGTCTTGTGATGATACGGAATGAAAGAAATTATCTTCAGCTTTCCCTCTGAAATGAACATCCAAAAAATACTGGGGAAAAAGAGATTCATTATAGAGATCTGAACATTCATTCATTCTGACTTTTTGTATTATTTTTCCATTATTTGACAGCATGCCTCCTTATGCATATTAAATACCCAATACTATTGGAGGCTTTTTATTTAGGACAGTCAAAATGGTTAAAATAAGCTATGCTTTTGTTGTTTAAAAAACAAAGTCGAATCTTTACAACAGCTGCTACCTAACAGTGATTGAAACATCTTTTCTAGATCAAAGTGTCTTTGTGTCAATATTGAAACAATTTTCACAAGCAAGAAACACTTTAGTGGTAAAGAAACAATAACTAAAACCATTTTTAAGGGATAGACATTGCAACAAAACCCAAAATGATGCATAAGTTCTTTGAAGATCTGAGCCCAAAGTGTTAGCTAATGAATAGCTCAACCAGAAGTAGTTTTTCTTAGCAGTCCAAGTGTTTCTTTTCATCTTCTGTTTACAAAAGAAGAACAAAGAAAATTATTTGGCTGTCAAAACTTTTCCTTCTGTCCAGCTAGATGCCAAATTAGCAGTTACATGATCTATAACTGTCATGAGATAGATTACTAATGTGGATTAAAGTGAAGTCTGTCATTCATCCCTCCGTTCACTCTGATGTGTTGAATTGACCTGATTTACATTATAAACTAATGATGGGTATTAGGGTTTATTAAGGAGGGATGCTGAAGATATCCTGTATTCATGGAAAGAATGGCTGCCGTAATGCCATGTATTTTGATACACTAAGATTGTGAGACACCAAATGTTAGAGAAAAGGAGAAAACACATCAGAAAACAGTACACATTCATAAAATATTTGGTCATTAATCCACTGACAACCTGTCTATTTCCTTACATTGTAGAAAACATTGCAGGGTTTATTCCTCTCTCTGCATGCACACAAACACCCAACCACAGCCACACCCACACATGGTTTATAAAGCTCCTCTTATTGATCTTCAGTTTAGTGCCCTTTAATTTAATATATTATTGAATTTCACTAAAATATGCCAAAGTAAAAAGAAAAAAAAATTCTGAGCCCTTCATCACTTGTAGTGTCTCAGTCAAGTGCTCTCTAATTCTTCTGTGCTCCAGGTTGAATAATACTGGCAATCTATTTTCAGTTTCTCATTGTAATATAATGATATTTTCCTCTACAGGGACCGATAATTCCTCTATTGTTCATCTAGGCTATTATCTACAGGAGACTTCTTTTTAACCTGAGAAAGAGGAACTACTTTTGAAATAACTGATATTCAGTACTTGTGATTAGATGTGAACCAGATCAATGCAGAGATCATTAACAGCTAAAGACACATTTTGAATCATAACAAAAGTTCACTAGAAAAACATAGAGTAAATTAATTCCTTATTTGTTTCTTGGAATTTTTGTTTGCTTTCAATAATAAAACAAAAGTCAAATGAACCTAAAGACTTGCAGATGAAATAAAGTCAAGACCTGTCTGTGTTTTGTCTGTGCTTTCATCACTGCTTGTTTTGGTGAATTTGACCAAGTGACAACAGCATGCAGTTGCATATAAATTCTCCAGGCTTCCTAATTTAGGTCCAATAGCACTACTTCCTTATGGCAGTCCTGTGAATTTCGTTATTCAATATTTGTAAAGTTTTTTGTAGATAATTGCAAGACCTAATCAAGCTTGCCTCGTTTGGCTAACACATATGTCATGAGCGACACTGGGCAGCCAAATGAAGCAAGTCATCTGCACAAGGTACGAATGCCTTTTTCCACCACACGCTGTGAGAAGATAACAGATGCAAGGTTGTCTAATTGTCAAACCTTAATGAGCTGAGAAGGAATCCCTTCAGAAAATGCCATCTCCTTGTCAAGTAGAAAACTGATATATCCAAGCCAGCCAGAACAGGGGTTGGAGACAGGTAACTCCATTTTTAGATATTTTTTTTACTGTCCTGAGAACTAAGGAAATTACCAATTTCTGTAACAAAGGAACAAACCCTTCATAAAAATTGGTTGTGGAATAAGTTACAACATACCACATGAACGAGATGTGTGGCTCATGGCTGTGATATAATATTCTTTGATGTGTTTCAGCAAGATGTCTGAGTCATAACTGGGAACTGTGATGAATAACAAAGCAACAGCTAAAAAAGGTCATGAGAAAGGGAAAGAAATACATGGCCAGCTCTGGCAAAGTACTAATTCTGTCTCCCACTACAGAGAGCCTCTATCTGCCTATTCCTGAGGGTCCTTCACCCCAGTGCAAACCTCTTCAAGGCAACTAGACACTTACATCCTGAGTATTGTTTTCTTCTAATAGCACCGGTATATACTGAGAAGGTGGGGTGAACTGCTCATGACACCCAAACCTCTATTTCTTTTTTTCAGTAAAGTCAAGCACTGCTATGGATTCTTTTCCTGGATATAAATTCTGATGAAGGGTACCTTGCAGCATGAGTTACAGAAATGCTCTCATGGACAAGACCCAGACTTGTCTGCTTGTTGTTTCCAGTCAGCTAGTATAGCAAAGGGGGATGGAGAGGAAAAGAAATATGAGAGGGAAGAAATGCTCTCATCTCATAAAAAAGAAAAAAGCATGAGACTGTTCGTCAGTAAATCAGACAGAGAAAGCAAAGTGGTCACTGCCAAAACACGTGAACCACATTCCTTGCAGAGCAGCAGGGCAATGATACCTTCATTCATCGTGAGCCTCGGGACATCACAGCCAAAAGCATGATCCAGATTGATGGATTGTCCAGATACAAGATAAGTGCTTCTGTTAACACAGGGCTGCAGGAAAACTGGTGTATTATGTGTTCATCAAATTATCACAGGGTTTTTTGTAAAAAAAAATCACAGAGGTTGAATTGGAAGTCATAGTTTACTCTTTTAAAAAAAATGTTATATTTAATATTAAAGCTTTAAAAAAAAATTATTTTCTTGCTCAGTTTCATAGTAATCTATCACATCTTTAAACCAGGGCCAAAGCAGACGCTGATTTATTCATGGATCAATAAAAATCAGATGCTTTTATAAATCATTTCTCTTGCTGAAGAAAAAGCACCCCTGTGAGATTTTGAACACCTTTTGAGACAATATGGTCTCTTTTCAAAAGCAGAATACAAATGCAGACACTCAGACTTTTGCATCATACCAACTTCCTGAGGTCTACTTTCTCCTACCTACAACTTATTTATAGAGGGGTACAAGACTGCAGATAGGGTATTTGTATGAAAACTGTAACAGTTTAGTCCCAGATTATGATGCAGCTCAGAGATGATACCCCCTGAATTAGTTTGTCCACAATAACCATTTTGCTCCTTTGAGTGAAATCCTTCTGAAAAAATCACCAGCGGTGACTTACTATCCCATCTTCTGGGTCAGCAACTCTTGCCAGTAACATTTTAGGGATATTTATTAGGGATACATGTCTCCTCTGTCAACTCCGGAAAATGAATGGAAGAATGGCAGGGTGCGGGAGATGGTTTGCAAACCTAGACAACCTTACGGAAGATAACAGGGACTTTTAAAGCCATTCATATTCCCATTTAAGCTGACTGAAATCTAGCCCAATGATTTTCAAGCATAGCCACCTGCAGCCATGAAGAATTTCCTAAGTTTTAGAGTCACAGAACAGGTGCTATTAAAATTTCTCGAGCCCATTCACTGCAGTTTCTAGATTATGAAGCTGATTTTCTTGCCTGTAAGCAAGCAGAGCCTTTCGCCTTTCTCTGCCCCTATCAGTCATTCCTGCCCTCCTTGCACATTTTGGTTAAGCATTGTTCTACCACTACTTGCTTGTCAGTCCTTATTGCTCTCTGATCTCCTTCTCTGGCTCAGTTAACCTTCCTATTAGTTCATCAAATGAAGCACAGCATCTCAACCAACAGACCCAGGCAGACAACTGGCAGACCCAGGGCCACCTGCTACAATTACAACTAATACTTTGGAGCACCTTTCATGTTTCACAACCCCAAATTAGTATGCAAATTGTATATATATGTGTGTGTGTGTATAAAAATGGGTATATGTGTGTGTGTATATATATGTGGGTAAATGACATATGAAAACGATGCATGATATTTTGGGGTGGAACACAGAGAATGTGGTATTGAATTGAGGCATCCCATAGAAATAAGGCAAAAATCATGTTACTGCCTGATTTAGTATTTGTCAATCACTAGGGCTCAGTATACGTGCCCCAATAAAACCTGCTCTATAACTGGCCCTAAAACATACTCTGTGTCTATGATGTTTTTCCCCAAACTTGCTGGTCCTCAGGCAACAAAAAAAAGTAAGTAAAGCACTACTTTGCTTTCCTTGTAGCCTAGGGAAGAAAACGCATCTGCAGAAACAAAATGTCACAGTTTCAGGAGCTGTGGGTTGGGGCTTTCTGGTTTGCAATACTGGCAATAAGCAGAAGTGGCTTTGTTTTACTCTCAGTAAGCAAAGAATCTCCAGCAGCAACATTGCCTTCAGCATTGTGCTGACCTACAGATCTACAGTAACAGATCTACAGTTCTGACACTGAAATGACTTATGGCAGTCAATGGGATTGCTTGTCAGTTGCTTACAGTCACAAGTATGTAGGAGTCACAGTAAAAAAGACCATGCAGGGATGACTACTGCTTTCCACTGCAGGAACTGCTTAAGTAAGTTTTGAAGATATTCAGTGTGCTGGTCCAGCCCAAGCTTCCTTCATTTGGAAGATTTGGCGAATGTTGTTTCAAATCTCTATTGCTTCTATTCCTTTCAGGAATTCTAATCCTATCAGCGCAAGACTGTGCCCAATGTGACAAATCATGAGCCAGCATAGCAGATGTTCTTCACTGGAGTTGAAGGCCACCTTTGATCAAGCAGCATGGGTATAGTCAGAAAGAAAGTAAGCCTTCCAAGAGGACAAAGTTCATGTATAACATCAGAGCCACAACCCAAAAGAACAATTCTGTTCTTGCCTCTACTCCTCAGCAAACTGATTTCCCTTAACAGTTATTTCTGGTTTGCTGAATCTTAATTACAGGGCAAGTAGATTGCAACATAGCTAAAGGAACACATATGGCTGATTAATTTCTCCATATAAAAGTTAATAGCTTAGTCATTGCACAAGTTAATTTAGGGTAGCTGAATACCTAGACTCAAACATTTTCAGGAATGCGAGCCTGCCTACTACCCGTGGGATGATTTTTACTTGCAATCATTGTGACAACAGCTATTTGCAGGACAGTTTGTGAATCCTCAGCAACTTCAGACAGCCTGTATAAAAGCTCTTAAGTCTTAACTACAAGCAAGTCTCTGCTACTGAGTTATGTCCAAACCATAGGAACTGCCGATAGTAGAGTATTTGCCGTCGAGGAGCTGGGGCTGCTGCCTTGCCTCTTGCCAGCACTGCCACGGCCAGGGAAGCAGAACACGACCCAGAATGCGATGCCAAATGGGAGAGCGAGAAAGGGACTGAGATACTCGTATGCATGTGTATCTGTTGGTGAACACACACGTTAGATTTATTTGCCTCTAAAACAGTCTTTAATGATTTAGTACTTCCAAGTTACATGCACTTATCCTGGACTTGCGTCACTGAAATAAACTGCTGGCAGATGGGCAGAATCAGGCCGGCATGAAAGCATGTTCCTAGTGCCAATGTGCTCATTGACACATGCAGTGTGTTCTCTACTGTCTACTATTTTTCCCATGGCTTGCTGAGATCTGTTTTTTATTAGAATGGAAGTTGCTATGGGCAAAGTGTGCGTGTACTTGGCCTTACCTACAGCATCCGGATCCTGGCTTGGGGCTTAATTGTTTTTATTTTAGGTCATGCGTGACAAAATTAGTCACATAACCCAAGAGAACAAATATCACTAGGCATTTTCTAAACAACCTGCAGGTGGGAATTATTCATACAAATGATTTAGCAAGCATTCAATACAAAATATTTGACAAAAGTAAAAAGGCCTTCTGTGTCACTAACTATGGGCAAAGCTATCCATGGTGAATTTAAATAGAAGTCTGTTTTGTGTGAAAAGGCTTTACTTCCAATTGCTTACAACTTTTCTAAATGTTAACAGTTTTAAATTAAAGTTTTCTATTCTACTTATTAACTGAATTGTAACTTTTTTCCCCTTAACGTTTCTGTCTGAATATTTCAACCATTTTTGAGAAAGAGGTTGGGAGAAAACAGAACCTCCTGTTTGGACTCATATAAAAGTATTTTAAAACTATTCAGGGTTTTTCAGTTTGAAAGGGAACATCATGTCTTTATCATGATCAAAAACCCAAATCAAAGACAGCTCTGCTAAGAAACATTTTGATGAAACCTATGCACATCATGAATATTCTTCGAATGTGTTTGTTCAATATATATTATTACTGTTAGAGAATTTAACCAAGGAAAATAAGTCATGTATCTTCTGGTTATTGACAAAAGAAGTAAATCCACCTTGCTAATTATCAAAAATTAGGAGGATCCAAAGCATATTGTTAGAGCTGGTATGTCAGTGATTTGTATGTTAGTTACTACAGTTTATGTTAACAAGATCAGCTAACTGACAGTCTCATAATACAAAATGAATGATCTTTCTTTTTGTCTTTTCCACACAGCCAATTCCATATTCACAAAATTATTGGAAAATGTGGTCAAATCAATTTGTCTAAAGAAAAAGGTAGACAAGCTCTATCCTGGTGGAGCGAGCATAGTCACTTACCTAAAAGTATAGTACAATTATGAAAAAAGATCAATATACTTTTCTTCTGATCTCATGATCAAAACTGAAGGCATTTCCATTCCTCAGGAGGGCTTTGCTATGTATTTCCTTAGTACAACTAGCAGCAATTAATGGATTTTACAAATTGCTATTTATTAACCTTGATATCGTGTTTCTTGTAGGTCCTTCCCAATCAAATCTATGATTCAAAGCAAACATATCGGTCAACACCTCCTTGTATCTGACTCTTTCTCAGTAGGAAACAATACTCAGAGGGCTGAATGTAAAGTTTGGGGATACACCTACACCAGTAAATCACATGAAGTGCAAGCAACACCATGGCTTACATCCACATGGCTGAATGCTTTTTTCCTTTCCATACCCCGTGCTATTCCTTTCCATGCCTAAGCAGAGAGATTCTTGGCATGGATATGGAGCATGTTAACAATTTAAGAGAATAAACGATTCTGGGTAGCACATAAGCCTAAGCACGGGCCATGCTAGTTGTGCTGATAGAGAGGTAGCCCCTGCCCTGAGCAGGAGCAGAGCCCAAACCATAGATCACCCTTGGTGAAGAGTTTCTGACCTACACAAAGTTTCCCTGCAGGGATGCGCACATCGCTTCCTCCGCACAACATTTTCAGTGACTTGTGTTGCACTCAAAATTGTAGTTTATTTACAAGTCACAACCTAGCAAGGATGATTACCTATATTAGAGTAAGATGTGTCTTTACTCTTAACATTTGTTACAAATATGATAAAGTTGTCACAGAAATGATTTTATTCCTGATGGTAGCTGAGCCTGAGAACAAGAAGCCTTTGTGATTTAGATAGCACTGCCAAAAGAAAGACACTAGAGCAATATATATATATATACACACATCCTAGGGCACTAAATATTTATATATCCTTTATTTTTATGTCTTTCTGTTATTTGCAACAAGATTTTACCTGCTTCTGAAAAAAAAAAAGGTCCTGATTCTGATCTTACTGAACATGCAGGTTCATACATTGCAATGACATAAAATATCAGGATTATAATTTCTAAAGTTTATGTAAAATAATTTCTAGAAGTGTTAATGAAAACAGTAGGACAACTGAAGAATTAAAATTAGCATCTCAGGAAGAACCACAGAATAAACACAAAGAAATCAGAATTCTGTATTACGTTCTTAACATGAATGATGAATGACAGGTCAGCAGAGTTCCAGATAATAGGTTTCCAGACACAATTTATTTCATGCAAAATATCATGAACAATCAAACTTAAATCCTCTGGCATTTTGGAGAGATGAGACAGTAGAGTTGGTTTGGTTTTAGATATGTTTCTTTGCTGTACAATCTACTGTTGAAAGTTTGAGAGACACAGTGACTCTATATTCAAGGCATGACAGAGCTGGATCAAGATCTAACAGTACCTTAAAGTCAAACTGTATCATAGAAGGTCATCAAGGGTTGCATGGCCTAAAAGGGACTTTAGGTGAATCTCACTTCCTCTGTAAATCTAGCCCCAGGAACAATTCTATCAATCTTCCATAGTCTGTATTTTTTTCTGGGCATGAGACATCACTTCTTGGTGTTTGAGGGACTCAGTAGAGGTGTTATAATTGGACTATAATTGCTAGTAAAACAGATAAACCCACAAATGACAGAGAACTGACAGGAAAGCAGCTCTTCAAAGGAGACAGACCACAGGAAAAGCAGACCATACTCTTTATTTCTTAACCTAGTGATTCCTCATCAAGAGGTTGTATTACAGAAGACAATTACAAAGGCAGTGAGGCTTTACAGATTTTATTGCATTTCCTTTAGTAAAGACAGATTCCTTCCTTTTCTAGTTGCCAAATCACTGTAGACTTTGAAGTTCAAGCATTATCTGCCAAACATTCAGAATACACAGGCTCAGATACATATCTCCATAAAACTAACGTTCTATTTTACACTCTGATATTCATAGGGAAAAAAATACAGACATTTTCAGAAATTTCTGTTTTTTCTATGGGGACCAACCACAGAAAAGCTCAGAAACTCGACGATTCCCTTGGACACTCTTTGCTCTTTGCAAAGGTGAGCACTCAAAAAGATAGCTCACGAATGAGCCCAAATTCTTTATGTCTTCAGCAAGACTTTTCTCTTTTTTTTTAGGGTTTTTTTGGCTGCATTTTCTTGTACTCCTAAGAAGTTTTGAAGATAAGAAAAAATAATAATAATAACTCCATATGCAATAGATAAGTGTCTGGGTTTGAAAAAATACTAGGGAATTTAAAATGTTTTTATGCTGTTAATATTAACATCAAATTACAATATTATGAACTTCTTACATAATATTCAGTGCTACAATAGAAAAGATACGGTGTTGTTGGAGAGGTCTATTATTATAAAAAAAGCACACGCAATGATATGCAGCAGTTCTGAACGCTACGATTTATTGGCCTTTATTCAGGATAAGACTGAAGTACATACCCACTAGGACAAAGCTTGAATGCTTTGCTGATTGGCACTTCATTAAATTTGAGGAAAAGTGTAGCCTATTTTTTTTTTCTGAATTCAAGGACTGTACTATGAAAATTATTTTCTTTTCCTTTAGCTGAATGGAGGAAAAAACAGGTAGAAGGTAAGATTTTCCTAGTTCATATAAACCATACATGAAAATATAAGCTTAATTTAGGCTACACAATCTATTCTAAAACGTACAAAGAAAAACATCTCTTAGTATCTTGTTCTCTTTTGCCTTCCTCTCCTTTTTGCTTCCAAATACAATGTTTCAGTTAGGAGTTCTTTAGAAACTACCACCAAAAAATCCTTTTGGGCTGGTGGTGATTTTGCAATGCCTTAGTTCCCCATCTGGTTCAGCCTTTTGTTCTTATCTCAGAGCAGAATCACTAAGGTAAATTTCAATGTCGTACTAACGCTCCCTGAGAGCGCTCTGATAGTGCATATGTGCATATGTGATAGTGCAAATGACACATCTTACACTGCAAATTTAAAGCTATGAGAACTGAAGGGATTTAATAGCATTCATCACCTATTTAGAGGCCTCTTTTCTGTTTGTTCCCTCTCTTTAAACTTCCTTTCAAAAATCTGTAAACCCATGCAGAATTGATGTATTGCAAATTTGCTCAGGAGTATATCCATTGTTTTAGGAAAGAAAGAGTTATTTTTCAAAGCACTCATCCAGAAACTTGGCTGAGAGAGGCTGGATCACCATGGTACTCCAGGTCCCTTAGGACACTTCCCTTTTGTTCCAGAAAAGACAAAACGCTAGAAAATATTTAATTAAAAACAAAACAAAAACCCCACCAAACCCCCAAACCCTACATATAGCAAAGAAAAGCAAATACACAGTGGAGTATTTTGCTTTTGTGAGTAATTATGTTCCTGAATTGGATACAACAAATATGCTGAAGAGAGCAACTGGATGCTTGACTAGCTCTGGGTGTCCTGAATTAATGTCTTATTTCACTTTGGGAGTACAGTTCTGAGACAAATCTTCTGATCATCCCCACTTACCAGTTAGATTCACACAGAGAGCAAGCTCTGAGTGCTCAGCCTCCACTCCTTTCAGATGAAACTAAACCAGAAGATGTGCTCCCACAGCATGCTCTTCCAAACGCTAAAATATTTGGTCCACAGCCTGTAAAGCTGTAAAGTAAAGTAAACTTGCCCTAAAATGCATATGGGTATGAATGTCAGATCCTTAGCACACATTCACTGGTGCTCTAAATGCTTCTGTAGTGCTGTACTGATTCCCATTACAAACCTTGCCATTATGGCCACATTAGGATACAGTTTGTGCACACAGTCATGAAATCTATTTGTGCAAATAAGAAAGACTTTTGCCTATGGCCATTCTGGGAAATCAGATTCAGTGAGTGCTCTTTCTCTGCAACAGTTATGCCCAGATGCTGCAGGTCAGTATTTAAAAGCATATGACAGAGAGACTATAGCTGAGACCAACAAAGGCATAAACTTTGGGACTTTTTAATCTCTTAAAATGAAAATTTTAAGACCATTTTTAAATTTGTGTATGAGGATATGTCTCACAGAAATTACTCTGCTGCGCTATTCAAAAGATGTCATCTTTGTCACAGTTTTCACTGTTATTATATTGGCAGGAGTAGCTGAATACTTACAACTATCTACAATTGCAAATTGATGAACCAACAACCCATTTGATTAAAAAGACTATTTGCAGAGCCATGTTCACAGAGCTCCCATATGCCTATAAAGGGAAAATCAGAGCAAATTACTGCAAACCTTGATCTAAATCTCCAGAAGCAATAAAATCCTTGTTTGTTGCCAAAACATGTGAACCCAGACATGGGGTACCTCAAGAACAGCATTCAGGACAAGCATATATTTATGAACACATGAGAATGATCAGAGAAAGCTGGATTAATTACTCTATGAAAGCAGCAGTGTCTCATTATGTAAAGAAAGCAGAGTTTGGCATAAACAAGCATTTCTGCTTACAAAGAAATGGAAGATTTATGTGTGAGTTGTTTCAAAAGTTCATGATAGTTGTATGTTATATTCCAGACATTTTTGTGAATACAAAAGTATAGCTGTGCTGGTCTTAAGAAAGAAAGAAGTAGGTAAAAAAATGGAGTCCAACATGTTCACTGTCTTTGGGAAGCACACAGGTAAGAACTAAAAATAGTTACTAATGAGAAAAGTTTTGTAAAAAGACTATTGCTCCTTGTGAAGAACAGAGATGGAAGACAGAACAGTATGACAGCATATCAATATGCACAGCTAATTAGGAAGAATTTTTAAGTCAGGAAAACGTCTTAAGAGTGAGAGGAGAAGTGTTGCTCTGCCGCAGAGTTCTCTCGGAGATGTAAAGCCCTAGATTTTTATGCAACAAATTATGAAGCAAGCAGTTAGCATACTGTAGAAATGAACCTGCATTTCTTGGAGGTTGAACAGGAAAGAATGTAATAGGTATTTTTCAATACAAATGTGTATTTTTCCTTGCAGAAATTAACTTTGTTAAATAGGCTTATAAATAGGTCTCTACCATGCTAGTATAGTGACGTGATCACTGTTCCAGAGCCAGAGCGGCAAAACTCAACAAAGACTATGGTGTAGAGTACAACCAGAAGGATAGTTTACAATAGAAGAAATACGGTTTAATGTGTCTGGCTTCTCCCTCTTTTTCAGAAGGATATGCTGAAATTATTTCAGAAAAACTATAAAATATGAAGAAAGATCAGAACACTGAAGTACATTTGTCCTGGTGTCAGCTGGAATAAAGTTAATTTTCTTCTTAGTAGCTGGTATAGTGCTGTGTTTTGGATTTAGGATGAGCATAATGTTGGTAACACACTGATGTTTTAGTTGTTGCTAAGCAGTGTTTATACCAAGTCAAGGACTTTTCGGGTTCTCATGCTGCCCTGCCAGCAGAGGCTGGGAGCGTACAAGAAGCTGGGAGGGGACGCAGCCAGGACAGCTGACCTATGTTAGCATCTTTGGAATATTCTTGTCTTTTTCCTCAGTGATGCTGTTGTATGGAAGCTGATCAAAGTAAAGAATAAACATAGGGTGATTACTGAAACCCTTGTGGCTTCAATGTTGGATTACAACACAATTTCAGTGGCAGACACTATATAAGAAACACTGTTGTATGCAAACAGCGATTTTTATCCAAAAGGAGATGAAGACTCCAAAGGAGTCCCCAGAGGTCTTCAAAGAAGAAACAATCTTTGTATTTTCAGACATACCAGATTTGTCTTTCTGATTACACTCTAAGGTTCATTTGATGTAGGCAGGTCCTACATTTGGTCCAGTAGTCTGTAAAATCTGTTATACAAAAGTCCAGTCAGACCCTCAGGCACCAGAAAGCACATCGAGTCTGCTCCCTTAGCCTTGCTAGCTGCCTTTGTCCTGCACCCCCTCAATTTATTTGGGCTTTGTTTACATGGAAGTCTGTGATAGGGAGTGTGTCACTTTACTGAAGTGATATTTAATAGATTAAAATGATTAAATGGCATTTTAGTGATGATGGCTTGGACAGCAGTGCATATATGGTGACTGCTCAGGATCAGGGTTTGGGAACAGAACTGGTAAAACAGCATGATTAAAAATGCTCCAAGGTGACTGGAATTATTAATTAAGGACTCACATTAAATTCAGCTTTCCCTGATACTGAAAAACATCAGTCTTTATGGAGCTTTTTTGTTTGGTGGGCTTGCAGCTTTTTTCTTGCAACACTTTGTCGCTTTTAGGTTGAATACTTGCACTACAATATCCTAAGTTCATAATGGCATTCTAGAAGAAGAGCTGTCAGAAAAGCTAGGGCCGCTTGCTAGCTCAACAGTATGTTTTGTCAAAAAGCCTTTTAGGAGTCTGTGGAAAACATTGCTTGTATCTGTTCTGCTAAGATCATAATTGTCTGTGTCCCACAATACTTTGTCCTTCAAGGGTCTTGTATGGTTAAGTCTGGGTGATGCATTTCCTCTTAAAACACAGCAATAGTCCAATAGTGGAGAAAAAAACTCCACCACTTTATCAAAGACACACCTAGAAGTAAGTATGACTTTTCAGAAATGCTGCAGAAGACTTAAGTGTAAAAATTGATTTAAACGTAATCATAAAACCCCCATATTCTTTATACTACACATTAATGATTAGCCAGTCAAAAACATTAGCCCTGTTTGCTCTGAAGAAAAAGTACAGATTACTTCTAATATCTTGGCAATGCTTTTTAAGTACCATGTTTCACCTATTTTGGCAATGCTTTTTAAGTGCCATGTTACACTGTGTGAAAATAAGTTTCACATCAACAAAACATTTATCGCAGATTCACCAGTACTGATTCTGTATTGGTGATTTATATGTTTATATGAGACTAATTAATTGTTGCCATCTCACCTTTCATAAATATATGTAGAGTTAAAACTTCATGAGATAATTTTTCAGGTGATGTTTCAATTGGCCATGCAATGATATTATTACCCCTGGAGGTATTTAAAAGACATGTAGACGTGGTGCTTAGGGACATGGCTTAGTGGTGGTCTTGGCAGCGTAAGGTTAACAGTTGGACTTGATGATCTTAAGTGTCTTTTCCAACCTAAATGATTCTATGATTCCATTGTCATAATGGCTTTGCAAAGGCAATAGTTCTAAATGCTGCTTTATGGAATTTCACTCTGACCAGAGCCCACAGTTAAGACTATTTGGTTCAATTAAAAAAAAAAAAACAAACAACAAAAAAAACAACAAACCAAATATTTTTCTCTTTGGATTCATTCCATGTGGAACATGTTTTGCTCATGAGGTGAGAGCAGCAGGATGACTGTGGATCACAGGAGGATCACCCCGTGCACTGTGACACAGCAGCCCTGCTGATGGGGTGCAGAGGCAGGTTGGAGCTCCCTGCTAAAACGCTGCACAGCTGAAGAAGCAGCATCAGAGCCTTTGCAGATGGAGTATCATGACATTGGCCACAGGAGTATTGCAGGAGCTGACTGTAATGCAGCTCCTCCACAGTGACCTCCACAAGGCTATTATACCCTACTTGGGGAAAAAAAAAAAAAAAAAAAGAATCATTCTTCATTCATGGAGCCTTTTAATCCCGATTCTCCAGATTTTCTATGTTCATTGTTTAAAATTGGTCACCCAGCACCAGCATATTTATAAAAACTGATTAATCACATCAATCTAGCTGTTGGCTTGTCTGTGATTCACAAGCTAGGAAATTAAACCTGGCATAGTGAGTAAAATTTGATTATTACTATTCCAATTGTTAATTGTATTTCACTTGTTATTTTCATACTGTCAAAAATATATTCCAGTTTGTAATTAGTTTAATAGCTTTTGCTTATTCCATCATATCAAGTTTCCTCTTATTTTTAAGGAATGTTTATATTTCCTAATCTGAAGACTATCATTTCATGATAGAATTATGATTACAATGCTGCTAATCCTTTCCAAGGAAGCGTTTAATTATTTGGAGTGAACTGCACCGAGTGTTCTGGAAGAAAAACTGAGGACAGAAAATACAGTATCACTTATCTGATATTTTGGCTTCAATATGGACTTCAGTTACTTATTTTGACCTGGATTTGTAAACAGTCCTACAGATACAAAACATGCCTGATCACACACAGCCTGGATATTCCACATGCAGAACGAGAAATTTAAATGTATAACCAGTTCCACACACATGTACGCTTCCTACATACATGTGCAGTCACTTAGCTCTAATCACATCAGTCTAAATCTACTTAGAAAATTACTTATCTTCTTGTGTTGCTTGTGCAAGCATAGAAAAATGCAGCTATAGATGTCCCTCACCTCAGTAGTCTGGATACATGATATGCACTTACCACCTATTTTCCCACATTTTTTTTCCACCTCAATACGAAGTGCAACTCTGTTACTTTAGGAGTAAATGTATTTTTCATACATATATAATGCAAAAGCAAAATATTAAGGTATTTTATGAAGTCCCATCTTTAAAATGTAAGTGAAATCGGACAGATTAAAAAAAATTATGTGAAAATATTGACAAATATTTCAGCTGTACAATATTAAAATTAATCCAGTGGAGTAGAATAAATTAGGATAGAGCTTCATTATTACTGTCTGATAATTATTTGTGAATGTTACATAATCTGATATGTACAGGTGCCCTTAATACTTTTTAAGTATTCATCCAGCACCTCTAGCAGTTAACATTTTTTATAAGGAAGGGCAATCTCAAAGATTAAGTACCTTTACAATGGTTTCATTTTGCTGAAAAGAAATACAGTCTATGCTACTGTATGTCAAATGTTCATACCCACTTAGGGTTCCAGTACTGGTGGCTTCTGAGTTACCTCAGTCCTGGAAAGTTCATCCATTTCTTCCCCTCCTGCTCTGTGAGCTGTTTCAATGAAAGATATTGCTTCACCTTATAAACTCACTTTCTCTCTATAAATAAACTTACAGGTACACACTGGATCTTCTTAATTTCCTTTGATGCCATGAACAGAAAATATATATATGAAAAGCTTTGGTTTGCAAATTTAGCTTTATCCTGGATTAAACTGGTTAAAAATAATTTTCAAGTGACCCCATTGCAAACACAAAGCCTTATCACCTAGCACACAAAGCAGCACAATCTTTCCTGAAAAAAAAATACAATTTTTATATAAGAAAGTAGCATTCATAGCACAGAACACAAATTATTGGAAATAATGCCAGTCAAACAAGTACAAAGGAACTCCTACCTTCTGCGTATTTAACTTTTGTGTCTTAAGCATCTCCTATGCAAATTCAATGGGTTCTCATGATCTCATGTAAACCCTGTTCTCTTAATGGTCCAGGAGCACAAATTCCATGAACTTTGAAGTCAAAAGATGTAAACCATCCAGCTTTTTGACATCCTACTTTGTGCCACACTCAGTCTTTACGAACCCATATAGCTCTGAAATCATGATTTTGAAAATTTTATTTTATGTGTTTATGGATAGATACCTTCTCATAGTTACATTGGGAAAAGAATGGGTGGATTTATCTTACCTAATTTTAACTGCTTCTAACTACCATTTAACTACTACTACTGCTACCAACCCCAGAAGTTAGCCCTGCAGTTAAAGCCAGTCATCTGGAATCATTGCAGAAGCCAAACACCTCCAAAGGAGTGATTTGTCACTGGCGGTTTCATACAGTTCTTTTGGGCTGAGATGAATCAGCCTCTGATGGTGGTGCATTTCAGACAACTGGTCTAAATTAGATGCCTAAGTTTCAGGTAACTGAACTTAGGTAAAATGAGGAGAACTTTAGTTCTCTTTAACTTAATACTACAAGATCTTGGTTGATAATATAAAACATGTCAGCTCTTCCAGTTGCTGAGGTTTCTGAATGTCAACAGTCCGAATTTATTTTGACCTTAGCATCTCTCACTGTCACATATTATAGACTGTTCAGATGAATGTGGTACTGTTCTACTCTTAAAATATTTTTCAAAACCATTTTGCCATAGGGATATATAACCAGTGTGGAAATTATCTTGTTTCCCCTAATATTTCTCTTCCAGTACAACCTAGCCTATTGTTTTAATTTAAACAAGGCTGATTGCTAACTAAAGTGTCTGTAATGACTCAATACTTATATCGCCACTTCATTTAACAGACAGTGCGTAGACTAGCAACTACTGTAAAAGAGCCTTCATAACAACTATTGGTACTGTTACCTACTCTGAAAGACACCTTGCATTAGATCATGTATTGCATCTAAACATTTAAAATCTCTGAAATGGTACTAGGGAACCTGGAAAAGAATCTAGCCAATATAGCATAAACACTTTACACATTGGTATTACATTTTAAAGTTTTTACCTCCATCATCTACAGTTTCATGTAAGACATTCAGTGCGCACACTGACATTCACATAGGTAGAATATGAATGTTTGCTAGACAATTCTTATTGTTTCATCTTATACATCAGATTACCCTGAACAGCATTTGCAAGGTGTAATGAATCAGAGAGACTGAAGTGATTGCATGGTTGGGACAGTAAGAGGAGGCAGGATCTGTGCAGATACCCCTGAAGTTACCATTAAACAAGTGTTTATCATCAAAGAGGCTGACAAATAAATGGAATGGGAAGGAAAATCAAAGCTAACTACTTCTATATGATCAGATGTAGAACTGACTTTTTAAGGGATGACTTTAATTGCTTAAATCTGCCCTTTTGGGCCCCTCAGCTTGGGCCTGTTGAGCTACAGGTTAAATATTGCTTTCTTGAGTTGAGGGTTTTGATGAAAACCATCTTGGCCTTTTTGCATATCCTGGAAGTTTTACAATGTTTTTGCTTTGTCCTGCATGGGCTCATTCAACTCCTGAGCAAAATGTTAGTGTTTCCTGCAGCACAAACCAACCATAAGGACTAGTTAATGGGTTTTTACACAGTGTTTGAGATACTGAGAAGCAGGGAAAAACCTACTCAGGTAGTTGCTATTGCTTACTGTAGGTAACTACCTATAAACTTAGCACAAGGTATTAAATACAACTTTTGAAGTTATCATCCAAAACTATTAGCAAACAATTTTACGGGAAAGAAACATTACAAAGAGAACAAAAGATAATCATTACTGACATCTTAGCAGCTATTTCTTGTTTTGCAGTTAGTGCACAAAGTGGCTAACAGCAGCCATCAATGCAAAATTGCCGAAAGCATTGTATTTTATAAATGATATCCTATAGGCTTGTTCAGAGTCTCAATAGGAGCTGAGCATTTTAACTGTATTGAGATAGGGCATCACAGAATGCACTTGTACAAGTAATTTAAAACAACTGGTTGTTTATAACTACCCATCTGAAGCTGTAGAAGTAGCTGTAGTCACTTAATGGTATTTATATTTAAGTGCACTTGTATAGATCCCTAGATTGTAGGTAGGGTTGGTTTAAAATGCAGGGTCTGAAATGCACTTTAAGTGGAGCAGTGAACGTCAATGAAATCTGAAAGGCTAAAACCATGCAAAAGGCCCTGCAGTTAGGCTGGGAGCGAGTGAGCAAAAGGGATGTTCTGCTTTCACACTTCTAGGCAAGATGCTAGCCGTTTACAGAATGGCTTCCCAGCTCCTTTCCTCTCTTGGAAGAGCAATGAACTCTACAAGGAGAATTCATGGCCAAGAGTAGATACAGAGCTGTGGAGGGTCTCCACTATTTTGGCTACCTCCAAAAGACTAGTGCCTCAACAGTACAAAGAAAAGAAGTGGCGTGACCTGAAGATACAAAACATACTCTGTATGGTCATTGTAAAAATGTGTTGAAACAATTTAACACACTGAATGAACACACTGCCTTGTAATTTAGTGTCCTGATCATGCTTTCCCTCCCACCTGGGAAGTGTAGGGGCACAACATAACACAGCAGAGCTCAGTCAACCTTTTGCCTGTATATTTTTCTCTGATACAAACATTCTGCAAATTAAAGTCCCTATTTGCATTGCAGCTTCATGCTAGAACAGCAGATCCTGACTGAGACTCCTATGTTTATATACTATATTTTATTCAGCCACTTTTGTCTGGTTTACAAATAATTTGTAAAAATTAACGTTAGTCACACTCCTAAAAATTGAATAGTTCAGATACAGAATTTGGAAAACTAAGCTATGAGACTTCTGAAAGGAGAGCTAGTCACTTAAGAATGTGTTTGTTTGTCATTTGGCTAAATCAGACCCAGACAATGCAAGTATCACCAGCTGGAAAGTATAACTATAATAATAATACATTTTAAAAAAAGAACTCTAGGGACATATATTTGAATATGCACTGGCCTCTATTGCCACTGAAATACTCAAATGAAACCTGTGGAACTAAATATCCATATAGGGTCATCCTGAAATTTGCAAGAGCATGGAGAAGCCTTCACTGAAAGAGTTCAATTTCTTTTGAAAGACAGTGTTGAAAACTCCAGCCAAGTTTTAAAATGGCTGGGCGAAACAGCCACAGTAATTTAATCTTTCTCCAGCATAAAAACTAGATGGCTTGTAATCCAGTATTACTGCATCTGGCCATATGTGCTGGATCATTAAAGGCAGCTAAATTAAACAGATAAGCAGGAAATCCAGACTGGCTTTAAAAATCTAAAGTGCAATCAGCTACTTCCACAAAGCTAGTATAAGTGGCCCAGAGCTCAGCAATCTGAACTATGAAAAATGTTGATGTATCGTACTCATAAATTGTGCTTCACAGAATGCTGGGACATGGGAATAAAATGTGTTGCTTGTAGGCTTGTGACTTTGGGAGAAGAAGTATTCTTATTCCATAATAAATATATATTTTTGAGTCAGCTCTTTAAAAGGCTAAATACATAAACAAGGAAATAGGGACCACTACTGAAAAAAATAGGGCAGTATGGACATGCAATAATAAAACCAATGGCAAAAGTACTGATGTGAGGTGAAAACTGAACTCTCACTTGTCTGGATCTAAAATTCTTGTAAGGGGATCATGCAAAACCTGAGCTTGTCACTTCTGAAAATCCAGTCATGCCTGCCCTACAAGAGAGTGGCCTGCAGCTTGAACCTGCCACAGCTGGGAACAGCCAGAATTTCCATAGTAGAGGAATTAGGTCCTCCCTGGGTCCTCAGAAAGTCAGGAACTCTCTAAGGCTTCAAATGCTGTTCCTGCATGCAAAGGTTTCTTAGGAGAGCTGAGTTACACAACAGCCTTTACAGGCTGATCCTGGGAATCAGCCACAGAGATCAGCCTGAAAATCTGAAGTTAGAGCTTGGTGAAAAAATTAAAAGTTCACCAAAAAAAAAAAAGTTTGCATCAACTTAAAATTTTGAAGCTGCTTCTTGGTGAAACTAATCCCTCTCCACTTCACTTTGGGCCCCATTCTCTTTCTCACCCAACTCTGGAAGGAATGTCTTGCTTTTTTTCTCTGTAGCCTCCAAAACGTCCTCAGAACTTGGAATACTGTTCTTATTTCAGGCCATGTCTGCAGTGACAGCCCATGAAGATATTTTACCAAATGGCTAAGCAGAGTCTTATATTATATTACAGTGTAGGGTATTCACAGAAATCAAGAAATATCAGCACTCTATTTTCCAGAGATCTTTTTTTAAGGATATTAATGGAAGAAAAATATCATTTAATGGAAGAAGCACTATTTTTACCTAATCTAAGGTACATTCATCCAGCTGACATATCTGGGTGATAGTTATCCAGAACGCGTGGTCTTGTTCAAATGGTCTGCTTGAAAGCAGAACAAAACCTCTAAATCTGAACCAAAAGTACACATTCTGAGGAAGAAACAGAAACCAAGCTGATTATTTAAAAGGCAGATGTTATATATTGATATTTTTAACTGATAGCTCTTTTTTTTGCCTGGAAGCAAGCCTGCCATTTTCATACAGTTTGTTGGGTGTTTTTTTTTAACGGTTTTATGCCACTGGGTAGTATGTACTGATGAAATGCAGTCAGAAGAGCTGTTTGTGTAACTGCACTTTCAGTGAAGCAGTTAAATCCTCTCCTTCAGCACTCGCTTGTTCTCACTCCCACATACTCTTATTCGTATGCAGTGTCTTATCTCTTGCTGTCTGGCCTGTGAATTATGTGTCTGCTTTTACGTTTTCTGCCAGTGGTTGCTCATCACTGGTTGGTCATTTTTCACCTCCTGAGATACAGTCATCACAGTTACCAGTTGTACTTCCATGATAGAAAATGAAAAGTATGTCCCTTCACTTCAATATTTAACCCTTGTTGGTGCTAAAAGAGGCTGAGGACCACTCTAGTCACAGTATGTTTTTTTTTTCTAACTGAGATCAATCTGAAGCTGAAAAATTAGGTAATGTTTCCTTAGTATTTTGTCACTAAAGTTACTGGAGGCAGCAGCAGTCCTGGCCTCTGTCCATGAAACACTGGGCCATAATATATCACTGTGGGGTTAAGTCTGCTCTTCCATGTTATAGCACATAGCAGGGCAAGAAGGGGAGAGACAAATTAAATGGAGATGCACACAAGCGTGCGCAAATCAGAGAACACTGCAGGGCAGCAAACGATTTCCTAAAAGGAGCAAGAGTGTCCTGGTTTCAGCTGGGATAGAGTTCAGTGTCGCCCCAGTAGCTGGTACAGTGCTGTGTTTTGAGTTCAGTAGGAGAAGAATGTTGATAACACTTTGATGTTTTCAGCTGCTGCTAAGTCATGTTTATACTAAGTCAAGGATTTTTCAGCTTCTCATGCCCAGCCAGCGAGAAGGCTGGAGGGGC
>JANZLQ010000029.1:21477943-21499721 GCA_026212715.1 Elanus axillaris | reverse complement strand
GAGTTTTACTTCTTTTCCCGATTTTCTCCCCCATCCCACTGTGTGGGGAGGAGTGGGTGAGCAGCTGAGTGGTCTTTAGTTGCTGGCTGGGGTTAAACCACGACGAAGAGGCACTTAATCAGAGGGACCATGTGAGTGGCAGGAATTACTTGCTCCCTAAACCAGGAGCAAGAGCATCTGGCTCCAACACCATCATTAAGCCATCATAGCTCCCCCTGCAAGCAGTGCAAAGAATCAGATGCTGGTGGAGTGACTTCCTGGTATTGCTGCCAAAAATAGTTCAAGGGCATGTGTGAATGGAGGAAAAAAACCAACAGGTTGCTTTTCAGACTGAATTACTGGCACAAAGATACATGCATTTTAATGAAAATCCTGCTCACAGAACAGAGTGTTCAAGAAATTCAAATGCCTATGGGATTTCCAGTAGCATATCTTAAGGGGATTCCTCTATTTATTGTGACTTTTATTAAGAAACTAATTGCTGACAAATTCATCACACATCATGTGCACAGATCTTCAATCATCTTTGGCTGTGTGGTTTTATACAGTGCTTTGATCTTGACAATATCAGAAAAGTCTCTAGAGATGCCAGTGATAGTAATACTTATGCAAATTGCTTGGCCCCAGCTGGATGTCAATGGAAGAAATACAAGTTAACACTTTGCTAGTAAAACACGACTATTCCTTACAAAGAAATAAACAGACTTAAATAATTATCCATTTATGAAGTGCTAAATCATGGACCCACATATTCCAGAAACCTTGCCAGGATATGTTTTCCATCCTGTTTTGTTTTTTTCAGCAGGCTTTAAGGGATTGATAGAAATGAGTACTTTCTCCAACTCACCAACTTTTTGGCAGCAGTTATTAGAAAAAGATTTATCACATGAAAACAAACCCATCTCCACTTAGGAAATTAGTTTGCCAGCCCCCTCCCTGCAGCAAGCCCCTGTCCCTCTGTGGTCTGACAGAGGTAGGACTTCAGCTTCAGAAGCGCGAAGCTCTCCAACCTGAACCATGCCCAGCCCAGAACGAGAGCGGTGGATATCTAAGCGGAGAGGAGGTGCTCACTGACAACAGTTGTACTGCTTATGGCTTCATCGCAATACCAGGAGAGCTGCAACCCAGCCAGACCCCAGGGGCAGAAACCCCTCCAGGATTTTCCCCTCTGGAGAAAAAGTCTTCTTTGCCCCGCCAGGGCACTAGCAACCCCCGAACACAGGTGAAGCTGAGCTGATCAGAGGAGTAATTACGTGGTCAAGTACCACAATGACGCTGCCCACACCTCAAGACAGCTCCAGCTTTTAGTAGGGCATGTGCTTGAAATCATCGTTCCTTGTTTCTAGTAGGCACTCAAGGAAGAACAGCACCTGCGGCAAGATTGGGAGAATGCCAGACAGGACAACACTTCTGAAATGTCTCCGGTTAAAATTTACTTTTGTGGCACAAAAGAAAAGAAGTAAAAAGTTGCTTTTCTACAGGCTTGAGCTAAGTCACAAGACATTTGGCAGTTTGTCTTCCAGGAGGGCTCCAGGAACATTGCTGACAGAAAATATAAAAGGCAACATATTCCCAACTATGGTTACAATCCCTGAAATGACGCACTGCCAGCAGTGATCTATAACCTCTGTATATTCAGTGTTTAAAGTGCCCTTTCTTTCATGAGAGCCAGAATTAGTGTGAGAATGTTAAGGCAAAGGCTGTCTGGTATGAATTAAAGCCATATGCAAACAACATTGTAGAAATGAATAAGCAAAAATTTATGTTCTTGTCTCCTGCAGTGTGCAGCCCTGTAAGTATACAACTCTGACCTTGTAAGCCTGAATATGTACTGGAAGGTCAGTTGAGTAAAACAACTGTTGTAGAGCATGGGACAGTACCTTCTACTGCTTCAAAATACAGTTGTGTAGCAAAATAGCGCTGCTGGTGGGACTCTGTTCTATAGAACCAAAACTAATAGCTGGGAGCAACCTGTGGACAAGGCACCTCAGGTTTTGCCCGACTGACCTCTGCTGCCAACACTCTTCTGACCAGTGACTCATTTTTTACTGTACAGAGAGAAAAGCATGCTAAATGAGGCATGCTCCTGGCAAGCAGACCTGCTTTAAAACCTAGGAATCTCGGGGTTTACAAAGCAAAAGTTTAGACAAAGCTGGGAATTTTAATATGGCCTGAAAGTTCCAGAGGGGACACATATGTGCCTCCTCTCCCATTCAGGACCTAAGAACATCTCCCATAGTCACAGTAAAAGGCCTTATTTCTTCACCTTTCAACTTTTTGGAGGACAGATAGGCCACTTTTTCAACAATGCATATTTACATTTTGTGACACTCTGATAAAGCAAGATGTTCCATTCTAGTTATCTCTGTCAAATACTCGAGAAGAACATCCTAAAATTTGAAAAGTTCTCCTCATTTGACACATAAATTTTCCTGAGGGCTGACAGATTTTTAGGACATGTCTTTTAAATGAGTACTCTATTGACAACTATCATCTTCTGCCATCTGCAATTTTGGAGGATGTGATTGAATCCAGTGCCCTTGAAGAGATGAAAAAAGGCTGCTTTTCTCTACCTCTGGAGACTGAAACCACTGAAAGTACATAGCTCTAATGCAAGAGCCAATCTCTATAATGAACATCTAGAAAAAATAACCCCAAGCCTTTCATCACTGAATATATTCTAGAACAAGCAAAACTAGTTTATTTTTCACTTGTTATTTTGACTTCACAAATATCACGGGTTCAAAAAGTGGAGCAGGTGGGAAAATGGAAAAATCAAGAGAAACCAAAGAGAAAAAAGTGACCAGAGGGAAAAAAAAAAGGTGATGGAACGTTCAGTTGTGCAAAAATCTAGAGAAAAGTGGAAACAACTTCTTCCCTACCCCAAAGGGCTGATTCCTGGTGCCTGGGTTTCCGTACCAGTGATGACCTTTCCAGCTTTGCAAGGGATGCTAACGCAGTCAGCCCTTGCCTTCCCTCGACAGTCACGGGGGGCGGGTGGTAACACAGCTCTGGAGGCAGGGGGGCTGCCTTAGCGTGGGAAAGCCCTCTTCTCCTCCCCAGGAATGCCTCTCCTAGCTGGAACCCCTCCGAAGGGTCCCATTCTGCCTCCACATCTGTTCCCACCACTGCTGGAAGACTCCCAAGTGCTTTGCTGGGGGCAGCTAGCAGGGTTTCGCCTCCAGGAGGTGAGCAAGGGGCAAAAGCTATTCCACGTGAATAAGGCATAATTTCAGGTAAACTCCTCTGTGCTGCTAGGTAAACAGCCTGGTTTATGCTGTGCAATTGCCTCGTATCTCCCTGTATGATAAGGCTTGTGACAGTCCGTTGGGACAGTGACCTGAGGTCTTTTCCAATGCACAATGTATAAGACAAACAAGGAACTGAAAGAGATTACATTTAATTTCCTAGCTGCTGCCAGAAATTGTGATCCAAGGTAAAAGACTATATGTGTGTGCATAGATATACACTTATGTATACTCCACGCTATAGGGAGCAGTCAGTATCTGGCGTACCCAGTAACTGCTGGTTCTGTTGCCTTTCAGGGGCAAAAGCACCAGAAAGGAGAAGGCTCTGAAGCATAATTTTGGTCTGAGGGATGTAATTACATACTTCGACTTTTTCAAGTCAGTAGCTTTCTAGCAAGTTTCAGAAGTGCTATAAGTTATGCCAAATCAACAGCATACAGTTGTGGACATACATGCTCCTCTGAAAACTGAAAGAAGCCCTTTTTCCTGGTACATTTGATGTGACCAAAATGCAAAAAGTAGTTGGTGCAAACTCTGCTAAACCACGCTCATTGCTACAGAGAACCTTTAAATGGTCTATTACTTTTCATTACCTAAAATTATAAGGTTAAAATCACTGATGTAATAGGTTATTTTTCAGTAATTAGGCAAATCCTTTTTCAGGCAATCACAGACGGTTTTGAATAAATTATTACTGCAAATGCTGTGTGTATGTGCATTTCTATTTCAATCTTTTTCATAGAAATTGACTTTTATAATTTCCTTTTTTAAAAAAGTACATCAGGAGTCATGAATACTCTCAAATGACATGAAGCTATCTTTTGTGTTTCAACTTTCACCTTTCAGCTACTCTTAAAAAGAGTAGAAAAAAACCTCTTGCACAATACTTAATTAAAGTGTGATGCTAATATTTAAAAACATAAACAGGAAAATATCCATTTCAGATTAAAATCCCACAGACTATTATAACTTTCTCTGATTCAAGAAACATAAAATAGCGTAACATAAAATTAATTTCGTGCTGCCAGATAAATCATTGTGTGCATGCTTACTTGCTACTGCATATCCTATTACTACAGTTAAGCAAATGTTCACTTAAACAAAGTATATGCCACATTATAAAAAAAAGTATGTACAAATGTGTGTATATGCATTATGGTGGCATTAGTCATAGCTCTATAATTAAAACTGGGGTGAATTTTGTATGAGAAGCAGGAATTCACCTAACCTTCAATACTCTGCAAAATTAATTTCAGCCTGCAAGCATCAGCCCCACAATCAAGAACTCTCAGGAGAACTTTGTATCAGGGATTCAGTTGGCCCATCATTTATTTTCACTTCATTAGAATATTTTTCTTAATTTGCAGTAGGGATCCAAAACAAACAGATATATTTCCAAACAAACAGATGAAGTAATTTTATACATCTTTACCAGCTATCACTTTTTGCTATATGCATCAGTAAAGATGGCTTTCTAGCTTAAGATTGTTTTCACTAATCATTAACAAATGTCATCCTACCTAAGATGTTATTCACTAAATACGTACTTTAGAGTTTTCTAGGGAATATTTATTGGGAAATTTATTTAAAGCCATGCTTTTTAATAACACTTATTAATATGTACATCAATGAATTCAAGACTAACACAGAATATTCTGCTTCAGTTTTTATTACCTTTTTAAACTTTTGCCTATTAGTCCTCTTTTATTCCTGAATATATTAAAGCAACCTATTGAGTCATTATTTATACATTCCAGAACAGCTTGTTTTCCCTTATCTTCTTTTGGATAAAAGCTTGTTTCCCTTACCCTTTTAATATTCAGTGGAGATTTTTTTTAATTTTACCTTAACTGTTCATTTCAAATTTTCAGATGACTTGTATTCAGTGTTATTACCTGTATTCAGTTTTCAGATACTTTTATGCCATGCAGTCAAACAGTTTCTGATTGTATCGATGCCATTGGCAGGTATTGAAGTCCCATTTGTTATCACAATGATCATTATTAGTTTGTACTATTCCTGTGAAAATTCCTGGAAGAAGCCCAGATTCTTTTGTTCCTAAACACAGAGAAAAGAGAGGGGCTTTTCTGCTGTAGATCAACAGTAGTTTCTGAAGAGTCACCAGTTTCAGTGTACAGACAAGATATTCTCTTCAACTCCCTTTCAGCCTTACTTTTTGTGGTTCTGCATCTCATTTTATGTAGGTATGTATATACATGTTCATAAATAATATATACAGACATTTCTTGGTATTTGGTTGTTACTGTCATATAAAGAAGATTATTTTACTTCAAATCCTGAATCTCTCTT
Organism: Elanus axillaris; assembly: GCA_026212715.1. NCBI lineage: Eukaryota > Metazoa > Chordata > Aves > Accipitriformes > Accipitridae > Elanus > Elanus axillaris. Next base: position 21,494,163 of record JANZLQ010000029.1, on the reverse strand, counting down.
ATTCCATATAACCATACATCTCTATACTGCAACACAACTGTGTGTTAGTAAGTCTGTTTCCCTGGAAGGTAAACTGAGATAAATATTTTTTAATAATTCATCTATTTTTACACAGTAATGATGTTTTCACTATCAAATAATTTGCTTGTGGTAAGCTAACCATACAGGCTCTGAACAGTCAGTTTCTAAATTCTAACTGATAAAAGGCAATTTACACCATACCCAGGCACCACCATGAAATCTATTTGCAACAATATATATTTACTTCCTTTAGGAAATGTAAATCTTTAGCTATATATGCTCTTTGCAAATCCATACCGCCACAGGATTATGTACAGAAACACATCTTATTCTAGCAATGGGATACACTGGTGGCTCTGATGTAAGGCTCCAAACGGTTCTACCAAGGAAGTCTGCTCAAAATTTACATTGCAGTTACACTGGCCTTCCACTAGATGCCAATATATTACAGAAGATATTATCAAGTCATACCAATTCAAGAATAAGGAGAATAACGTAATTTTTTTCATATATGCCCTTGGCCTGAACAGGATTAGAACTTCTACAGTTAACACTCCATCAGATTTGTATTAGATGACAGTCCTTGCCACAGTCTTAACTGGAGTCCATTCTGACCAAAAGTAATTTAAAGATTCTCTAAATTAAGTAAGTCTGGGTCTGTAAATTCAGCAGACACCTAACCAGACGATGCTCTGGAGCCTTCTGAACACCATCGGTTTGCTTAGCAAGCCTGGGCAGAACAGGCACAGGCAATCATGTTTCCATTCTGCCCAAATTTTGGGTACCATTTGCTCTGGTGGGATCACCGGTGTGCCTTGCAAATCATGAACCCTATCCATCATACAGATAACCAGTGAATTGATGTTTGCCCAACACTATCCACGTGCAGCATCACTGAGGGAACCTAAGACTTTATATATATATATATAATATATATATATTTCATACTTAGCGTGAAATATATTGTGGCAGTGATTACAGGCTTTGGTTCCACAATATTTCATTGTATTGGAAACTCCTAATTTAAGTACAACTCATAACCTTTCCTGAGGAGCCTACACACATGAAAGAAAGACTGACAATACCCCTTAGCAACTTGAAGCCTCCTGTTTGTCTTACAAAACCATGGTGCTGCCCTGTTCTACAAACCGGATTTTAATTCTGCTACGTGACTGGCAATAAACAGGTTGGGAACTACACTTTTGTTACAGACCAACCTCTGAAAGCTATGATTGAACCTTTACCTTGGCTATGTCTGAAGACTTTAAAGAACACAGTGCATGGCAAAGGCTCCAAAATATTTGCCTGCCGATTGCCATTGCTTGGGGAGGTTACGCTGATACTGTCTCACCACCAGGACATTAGCACTTCACAGCACTCTGCAATATTCCGCTGCCGCATTCTCAGCCTCGGACTCTGCCTAGTTTGTTTTCTCTGGCTGGCTGTGGCAGGGGCTGGCAGTGCCCAGGCTCCCGCAGCAGCAGCAGCTCCCCAGTTGCTGGTGACCGGGAGCAGCATGGGGGGAGTGGGGAGAACCACGCGCTGCACGACCTCTCTTCAGGGGAAGGGACCGCGCGTCCCACCTACCCCATCCCCAGCCTGGTGCCAACAGAGAAGTCACAACGTGTGAACTAGAGTGAAATCCCAGTTACAGGACCCGTGACACATGGGATGCTCTGCAGACATCAGAATGATCTGTACCAAAATGCTTTTAACTTAAGTTGCTTAACTGGGGTTACTTTTAACTCTACATTTTGGTTTCATAGAAGAATGCACTGTTTAGTTAGAGTTCAAAGTCAGCATGGGAGAGCTAGGCTACCTTCCCTCTTTGTATTCTGCTCACTATCCACCGTCCTGGGTATTTAGGCATTGCAATTTCATTTTTATAATGATTCAGCTACTTTCTTGGGAGTTTACGATGTCTTATATAGCAATGTTCTTCTCCCCCCCCCCCCTTCAGTTTTAGCTGAGTTTCATTGGAATTCCTTTGAATGAGAGCACTGCATAACACAAATGAAGTGACATTCTCATTAACACTTTTTAAAATAATAACTTTTTGCAGCCATAGCATTTTGACTGGCTTTATAAAGAGAAGTTTTAACAAACAAAAGAGAAAATCTGTAGTCAGACTGTAATCAGACTGTAATCTTGTAAAACTGTAATCTTGTAAGGAAAACCAAGGAAGAGACAAGCTGCTAACAGGCATTTACTACTCTGGAAGTCGTCTCTCTCCTTGTATAAAGTCAGGATGCCTTTTTTATATGACATGTATTTTCTTTTTCTTTATATAAATATGTACCGCACTGAGTTTGGGGGTCCTAAATTTCATAGATTAATCACCTATCATGCAGTACAATCGTTTGCATTTACATAGTGAGCTGCTATAGTACTATTGTCTGTACTGTGATTACACCTATATCCATCAGAGATTCCTAATTTTCACTATTCAGTTTAGCAAATATTTATTATCTATGACTATTTTTGATACCCAGATATGCAATGAGAACCAGAAAAGCTTTTTGCAAAAGCAGACAAAAAACTTGCTTAAGATTTTTTAAATGTAATACAATGATTAACAGAGCTCTGTGCAATATAGAGCAGACATGGACATTGCTGTAGTATAATAATGAGAATAAGAAATTTGGGATTATGTGCACAGTGAGAAAAATACATATCAAAAGAAAAACAGTAAATATTTTAAACTAAAAGATTACTTTGAAACACTAACAGACTGCCAGTTTATTGGATTAAACTAATTGCAGTAGAGTTATTTTATAGTTTCTGTAAATGAGACGTTCTATGTAAGCATGCCTTTAGCCTTAGAGAAACAACAGCCCTAAGGCTGCATTTCACTTAGTGGGATAACAGATGACTTAAACATCCTCCTTCACTACCCTTAACTGTTGAGTAGGATAGTTTCCTGTCTGGCATAAAAAAAAACTTCTTTCCCCGTGGATCTGTTCTTTCATAAAGGTCAGCACAGCCTCTGCTTTGCCTTTGTCACTTAAAACAAAAAAGAAGTCAGTAAGTATACTGGTATAGTCTCTAACCCTTGAGTTCCTAGGGGGTTTTATTGCCCTTGTTTTTTAAAGAAATATGCTGAATATATTGGCTTTAAATAAAAAAAAAAGAGAGAAAGAGAGAGAGATTTCTCATTGAAAAGGTTTGCTTTATGATTTTGTAATATTTATATAAAAGCAATCTTCCAGAAAAAACCATATTGGTATTTGGCAAGTATTTCTTCCCTTACGAGCCAGAAAGTTATTTTTACTTAACAATTAAGGCACTTGCTAAGGTGCTTCTTCAAAGATATTTCTTCCCACTCAACTATTTTGTCATATGACTGCTAACATCAAAAAGAGAATAATGGTACTGCGCTGACTCTTAAGGGATGTTTTCAATAAAACAAGCTGGCTGAAGAAAAATCTGAGTGCAGTTTCAATTGTTGGGCACTAGGTATTTTAAATGCATTTTGGTGCTATACAATGTTCCATTTGTTTGCATTAGCTGTTAATATTAGCCTTGACTATAAGTTTTAGCCACAAATTACTTTGTGCCTGAGCTCTCTAGTGATGCACTTTGTATTTTTAAGAATCCATCATGATTTATACAGCATGCAAAGCTAACAGAGAAGCCTGAATTATAACCTTGCTCAGTGTAATTTGAAGGGGCACTGTAAGCCACATGCAAACGTCAATATTATTCTCTGTATGCAAATATTGCCTTTGTTTGCATAATCCTCAAGAGTGTCATGTTTCAGTATTTGGCTGCTTCTGCCAGACCAAAGGGCAAAGTGGTGGAGAAACCAGCAGTAATGTATATTATGAGAAGCCTTTGAACAAAAAAAGCTTTTTGGCCTTGGCATAACCAAAGTTACCAAATTTAGTGTTTGGTTATGAATAGGTCAATTTTACATATGTCAAGTGAAGTTTTCAGGAGTCAAACAAATGCGATATTGCCTAGCGCTTCACCCTCCTCCCACAGCCCCCATTACCTTCAGGCCAAGTAAGAGGATGACACACTCACAATTCCACCCTAGGGCACGATACAGCAAATCTTTGCACATCCACACACATGCACACACCTCCCCCCAAATAAATAAAAATACTACTTTTCAACCCAGAACATATCACCTGCCTTCAGCCAAATTTTTTCTTTCATTCTTTTGACCAGCCATTGGGTCCATCAGACACCAGGCTCAGCCGCAAGACTGACTGCACACCCAGGCAAACCCAGTGTGGATCCTAGCGGCGAGGCAGCTTTCTCTGCACACCAGCCTAAGTACCAACCAGGTATTGTGCACAGTAATCAAGGCGTTTTGCCTCCTGAGTGAACTGTGAGTGTTGTACTTCTCTCTTCCACACACAGGTACATGCCAAATCCTGAAATCCTTCCACTTCATGCCCAAAGAAGGATGGGTTTTGGTTTGTAACATGCCGTGATGCAATAAACAATAGTTTTCACTGCAAAAATGAGACTGTTCTTGCTTAATACTGGTGACTTGAAAACAAAGTTACTTCTATACTTCACCCATTTAAAAGTTTTCCAGAATTTCTCATATTCTTTATGTAGCTACAGGTTTTCATACTTGCAGACCTCTGCCTTTGATGTTGGATGCTTCTCCAACCCAGGAATCTCCCTGGAAAGGCTTCTTCAGGCCTCCCTCTGCATACACCCGTGCTCAGTTAGCTCCATGTTTCCAGCATAGGATCCAGTTTAAGCTTCATGTGTTCAACCAGCAGTTCCAGCTGACCTTAAGGGACACTTACTTGCCAGAGGACCTTTTTTAGGTGTAGTGTTTTTTAGTACACCTGACTTCCTTCAGACCAGTTATTTTTTATTGCAGTTGATTTCAAAACTCCAAGTCATTCCAAAATCCATTATCATCTACTAACCAATTTTATAAGCCTGGGTTTTTTTCCCATGTTGTACACGTAGTCCGAGAAGAAGGTTCCAGTTAGCGGCTTTGTTGTTTCATTTGTGTTTAAGTCAGTAGGAAGTACAGCTTTACACATCCAGCTCAATGATACAAAAACTATTCTTACTTTTTATTGCACAGCAAGATGCTGCATACTTTATTTCCAGTTTGACCCCCCCAGCTTATTGCCTCAGATATGCAGCACAACAAACTACACTTGCAGATAAGGAACCGCATTTTTTGCTAATTATCCCAACAGGGGTAATAGCAGTGAGACACTTGCATCTCTGCACTGCCATAGCAGAATTTCTTTGCATTGCTAGGAATTCCTTGGCACAGTACACATGGACTATATAGAAAAAAAAGAAAAGGAGGAGGTGGTGGCGATAGCAGTTTGAGGGGATGAGAGCAGCCATTCCCTGGCGGGGGTGGCTTGGCTGCTCTGGAGTGAGGGTGGGCAAAGCCCGTACAGAAGCAGCTCGTTTCGTACGGCGTTTGAGCTAAAACATTGGCTTTGTCAAAAGATAATGTAAGCGCTTCTGGTCGAGTTTAGGCTGTATAATTTGACAGGCTTTATTGCTCGTATTTTAAAGACAGTTCTAGCTCCCTCTCGTGGCCGATTTGCCACAGGCAACGTTTTCCCTACGAACCGGACGTTCTGGTCACACATTTATATATTCCTGGCCCTAAAGTTTATATACTAATAAGATAAACTCTTTTTTTTAAAGAGATTAAAAGGATCTCACACTCTAATTTCTGAAAAAAATAGTTCCTTTACCTGCACTATCTTCCTACACTAAACCACCACATTCATCAGCACAATACTCCATCTCTTCATCAGACTTCAGCAAAGCTTCACAAGGCTCCTTTCTCTCCTCAGCGCTTCTCCAGCTCTCTCTGTGTGATACCCATCTTGCCAGCCGACCTCTAGCTCCTGCTTGCACCGTAGCTGAAGATGGAAGATGCTTTTCTTGCCACAGCTCTCCCCTGGCACTCAGTATTCCACCAACTGACGACTACCTCTAGCAAAAACTGAACCAACTGAGCTCTTTCGAAGACAGTATTTATACTTCATTCCTAGGGTTGTTTTCTGAGCTGTTTCAATTTTTTTTTACAGTATCTCTTTCACAGCATTGATATAAAAAGTGGAACTGCAATCCGGTAAGAGAATAGCTGATGCCAAATACAGAAGTAATACCCGTTTTCCCTGTTCTTCCTTCATATTTTGATTCAGCTCTCCATGGATGCATAAAATACAAAGATGACATCATCTTACTAAGTGCTCAAGTGTATTTGATGGTCCTTCATGATATGAAGTCCATTCTTTCCTTCATTAAACAGAAGAAAAAGCAAAGTGAAACAAGAACCAGGGGGAAAAAAAAGCATCATCTACACTTAAATCCTTACAAGATGTTCCCACATTGTGTATGACTGGTGAGAAAGCAGCTTGCTGTTGCATTTTCACCTGAAGTTTTCTGTGTGCTATTTATATAAGGGTATTAATTGATATGGCATATCAAAATGAGCAAAAGGTCAGAATTCCATCACGTGTCATGTTCATCACTGCACTTAAAGTACAGACCACACTCAGGAGGTCAATATTTTTGTACAAAAACTATTTTTTAAAAAGGAAGTTGTACAGCCTTATAGATACAAAAAGAAAAGTGATTGCATAACAGTAGTGTTCTGTAGCACTTAAAATGCCATTCACTACTCCCGCTGTTCATTGATAAACTAAACCAAGTAATTTTTATACGTTGTGTTTTATTTTTGTCTATATAGTGGTAACAGATGCAACTGATATGTAAAAAAAAAAAAATCACCCACAAGACTGTCATAAGGGAGGTGGATGGTTTCACACAGAAGCATCCCTTAGAAAAGGGTTACTTGCATTTTTCCCAGACTCCACTGGCCTCCACTGAAGCACTGAAATTGTTCTAGCACAGCAAAATGTTGAATTTCAACTCCATGGCTGCAAAGAGAACAAATACAACAGCTGCTCCCTAGGAAAATGCAACCAAAATAAATAATCCGGATGCTCCTGGAAAAACAGTGGATGTCTCCTATGCCTCCCACCTGTACTCTGTGACCGAGTATGTCTATGTAATCCCAATCGAATTCACAGCAGGGTACTTGACTCTCCCAGGTTCAACTGTTTGGATAGCCTAATCTTTGCTAACTGTGTGAACACTCATGCCAGCATTAAGGCAAATAATAATAACGCTGAGTACAATCTTGAGCGAATTTAATAATCTTGATTTGAAACTTCTGTACTAGTGAAATCTGACAGAAACAATAAACATATTTTGAAAATTCATGTTCCTCATAAATTGAAGATGATATGGTGGCAATATATCTTCTCTTACATTCCTCATGTGTCTTATTTTCATTTCAATTTTCAGAAAAATAATGACTCCTTGTAAAGAATATAATTTTCAATATCATCAATCAGCGGAAGTGTAAATGAAGCTTAGTAAATAAGGACAACATACTTTCATTACAGTTCTTGTGACTGGTCTTTGAAATGCCTTATTTCGGTATTTTGAGGCAACGCACAATCAGCAAATTCACATCCACCAGGAATTTACCCTCCTACTCAGATGACCTGGAAGAACTAAGTGGCAAACACTGATTCTGCCAGTGTCGGTGGTGCTCAGCCAGCCAGAGCAAAGACGACTTGCACAATTGTTTTTTTTTTCTGCAGCAAAAATATTTTTTAAACTGTATTACAGGGTAAAAAAAACAAACCAAAACAAAACAAAAACCCAAGCATGCCTCCTTATCCTATCCTTGAATATAAACACAAAGTACATAATGCAAATTGTTCCACACATTAACTGAAATTTGCAAGAGGCTTACAGGAATGCCAAAACCTAGCTACATGTCTTGTTAAAACCTCCAAAACTCTGATAAAATCATAACTTCAGGCTTGTTACCATCATTACAGGCCAAGATAATATTTTATTTGTACACAAGTAACCAAATTATATCTTAACTGCTTGTCACTAGGCAACCATTGATTTTAAAATGAGTGATCAATTCTTGGGGACAAAGAATAAGGTAAATATAACCAGGAGTTACCACTTAGCCATTTAAATAATCATTAAAACCAAGGAATCACTCTTTTCGCTCCCCAGAAAATGACTCTTTTTGACTCACAGCTCCAAAGAATCACAGCAAGTATATTTATGCAGTTCTGCTAAATCAATCCCTGCTTTTAATTATGTAGGGGATATAAAAATGTTTGTATCAAAAAAAGAAAATGAAAGTGAGTATGAGGGACAGACTTTATTGTATTGTAAATCTTTTCTAAAGCTCAGGACTGAAAGGTACTATTGGGCCATTTTACCATGTCTCCTACAGTCTCCTAGCAAGAGTATTTTGCATATTGTTACTACACTTTTTTTTTTCCGGTCTCTTCTTATCTCTGCCACAACATAACCTGAACACTTCTTCTGGTGGAAACTGCTTGAGAAATGTGTTTTCTCCCTTGGTTAGCAGTCATCTTCCAGCATCCAGCCTGAAGTTCTTTGTAACATATTTACATGCATTTGTTCTGGCATCAATCACCCATTAGTTTATCTAGCTCTTTCCCGTTGTGCTCAGTCTCTAGATTTACCTATGAGTAACAACCCCATACTCTGTCTTTAGTAGGCAAAATACTCCACCCTGTTAGCTTCCTTTTGCACTAGAGTTTCGCTGCTCCCTAATAATCAAGTGTCTGCATCAGTTCTTGTCAACTGTTATTTTTCTTGAATATGCTTCCATCCCCTTCTTCCAGATCTGTATTTGAACAGCACCTTACCACTAATATTTCCTCTCTTCATGGGAAATATCTGTCCTGATGACCTGCCAACTATATCTGCCTAGAAGTGAGAAAGACATCTGGCACAATTATTCCTTAAAATAAGCCATACAAGGTGGCAAGGAAACAAAACCAAACAGTCCTTCTACAGAACCCTTCAGACATCTGTACCAGTGAAAGAAATGTAGCAAACTGAATCGAAGATCCTGAACATGTTAAATATTAAGTGCGATGACCTATGCCAATTAGAGTAACTAAGAATGGATGGGGTAGTTCGTGCAGGCTGGATGTGCAGCAGAGTAAGCTTGGTGAGGAAGACCACTGGTGTGGAGGAAGAGACGTGCTGTTACCTTGTGCCGGGGGAGCTCCCCCTTGACACAGGGGCAGTGGAAGATGTTATCCTGGAAGTGACCCGTTGAAGGTGAGGAGCCCCAGCACCCTGTCAGAAAAGTCAACCATATAGTTGTTCAAAAATGTCTCCTAGTGTTGGGAAAGAAAAGAAAGAAAAGTAAAATTCTATTAATGATTGGGGGTGTGGGGGTGTGTGCAGGGAGTGGTTTGGCAGAGAAGGTGAAGAAAGGAGTGAAAGAAGGAGACTTCCAATGGTCAGCAGTGCTTCTAGGAGAATCAGCTGTGCATACATAGGCAGGCCAAGTAGCAGAATCATTACATGCTATTTTAGCACTTCTAGGAAAAGAAGAGGAAGAAGAACAGTGGACACCAAGGCAGAAAAAATCAGTGTCAAGGAACTAATTATATTTGACTGGCAGAAAAGTAGTACACTTCAGAGAAAAAAATAAAGCAATTGCATCATCTCAAAGAAAGAATGAGGAAACTTAAAAAGAAATCAGTTTGACAAAGTGGTGTGTCCTCTGTTAGCTGAACTCAAGAAGAAAGTATACAACAGGAAATGAATGAGGAGAAAAAAAATTTTGAAGCATGAAGGACTGAATGAGGCTGTCCAAGGCACAAAGGCAGATCCAACAGGCAAATGTCATACAGGACAGAAGAAAACTCTCTGTCCACACATACCCACACATATTGTAAGGGGAAAAGCACAAAAAGAGATGGTACAGAAAAAGGCAATGTTTATTCATTGTCTGCTTTAGAGTCACTTTCCCAAGTTTGTATTTTGCTTTTGTATTGGCTTACTCCTACCAGCTGCAGCTCTTTCACATCTTCCTGTTGAAATGCTTATTTCTCTTCTCCTGTCCTCCAAATTACCTTAGCTCATCAAGGTCATTTTCAATATTTATCCTGTCCTCCAGCATGCATTATATCCCTTACAGTTAGTTCCATGGCACATGAGAACTCAGTAACACACTCTCCATCACCTAAGCAAAACATGGGTTAGTGTGCAACACAAACCAGACCCTTGCAAGACCCCACCCAATATGTATTCTACTTCTTTGACAGTATTCTCAGTGGCAAGCTTGTTTGAAATCTGAATTCTAAGTCTTGCACCCAGCTATTTACACATTCCCTTTGCCATATTTCTCTAGCTTATTTACTGTATGAGCATGTCATAATAACAGTACCAAAAGCCCTAATAATGCCTAGATTGAATTTACTTTTTCCTCTCTGTCTTACCCTATCAAAGAAAGAAATAATGGCTCGACACTACTTGTTGATTATAATTCATCTCATCTTGATCTTTCAAGTACCTACATGTATTTGGGATTTTATTCCAGAATTTATCTGGAGATTGGAGTTAATTGACTGGTCTACACCCACCCCTTCTCTTCCTCCTTCCCTCCCCCCTCTTCCCTACTACAAGTAAGTACCACATCTGTTGTCTCAGCACTTTCCCTGTCTTCCAAGTCTGCAGACAGTGCAAGGAGCTCTGCTTTTCAAAGAATTTCAAACAATTGTAATTTGGGGGTGCCTAAAATGTTGGCTGACACAACATCCTGCCTCTTCATTGCTGCTATAAATTGGATTACTGGAGAAGGGCAATAGCTCATAATAGTATAATTTACAGACCTGCCTCCCTACAAAGGTTATTTCCAAATAGCTCAGGATCAGAGACAAACAATCAACCCACTGTTGAAATTAAGAGTGTTGGTATAAAGTCGAGAAGTTTGCACTTCACATACAGTAAAAAATTACAGGAATATGTTAAAATAATAAATAAAAATTCTGTTTATCTTTTATGTCAGTGTGTATCAGATAACCTAGTTTACAAAAAATGGAAAGAAAGAAGACTGTGAACAGGAATTGAAAAAGATTAATATAGTACAATATTGACGCTAATGAAGGTCATAAAAAAAAGACATGGATACTATATAATTTATTTCATGGCATATTTTTGTTTTCTCTCCTCATTTCTGCATGAAAGTACTTGATTAGGCAGATACTTCTAACCACTACATTCCCAAAAGTAGATCACAAGGTAGCCTGAGAGAGTCTTGGCTGAAATCAAAGACAAGAAAGAAGTCCATATCTCATAACAGATGCCTAGTCTTTGACATTTAAAATATTCTTTCTCCATGCTTGCTGATTCATTTCTTGACTCTCTTTCCTGCAAGTCTTAGCTACTCAGTGTCACACCCTTCACTCGTATGTCTTTTGAGGAAGAACGTAACTTTTACCCAGTGCTGACAGCTTGTCATCTTTCTCCCAAGAATTCATACTGAGAGACACTGATCTTGCAGTATGTCCAAGATTGAAAGAATCTGCTTTTGGGTTTTGCTTAACAAGCTAAAATCTATAAACAACTCTGGTACATGAGGTTGCACTGAAGTACTGAAATCCATTTTTATTTATGCCTCTTTCTTCTCAGTGCAATTCTCTATTTTTTAATCCTTTATTTAAAGGAAGCTTGTTAGAGAAATCCTTTCCTGTTTGAGACGAACTTGGAGGATTAGATCTCAGGGTCAGAAGGACAAGGACCCATCCTCCCACAGCCCAAGCATCCCTACCTGGAACCTTGTTTTGCAAAGTTGGCACAATACACAGAACTCGAGCGGGGTTATGCTACTTTTCAAGTTACTTGTAACAGCAGTGTTTGACCTCCTCTCGGGAGATAGTTCCCTGGAGTAATTTTGCTCTTCCTCCTTCCTCTTTCTTTCTCCAGTGACGCGCTCAGAAAAGAAGGGCTAGCCTACAGAAGCTCTGGGTTTATATCGTCACCAGCTGTTAAGCCTGAAGAGTTGTTAAACAATTCCACATCATTCAGACATGGCTATACCCAAAATCATGACAATAGAGACAAAAACTCAGCACCTTGGAGTTTTACTCATATAAAACAATCCTCACTAATGAGGTTGGGGAAAAATCTATTTAAAATATATCTCATGTATTACACCACCACGATGCGATGTCATATCTCTGGAGAGGATGAAGTCTAATAAAAAAAAAATAATCCTGAGAGTAGAGCGGATATGCAGAAGAGCAAATAAAATCATATAAAATTAATCATTTGTTTAAGTTTCTTTAGTTGCTTTTTTTATTGAAAAGGGAGCCTTGGGTGGCTGTAATTTTATTGCAGGAGGCATTACCCTTATTTAATATTAGAATGGAAGTTCTTAAATGCTTTTATCACGGGGCTGTATCTCAACAGATATACAGAGCTCACTACTTCCAGTTGCAGTCACAGAAGATCTGTATCTACCCTGCAGAACTGCGTGAGATGATACCATCCTGTAAGCACTTAGTGTCTGGAGCATCGCCTGCTCAGCATGATCAGCCAGCTGTCTTAAGGCCACCAACAAGTGTTCTGCAGACCAGCAATTCCAAAACCCTTCAATGAACAAATATTTAGAGCATTCATGTCTGCAAAAATGTTTTCTTATTACATTTTTCAAACCCACAGAATAACATTCAGAGAGACATAAAGGCGGCAAAAGGGCTCCAGAAAAACACCATTTCAACAGCAGTACTCCTTTAAAGCTCTGCAAAACTCTCACAATGCATGCTCATACAAACTCATACATGCTCATAAATGTAATCTATCATAATTTGTCAGGGCAACACAAACCTGGGGACAAAACTGTGAGCACGCTATAGTGTCATTCACTTCTGACCTTTCCTGTTTAGAAAAGGGCAAACAAGTTCTCATTCTGCTCCATTAGGAAAAACCATCATGATGAATCATACAGCTCTGTTAGGACACTTCAGACATACCCCTAAGCCCTGCTCCTGCGTGGAGTGGTGGTAGTACAGCATCACATACAGAAAAACCCCACCCATAAAGGCATAGGCACCAAACCACGCTTGGTTTTCCCCAGCTTTGCCTATCAAGTTGGCTGCAAACTGCAAGGTTTCGTAATTCTTTCTCTCATGTTGATTTCTTGACGTACAACGAAGTGCAAGTTTGTATTAAAGCCACTCCTTCAGTCAAGGCATTGGGTTTCTTCCACCCAGCTGCTAATTTTCTCAGAACATGGAGGAACTGCATATCTTCGTGATTGTTGACTTGTTCCTCATGCCAACCAAGGAAACCAGCATTTTGGGATAAGAAGGTACAAATACAGTGAAAGCATTGCTGAAAAGACAGTCTTAGGCTAAGGAGAGGATGCTGCAGTGACAATGTAGTGAGTAGGGAAGGACTCCTTGAACTAAATGTATTTGCTTACAAGCCAAGTACTAACTGGTTCTAAATAAGCTCTCTTCTACTAAAGTACTGACAACAATTAAATATTTCCAAAATTGGTTTAAGCTGATTATAGTTCTAAGGTTTGGAAATCTTGGTTCTGACAATCTTATTTATCCTATTGAGCCTTTGAAATTTTTTTCTCCTGGCCACATGAACTAATATCTTATTTATTTCTGGTGGAGAAAAGGGTTGATAACGGGGGTTGCCTAATTCTTCTATAACCCTCTTACTAAAAAGGAAGAAGCTCTAAGGGAAAAAAGTAAGTATTACAGATGTTTTATAGTCTGAGACTAGACACAAAATATTACTAGCACTCTGGAAGTTTTGTTTGCATATTGGTAATGGGTTTAAAACCAACTGTAGAATAACTTAAAAATACATTATATATATAAAATCCAAAACAGGATTCTATTAAATCAGAAAGTAAAACCTGTGCTTTTTAAAAGACACTGAAGGACACCTTTGTGATATTCAGACAGTAGGTATTGTTTATGGTCTAACTCTGGAAGAAGCTTACCAAACCTATGTTCAATAACTGCTGCATTATAGCATGACCTAGTGCTACATGGAAGTCAAGTATTTAATAGACGTTTGAATCACTGAAGTTTATAACAGAAAATTTTATATCCTTCACTGCCAGCACTTCATACCCTCATATATCAAAACATTTAAAAAAAAATATCATTAGGGCACCATTTTTCAGAGTAGTAGCCTGAATAGATTTGTAGACCAGAACTTTTAAGATTAATTAGGAAGACAATAGGTATTCCAGAAACTGACCCACTTCTGCACAGGTTATTTTGCTTTTTTTTTTAAATTGCATTCTTTCCAAGAATGCAGAATCTAGATCCAGAAGGAGACACCTGTAAAAATATGGCACATTAGGAAAGTTTGGTTTATTTAGAAGGAATTAATAGAAGTTAAACTACTATGAAAATTCATCTAATCCATTTATGAAGCACATATACAATTCCAGATAGCTACATACAACAGGAGGTCAGAGTGTAATAATCTCAAATAAACCAGCAGCCATAGGAATACTTATGAAAACTTTTAGAAGTACACAGCATGTCTGACCTTATTAAACTGGCATCCATTAACGATACGGCCTAAGCCAGTGATGAGCTACAGGGAAAGTTTCATACCCACTGCAGAGTACAAATTCGATGTGTAAAACATCAGCCACTTAAATTTCCAAATTGGTGAGACTACAGCTCCTGTTATCAGAGCACAGTATTTGATGTAATCCCCCAAACATGTTTTGTAGCTAACAAAAAGGTAAACATGTCTACACAGAATTTAACTTCGCAGCCTACCTAGACTGCCAAGTTTCAGCTGGTGTGTGTTGGCCAACATCTGTCACAATAAACAAGCATTGCATAACACGTTTCTCCCAAGCTCTGAGCTGGGCTCTACTCAACTAAATTAGGAGACAGAAGACAAGGACTCAGACTGACTGTCAGGCATTTGTGGCTTTGGAAATGAGACTGAAGATATATCCTCATTTTTGCAGGTCACTGAATTTAGGCAACTTCCTTTATTAAAGACTTACTCAGAATTCTCAAATGGGATCCCAGGCAAGATCAAAGCTGCATTCATCTCTACCATAGAAGGGGGGCTGTCAAAGCAAAAAGCGTCTTTGTTGAATAAATCCTTTTTATTCTGACCTCAGAAGTTTTTGTTCTACAAAAGCAACTGAAATAACATGGCATATTGAGATGTACAATTATTCATTTCAATTAAAAAATATGAGGTGCTTTATGACCATCAGTATTACTCAATACGTAAGTGGTGGAGTTCAGAAGTTTTTGGCTTACTGACCTATTTGACTTGAAGCTAAACCAGAGATAATATATGCATATCATAAATAATTCTTCTGGTTTCTAACAGGTCTTCATATCCCATAATTATCTTCTACTTTGTGCAACTGTAGAGCATTACTTCTACCTAATGGGTCCTTTTCTTCAGGGCAAGAGGCAAATGACCAATTAGATAAAAAATAATTATACCTGCATGCTTCTTTTTCCGTGTCAAATGAATGATCAGGAGGACACTTAGCAGTGGTAGTTCTGAGAGGGAACCCACCACGTTAATGGTTAATGACAGTACTGAGTGACAGCGGCACTTAGCTGAAGCAGTTCACTGCATAAATACTGCGGTGCACGCCATTGGATTCAGTTAGCGTTACACTCACCAGTTTATCACTCTATAAATCAAATAAACTATCTTTCAGCCTTGGCACTCCTACAGATACTACTTTTTTTTTTTTCATATTTTATTCAGAAGTATGTATCTCTGAAATCAATCTGTATTCATGCCCCTCCAAGGGCAAAAAATTGATTGTCTCACAGATGAAACAGAAAGGGGGAAACAAACAAAATCTCCACTGGTTATTGAAAAGGAGAAAGGGAAATCAGATAGCTTTTTCATAAAGGACAAAACAAATAATAAATTACACGAGAAATGTCATGCAAATGTTTCCATCATATGCAACACCATTTATGTTGGCCCTACCTATATGGAGCAATGAAGTGTTTTCCTGGTGTTTACTTTGAAGTAGCTTGCTACAAGTACCATGGCTGAAACTGTTTCACTTCATGGTAGGCCTCACAGTCTTTCTTATGCATTTTGAGCAGTATGCATTTAGTTCGAAGTTTTCTACTGTTTTTTTTTTGTTTCCTGGTGGTTTGGGTTTGTATGGCTGGGTTTTGATAGCAGGGAAGGCTCCTGTGAGAAGCTGCTGGAAGCTTCCCCGGCCCCAAGCCGGACCCGCCTCTGGCCCAGGCCGAGCGCCTCAGTGAGGGTGGTCGCGCCTCTGGGAGAGCAGAGTTAAGATGGGGGACCTGCAGTGAGTGGGGGATTGGGGTGTGAGAGGAAGG
>JANZLQ010000029.1:21425105-21458493 GCA_026212715.1 Elanus axillaris | reverse complement strand
CTCTGGGTGTCCCTGTTGGAGCAGGGGGGTTGGACCAGACGACCTCCACAGGTCCCTTCCGACCTCAACCATCCTGCAATACCAAGTGATTCTATGAATACCTTTAGAAATTGTAGCTGGATTGGGGTTTTCTTTGCCTGCTTGCCAAAGAAAAGCTCGGAATTGTACGCTGACCCTGCTACACGTGAGGAGCTGCTACAGAACAATTTAGTGTTGACATTGCCAGCTGTTAGTGAGAAACTTGGCTCACGATGAAAAGCACTTCCATGTTTAAACATATATGATATTTTACAGGTAAATATGTCTGCAGAGTATCGTGACAGGTGCTGCAAGAATAAAAAACATGAAAATAGCAAAGTGTTTTTCTGCAATGATACTCAGGTAAACTTTAACTTCTCAGAATTTACTTTAGAGAATACAAACTCAAATGGCTTCTTTGTGCACTCCAGTCCTGGATAACATATTGTGATAGAGCATAATAGTACCTTTTAATAGTCAAGTCATGATACTCAGGGTTGTTCCTTTTTTGAATTTGGAATCACACAATTTGTGAAGTAAATTGGTATTTTAAAAATTAAAATATTAAGCAATTCCATATCCAAGAAATGTTTTTTTTTCTGCTATAAAGATTCTTTTGTATTTTTAATCCAAAATAGTAGAGAAAACTTATTTTATTTTGCCAATGGAAGTAAACATAAAAATTTTCCAACATCTGCTTTCATTTTTCCATAGAAAATCACATTAGCTAAGATTTTCAGTTCAGATTGGAAAACTTGAATAGTTTGGGCAGATCTCAAGTGACAGAAGGCACAACTGCCAGCTGTTGCTGCAGACTTTATCATGACTTGATATAAGGACTGACTCCAGAAATCATTCACTGTTTTCCTAACTACATCCGCTGATTTCGTTATGGCTAATATTTCTCCCTAAGATCCTTACGCTGTTGCTATTACTCCTACAAATTGATACTTTAAATATTTTGAAGAGATGGCAGGTAGGCCAGATAGCCATGTGTTTTATTGGAAAAGATTGGCATTACGAAAGCAAAAGAAACCAATGGTAACTGATGGAGCTTTTTTTTTAAAAGACAAACCAACATCATAAAGAACTAACTGTGCACAGACTTTTCAGGACATATTTTTCCTGCTCTCTTTACAGGAGATAGAATCACTACAGAGTATGGCATGCAACATGCTCAGATTCTTTCATAAGCAAAAAATCAGCAAAGACTTCAGGTGGAAAGCAGCATTAGTCTCATGTGGGACATTACAGGTTCTACAGTGCAAATGTGAAAGACATAAAAAAGAAAAGGTGAGTGGTTGTGACGGTCTACAGTTTATTGGAAGTATTGTGACTTAGAGCTCTTCAACACAGACTATCAAGTCTACCTCTTAAAGGTACAACTATCACGCACGTTATATGCATGTCGAATTTTGCTCTGTATAGCATATGTCTTGTATGTGTATATATATATATGTATATATAGCATATGTCCTGTATTAAACCCAGTGCAAAGACTAAGACAAATGATGTGGAGGTCTGTAGTGCTGATACATACTCTGGTTCAGTACTGAAATACCTGAATTAATTCTCCAGTAAAAGAGAAAGACCGCACTTGTGCAACTTCTCTAGTGTGTAAAATCATAGTTGTTACTTCTCCTTGGGGTTCTACCCTAAGATTAATGTTTAATTTGGTTTTTTTCAACAAACAATTAGGGGGAGTTTCTCTCTTTCCGTAATCCCTTTGATCTTTATTTTAAGCATGATATCTCAAATTCAACAAGAATAGTTAGATTTGAAAATATTTGAATTTTTAGTCATTGGCAGAATCTGCTCTTTGAGCAGAATTAATTCTGCTCATTAAGCAGAATCTGCTTAAATAGTTGGACTGAAAGCTGCATCTGACTCATTCTTTTTCTCCTTGAAATGGAGAAACTCTTATAATCTAGGACCAGATCTTCAAAGTAACGTTGGTGTCTATATTTTGCTTAGCCACCTGTAGCGAATCCAACATTTGCCTTACCGTAAAGGGTATCCCAGTTAAGTCACAGAAGTCAGTGTCACCCTTGAAACTCCCACCTAACCTCATGGATGCCTGGTTTTATTTAAAGACCAATTAAAGTCAGTTGGTAAAAATCACAAACAGTCATTGAATATGGACAAGAACCACGGTCTTCTCAACACTGGGCGAGATCCTGAACACTAGGGCCACGGCACCAGCCCCTGGGAACAGGGCTGTCTCGTTCCACCCCTCTCAAGGTACCACAGATGTAGCCGCATCTTTCGAAATTTGGCTCACAATTTAATTGCCTTTATTTTTCCGGTCCTTCAAATAACGGAGGATAGATTTTACACCACTGTGCATTGAAGCCGCGTTCTCCCAGTGCGGAGGGCAGGGGCGGCAGCAGGGCTGCGCCCAGAGAGAGAACGTCGGCCTGACGCAGGCTGTGTGCTGCCACGGCACGTTGCGTGCCTAAAGCTCCACGTAAGGCACCGCCGTTATTTACCGAGATGTCAGTGGAATCAGTTTGTTGTAAAAGATGTCTATACGAAAAGAATAAGCCCTTCTCAATTAACAATAGAAACTATTCTTTTTCAGGTTTGCACACAGGTAAATACACCTAATAAAGAAGATCCAGAAACAGGTGAACAGTCCAAAAAGAAATGTAACCAAGAACTTTGTGAACTGAAAGAAAATATATCTAGGCTTCGATCCTGCTGGAATAAATTTGAAAAAATAATTTCCAGGTGATTCTAGGTGAATCCTGCTCTTTTCTTTCAAAGTGGCATTACTTGGTATCTTTGCATTTTGTATGCATTCTTCAAGTAACTCTCCTCGCTTATATGAACACTTTATGCCAGAATTCCGATGGAAAGCTACGGTACCTTGTTCCTAGAGATGGAATAAACAGAAATGGCTAAACCAAGCCGCTGAAGTCCAAGAAGCAGAAATAAAAGACCAGTGTTAGAAACAAAGAACTCTGCAGAAGGCTGTGTCCCACCTTCATGCTCTGGATTTTCTGATCTTTCAAGTCACTTTTCAGTACCGTCGTATGAAAGCAATCTACTTGCATGTCTACAGCAATTTATAAAACCATCTTAGAAGCCGCAGGTGAAGAAAACAGTATGGAAAAGTAGCTGGTTTCATTGTATCTATGCAAAATGCATCAAGGACCAAAAGGAATGATTTACCAAACAAGCAGCTGATATTGGGGCTGTTCTGCTGATGCGTTAATGTTTTCAGCGTGGGTATCTAATGGGTCTGCAAACTGATTTATGTTTGGAAAAAGAGGGAAAAGGTTAACTCTTTGAAAAACTTCAGAAGGGTACTGATTTTTGAGAGAGGTAGCATACTTCTACTGGCTGAAGTAGAGGCAAGGCAGTGAGACCTACAGAAGGTGAAAAAGGAGATGCCTGAATGTAAGTTTGTTCAGCTGACTGGGAACAGCACTAGCCTTACGTATTTGGTTATCCTAGAGTTAGCTGCAGGAGGAGCTAGAATTTCGTACCTTCACATTGTGATTTCTTATATGCAATGATTTTATATAGCGTGTTTAACATGTTAGACAAACATGACTTAAAATGTGTGAATATTTTCAGAGAATAATATATTGGCATTTAACTAATAAAGTGTTCATATTTAATTTTGGATAAATAGAAGTATTTTTATAGTTGTTTATAACTCTTTTGCAGTTTCTTACTTTGATATTGTAACTCCTTTGGTAATAAAGTGTTTGTCTATCGAATTGGGCTGTTGACTTTTGGGGTATCATTACTCCTTTTTTAGCTTTCTTTCCATAGCTAGTCATTAAAAGCACAGCAGGTAATGTAACCTCCAGCTGCTTGGGACGTCACGTCATAAAATACCTATTTCTTAGTTGCTTGTAACCTGGCCAATTTAGGTAGACATTTCCATACCAGGTATCTGCCTTGGACTAAATACTGTAGGAAATCTAGTTAAGTCAGCCTGTTGTTTCTTGGTTCAAAGTAAGGTAACCTATTGTTTTATTTGTGCTAAAATAAATTTCCCATGGAACTAGGATGACAAATTTTTGGTATTCGGAACAAAGACCTGAAAAAATTGGTGGGATGTGCTTCAAAGAACTGTATAGGTCTCCTTTGAGCGAAATAAGATTGCTGTACTGAATCCGTGAAATGCAGTGTACCCTACTGCTAATGGTGAGGAAGGAGGTTA
Organism: Elanus axillaris; assembly: GCA_026212715.1. Lineage (NCBI taxonomy): Eukaryota > Metazoa > Chordata > Aves > Accipitriformes > Accipitridae > Elanus > Elanus axillaris. Next base: position 21,454,298 of record JANZLQ010000029.1, on the reverse strand, counting down.
AGAGCAAAGCAAACACACCGTTATGCTTTCCTGGAATACTCCCCCTCCAACCCCCTCCATCATTTGTGGTGAAGAGACTCTTTGAGGTGTGGGTAGTCTCTTTGTCAAACTGCGATTGAGACTTTCTCATATTCTCTTTAGCTCTTGATCTAGGAGATTGCAACTCTTATCTCCAAACACTGAAAAAAACCAAACCCAAACCCAACCCATAACTCTTACATAATAGGAAAGGGAAACAGATTTCCCAATATCATACTGCAGATAAAAGAACGTAACCACTATTGTAAGGACTTCTCTGGAAGTCCCTTCTACTGAAAGAAGTCCCAGGAGTCTAAGGATTAAATTTATCTCTGAGCCTGAAGAACAGTTTCTTTTTTGAAAAAACTCAGGAACAGTTGAAAGCCAAGATTTACTTCCTAATAACCACTTGGTAATGAAAAGGTCAGTGGGAATTAAAAGAAAAACACATAGATGCAATGTTACCTACTACAAAACCGGCAGTTCAGTCAGCTTAAATGACTTCAGCAGCAGCCAACAACTTAATCTTCAGACAAATCAAGCAGTTTCAGGCCTACCCTGAGGAAAAGACCAAGATTAGATCCAGAGCAGAAACTCAAAGAGATATTATGAAATTGTGGGGGTTTTCTGATTGCTTCTCTTAATATGCTGCCTGCCTGATTCTTGTTGCCAAATTTCTTGAGTCACCACTTATACGCAAAGACTAACTGCTAAATGCAGTGACTTGTACTCTTTGATTTGTTCCTTCCATTTGAGAACCTCCTCTGGTCTCTCCTGAAACTACAAATGTGACCACAATAAACTGCTCTGCAGGAATGGGCAAAGGGATGAAAATCTTGCAGGGTATCACCACCACACCTACTCCTTGCCACTTCCATTTATAAATTTATTTGGCCACAGCAAAGAAGGAATACGAGTAGGTCACAACCATGATTTAGAAACACATGGAATTTATGGGAAAGCGTCAAGGGAAAACAACTTGGGTATTTAAATTAGTAAAAAGAATTTTAGCACTGTTGTTGCAAGGGATTATGAGAAAGCAGAAAGGGGTGACTAACCGCTGTGAGTAAGGTAACGTTGCACGTTTCTAACAGCAAGAGTAAGTTAGGTGCTCTGTGGTTTATAATGAGAAGGAAGAATTTCTGGTGCTAAGGAAACCAGATCAAGGAAGGCCACTGGAAGACGATGTTCAAATCTCACTTGACACCATCAACCAGGTGAGTACAGCTGTAGTTCTTTAGCTACAGATGCAGCTGTAAGCTTCTCCTGGCTGGTTATACGTTTCCTTCCAGTTCCACCTCTTCAGCTTCGTGCTGCGCAGAAGAGATTTTGGCTTTATGACAGGTTTCATTCAGCAGCCTCTTAGGTTTTCATTGGGTTTTTTTTGTTGTTTGGTTGTTTTTTTCGCCCACTATCTGATTGGAACGGTTCATGGTGAACTAGGAAAAAAAGAGGAATACAGCATGAGGAGTATCATGGAATCTCAGTGGTGACAAGAGATTTTGTAGACTCTTGGCACGTAAATGAATTTCATCCGGAAAGAAGGGAAGAATATCTGCCTTCCTCCAAAGAGGGTGTGGTGAAGTAAAAAAGAGCCCAGTAGGAGGAACTTTCCCCTAAAAAGAGGAAAGAAAAGAGGAATTGGTCACTACTCATCTGTATTTAGCCAAAAAAATCAGGAACCCAAACCCTTATTACAATTTCTGCTCACACCAGTGAACTTTACAGGAAAAATATAACTTCTGCTTTTTTTCCTGCTTAATCATTTCATTAACAAAACAGTGCTCTAATCTCACAAAGGAGCACAAACCCAGATCAAGCTTAGGTTATGTATTAAACCTTACATCCTTATTAAAAAATCAGAATGATTTACTACAGGTATCACAGTGATAGGCTCTGTATAAACTAAACTCTCCATATAGTTGGGGAAAAAAAAAAAAAAAGAGATAGAGTTAACCTTATATAAGCAGATCACACTGATTTAAATACCTGGTATAGAGTATTTTTCAAGGTGACTGAGGAAACCAAATCTCATCTTGCAAGTCAATTAAAAAAACCCTATCCTTTGAAAAGAATAATTAAGTGGTTCTCTCCCAACCACGAGAAGACAGTGGACGGTCCTCACATCAGGTCTGGTGTACTTGAGACCAAAGACATCACAATATTTGTAAGGTTGAAATGATGCTACCTGTCCCTATGCTATTTTAAGACAATTTCACATTTGGCTATAAAAATGTGTGCATCACAAGAAGTTTTATTGGCATATTCACTTTATTGTTAACAAGTGGCAAATTAGCATTAGGTGGTGATTTACATTTATTAATTAAAACAGAACTGACACTTTAAAATAAACATAATATATGAAATAAGATGCAAACAAATGCAGGAATTCTAAAATGAAAAACAAAACTAAAAAAACCACTGGACGGTCACAAACACAAATATTCAATGTACTGAGGGCCAAGGCAAACATAATAAATGCAATGCTGACAGAATTAATCACCTCAAACACATGAATGAACACTTCATTTAAAAACATGGAACATTAATAAATAAACTTATGAAGATACATACTAAGTATCATATGAAGGGTGAACACCAAGAGTTGGAGCAATCGTATAAAGTAGGTATTGTAACAGTCGTAGAATATTCAGCACTTTACAGATAAGACCCAAATCCTTTCATGCTTCTGCCGGAAATCCAAATATAAATACAGAACCATGGTAAACCATGCACTACTATTTAGAACTTAACTTCAATACTCCGCAATATTAAACTGAATATTTGATTTGCTGACTCAAAAAGCTAATGTCTACATTGGAGAAATAGGTTTTCTCTATTGATTATTTCTGTAAAGAAGAAACATTAAGAGAAAATCTGAAAAAGCTGTTTTCTCGCAATATGAAATGGAATGGGGCTAAGAAGGATCCTCCAGAAACGTGTATTCTGCAATGACATAACAAAACCAAACCCCCACCAAACTAATATGCAAGAGTAATCTCTTCTATTGTCAATGCTGGAAAGAAAGTATCAACCAAGTAACTGCTGAATACAGCTAGAGAATCTTCTACCTAACATTTCTTCCACCACCACAGCTGGGTAACTCAAACCTTACTCAGTGTGTTGGAAAAAAAAACCAACAACACCCACCCCCCCCTCCCCAAAACCCCAAACCAAACAAACCAGCAACAAAACCATCACAAGTTGGAATGAGCTGTACTTGAAAGACAATAAAACTATTTTCAGAGTCACCAAAACCAATTTCAGCAAAGATGAAAACTCTACCTTGCCATACTACCTACATAATTATTCATAGCTTAATCAAACTGAAAAGAATTAAAGTTGCAAAAGTGCCAACGTAAAAAAAAAATTTAAAAAAAAAGCTTCTAACAAGTTTGTTCTTTGCATGTATACAAAGTCTATGTGATGGAAACTAGCACTTCTCGAGAACTTTGCAATACACAGACAATACGACTTCATTTTATACTCAGACTAATTACATAGCCTACATCTGTGTGCACTGCCACATGCCTTGTTTATTACCATTTAAACTACTGCAGTTATACCTCCTTCCACTGACCGGGTAAGCATGCATCGTGGAATGGTCCTCTTTGCACACTGCATTTCAGGCACTAACTCTCAGCTGCAATGGTGAATTAGGAGCTAGTCTCTCTCAGATGACAGAGAACTTCCATGACACTTGAAGATTGGGTCAGGTCTTAAAACACATTTTGGAGTCACTAGCCTGTGAACCTCGCTACCTGCAGCATGCGTGGAAGAGCTTGAGCAGCTGCTGCCTGCGGCACTGCAAGAACAGGTTCCATGCCCAGAGCACCATGGGGAGCTCCCCACGTGCCACCCACTGCGTGCTTCCCAGCCAAGGAACCCTTCCAGTTGAGCCTTTCAAATCCACTCAGTGGAATTTAATGGCTCTTTGAGTGTCTTCAGCAAATTTGAAAATTTCTGCCTAAATGTTAATTTCATAGGTACAAGCTGAAACGGTGGTGAAGCACCTCCCCAAGCCCACTTCTCTAGAGTGGCGTATAAGACTGAGGGTATAATTATCCATACAACCATATACTTAAGTTGCTGTATAATTAGAGATTCCAGCTCTGAACCTACCTAGGGTGCGAGTATCATGAATAAATATAAACCTGTGTAAGGTGATTAAGCCTTATGCTATGTTGGTTTTACTACTGAAGCTAGTATTTTTTGTAACACCACTGCACTTTTATCAGTATAGTTCCAATGATCCCGCACTCCTTTCTGGCACAGAAAATCTTGTGTAACAGATTTTCACAAAAGCAGAATGGGAATGCAAACACCCTCAAGCTAGACCTCAAAACCAGCCTTCTCACTATTTCTTTATATGGAATTTTACCTTTGACCTTTTTCTTAATTGAACAGAAGAACCTTAGTAGAGCACATTAGGAAGGGCAGACAGTAAACGAAAGTCTGTCAGAGGGTCAGACATTGGTAGAGAAATCATTAAAACAATCACATCAATAAATTTCACTTTAAATGGACAGTAACTACATTAGTCTACTGTCTCTGGATTCACAACCCTCCAGTAGCATTCAGTCCTGTTTTGTATCAACTCTGCTTTAGCAAACCCATTTTTTACATTTGTATAACTTACAAGTTCTCACAAAATACACGTGTGCTCAGGTACACACCCTATACATATATGTATTTACACACACACAGAGAACTGGAAAGACAGATGCAAAATAGAGTAATCGTATCATCCTCATTTTACACATAAAAGCCTAAATTCCTTAGAGTTCAAGTTAAATATCTGTCAACAAGGCATCCAGAGGATGACACTAGCTAAGCTTAGACTTATCAGTGAAGTAGATCAGCAGTGCATAGTTCATCTGGGGGGGTTATCTTCACAATTATCACTATTTTGATTCTTAAGACATTTTAGAACACTCTTCTCAGTATGTGTACCCATGTTTTTTCCTCCCATGAAAACCAAGGCATAAAGGCGGGGGGAGGGTTAGGGCAAGAGGGTTTGTACCTAGGCAATTAATAAATTCAATTCGGGAACTTTCTGACACATCTAATATACCTAAAGATTCAAAATTCAGAGTCCATCTCCCTTATCAGTTTCTTTTTTCTTTAAATATAACAAATTTGTTTCCCATATTCAGTTCTGCAGAGGCATTATGAAAACAAATCTACTATTTCCTAACAAACATTCAATTGAGATGGAATTACAGCAATCTGTGCTGATAATTCGTGTAACACAGTCTATGGTCTGTAACATCAGAGACTTTAGAAACCCGTGTCATTCAGTAGCAAAACCAGCTGATAAGGTGGAAATGTACTAGGCCTCTGATAGTCTCACTATGCTGTAGTAAACTGCATAGTCAATTAAATTTTCATTGTCCGTTTATATTTATTGTAGATTCAAAACACATACACATTATCCAATGTTGCTATCGCCAGTCATTTATGTTTCACTATATCTTCTTGTAAGGCCAAATTAAAAGTTCAGGAAGTCTTTTAAGAATTCTTCTTTCAGTTCAGGTTAATCCCCTGTCTAGTCCTTGCTGTGAGTCATAGAATTGTAAATAAAGTAAATGATGTGTCACTTAAGTAATTTATTAAATGCTGTATTGGAAGCAAAGAGTTACACAAACAGCTCAAAAAGTAGAAGTTATGGTAACTGTATATGGATTGATTTTAAACTAGAAAACCTGCCACCTACAATTCAAAGGAGAAACAATGTTTTTTTCTATAGTTACAGCAATCCTGGAAAACCTAGAAGGTATTTATTTCTTTACTAAACTTTCCCTTTGTAGAAAGCATTTTCAATAAATGGTAAAATTGCATTTTTTCCAGCAGAAAAAAGAACTGGAAATTCATCATGTCAGACAAAGGAATTAATTCCGTAGTAGATTCTCGAACTGATCAAACCTATTCTGGACTTCTATCTTTGCTGATGGACACTCTGCTTGCAATAATTCAGTCTGCAGACCTCCATGGCCCAAATCCACAGCAAATTGTCTAAAGTAGGCTTAAGTATGCAAAGGATGCAAGATTCCAATTTTTCCAAGTACAGATATGAATGTGCCAAAACATGGATCCTGGAACCAAAACTACCTAGAACATACTTTGGCTAAGTTTTGTCAGTTCTAACTATCATTACCAGTCATCCATCCTCGGTAGCCAGCTTACACAAATTATAATAAAACAAGACTACACTGAAGGAAGGATGATTTCTAAAAATAATTTTGTATAAAAAGCGTAAGACAATTCCACACCACTAAACTAATTCTAAAACATCAGTAGGTTGTGGCTTGCAACACGACTACATCAAGTCTGTTAAATCTCTCATCCTCCAAGACCGATACCTGCTTTTGGAGATGCTTTCCCTTAGTCATGCATTCTTCAAAATTGGCCCCACTGATAGTAAACACAAGTTTTGAGAATGCAAACAATGATCATAATACTATCATGGAACACTACATTATATTTTGCATAAGCTACAAAAAAACTATACTAATTGATACTAAGGGTGTTTGTGAGCTGAAAGCAACAATTTCCGACAAAAAAGAGTGTATTTATTGTGGGAAAGGCACAATGAAGTTATTTGAGATTGTTCTTTCACGCATAACTAAGATGGTGCCAGTACTTCACAAAACAAATTACTACATTCAGATACAAGTTAGGTGATTCAGCTTGTGAATAGCTTTAATATCTTGTGCAATTTATAAAAAAAAAAAGACAACAACTTCCAGGGCCTGATCCTTCTTCCCAAAGAATTAATGTGAAATCTGTTACTAACTTCAAGAGCCTGCTGTTCAGAGCCCAAGAATACATAAAATTGCAAAAAAACATGTAAGATATTGAGACAAACCTACGGAGCACAGTTACTCAATTATGCGCTCATATGTAAGCTGTGCTATTTGCACTGCAATAAGAATAGAAACCAGTCACTACTTTAAACAAGTCTTACTGCTCTAATAACATACATTTTTATGGAACTTTTTTTTGTTGTTGTTGTATTGGATACATCAAGAAGGCTGTTTTCAGAATAAGAGTTCAACATTTAGGTAGGATAAGCATAGACTTTGTCTCTCCTTCATGAAATGAGGGAAGAGAAAAAAGGAGCGGGACCTTTGGAAACCTCTAAAGACAAAAAAGCACAAAATGTGCTAGTCATGGTGGAGCACAGGAGGAGGAAGACAAGTATTTCTGAACACAAGGAACTTAATAAAATGATGGTACCGTATTTGTCCTTATAAGAAAACAGAACATGGAGAGCCATAAACAAAAATCTTGCTTTTCTTCTTACATGTGAAAACAATTCTTGGGTAGCTTTTCCAATTTGATTCTTTAAAAAATCCTAGGAAGTAACTGGAAAGTCCAATTAGGATGTTACTGTTAAAGAATTTAAAGGGATCCAGACTTTCTGCACTTTTAAGTAGGAATTTACAAGGAGTTGCTCCTGTTGTTTTCACTTAGAACATAGCATCTAAGTTACTGTCACATATGAAGGAAATGCCTCCACGGAAAAACTTTTGAAGCCCAAGTTCTTCATGGCTAGTTCCCTATGGGTATTATCCTACATAAGTGATGTAAATAATCCTTTACCTAGTAGGATTTACAAGAAAAATAACATTGAACCACTTCTGCTACCTAAGTTACTAACACATTTTTACCTTAGTTTTAAATATTTCCAATAGAGAATAAAGAGTATTTCATTGAATGGCACAGTTTTAGGTACCTACTATTTTTATGTCAGTATATATATTTGTTTATAAATAACCATGTAACCAGAAGATTGCACTCAGAAAATTACAATATGACGTTTCAACATGTTTGCAGCATGAAGTCTAACTGGAAGGAGTGCTCTAGCTTTCCATGCAGCAGATGCTTCCGATTTCTCATTTTCTTTTTGCTTTTAAGTATGTGTTCATACAACCATTCTTCGAATTCCACACTCACAGCAAAACTTTGCCCATTCCACTGGATACCTTGTTCCACATTCATGGCAGAACTTTGATAACTGTACAGGTGAATTTCCTTCACTGCTTTTTGAACTTCCTCCATTGACTGAGGATGGGTAGTCTCCACTGTCATACCCAATTCTACCATCGGACCTGAAAATCCACAGATAAAGAACATTCTCTGTAACTCAGTTCAGTACAACTTGATGCAAAGTTTTTCTAATCCTTGCAGTGAATTACTGCTACTGTTACTGTCATTTTCATGCTTACACTTCCTATTTATTTACAATGGTATAACTTACAACTCTACCTAGACACCCCTACTTATCTTCAGATACCCACCTTACCTGCAAGAAAACAAGAAATGCCACAATTTTAGGAGCAGGATCAAATACGTGATTCACTGGTTAGAATTACTGGAGTGTTCGAAAAATTAAAACTTAGTTTGTCAAAAGAAGAAAGGCTAAAACAGCAATGAAATTTTTATCCCACCCTTTAAAAAGGCAGACAATTTGTGTGCATAGCATGCATATTTCATTCAATTTCAACTGCACCACTCACTTCCCATTTGAAAGACCATTCACTTATTTTTTCAACAGCTCCTAAGAGTTTTTTGACATTTCTGACACTGTCTTCTGTGCACATCTAAGAGCTGATGACAAAGGTGTTGTTAGATAAATATGCAAAATATATTGACCAACTTAAACATACCAAATAATATGGACCATGAGTTGTCTGTTAACTGCAGAGAACAGTATTTTCCCCAACTTCTTTTGTAGTAAGTACTCCCCTTTAATGAAGGTTCTATTGCTGACAAAATACACAAAGTTAAAAGCTACCTTGAGTAACTGTCTGAATTGCTAGTTTTTCTTTTGTTTGTTAGAGCACCCGTACTCATCGTTCTTGCCACACTAGGAGGGGTTGATGTCCGTGTTTTTGTTGCACCTCTAAAACAGAATAAATATCTGTTGATTTATAAACACACAGAAATATATACAAGAATATGCGTTTACAAAGGATATAAAAAAATGAGTTCAACAATCTACACATCAATTAATTGTATGAAAAATGTAACTTATTTCCTACCAAGAGCAGACAGAAGAGCTTTGGGGTGAATTTGCACGGTTTGGACTGAGCATGACTTGAATCTCACAATGACAAGCTAAATGGAACAGCAAATCCCTTCCTGTGCATGTGTTTCACTTGCTATCACAACAAAATACAGGTAGACCCTGCACTGCTGGTTGCTTTCTAATGCATTCTAATGCCTACCTTGAAAGACTACAAGTCACTTTTTAGGACTGTCAGGGCTTTCAGAGAAACTGAGAGCAGCTGACTGCAGGTCTTAATAGTTTAAAAAAATGTAGAAAGGATAACATATTCTCAATACTTTGTGACCAATATCAAGTGAGTCACAAGACTTTTTTTTTTTTTCATCTGGGATGCATACTTCTCAGGTAATGCTGTAGATCTTTCTTCAAAGCATAAGTATTATATTTATAAATACATATAGGAGCAGGAGAGAAAAGAAAGTCTACCAGGTCGGCATTAGGGTCTAATTTTTTTCTAGCCTGTCAGTGTTCTTAAAGTTGGCTTCAATAGTACGACCACATAGCTGTGAAAGCTGCTCTCCTCAAGACTCATGGGTTGTATGAGAAGCCAGTATGCAATGAATAGCACATCCTAAACATACAGAACATCTCACTGCTTGCTTCAATGAGAAATGCCAGAAACCCCTGAAAAAAATGAGTAGCACTAAGAAAAAGAGATAGGAAGGGACATCCTTTTACCATCAGAGACCAAGGACAGAGTTTTTTGTCATTGCTCAAAAGAATTACATTCACTGGGATTTCTTCTTCTTTGGCAAGACTTCAGTGACTATGACATCTTGTGCATGACCCACCAAGTTTGTGTGTCCTCATTCCTGAACACTGACACATAAATGAAATTTAAGTTGGGACTGGGTCATGGGACATTAAAAAAAAATTAAAACAAGACTTCATTAAAAAAATTAGTCACCAAGAGCCCCTTCAGCAACAAAAAACCCAAAAGTGATTTTTTTTTCTTCCCTTCAGATGAACCTAACTGCTCCTTTCAGAATTATAAACTTAGTCTTGGTTTGGTTTTCAAAGTATATATAAGGAAAAGCATTCAACTCCAGTGACTTCAAACACAACACTGACACAACTGAGGAACAATGCAATAACTCCTGAATTTTAGACATGTTGCATAACACATGTCTTCTTTCATGTTACAAGTGTAGGCTAAAGATGGCTTTTCAGCTCCTTCCACTACTTAAATGCTTCAGTAGAAAAGTGATCAAATGGTTAAACACAAAAGTGGAAATTCAGAATTGAATTTAAGATTAAATCAAGTGAAATTATATCTAACCAAAGTATTCAAGTTTATCAAGAATGGCTTCTATATGCAACAGGTACAGTGGAACCATCAAAGATTCTGCCTCACTGGGCAGAACAAAACCTTCTTCATTAGTTTTCCTGTCTGCCCTCCAATTTAGCAAGGAGATTCTAGAGATGGCTTTATTTAAAACAAATACTGTGCAGACTGAGAAGCACTACCTAAGTTACATCAGAATTAAAACCTATCAAAAGTTAAGTCAATCTTCCAGGAGTTACACAATTTCAGGATAAAATTTCTAAATGTAACCTAAATTACATTGTTAAAAGCGTGCACAACAATACAAATGCTAAATACCCTATCTTGTGTTATTTCCCTCATCTCGTTTTACACTGGACAGACAGTGCTTATAATTGAGTAAAATTCATTAGAGCTCAATAGTGGAAAGCACATACTGGACTGTTACTTTACTTGTTGTGAAAACTAGAAAAGCATAAAAAGAAAAATTCAGCATGGATCAGGAACGATCAGACAATGATGCAAAGAACAGAACTGTGTCTCAATTTCTGTTTAGACAACTTCAAGTAATTTAAAGCAATTTTTTAAAAAGTAGTACTGACTCAGTTTTTTCTGGATTTTCAACTTGGGACCAACATACAACTTTTATCAAAACTAACGGCATTGATTTCTTAAACGGAAATTTTTTCAGGGTGCACTTTGAATCAGTTGTTTTTGAACATGATGCTAGGAGTACTAGATATTTGAAAGAAATTAACATGAAAAATTGTCCACTATTCTTTCCTGTATTTCAACTGTTCAATCCTCTAAAATAATGTATAATATACCCTCATCCTTTGAAAATCCACCTTATGCTTTAATACTAGGTGTATACTAAGAGAAATTTCCCAGAAATCAATGTCTTAAAAACATGATTTATATGGTGTCTAGTACAGCAAGCACACGGGGAACTGACTGAACCAGGGGAAAAAAAAAAAACTGAAAAGCCACATTGAAAGTACACTGTCCACCTGTCTATTGAGGGAGGCAGAGTCCCATGAACAGACAAAACATCATTCCTTAAAGGTTTAACAGGATGTCTTAATTCTCAAGTGTTTAAATATAGCTTTCTACAAAATTTCTGAAGATTTTTTTCCCCCAATTAGTTTTCTAAAAACACAGAAAAAAACCAAATCTATTTTCAGACTAGAAACTTTAATGAGTCTTACAGTTAACTGCAATGATTTCTGCCATTTTTTATGAGTAAATAAACAGAAGTAGCAGGCTGCCACTGTCTACAACTTTATTCATCCCAGATCTAGACACATAATTAGCATCAGGTTTCATGTATATTTGATGACAGATCTTGAAATTGCATCCTTAAGTTACAATCTGATCTCTAGAGACAGATGCCTTCCACAGACATTCCTGATTATCTCAGCTTTTGCCACCAAAGCTTAGTCTCTTCCAATCCGTCCAGCCTCTGCCACTTCTATCTACTTGTCCAGTTCTGTTGTTTTTTCTGTTTGGTTGGATTTCTTTCTTTGTTTTGTTTTTGCAAAGCTATATAAATTCCTGTTCTATGTTGTATCATGTGCAGTATTAATGGAGCCTGACAGCAGATGAAGCTGTGTACCAATGCCACCTTGAACTCTTAAAATCTGAACATACCTTTAAAGATGTTTAATATCCATTCTCAATTTCAAAAGAACTAATACTGAAGGTGACTTTCCAGAAGCAGCTCATGTTGTACATCTCGCTGAACTACCACTGCGTGCAAAATGAAAAACTGGAAAAAAAATTGTAAAAGAAGCTTGTCTTTTCCTATTTATGAATTCACAGTTTGGTTGGATTTTGTCATAAAATACTGAAATATCTAGCTTGCTTCCTAGCCAGGGTGTTTTCAGATATTCTTGACAGCTATCACTGTCACAACAGCTCATAGTTCTGTGCAAAATCATAAGTTCCTTATGACTAATGGCATGCATGCCAAAGTCCAGAAACCTTTGCTGTGAACTGTAACCATCCACACTGTTATGCGGAATTTAACAATGGCTATTAGCTAGTCATTTGTCAAATGCTGTTGGCTCATAACACATTGAATAACCTCCTGCAAAGAGGTGGTTTTAATTCACAAACTTAGTAAACATTTGAGTAAGAACAGAGATGTTATGAAGAACAGAATAAGTGCCTATACTCTTAAAGAAGTTCTCTCAACAAGAAAAATAAAACCACTGCTTTAGGGATAGGGGCTATTGTAAAAGCACGTTTAGTAACTCACTCAGCCAAATTTTCAACATCTTAGTAATAAAAAATGGAAAACTGACCTAATCTTTGGTGGTTCACAGGATTTATAGCTCTAACCAAACATACAAAGGAACAACAACAAAAAATTCTGTTTGTCTAAAAAGAGCTCTGTCTCCTTTCATTTGTTTTGCTTCTTAAAGTAGAAACCCAAGTTCAAATATTCTGGCCCTGTCTCAAAGATACTTCAGCTTTGGTTATGACACTAAAACAGCATTAAGAGATTTTGACACATTTCTACTATTTAAAGCATTACATTCCATGTATGTGCCACATAGTTCATTAATAATTTCTCTTTTGCAATATACTTTAAGGTATTGTTTAAGAAGAATCAGCCCATTTGAATTTGGCATCTTCCAAATTATATCAAAGGGTTAACTACAATACTGTATTTATTTCCTTTTTAAAAGACTGGAATACCCTTTCTTCCAACTTAGATCTTAAACTTGCTGAATATTCAGAAGTCTTTATATGAAGTCGGACTTAAATAAAAGACTTTACCTCTCATTACAAAGTCTGCCTGGCTTACATTCTTGGACCACCAGAGCTATCTTACAGTAGGAAAGAGATAAATATTTGACTTTAAGAGAATAAAATTACTTTGTCATAAAACATTTGCTGTAAGGCAGATATCTGTACAGCTATCAGGCTTAAATGCTTACTTCAGCTTTACTTGATGCAAATTTAGTTTTATCTCAAGTTTACAAAGGTAGAAGTTCATTACTCAGTCCATAATCAATCAGTGACAGAAGAAATAAAATCTGAGAAAAGTCTTCATCCTTCCTGTCCTACTATGAAGCTGTTTACCTAGCAGGAAACAGACACTTATACTAATTACATTATACACTTTTCTCCCACAGCGTTTGTATTGAAGACATATTGGGCAGCAGATGTCAGTCAAGGTCACACTTCTACTATTCCAATGCTTTGGAGGAACATTTCTGCAAAACAGATAAACCACGCTGATTTGTAATACTTCTTTACAGGCAACAACTCATTTGGTCTTTTGATGGTACTGTCTGGTTTTGTATCAGTGTCATAATACCTTTGCACATCTCTTCCAGTTCGCAGTGGTGGGCCTAACTTGTCCATCTTACTACTAAAATATATTAAGGGGTACTCATAAGGAGATTGCTAGATTGCTATTCAAATTAGTGCATAATTACTATTTATGGATAAAATTAAACCAAAAAGAATAAACCAAAAAGAATAAACCAAAAATGAAATGTTAAAAACATTAAATAATATAAAAACAAAATAAAACACACCACCATCCCTCCCACACATCATCATAAGGAGAATTGTAGCTTTTGAGAAATCACAAATTGTATTAGAAAAACTAGATCTTCAAGTGAAGTTCTGCATTTTCATCAGCTTAAACCATAGATTAAAACCTGCTTCTCTACCTCAATAACGTAACCAAAGTTTCTTCTTCTTCTTACAAAAAGCCTAGCAACTTAAGCCTTAACTGGAAAGTGATGACACTTAAGAGTATTTTTATTGACCCTTCTGAAATTAAAGAACTATAAAGAAACAAACCAGTCAAGATCAATGGAAATGTCTGGGTAGCTGAAGCTTAACTCTTCTTAAGCTTCCCACCCCTAAATGGAAGTCATAAGGAAAAAAACAACCAAGACCAACAGAACACACACTCACATGGAGAGAAATAATTTCTTAAAATTACTGTGCAGTTTTCTGATTCTTGTCATACAATCTTAAGAGACCACAAAGCCAGGAAAATTACTAAACAGCTAACAGTTATCAAGGAAGCATTTTATCTTTAATATAGCTTTTTTAATATACATATATAAATAAGTAAATATTAAAAGGCTCGAGTATCTCTAACACCCATATCATGCTACTTTTCATACTCCTTCTATAGTAACATCATATTAAAAGGCACAGAGCCTATAAAGTTTGCAACATAATTTGGTTTTTGGGAAGCTTCTGGTGTGAGCCTTGCAATCCACGTTACATCTCTAAAGCATCAAAGGAAATCTCCCCATAAGGAACAAAAATTCAACAATGCCAAATGATGTTCATTCATTATAAAGTCAGCAGGGAACACTGAGATTTTAGCCTTGTCAATTTAGCTCCAAATGATGCAGGCTGTAAGATAAGTTCCCCTTGAGTTCCTCTTCCCACTCCTCCTCCCAAACAGATGTTCTAGTTCAAATTAATTAACTCAGGAAATGCTTAATCAATTCCTGTTTGACCAAATACACACTCTTTACATATTTCCCAAGGAATGAGAATTAAGACTGAGGTCTTTGACACTGCAAGACACACACTCCAATCTATCAAGATTTTCTTAGCTTTTTTCTGAACCTTTAACAATTTATCAACATAACCTGTGAACTCCAGGCACCTACAGCATAGAATAGCAAAGACAATAACCTAGAAGCACTCGTGATATTGCCAAAATAAAGTAGTACAGTATTCTTCCACACTTAAAACACAAAACCAAGAAACCCAGAGTGGACAGCCCTTTCATGTACTAATAAAAAAAAAGCACAATCATAAGAATCTTCTGAAATGCAAAGACCACGAAGACAACTTATTTACCTTGACTTCATTGAAAAAGCTGTATAAGTTATAATCTTAATGAAAGCACCAAGCTATTTTAAAAATATAATGTTTTTAAAGGCTACACATTCTGTATGGCAAATATATAAGTGGAATTTAAAATTTACTGATACTGGTTAGGTGTGCCATTCATATTGCATTTCAGCTGTAAGACTGTACTGGATGTGTCACTAACAGATGTGATTCCCAGAAGGCATCACTTTGATCAGCTTCAGATTAAATAGCATGTTTTATTGCCAAAATAAAATAAAAATTACAAAGTAATTTCTAAGGGTTCATCTGCCATACTGAAAAAGTCACATAATTTTCCAAGTCCCAGTAAAAATAAATTAGAAAAAATACTGTTCATAAATGAAACACGCATAGATAATTAATCTGTACATGCAAAAGATCCCTGGCTGGCCACAAACTGTGGCATCAAGTTCTTCTAGGCAAAACAGTTTGCATGTGGGGGTGCAGTTTGCTGCTTTGCTTAGCCTTAGGATAGGAAGAACCACCCACCCAATTTTTTCTCATGAAGATCTAATTATTTCTGACAGCTTACTAGAATTGCCCTACACCTCAAGAAATGTAAGACAGCGCTAAATTCTGTACTCTTACAAAACATGCATCAAACTTAGGATCTTAACATAATTCACTATCAAAATATAAGCCTAACTACAATTCATGTAGAATTAATTTTCCTCTTCCCAGTTCTTCAACATCAAGAAGATGAAATCCTATTTCCACAGAAGTGAATGAAGGTTCTCCTACTGACTACAGCAGAGTCTCACATGCTACTCTTACACTCTCACCTGCTTCTCTAGGACTCGGAAATTATGCCCTTATGCTACACTTCCATTAATACGTAAGACTGACTGTGCTTTTACTCAGTCCAGGCAGAAAAAGAAAACTCTTACAGCGGAGCTCAGCTGACACATCCTTATCTATGTGTACAAAGTAAGCCTCACTAACACTAACCTAGCTTATGTTGATGATTCTGTGGTGTGCTCTCTCACCAGTCCTTTATTTGGGAAGCAGAACAGGAGAATTAAAATTTAAAAAAAGAAACAGTATAGCAAAAATTACTTAAAATAAGGGAGTTCATAAAATTTGGCTGCATTTCTGCTGATAAAAAATAAAAAAAATTACTGATATTGAAGTTGAACTTTACATGAAATGGAGTTCAAGAATCTTTCCTTTACAGAACTAAATACCTTAGAGACCCAGTTTGTTTTAGCCTTCACCTCTCACACCAATGCACAAACAGCTTCATGTGCCTGTCACAGTTTCAGGCAGCAGTTCAAGAGTGCCATCTAAAGAGCAAGAGGAAAACTGCATGCCTGTATATTTTAATGAGTTCTGGCTGTTAGATTAGCCAGCAGATAGTAATTTCTTGCCCCTTTGCACATCCATTACAGAGAACAGATACCATGATTCTACAGAAAGAAGCACTGCCTGATTAAATTGCCCCCACCAACGTACCTATAATTCATCCTTGATATTGTACAATGTAGCTGTAATTCTCCTATTAAGCTTCATTACCTCTCTGCCAAACCTGGAATTACAACAATCTCGGCAAAAATGAAAGGTTTCACTTAATTAATATGTAAGAAACAACAAAAAAAATTAGTTTGCCTTAGGGTAAACTGCAAGAGCTCATTTCTCACTGCAAAAGCTGGAATTTAACCTGGTCAGAATAGTGTGTAGACTTAAAATATCTGCCAAGAAGGAAAAAGAAAAAAAAAAAAAATCACGTGATTGCTTAACATACCATTTGTGGATTGCCCTTAAAACGATACATGTGCACCACTGTGCTTAGTAAATCAGTTCACTAACAACTCAGAAGGAAAAGCATGTCACCTTACAGCATGAGCTCTGTCTGACTTAGGTAGAACAGAATCCCAGATCTCATGCTATGGCTTGCCATTTTACTGGTTAAATTGTAAACATAGCAAAAGAAATACATCTCATTTCATACTAATAAACGTCATGTTAATGAAATTTTAAAAGCACTTTTACTTTATAAAGATAATTTTAGCTGCAATTAGCTATAGCCTAAATTATAAGATGCTTTAATATTTAAAATCTGTGTCACTACAGTATTAACTATTCTCACTCTTGTCCTAGTTTCAGCTGGGATAGAGTTCAGTGTCTTCCTAGTAGCTGGTAAGGTGCTGTGTTTTGAGTTCAGTAGGAGAAGAATGTTGATAACACTCTGATGTTTTCAGCTGCTGCTAAGTCATGTTTAGTCTAAAGTCAAGGATTGTTCAGCTTCTCCTGCCCAGACAGCGAGAAGGCTGGAGGGGCACAAGGCGTTGGGAGGGAACACAGCCAGGGCAGCTGACCCAAACTGGCCAACGAGGTATTCCATACCATGGGACATCACGTTCAGGAATTAACTGGGTAGCGTGGTGGTGGGGATCACCGCTGGGGGACTACCTGGGTGTCAATTGGCGGGTGGTGAGCAATTACTCTATGCACCCACCATTTGTACATTCCAATCCTTTTGCTATTACTGTTGTCATTTTATTAGTGTTATCATAATTACTTTCTTCTTTTCTGTTCTATTAAACTGTTCTTATCTCAACCCACGAGTTTTACTTCTTTTCCCGATTTTCTCCCCCATCCCACTGGGGGGGGGGAAGTGAGCGAGTGGCTGGGTGGTGCTTAGTTGCTGGCTGGCGTTAAACCACAACAACTCTCTGACTTAGGATGTTGACTGTTAGTGTCTCAGTCGCTGCTTCGACAGAATCCTACATATTTCCCCCTCACACCCCAATACTAAGGCTGAGATGATTAAGGGCAAATTTGTCACTAGTAACCAATCTGAAGCACCCATCTCCATGTTGTAACTGCTCCTACACCTCTTTGCTTCGACGTCACTCCTGGCAAACTTGTTCTCAGAAGCGAATGCAAAGTAGCTAAAAGTAAAATAAAGAATTGCTAGGTCTCAGGTATAATACTTAGGAAAGAGACACATTTAACAGCCATCTGTGAGAAGATCTGGTTAATACAACCAGCAAGAAATCACAAGGACTGGTTGGCAAAGACAAGAATAGAACACAATTTTTTTAGAGCAGAGAAATGAGAAGGACTGCAAGCAGAAACATACTCACCACATCAGTACTCTTAAAAACTGGAAATTGTGTAGGCAATTGAGTTTATAAACCAAGCTAACATTCACTGCCTCTCAGCAGAGATCATTATCTGAGAGCTATGCCAACCAGAAGTCATCTATTTGCAGCTAACAGCATGTGTGAACAGAGAGAACCTGTGCAAACATCTCTCTGTATATAAACTGCTATTTGGCTTGGTCACATCACAATTCTTCTGCCAAGCTTCAGAAGAGAAAACAGAAGACTACAGAATACAAAGTCGTAAGTCCAGTGAGCAACTGAGTAGTAAAATTAAATAGACCTTCCTTGTTAAAAGTGAAGACTAAAACCTGTGGCCCATCACAAACCAATACAGACTGCAATTACAAATTCTGTATCAACAGGAAAAAGACTTTCCCAGACAGGTGGAATTCACTACTGGGGTCAGAAACATGCCTTCGAATTATCTCAGCTGACTTTTTTTTTACTGTGGTTTGCAGATCTACTTGTTTACCACTCATCAGTAGGTGTTAAATCAACTGCTTAAAATGAGAAATGCAATATAAAAAAAAAATAATCAGTTGGTGAATAACAGAGGGCAGGATTTTCTAATAGTAAAAGCATAGATGCCTACAAGCAGCAGTGAAGCTGACCTGTAGACCAAAGACTACTAGGACACTGGAGAGGGGTGGGGAAAAATATCAACAACAAAAGTAAATTCTGACCACCTCATGGACTCTGCCTCCAGTCTGTGTCTGAAAGACTTAGTATGAGTGGGCAGAGCAAGGAGGGACAGAACTGCATCCTCATACTACATGGATGGAGGTATGACAGAGCTGTAATTCATACTTGTGTGTAACTTGTAAGACTTAAGAGTGATAAACTAAAAATCACTAGTTTTGTGTAATTAATAAAGCTGTCCATCCCCATGAGTTCTTTCAGAACATCCTTTTTCTTCCTCACAAACTTAAACAGTTGTTTTTCTCCACCTTATAGAGCCTTCATCAATCTGATACTCATTTTTGTAGGAGTAAGTTGTCTTCAAATCGCCAATGTTACAACTGCAGTCACTTTGTTGTATTTTTTATGTTTCCTCTCAGTGCTCCTTGGTGCTCCTCAAACTTCTCTGAAATTGCACTACTTTTCCTCAATCTGTTCCACACATTTTTCTTTGAGATAGCGTGCACTGACTACGCCCCCAGAAAAATATCAGTAACTGCCTTGATCACACTAGCACTTTCACTGAACTCCAGTAATCTGTATCTACCACTCCTTGTTGCTGTTGTAGAGCACTGGTTTTCATTGCCTTATTTGTGCTCATTCATTTGTTGCCTCTTGAGTATATTAAGACAGGAAAGGGAAGAGGGAAAGTATCCATGCTTTGGCACTAAAGAGGGAAGATCCTGTCACAAGTGGCTCGTGGTCTGTGGTAGAGGCCTCTTCCTTTTATTTGCATGAAATTATTCCTGATGTTTTCTCCTTTTTTAAGTCTCTGCTTTTACAAAGAAACAAAATTATAGCTCCAGCCAGTTTGCATATTCTGTAACTTTTTAATCTCCTTTCTATCTATTTTTAACACTGGACCTCCTTTGCTGTTATTCTAAACATTAGAAAATGTATCTCTGCCTACCCCAGTGTTCCTTGAACATTTATTGTGTTTATAAATAAAGGATAAATTCAAAACACTGCACTTCTGAAGCTTACAGAAAAAAAAAAAGTAAATGAAACAGACCACAGAGAGTTCTAGAACTAGCATAACATAAATATGAAATAAAGCATAAATGACAACATTAAATGGAAACTTACCCTGCTTGTGGGTTCACCATTCCCAATGAGTTTTTATGAGCTGGTGATAATGTTTGAATTTTGCTCCCACTGGATCCAGACGAAGATAGTGCTTTACCTGAAGAGGCACCTTGCAGTTGAAAGCAAGCATGGAGATACAAGAAAACATAAGATTTTGCTGCTGGAAGGATACAATTCATTTTTTTAATTGTAAAATTCAAAACAAGAGTTTTAGAAATATTAAGATATGAACAAGTGTCAAGACACTAGAAAAAGCAAGTATGTCTCCAGAAATTTACAGAGAATATGCAATTGAGGTATAATGTTCTATTCTAATAAAAAACATTGGATGTCAATTACTTTCTTCAGGAAGAAAAAAAGAGAGAAGTCTAGAATGTCCCAGTATATACAAACAGAACATGTTTAATATCTGATGATATCTGAAATCAGAGTAAGACCAGTATTTGCATAATTTTAATATACATGGCTTGACTATACATTTTTACCAATTCATCATCATATTCAGCATAAAAAGTAGTTACAGAATTGAGCAACAGAAGAATCTCAGGTGGGAGATCAGTATTTGTTACAATTATGCATTACTACACAGAATGGTTTTGCAGGTTCAGTTCAGAAAAAAAACCTAATTTGACCCAATATATAAACCAGAAGAGAATCCTATGGGCTCAAGAGTCTTGTTGGATAGACACCAATCGGTGCCCCTTCCAACTTTTTAAATGAATTTTTACAAACCACTCTATCAAGTTCAACAATAAAATATATAGCCATCATATATGTAAGTAAAAAAATCAGGTCATAAAAACACCGATTAAAAAAATTGTATTATAAAACCAGACACCATCTTATCCACTCACTTAACACTGAACTATGAATTTTTTTTACTTTGATGCTTTATATTACTGGGCAATGCTGTAAAAATCCTTCCAGCTACTAAAATTACACTACTATTACTGCGTAGTTTGAGAACTAATATTTAGAAAGTAAATGGAAAATTTATATCATGCATTTCATACCTACAACAGTTTTGCTAACACCACTTGGCTGTGGTAAACGTGATGATGATGATGGTGTTGATCCTACAGAAGGCATCTTCTTAACTGCAGCAGGTTTGTACTGTAACAAAATATAATCTAGAAGTTTAAGCAATTAAATCCAACTGTCTATAACAAAATAGGTAGTTATCTCAGGTACTGTGGGAAAACAGATGATAATTACCTACTAGTTTAACTCTTTCTGGTATGGGATCATGCAAACGGTTTCCACTACTCTGCTTTCTTACACATACAGATGATACTAGTAGGAAAGATTATCTAACTCAGTGGTTTGGGTTTTTTGTTTAACAGTATGCCTCTGTACTTTCTGCTCTTCTACAGCCTCTCTCATCTTTTTCCATAACTGTCTCATGAGATTAACATTATTACCTCAGTACCAGTTAATTTTAAAAAGAGTACTCAAGGAAGGGCAGGATCATTTTTGTCTTTCAAATCTTACGTTCACCTATGTGCTCTAGACCAGTCCCAGCACTGATTCAGAATACAGTGCAAGAATCACTACATAACTGCTTGTATCTGTTTTAAATCTTCACAGCTTCCAGAAAATGAAAACACACATACACTTTAATCCTTCATTTATGCCCATCATAAGTTAACTACCGCAACTCTTACTTTAATACGCCTGAATTCCTCTAAGCCTCTAATTAGACAAAATACTGCTGTCAGTTGTCCTGTAGTCATGTACCTTCATTTGTCTGCTTAAGGAACAGTCCTGAATTGGATTCAGAAGACTTGTACAATAGAAATTCAACTTTCTTTACAAATATTGCATCTCTACTTTCTGCTGCTACGCTTACCTGTCATTTTCATGAATCTCTGAATTACATTTATGACTGGTTTTGGCTTTGCAACTGCTGCCATCTGATTTATGGATCTCTGCAACTCTTCCGAGAAAGCAAAAACCTCTTCCACGTTTAGTGTTTAATTCTGTATTTAGTGTCTAATTTCAGTCTAGCACAAATAATAACATTACAACTCGATTTGATGTCAAATGCAAGCTACAAGTTAATAAAAATGTTGTAGTTCACCTGTGTTCGAGTAGGAAGCTTCCCTTTGGTATCAGCTGCCAATTTTCCCTTATTAGTAATACGTGCTGCTTGTTCCTTACAGAAATTGATGTGTCTGTCAGCTGCATTTTCATTAAATCTTCTCTGACAATACGGACACTGAATGTAATCTTAAAAAACATAGAAACCTAATATTAATAACATTTTAAAAAATAAAGTGTTTTAAAGGTTTTTAAAGACCAGCCCCGGCCCCACCCCCAGAGAAAGTTAAGGTCTCTTGAATCTGAAAATAAAATGCAGATTGCTGGGAAAAAGAATTGTCCACATGTAGCACAAAAGATGTTTTCCTGTTTGATGGATAAGAATAAATAGAGTGGTTGAGGATCAGAAATCACCTAAGAAAACCCAGAAACACTTTGAGAGATGCTATTCAGCAGAGAAAGTGGCCAAAGAGGTATATGGACATGGCAGGGATATCAGCTGGAAGGAAGTGGAGAAAAGCCTAAACAAAAAAATTACACAGTTCAGTTTGTTCAAGGTACGAAAATGCATTAAAACTTTTCCCATACAAATAGCAAAAAATGACAAAATCTGTTTCCTCTGGCAATTTTGAAAGGACTGAGAAATACTAACTGCAATACTGGAAATTATAATTCTAAAAAAAATTGGAAATTTAACAAAAAAAAACAACAGAGGAAATTCAGCCAAAATTAGGAGATCTCTATAGAGACATGCAAAACAGGGTAATTGGTAGCTGTATTATTTTTCAAGCTTAATTTAGTCACATTACAAACAGTATTACTTGCAGAAAATATTATTACTAACATTGGGGAAAAAACCAGAAAGGCTATGTAAATATTTCAGATACTGAAAGATCTCTCATCTGTATGCTGAAAATATACCCCTTAATATACACTGCCCTTGGAAAGCAAGATGTTTCAACTGCAGTTTCAGATAGATGTTTTAGTGTCTAGAGACATGGATGTTGAATTCCCCAGATTACAGTATTCAAAACCATGCAAATATCAACTTCAGAAGAGCTGGACATTGACAAAGCAGGTTTAATTAGTATGTTCCTAGGTGACTTTAGAAATGTATCAAAGGAAATAAGGAGAGATTCAACAGTCACTGCCTCCAAGATTAGTTAGATATTATACAATCCGAAATAAGATTTGGATTACATGTTACTACTCCAAATGCAGAGATCCGGCTTAAATAGCTATACCTTTACATTAACAATTTTGAGTAAGTCAAATGATATAGTGGCCACCAAACCATGACCTGTGACCCAAGAATTGTGAGCAAAGTACACAGGAAGAACACAAGAACACAGGAATCCTTCAGAGAAGTGACAGCATGGGAATCTCATGTAATAACAACAATAATTTTTAAATGTATTTATTTTACATAAACTCCACTAAACATAAACTGTACCTTGAGAGATAAAAAACTCGAAAGCAGGAGAACTATAGTATCTATGTAGTCAAATCAAGACAGGCCCAAAGTTAAAAAAAGGATTAAAAAAAGCAAAATAGATTAATAAAGCAGCCATGGAAGTCCCTAGGTAATAGAAAAGACATTTCTAGCTGGTGTACAGCTCAGTTCCCTCAGAAGACTTTCAAAGCCCACTAAAGTAAATCGATCAGACTGTAGAGGATTAATACATACTCTGTTAATATTCAGGAATTGTATCTTCATCCTTTTGTAAATTGCTTAGCACCAGTCAGCCATCTGGCTATCTGGAAGTACGGTTTGTACTGTCCAGAAAAACTGTTAGGATTCAATATAAGCTTTATAAAATACAAACTAGTCAAAATAAGAGGGCAGTACACATATGCAATCAAGTTCAATGCAAATGAGGTGACTTAAGTCTTTCTTAATACCATGAGGCAATTCTGCACTTCTTCTAAGGAAAAGGTGGAACACGAGATCAAAGAACCAGCCATACTAGTTGTTTGCAAACTCAAAGCATGCAATTAAGTAGGAAATATTAATACAGAACTCTTCCCTTTTAAAAGAAAAAGACTAGCAGCTAGTTAGAAATAGGCATGCCAAAGGCAGAGCTGAGTAGGAGAGGATGGATACATTCCATGATACCATGCATAATTGTCCCTCTCTCCTACACATAAAGTGGAAAACGACCAACAGTAGCTGTCCCTGCTCTATTTTTGTTCTGTTCTATTTGTGAGAAAACAATCCACTAATCAATTGGTACATCTCTTCATTCCTGGTTCCCTTCTCCTACATCTTACCCACTGCAGTAGGATGAAGCCAGGAGACTAAAACCAGTAAGACTCAGCTTGGAAAAAGCAAAAAAAAGAAGGAAGAGAAACTGAGGCACAGTATCTTTCTCTTCCCTTTATGTCCTATCTGCTTTCAAGTGGGCTGAATAGAGTGAGTTCCTTTGCTTCAAACTCATTTGCGGTCTCTGGAACCAAGGGAGCACCATTTAAGTAGCTTTTCCAAGCTAGATTTAGTTCTAGGCTTTTCTGCTTCTAATTCAGAACCTATACAACTAGATTATTAACAATCCTTTCCATGACTGAGCCTTATGTTTCTTGTCCACAGCATTAGCTATTGGTTTTACTTTACTTTAAAATGCATATGGCATTTCAAGATTGTGTGTACTGAATGCTGAATACTACAACTTTACTTCTTACTATGAATGCACAATTACAATCCTAATACCGAACTAGCATGTTTCCTATAGATAAACAAGGTAGGGAACACTCACATCCTCACTTGACCACAGACAGGCAGAAGTAAACAGATACTTTTTTTATTTCCCCCAATCTTTCTGAAAACAGCCATTGAGCTGTTGAAATGGTTTAGCTCTCAGGACAAGAGGACAAAATACATCCTCCACCCTACTAACACATCACAGAAGTTAACCGTAAAGTATATTTCCTTCTCACTCACATCTGACTGCTTCGCTTCAACACTTTACCCAGCCTCAGTTCTGAAAGCACCCAAGGACTGTCACTCCCTTATTTATACAAATCCCACACATCTCACATACCCAAAACGCAGCTACCCCCCTCATAAGGAAGGATCACATGCACACTAGAGCATACATTGCATACATGAAACTCAGTGTGAATTCAGCAAGAAATGGGAGAGACTACATTTGAAGAATGCAGCTGACATGCATTCCTACAATGTAAATAGGTTGTAGGTGTCCATCATTGGCAGCTAGTTAAAAAGGTAGTCTGCTCTTTCTGAGCAGTTCCACTGCTGTGGACAGAAAGAAGGTGCTGAAACAACATGTCCAGCCTATGGTTTATAAGACCACAGCAAGCTGCAAGTTGGCCACAACTACCTTTCAACGCATTAAGAACAAACCCATGTTCACAAACCAGCATCTGCACAGGGATAATCAGATACGCATCTTCAAGAAGTTGTGAATACTGTATTCCAACAAATTCCATTCCAATTCAAATCTTTAAAGAACTAAACAGTTTTACATACCAGGGTCGTATGATGGCGGAGGTGGTGGAGGGAGTTTTCCACCGTCTTTAAGGTTAAGTCCTTTGGCTGCTCGTATAGTTGCTATAAATTCCTCGTGCTTCCGTCTCCAGTTGGAAGGTTTTTTGGGTGGTTCTGGCTAAGAAGCCAAAAAAGAAAGAGCTTTATATGTTTGAAGCTCTTCCTTCAAGCTAAGTACATGGCTTATTTTAGTATACAACATTATAGTTAGATTTCTTCCAGATCCTAGTTGATCAAATTATCACTAATTGCCAGAAGAAATCAGCCTTATTATAATGCATACATAGTTTGCCTAAAATGTTCATATGTAGAGTAAATTATAACATACCCGTGGCTTAAGAGGTTTTATTGTGGGAATGTCAGTTCCTTCTGCTCTCTGACGGCTGGAATCAAATGTCTTCCTTTTCTTGGCAGAAGTTTTTTGGCAAATGGGACCATGCTTTTTCTACAAGCAGAAGAAAACCAAAAGGAAAATATAATACTTAGTTTTGAAAACGTAAGTTGTTAACATGTTACTTCCCTCTTTATGAATAAGATCAGACTGCTTTCACTCAAACATTTATGCCAAACATTACTTTTAGAATGGAAATACAGGAATTCACAAATGCATATACATGGTCACAAAAACTTGGGAGATAAAGAAAAAAAAATAGGGGGCATCTGTATTTGCTCCTTGCAAATACAAAAATGATGGTAGGCTGGCTGCATTGGCATTGAGTGGCAATACAAGTCAGATGTGTCCGAAATCTACATTCATATGTAAGGACAGACCAATTTTTATTAAGACTGCAGACACAGTATTTTGAAGATAGATAACAAACCACTTCACTTACTAGCTGAAACTGCATAATGCTAAGGCTTACATCTGCAGATGCAAGGAATGAGTCTGTGACCCTAGAGGAAATGCTTTTAGAAGCATGTATTTTCAGAAAGCGATGGGATGCTGAAATAAAACTAACCTCCTTCTAAGGAGCTTCAAAACTGAGACAATGGGAATCAATAATTATTTGGGGAAGAAAAAAAAACACAAAACCTCCACCAAACCCAAGCATCTAGATCTACTTTATTTATCTATAGTGACCACTGCTTAACTCTCATATCGACTTCTCAGATCTAAAAGCCAATAGTGCTCATACCACTTACCAGTGCTGCTGGAAAGAAAGTCCTTCCACAAATCCTACATGGCAACAGATCTCCAGTTTGCACTGTAACCTCACCTTAAAAAAAACCAACAAATTTCTATAAGAAAATTTGTTTGAATTCATGATAAAAATTTCTTCCTGGATTGCTAACCTCATATACTAGGCAATAATAACAGTTGTTACTGGAAAAGTATACGTTCTTTGAACTGTGAAGAGACTATGCAGATCAAAAAGGAAAAGATGATACACAAGTCTTTACATAATTTTGGAAGCAGTCAGGGCCAGTAACATGTCACCATAAATTCTGGTAATTTACAGTATGAAACTCTGCACCATTAACAGGACACTTGTACATCAACATGCAAACGGCAGATTCCCTGTAAGTCACAATGACAACCCAAGCACACCCCAAGAATAATGATATTTAGTGGGTATTTTTGTCTTTGGAAGAGAATCACCTATTACAGTATCAAATCTAAGTCACAGTCCACCACTTATTTTTCTCTACTAAGTTAAACTACTCCACTTTATCTTGTAAAAAAGAAATAAAAATCTTTAATGCTATTTTTACTATATATTTTGTTCAGATAATTACTGTCAGTTTACAAAAGCATTTCTGATGTTGCTATTCAAGCACTGGTAACAAAAATGTAAATGGTATATTTGACATACAACAGATTCACAGAACTAGATAAAAGACCAACAAATCAAAGTATCCAAGCCTATGCAAGCAAATATATTCATATAGTATTGCCGTGGTTTAATGCCAGCCAGCAACTAAGCACCACCCAGCCGCTCGCTCACTTCCCCCCCCCCAGTGGGATGGGGGAGAAAATCAGGAAAAGAAGTAAAACTCGTGGGTTGAGATAAGAACGGTTTAATAGAACAGAAAAGAAGAAAGTAATAATTATAGTAACAACACTAATAAAAATGACAACAGTAATAGCAAAAGGATTGGAATGTACAAATGGTGCACAGATTAATTGCTCACCATAACAACAACCAATGGCCAGGCAGTCCCCCAGCGGTGATCCCCACCACCATGCCACCCAGTTAATTCCTGAACATGACGTCCCATGGTCTGGAATACCCCTCTGGCCAGTTTGGATCAGCTGCCCTGCCTGTGTTCCCTCCCAACTCCTTGTGCCCCTCCAGCCTTCTCGCTGTCTGGGCATGAGAAGCTGAAAAATCCTTGACTTTAGTATAACAACTGAAAACATCAGTGTGTTATCAACATTCTTCTCATGCTAAAGCCAAGGCATAACACTATGCCAGCTACTAGAAAGAAAATTAACTCTATCCGTGCCAAAACCAGGACAAAAGTTAAAACACTTTGAATTGACTTGTATTTTAGGCAAACTAGTGCCTTAAACTAATGAAGTTATGAACATAGCAAGGTTCAATGATTTGATTAAGTTTTGTTCCCAGTTCCCCAGTATCTAAACATACATACCTGTCTATTACCTGTAGGACAAGCCCTAAAGAAAATGGATAATTGAACAAAATGTTTCATGGCAAAAAAAATGTAGATTCAGGCAGCCATGAAACCTGAAAAACCTTTTTTTTTTTCAGGCAGCCTGAAAACCTTTTATTCCAAATGTAAAGATTAAATTTGAGTGAGGTTTCTAGTTCCAATACATAACTATTAGGTCTATTTCTGCCTTTTTCAATTACTTGAATGAATTACTTCATCATCAGTATGTAACTACATATAATGTATTAATTGTATGAATATACTAGAGAGCAGGATCCATTTTAAGAATCATAAATCATATAAAGTATTCTGCAGCTTAAAATATTTATATTCCCATCTTTAATTTATACACCTTTTCCACATAGACATGAATAGGGCCTTGTCATAGCATAGCAGGAGTGTACTGACAGTAACTGAGTCTTACAACTGAAGTCATAATCAAGCTTCTGTTTGTGTCATCTAAATGTATGTGTTTAGATGTATACAAGTAGGGGGAAGTAGGAGAGATGGAAAACATGCAGATAAATCTTGGTTTTCCTCTATTCTTGCATCTGAATTATACTTGCATGTTATCAACATTTACCAGGAACTTATTTTTTATTGTTAACTGTATTTTTTCAATCTCTATTTTAAACAATCATGTCTTAAAACTTTTCCATAGGCCTGTTTTCTTAAATCCACAAGCCCAAGCATAACATTGTGCTGGTTTTGGCTGGGATAGTTAATTTCCTTCACAGTAGCTAGTATGGGGCTATGTTTTGGATTTGTGCTGAAAACAGTGTTGATAACACTGGGATGTTTTCATTATCACTGAGCAGGTCGTACCCAGAGCCAAGGGCTGTTCTGCTCCTCACCCCCCCACCAGCGAGGGGGCTGGGGGGGCACAAGGAGTTGGGGGGGACACAGCCGGGACAGCTGACCCCAA
>JANZLQ010000029.1:21414522-21424993 GCA_026212715.1 Elanus axillaris | reverse complement strand
CAGTCACCATTATGCATGACAGAGCCCGGCTGTCCTGGAGATGGCTGAACACCTGCCTGCCCATGGGAAGTGGGGAACGGATTCCTTGTTTGGCTTTGCTTGCATGCATGGGTTTTGCTTTCCCTATTAAACTATCTTCATCTCAACCCACAAGTTTTCTCACTTTTACCCTTCCAATTCTCTCCCCCATCCCACTGTGGGGGAGCGATTGAGCAGCTGTGCAGGGTTTAGTAGCCAGCTGGAGTTAAACCGCAACAAACGTTAATCACAAGTAATAACATGCACACTGGTCATACATAGCTTAGATGGCCGGAACCTGCCCTCACTATTTTCCTCAGGGGTAACCAGCAATAGTTTTAAGCTTTGCTCGATTCTCCCACTCAAAAATACAAGGTATGCACAGATTTATTTTGTTCATTATTCAGTGTTCTCAGCGCTCTTAATAATGCTAACAGACATCACTGCAAACTCCCTTCTGCCAAACAGTTCAACTTCCTTTTATCTAATACAACCCTCAGCTTTGCAGACAAGAGAGGCATTTCATGGAAATACAAAGTGACACTGTGTCTTTAAGAAAGTAGCTGAAATAAGTCAGAATTAGTTATCTTGAAATCAGGTGCATAGTATAAGATTAAGGATTTGACTGAAAGAATTCCTTCAAATATCTGCCTTAGTAAAAGAAATGCTACATTTGCCACCGTTTTCTTCCATTCACTGAACTCTATCATTCAAGCTTATGTTTACATTCACCACTAAAAGAAGTAGACTTGATAGATGCTCACCTGATCAAGAAGTATTTACATACAACATACCAATGCATAACGAATGCCAATTAGCACTCACTGCACACTGCAGCTACAGTTACAGCATTCCTGCCCTCCTTTGCTGCTGGCAGGTACTCAATCACATTTGCCAAGAGCTATTTCTACTGCCAACAGCTCCTCCCTCATAATACAAATCACTGACCCAAAACAGAAAAGGAAGTTATTTTAAAAAAATTAAAGTTCCTTAAGTTTTGTTGAAAATGGGAAGCCTACAATCCTTTAAATATGCACACTTAGCCTTTCAGTTTTAGTCATTCCTCTATGATTTTCTTCACACTTTAAAGTAAAAAAAACCACCCTATAACAAAAAAAACCCTTAACATTTCTCTCTAGGATATCATGAGCCTTCCCTTACAGACAGGTTAGTGATGTCATCAACATGGAATGTGGTAATTCAGAAATAAAACATGGGAATAAAATTGTGACAGTTGGAAAAGAGTTGGTTTGGGTTGGGTTTTGTTTGCTGTTTGTTTGGTTTTTTGTTTTTGTTTTTAAGGTATTCATGCATGATAGCTAGTGCAGTCAGTGATGGACTGACTGAATTTTTTTCCTGAACAAAAGTTAACAGAAATGGTTGTTAAACTGGGATGTATTTGGGAGGAGGAGGTTAAAAAAAAAAAGGAAACACTCAAATCAAGAAACAGAAGGATTTGCTTGGCAAATGAGTCTGAGAATAGAAACTGGTAGTAAGACAGTGTCATGGCAATTTTCTTCAGTCTTCTTTAAGTCTAGCAACAATGCAGGGATTACCATCACTTTGCTTATACATCACAGAAGACCCAAGATCCAGCAGCTACACTTCTCTTTCCTTTTACCATCTTTAAAACCGCTACTCACCAGCCATTTACGCACTTGTATTAAACATGAATGAATACAGTTAACTTGGAAAAGGATGGAGATAATTATTACTGTTTGTCTGATATAAACACATTTAGGGAAAAGAGAAATATGTTCAAAATGGTTATGTGACTGCCAAAGGAAGAAACAGTATTTCCACTGAAGTGATGCCAAAACTATGATACACAGCTTTACACCCTATTCTCCTACTGACTGCCTGAGACGAGGTCTCAAATAAAAACACAAGAGTTCAACCTAGTAAGATGCTGGATATCTGAAACAACTAGATTGGAAGTTTTATTAGGAGCACTACAATAATCTCATCACTTGTGTTTCTAAACTGTCCCTGTCAGAGCTCCTCGTCCTCTAGCTACTTCCAGAGTACAACCACATTCCAAATTCTTTTTTTCTACCTATACATAAGTTATTGCACACATTCCTTTTGAATATGGTCACAGTCCAGCTACCCATACTTTCTGATCTTGAAGTTGGAGCTTAGCTGTAAAGTTTGGGTGAACCTCAAAGTCTGACAGCATAAATGTTACAGTCAGTCCCTCAGATGTAGCCCAGTGCTTTCAATACTCTTTCTTATAGATGAGTCTAGACTTCCTTGAAACCTAGATTTCCAGGGAACATTTTTCTTTCTCTCCTCTCATGTTCAAATACAGCAACTAATTTACAGCAGAAAGTAAAAGCTGCCAGTTCTCAGGTTTATCTTTCTCAGTACGTGTGGATACATCAGTACACAGAAGTTCAATCTGACACAGCCAACAGGCATAATGCTAGCTCTTTGGTGATGTTTACAAATTAAGCAGTTGTGTAAATAGATTCCACACCTAGAGGGAGCAGAAGCCTTCAGTATTGCTGAACAGCTATTAACTGAAGTTTTATTACAGTTTTCTCTTTTGGAGAGCTTTGTAGAACCAAATACAGGTCTGCACCTAGATACAAAGTGCAGAACGCTTCAGAGAAACAAGACAAATCTTTGTCTCAGTAACAGTATTTTGTCATGTCTGACTGCCTTTCAAAACCTTTTATTTATCCGCAGCAGTGACAGTACTAAATGACTCGGGCCAGACAACTGCAATTATCAGAACCATCAAGCCTCACTGAATTCAAACTTGCAGAAACACTGATACGATTTCCAGCCTTGAGACTAGGTAACTATTTGAAATCATCAAGTAATGTACAACGGTTAAAAGTTATTACTTGAAGAGTGTTTGCCAAATTCTTCTGCAAAATTGTATTTATTCCTTTTAACATAACTCCTCTCTTCTATCCAAACGCAAGGTATTTTCCACTTAAGAGTTCCATATACTTCAGGTACAAAAAAAAAAAAAAAAAGCAGAGCATTCACCACATTAATTGGAATCTGTATCATCAAGCCACAGCATCTAGTCCTTTGGGGACTGTCAGTCTCCAATGTATGTCCGCTATCAGTACTAACTGAGTTATATTTTTTAATCAACACATTAACTACTGATAGTCTGAAAAGACTATTGACAAATACTATAAATAGGAGTCACCTAAAAATGATACTGATGCAGTGACACAGGTAGGGAACACTTCTTTGAACAGCCAAATACAATTTTGACTATTAACTTTTAAAGAGCAACTTTAAAGAGCATTAAATAAAATAATGAAAAGCTGAACGTACAAAACCATAAAAAAGTATACCAATAAAGGTGTAAGTTTTGCAAATTTTCATTATTTTGCCAAAAGGAATTCTGAAATGCAAATGAAAGTCAGACAAATACAACATACTGCTTACCAACAGGCAGTACCTGCCATACTTTGGTAAAGTCTGTTTGGTAACTGATGACATGCATGATTTACCCCACCAAGAAAATCCCTTCTCACCTATGCTATTCAGCAGTTTGCCAAAGAGTTCGAGAAAGGAAGAGGAAATCATAGTAAGCTCTGTCTCTTAATATTCAACCATTCACATACTTTGAAATTTTTATGTCATTAAGTTATTTGCAATTGTATAACAAATAGCAAACCAATCTATTTTTATCCATCTACCCCTAATTTCAGAGGAAAGCCTCAGGAATCCTACTTCTGGACTGAGAATGCAGTCTCATCTTGCATAAACCTGTCACTTCTGCTTCCAAAAAGATAACAAAAAGCTGCATAACTTCCATTCCTTCAAGCTGAAAAGCTTGAGTATGACTTTCATAGTACCTGTGCCTGTTTTTAAGTTAGCTCTTCAGCCTGACAATGCAAACACATTATATTTGTCAAAATTACTGTTATTGCATTGAACATGAGTCTGATGATGGTGAGTTTGGTACTACTTCCTTGAAAATAACATATCAAGGAGAGCCCTATTGTCTCAAGTGACAACCTGGAGGAGGATTCTGTGAAGAAGGTTTTTTTTTGTGATTGAGAAACAAATTGCATGCAGTCAAGAATGGCTGTAATAGCAGCACTCATACAACTCACATCATGGTGTACTCCCCTTTTCTGTAAGTGTCCTTCTTTCCTCCATTCCTTATATCAAGTGTAACTTTTAATGTTAAAACATGCCAACGTCACACTACATGTCCTTAAAAATAACCAGATCTCCTGGACCCCTCTCTAGGGCTTTATCTCACGAGATTCTTCCAAGCAGATCGCTTAACAAGTCAAAGGCTGCTCTCCTTAAGTCCAGGGTTGAGATCCTGCTTATTTGCCCAGCTCCCTCCTCTCAGGATCCTGAATTCAACCATCCCATGGTCACTGCAGTTAAGGCTGCTTCTGACCTTCATCTCTCAGATGTTTGTAGGTATGAAGTCCAGCAGGAGTGCTTCCCCTTGTCAGCTCCTCGATCACCTGGGTCAGGAATTTGTCATCAGTGTATACCAGAAGCCTCCTAGATTGCTTGTGCCTTGCAGATTTGTCCCTCCAGCAGGTCATCAGGTGGTTAAAGTCTCTCATGAGGACCATGGCCTGTGAATACAAGGCTCCCTCCAATTATTTGAAGGAGGCCTCATCTTCTTCCTGATTAGGTGGCTTATAGCAGACAGCCACAACAGTATTTCCCACATTGGTCTGCCTGCTAACCCTGATCCATAAGCTCCCAGGGGGCTCCGCAGCAAAGCTCTATGCATTCTTGCTGCTCTCCCACACAAAGGGTAACTTCTCCCCCTTGCCATACAGCTGGTTCTTCCTGAAGAGCCTGTATTCATCCACCGCAACACTGCGGTCCTGTGAGCTGTCCTACCACCTACACATGATCCCAACAAGATCCTAGCCCTGCAACTACATGCAGCACTCAATTCCTCCCGTTTCCTCCCATACCGTGAGTGTTAACGTACAGGCACTTTAAAGAGGCGCTCAGTTGTGACAATTATCCAGAAAAATCTATGAAAGCTTCCTCTGTAATGCAGATGGAAACACAACAAAACCAAAGGCAAATAAGCAGCACTATTTGACCGATCTGACTTCCAGATGCATTATCTGGTCTTCTGTTAATGAGCTTTAAGATCAATTAAAGCCACTAGAAAGCATGTGACCTGCAAAATCTATGTACACGTTACACAATTCTGCTTTGGCACCATAAACTCACTATGCTCCTGCATCAGGCTACAAGCACCATGATGTCTGTAAGCAGTCAGTCAAGCAAAGACTAGCCTTCTCACACTAACCTTAAATCAAGACTGCTTTGCACCAGTGACCCCCAAAGGAATTCTGGACTTACATACTCTACTACCCAAACGTAAGTGGACAGAGCCATCCCAGTCTACGTCTGCTTGCTTATCAGAATATTACTTGGCTAACAATAATGTGATAAAAACAATTTTGATAATAAACTTCATTTATAATATATTGCTTCCCAGTTTGCCCCTCGCCCCTGGAATTTCTTTAAAAAGTAAGCCCACTCCTCACCCCCTCAACTGTTTAACATATTCCTGGAACTAGATTTTACTGAAATGCAACAACTGCTTTTGGTAATAACCACATCAGGTATGCATGGGCAGGCAAAATACATTTATCTTCCCACAATTTCAACCAACTGAATTAAATTACTAGATCAATCTAGTTTCTGCAATTTAAGTTAAAAATGGAAGAATTCTACAAAAACTATAGAAAAGTGTGTAAAATCTGTTAGTTCTAAAATGCTGAAGAAACTAATCTGGAACACTCAAACTCCTGTCTACACATATTACTTCCTTTCCTTTAAAAGTGAAATATTTCGATAGCGCACTTCCCCTATCATATCAGCCTAAACTTAGCTTTCAGAATTTTTCCTTAAGTAAAACATTTAATTTCAATTTCTTCCCCCAAACATAAACATTAATCAAAAACCAAAATCATAATTGCCTTAGAAAAAGTAAATACCTTGACAACAATTACACAGTGTATTAAATGTCAAAATTAGAGCACTTAACAGAGGTGCTAGTATGCCTAGTGAAACACAGCAGTTCAATGCAAAGTCATATTTATCACCGTGTTTTAATGGCTACCAAAGACAAACAACTTCTTAAAAGAATATACATTAATATTAGTTTTACATTTCAATCTTTAATAGTTTCCAACTTGCTGATTTAAAAACAGTCCTGTAAAATTAATTCTTCCTTCTGTTAGATAGCTGAGATATCCCCAAAAAAGCTGAAGTGTTCCAAAAACGCAGGAGCCTCTCTCAAATGGAGCTTAAGAAAATGGCTGCCAAAGTAAGGAAGCTGCTGCATGCATCCAGTGAGGAAAAACAAAGATGAACACTAAAGGGAAACGAAGATTCACATTAATATTATTTTTTGTTTTCAAGACTGAAATAATTTTCTACACTATTAGGGAAAAAAAAAAAAAAAGACTGGGCATTAGCTTATTCAGAAATTCTGTCAAAGCAAGCATAAGGGCATAAGGACTTGTTTTCAACAGCCATATTGCTATATAAAACACCAAACTAGAACGCTTGCACTGTTTGGGGTGGAGTGGGGTATCTCGGACATTATCAGTGCCAGTGAAGGGTCCAGGGACAAATACTATTACAGCACAGATCTCAGCTCTCAGCAGAAGATGCTATATAGTGAGCCTTATTCTTATGAAACCTCAAGGGCACACCCAGACTCTCAGAGTCTAAATGCTTAATCACAGTAGTCCCTACTTCGCATCTGCAATGGAAAGCTCTCGGTTTGAGACTGCAGGCTATTTCCTGAGCAAGCAGCCACCCATCCCCTTCCAACCACCATCAGCCTTGCCAGGCTGCTAAAGTGCAAGCTGAAGGAGAAGACTGGGGCTGGGTAAGCGCTGCCATTACCTACCACAAAGAGCTGGACTTTTGCCCTCGGACACAGCTGCCCCTCTACCCTCTACTCCTTAGGCAGCAACAGTCCTGACCTGCTGGGATGGGCTTTGAACAAGTGTGGGAAGTGGCATTTAGTCGGCTCAAGCAGCTGTTGCCGGCATCCTCCCAGAAAAAACAACAGACTGGAGAGAAGCCGATCAAATGCCACGATTGGACTGCTCCGGCTTATATGAAGTCAGGAATTCAGTGCCTGGAACCCCTCCTCCAAGCAAAACAGAGAGCAATAAACATGCCAATGTGACAGCTTTTTTCTTACCATCCAGCAGTGAAAGAAACAAGTACATGTCAACCCATCAAAAATGGTCCTAAGATTCAGCATATAGTGGACTACTCGGGAACGGATTTTTAAACTCACTCACCTTAGAGAGCACTACATTTCCAGGCACAGTCACTCTATCACTTTAAGTGTTTTCACCAGTAAATTTAATGCAGATTGAAAAACAGCACACAGGCTGCAAAGTAACAAACAGTAAGCTAATGACTTTAGATTTAACATCAGTTTTGTCACTTGTAATGAAAAGTGTGCACTGATTCCCTTTACAAAACTTTAAAAGTTATAAATTTGATCTTCAGTATCAATCTAGTAATATAACACAACTGATATACAAATGAAATAATAAAGGAACAGACGTAAAAAAAGCAACAAAAGTAAATTTTAGAAGAAACTTAAGTCACAAAGAAACCTACTTTGCCATTTCACTGAACATTTAAACTTGCACATAGAGAGAATATACAACTTTAACCCCGGAAATATTATTTAGCTTTTTAAAACATCACTAATGCAGCTCCACATGCCAACTAATACACATTCAACTCTTCACATTACAGAAAGAATCATTATAAACTGGGTAGAGTTCTTTCTTATTAATAGCATGCTTAAATAAACAGAAATAAAACAGATCTTGCATCTATAATGCTGAGCTTCAGAAAAGCAAAGCACCAGCTTCTGAGGGCAGAAAGCCCAGACCAAGCATCCTGAGCCTGAGGGAGTCTTCCACAGTCATAAAAACACAGCAGCAAACTGCTGCCAAAAGACAAAAGTCCTGCCTTCCACCATAATCATATCCCTCACACACACACAACTGCCAGGACCTGCTGTACAAATCAGCTCTGGGAAATGATTTTCCTAAGTGCTAATATAGAGAAGGAGCAGGCTGAGACAGATTTCAGAAGCAGCCCATACTTCCATGTCAGATGGATATGACTGTGCAACTGTGCTTCTAAACACAAATTTTATCTAAAATGGCAACCAGCAATGTTCTTCTGAGTTGCCAGCGCAGCAATGACTGGAAAAATAGTGTAATACCTAATGAAATAATTTCTCATTGGTTTTGCGTACATTTTTCCTGTCTTAGGGCCACCTTTCTATAGAAACTTCCTCTGAGCCTAACCTAATGTGCATCAAGAGAGACAGCTTAAACTGAAAAACTGTAAACAGAGGAAAAACTACTTGCTTCAAATGTTTTGAAGCAAAAAAGAAGGTATTTTATCTCATGGCACTTTGTTTAGAGAAAGAAAACCACAGCACAAAGTAACCCAGAAAAATGCAAAATACTATATTCTTCAGTTTCGGGAACTTTACTATTCAAGGATGTTGGATAACAGTGTGGGATATGAGTGTTTGCAATGCAAGGACATCTGAAGTTTTAGAAATGGCTAACTACCTGTACTGTTCTCAAATTAACCTCGAGTGTTCAGAAGGAACATTTCACATCATGGAAAAATGCTTCGATAAGCTCTAGCTTTTGAAAGTACTTTCAAAAAAAGGTTCACTGAGTAAACATGAGATTTCACCTATGATTTAGCAGTTCTTTCTCCCACCACTCCCCAGTACCTACTGAAACACAAACAAAATGTAAACCATTTCCAGCAAGGTCAGAAGCTGGACAAATTATACTGCAAAAATGACATGTTTTTTCAGGCTTCTGCTGTTATCCATACATCTACTTTCTTCCCATCCTCTGTTATGAAGGTGCTGGAGCTTATACAACACAGCTGGCATAGCTGGCCTTGGTAAGTTAGCTCATAGCCAAATCAATTGATGGATAGGCTGCAGATGATACGCAGTCCCAACTGCAGTCAAACACATAGCTCAGTCAAAATTAAAGCAAGTTTCCCCCTTCTGGACAGGCAACATATATGACTGTCACAGGATTATCATGACAATCAGAGTACCTGATAAAGCATTATTTGACAAACACAGGACACCACCTTTCAAATTTAAAAGGCATTAATAGTCGGCAAAGCATAACGAGTAAATCAAATGAAAGAGAACCTCTTGGGACTTGAATGCCAAACCATGTCCAAATTTATAGTCTTGGTGAAGTCACTAGGCATAAGAACAGTGTCTGAGGACTGTAAAATCTACTAAGGACAGAAGACAGGTTTTGGTGAGAATTACTTCTGTTCTCCAACTGTCCTAGAACAGATAAAGAACAAAAGCTAGTTTGTGCTCTCTCCTATTTAAGCACCCAGTTACCTCTAGTGAAGCAGAGCACGGAAGACTTCATGAACTCTTTCTGATAGTTACTCAGCTCACGTCTGTACTTTTTCCTAAGTAATACGGCTAAAGCCGCCTGCAAAACACAGTAATGAGAGGCCTACGGAAATGCTTAGAGAGCAAGCTGTAAATTCATAAATTCCAAGCTGGTATCCATGCTATGATGCATACTCTGGAGAGTCACGATATCTTCATTAACGCAACTGGCCCAGGATAAAGTAGCTAATACTCCATCTGCAAATACACACCGAGTCCTCACCGCACCGAACGCTTCCACAGCATTAGAAGCGTATCCTGACACCCACCCCAGCCGTCTGTCTGCAGGAGGAGGATGCCCGCACGACCCGGCGCCGCCCCACCTGCCCCCTCCCGGCCCCGGCAGGCCGCTCGCCCCCAGCGCCGGCTCTCCGGGCAGGGCTCACCGCCTCCCGAGCTCGGCCGCCGCAGGAAGGGGCCGGCGGAGAACGGCCACCACCCCGCAGCTCGGCTGGAGAAGCCCAGCCGCTCCGCAGACAAAAGCGCAGCGAGGCCGGCCCTGCCCGCCGTGCCGCGCCTCCCCTCCCGGCCCGCCGGGCTCCGCGCAGGGCCCCGCTGCCTCCCGCCGTTGCTCGCCGTCCCAAAAGCACGCTATACCCCCGCTTCTGCGGCACTCCTCGCTCCCCGGCAGCCCCCCGCGGCCCCGGCCGCGGAGCGAGGCGAGGCCGCCGCGCCGCCTCGGGGGGTGAGGAGATGGGGGGGGTCCTCCGAGAACGGGGAAAGGCGGCGCCCGGGCCCCAGCTCCCACCGCCACCGCCCAAGCACGCCCCGCCACAGCACAAAGGCGCGGCGCGGCCCGGCCGGCCCCAGGCGCACGCCGGAGGGAGGGAAAGCCGCCCCGCCGCCGCCTCTCACCTTCCATCCCCTCCATGGCGCACCCCGACCACCGGCTCCAGCCCCAGCCCCGCCGCCGCCGCTGCTGCTGTGGCAACGCCGCCACCTCCCGGCCTGCTAACAACCGCCGCTCCCATTGGCCGGGCGGCT
>JANZLQ010000029.1:21390765-21403202 GCA_026212715.1 Elanus axillaris | reverse complement strand
GCTCTGGGTGTCCCTGTTGGAGCAGGGGGGTTGGACCAGACGACCTCCACAGGTCCCTTCCGACCTCAACCATCCTGTGATTTTGTATTTCATTCCAAACATACAAATTCAGCACAGCTCCTGGCAGAGTCTGAACATTGCCTTGCACTAGTATTTCCGTGTTAGAACTACAGTGATTATGGATGAGTAGGTTTCTCTTAGGTCTTTCAAATTCCCTACAGTCAGACCCCAAACTTTTTGGACATTGGGCCTTGAATTTGAACGACCATTTTAGCTCTTGCCAGTTCTGATCTTCCCTATAAGCCCTCCATATAAATCTCAAATGTCATTTCCATCAGCTGATGTGTTTAATCATCCATTATCTTAATCAGTCATCTTTTGCGTATATTATCCTATAGTTGTGTATATGCTAGTTCAGTTAATATGCTTGATGCATAAACATCTGGTAATTGCTAACAAAATGTTTATTATTTTTGCCATAAGCAGAAACAAAAATTAGAAGTAAATGCTGCCACTGACATTCTTTGAGGTAATTGGTTTTTTCTTGCCAATGATGTACAATTACTGTGTAGTTATTTTTGTATATAACAGATTTCTCAGTTCTAGTAGAACAGCTGAGGTCCCTGTTTCATATCTATGGAGATATGGATCAGCATGCAGTATTCTGTTTGATAGAGTCATTTACAAGAGCTCTGCATTGTTCTTATTTGCACTGTGAATTTGGACACCTGTACTTGCTATCAAAATGACATATGGCACACTCTGCAAAGCAAATTCTCCTCTTTTTTGTTTGCTTAAGAGAACAGATTTCTTTCCAGGTCCCATCACGAGGTTTGTGTTTGCAGCTCTAAAACTCAGGCTGTTCCCAGTTTGAGGAAACACCATTTTAATAGAAAACATTGTTTAGTTATAAAACATGCCCATTACTCCTATGGATCATTAAAACACTATGAAAACAGCAGAGAGGCTGAATTTGTATGCTGCTGTGGTACAGATGACTCATGTATCCTGCTGTCAGTACTTCTCTGGGGACTGATTTTGATGGAAACAAGGCTTTCTACAGGTGTAGGAAACCATGCAAGAGGATCCAATTGTAGGACTTGGCAAGGAAACTATATTGGCTTCATTTTCAGAAAGACAGATTCTTCCTTTTCCAGTACTCATTTTTAGCTATGGTTCTTTCAGATGACCAGCAGAAAGCATTGTTGTGAATGGAAGTGCTTCCTGGTCCAGCTGGATGCTACAAAATGAAAAGTACTGTCCAACCATGAAGCAAAACTAGATGACTCAACATGGGCATGCACTGCCACTGGGTATCAGAACAATAAAACCAGCTTACTCTGTCTTTTTCTCACAGCAACTCCGTAATTCCAGAAATACTATTAATAATAGGGCATAGATTTTTCTCCATGCTTGGAGAGTAGGTAAGAAATAGAAGTTTTATATGTTTTTATCATTCTGTTTATGGCTATTAATTTACCTGCTGTAGTGCAGAAAAACAGACTGAGAAACCTTTTTTCTCATTAAGTCAGCTCTTTTTGATGGCATTATGTTAGCTCTGTATAAAAGAACCAAATATGTTTATAAACATACTGTGACTCATACAGAAATGCTGTGGAGTTCGGTAAATGTATTTGTTAGAGGTTTTTTTCTATTTCACTTTCTCAAGAGGTGAATGAGAATATTGATCTCTTATTTTGCCCTGCCTTTCATTTTGCAAGATGTGGGGTTTTTACTCCTTACTTAATAATAACTGAAAGAGTGGTATTGGTTTTTAAAAGGCGTTGAACTCAGTGCTTTACTTTCTGACTAAAAGGAGGTTACGCCCACATAGATGATGTAGAAAAAATGTGGCCCTTTACTAGTAGGAGATGCTAAAGCTCTCTTTTATCCTTTCATGTGTTCAGTATGTGCTTCCAAAACATCAGCCTGAGATCTGACCTTGCATTCTTCTTTCTTCTTATAGTTACTGTGCAAACCTCTCCTTCGTTTCAAAGAGGATTTTGCCTGAAGGAGTTGTGCAAAAATTTCCCTATGCTTTATTCAAAGATGAAGTCCTAAAGTTGTAAAGGTTCAGCTCAGTTAGGAAACTTGTAAGTAGGAGCCGAGAGTGAAACACGGTGCTGTTGTCAAATGCCATGTTGAAAATAGTAATGCTGTTTACCTTACAACCCTCCTAAAATTCTAGGCAGGCCCTGATACAGTACTCCTTTTCCTTCTTATGCAAACTATTATAATATGTTAAACAACAAAGGCATTCACTCCCAGAGTTTTTTAGTAAGGCATGAAGGGATTGCTACATAGTCTCCTGTTTCTACATTGCTTAATTAACCAGTAAGACTTAATTAATGAGTAAGGTTTATCATTCTCTGTCAAAGTTTCACTAAAAGGTGCTGAAAAGCCTATGTCGCCAAGTACAATCACCATAACTGTAACAATTTATTACAGCTTTTTCGTTAGTTAGTCCTTCCAAATTTGTTAGCCTGTGACTTGGCCGGGAAGTGTGAGCAGAACAGGTTTCTCTCTGCAGTGGCCT
The DNA here is from genome assembly GCA_026212715.1 of Elanus axillaris. Classification (NCBI taxonomy): domain Eukaryota; kingdom Metazoa; phylum Chordata; class Aves; order Accipitriformes; family Accipitridae; genus Elanus; species Elanus axillaris. Next base: position 21,400,666 of record JANZLQ010000029.1, on the reverse strand, counting down.
CTTCCGAGTGAGACTTCACAGAAGTGCTAACAGTAAAGCCTGTGCGGCTGCAGTGGCTGGAGCGCTCCGGTGTCTGAGCGCTGCTGCCCAGCGAGGACATTCTCCCTGGCCGGCAGTGCTGCCTCTCCTTTCTGCTCGGGTCCCCAGAAGGGTACGTCGTGTTCGGTTTGGGTGCAGGGCGCGGGCTTACAGGACAAGCTTTGCGAAGTGTTCTTTCCTTACCGCAATACAGTCAAGCAAAATGCTTGAAAACCTTGAAAAATGCTTTTCTTAAAAAAGAAGAAGAGGCTGTCATGATCTGTGATTGCCTTAACAGGCATCCATCTGCTACGTGACTTCATAGCTTGCTATGCTGTGCTGCATCCATCTGCTACGTGACTACGTAAAAGATGACTACGAACAGCTTTCTGAAACCCTTAAAGAAAAGTACCGCACTCCGTAACTCAGCATTCCAGGACTTAAAACATTAAATGGGACAAGGTGAAGTGTGAAGGAGGGAAAATTAATCTATGATTATTCAGGAAAACAAAATCCCAATTTGACTGTATGATTCTTGGAAGATGCTTCAGTCTGGGATGTGTGGCTGCTTCACGCCTCCCGAGGGGCTGCAACATAAAGCCAAAAGCCTGTGTGCTGTTGGAGAGGACCAGTTCCAGCTGGAGCAGAAATGTAACACGCTCTGTGACCAGTAGGACTGGAGATAAAGCTCAGCATTTCTAGAACCGGGGTTGCTAATGACATGCTTCAAAAAAAAGAACCAGGCTGGGAAAGTCTGAGGAAAGGTATTCACAAAGTGGTGAATAAGATACGTCCTTGCAGAAGAAATCTAACTGGCCTGCCTTATTCTTAAAAATACTGCTGTAAACCAGAAGTGGAACCAGAAGCATGGTGTGCATCAGGTTTTTGCAATCTCTGCACGCTGTCTGGCTGTCTACTGTGCACTCTGTCCTTGTAAATGTTTTAATTTCCAAAGAGCTTCTGTCATCTCTCTGAAAGCATTCAAACCATGAAGAATTCCTCTAACAGATCTCACTTGTATTACTATAATTATGTTTAACTGGGCAGTGTATGGTGTTGACAAAGTTACCTTCATCTGTACGTACTTGGAGTGAAGGAAAAATGTTCCACAATGTACCAGACGTCCTGTCTTAGAAATGATCTGGTGTGTAGGGTCTAGCAAGCATGAGATGAACCCTCCTAGAATACAGGACTGAACATCTAAATTGGAGGACCCAGGCTTGTGCTCTCGTGTCCCTCAGCCCCAAAGGGCAGTAAAAATTTTGTGTATATCAGTTCCCTTTTCACATTACATTCACTGTAATGGTTTCCATTAAAAGGAAATTGCTGCTGCTGGCCTAAAAAGCTTCTGTTTTGGACAATGAGAAAGTCAGGTGTACTGAAGACAGCACTTGACCTCAGCAAATAAAAGTTCCAAAAAGCACCATGTCTCGCATAAAGACTATTTAGCGTATGAGACCTTCCCTTTTTCCCCTCCCAGTGTGTGGGTAAAGTGAGGGTGAAGTCGAGAAGTGGCGTCACCCAGGTTCATGGGTATGTCAGTCACCAGGGTGGGTATGTCCTAAGGATAAAACTCGGAGGCATGTAGAAGAAAGATGTCTGTTGCTGATACATACCATTATATTAAATGAATTACTTTCCATGTATTAAAAATATGCATGCATTGATTTTATTTTTTACCCTTATATAGGTGACACCATGTTTCTATTTGGGGGACTGTTTTGTGAGAAAGTCTTGCAGAGTCAAGCTGTGATGAAAAAAACGATCTCAGTATTTTATTTTTATAGTTAGTAATAGTAATAGCAATAATAACAATAGTCATCGTCATCATCATCATCCCTCCTCGTAACTCCTCAAAGTCTCAAAGCTGAATGGCAAATAAATATGAGGGGAATAAAAGTAATCAAGGTTTTGTTGGGGTTTTGTTTGTGTTTCAAATTTATTGTTTGGCCTTCTGAACTTTCAGAACAATATGCTATTCTCAGATGCTGCCATACGGCTCTAACCTTGTAAGCAGTAACAATATTGTATTTGTATGTTCAAGGAAAGAACTGAGCTCTGAAATATCTTTGCCAGATTTTGTTAAGGATAATTTTTAGGATAAAGACACTTTGCATAAAAGGATCTCCAGTCCAATGGTGGAACCCCCTCTGGTGGACCTGAAGTAGCAATTATGCAGCAAACCACCCAGGAATAAATACATCTATACACAGATTTAAATCCTGCTAAAATAATGAAGCTGATTTACAGAATGGGCTTGATGCAGAAATTACAGGGTACAGTTGATTCCTGCTCTCAAAGCCAATAAATAAGAGTAGTATTCACTTCAGCACTATTACTCCTATGATTTACATCATAGGAACTGAATTTCCCCCAGCAGTCTCACATCTACTCAGGGACAATGTATTATAGAGAGATGGAGTCAACGGAAAACTCCCACTTGTAATTTTTTTTCAGATGACCACTCAATTTCAGTGTCTGACTTCATAAATTTCCCTAGTCATAATTACAGATTTATGGTATACTTTTTTCTTTTTTTTTTCCTGTTTCTACGCATACCAGACATACCTTTCTGTGAAACACAGCTGTATAAGCTCTACTGTTTTTTTCTATTTGTTTGAAGTATATTTTCTTAGTGAAGAATAGGTCTTTATTTATAAAAGTCTTGTCAAAATCTTTGTTCAGAATACTGTAAAAACAACTCCCCAGGTCAGGAAAGGACTAACTACAATGTTTGTAGATTTTTTTTCTTCCTGTGCCCCCAAATTGTATTCACCTGGTTGTATGTTTCTCTTGATAAAGGATGTTTGGGGCTTTTTTGTGGACTAGCAACATATCATAAATGAAAAAGGCAGGTTGTATTATAAAGGCAAAGACCCTCGGATGGGGAAGCTGTGGTTAACTGACAGCTTCAAAAGCAGCTGTTTGTCACTAGCCTCTCCCAAAATTAGCCTGGAATATTAATGCCAGAATGAAGTCTGCTCCTAGATGGCACTGACTGGTTGAATAGTTAGAGTTTAAAGAGGTTTTATTATTCTTGTTGTTGGAGGGAATATGTTGGTTATATCTAGATTTCAGATCAGTAGTGGTGCGTGATCTCTCCTGTGAGAGCTGAAGAGAGTTAATAAAGGTTGGATTGCATTCCCGAGGAGGATGCAACTATTGCAATTCTCTGTCCTTTGAGGATGCCTAGACTGACTCTGCGTTACTGGGATAGGAATGGGATCTACGGAAGTCATGTGCCTGTAGATAAGCCTGTAAAGAATAGCACAAGGTGGTGGTTAAGACCTGCTTGTAAAGGATGTAAATCTCTCCCTTTGGGCTTGGGGGTGCCTTTCTCTTCTTTGGCTGGACTGCTCTTACTAGGCTTGTAAATCTCTTGTGAGTCATTTCCTTTGAAGATGAGTTTATCAATCCTACTCTTTTTCCTTAAAGAAAACAATCAGCATAGTTTTGGACCCATTGTCAGGTAGTCTAGTGGTTGGGGCATTCACCTGGGAGAAGGTAAGGCCTTTAATTTCCTTTTACACAGTGGGGAAATGCTTTAAAAGGAAGGCTTGAGAGTCTGAGCACCAGAATACTTTCTTGCCTAGAACGTCGATGATGGAGATTCAAAGCCTCAGACAAAGGGTGAAATTTATTCTGACCCTTTGATGTCAGGGATCAAAGCTTTAAACTTCAAACTGTTGTGGGAACAGGCACTGTTGCTACATCCTTTGATAAAGTGGTGTCCTAGGAAGACTGAATGTTAGACTAAGACGGAGAGTACTGTCATGATCATCTGGCCCTTGTTTTGTTTCATGTATGCTTGAGGTACTTTCTTTAATGAATAAAGTGCCCCAAATTTTCTGGGGCTTGCAACAGGAAAGGGGAAGAGATCTTACCTTCAGCCACAAAGGGACAGAGCACCTAGACCTTGAGCTATATTTAGGTCCCTTATTTAAGGTTTTGAGTTTTGCCTTTAAACGATCAGCTGGCAAAAGTGATGCATAACTGTCTAAAAGAGAAGGGAACCAACTTTCTGGAAAAATGAAGGTTTTAGGAGGCAGTGCTGGCCTCGGTAGTCTCATACTCAGTGTCTGTCATACTCAGAGCCACTAAATGAGCTTAGTTAAAAATAATCTCTGCAGGAGAACCCTTCCCTCCCACATTTATTTCAGCTTTCTGGTAAGGATGAGTGAGCATATCAGTTTACGGCTAAAAGGTGAAAGAAAGGGCTAACGTTTCTCATGTGTGAGGCTTCAAGGTTATGTGCTGCACCTTCACTTCATATACAGGGCGTTTCTACTTCCTTGGGATGCAGCCTGACAGACTGGTTCATAGAAATCACAGGTTTCAAAGCCCAAGCTGTCAAACTACAGCATGAAAGCTTTTAAGATAAAATTGCTTACTTTTCCTGTGATGCATCTGCAAAAGGCTTGGTGTACTTTCTTTACTGGAATACAAACGCTAACATGCCATTAGATCTCCATAATGTACATGTGATCAGGTGTACAGCTTTGATTTAAATAGTTCATCCATTGGAACAAAGGCAAAAATAATCTCTGCCTGCTGGGACTAGTTAGGTATTACAATGCTCGTGAAAAATGTCTTCCGCTTTTCTTATTGCTGAAACTTAAAAAATAAGGACTGAATTGCTATGTGATTGTAGTTGGTGAGCCAAGTGATTTTTCTGCTTGGGGAAATGGTACTGTTCTGCTCATTAGAGATTACAGAGATAAGTAATATGCAATATATATCTATAATATCTCTCTATATGATTATATATGTATAAAGGTAGTTAGTATATCTCCATACAGCTATATCTAATCCATATGTTTAGATGCAGATATAGATATAAATAAAGATACATAGGTATGGATATAGATACAGATATTTTATTGAACCACACGGTTCAAGAAACAAGTAGTAAGAAAGGGAGCCTTTCACTGGTCTGAACCCATTCACGTCTTAAGTGGACAAAACCTAGTACTCCTGGCTGAGTAGTGGAATAGATTGATTTTCTTAGTCAGTATGCCTCCGTATTATGAAAAAAACCTCATCAGGATCTTTCTGAAACCCTTCCTACGTGTTCTCTAGGCTGCAGATGAAACAGCAGAGTAACAAAACCTGAATTTTCATCTCGAAGCTGCTAGCTGCAGAGTTCACTTGCTTCCCTGAAGCTGTATGTGTCCTATGTAAAAATGTTCGAAAAGCCTTTTTTATTTTACTCAAAGAGGCCAAAATGGGTTAATCTTTAAAGTGTTCAAAGTAGATGTCTCAGGCTCAAACAAGCAATGTATTCAGTCTTCAGAAAGTGGCAAAACAAAGTACAGAGAGAAATGTCAGTGTATGGTACCTAAACAGTAAAAAAGGAAATCAGTTTATAATATGTACGAAACATATACTGGTAAAAAAGTAATAGATTATATTTAATTATAATGAATTCTATCAAATATCAAGTTCAGTTCCAGACATCACCACTGGTCTAATTTGTTATGATAATTCTTCTGTTATATTCACTTTGCAGCACTATTCAAATCTTAAAATAGAAAAGAACATGGTAGTAGATGGAAAGGAAATATTTTTCAAGGTGACAGAAATCTCTCTCCTCCTTCTACCATTAAGTGCAAAGAAATACGGTAATATGAAAGAGAGTAGTATCATCCTGTCCCTTTAAAATAAAAACCCTGACACAACCCAATCCACAGCTTTTTCATATATGAAAAAGTTTTCAAGTTTTTCATGTGAGGACAATTTTCAAATTCATATCAAATATCACTGAAAGTTTCAAAGCAGAGACTTGTAGCTGTCTCTTACCACTGAAGGCACTTGTCAGCTCAGTTACGCACTTTTGTATGCAATACGGTTGCTAAAATGAACAAACTCCAGATGCCTGTTACTGGGGTTAATATCCTTTTTTTAGAACCTTGCATGGATGGTCAGATCACTGTCTTTTGGGGTACTGCTTTGATTACCGTTTCCAAGGTTTGGGTCTTTTCAGCTCAGTATATTATTGTATGTGGAGTAGTAGTATTGGCGTGTTTACCAGCCGCAGCCTCACTGTGAATCATCTTGTGTCTAAATCTGCAAAGCCACGTTCACCCAGTTAAAGTGGTTCCTGAAACATATTGATGACTGCAGTGAAACTGGTACCTATATTTGGAATAGCTGTTCCACTTTGGATATGAGCCCTTGCTATCTCATTTCATGAGAAAGGGCAAAATGAGCAGAAAATGAAGATGACAAGTTTGTGAGTCCTGATTTTCCAGTGTATAGGTGTGAGGAGATATTCATGCTAGAAACTGAAGGGAATTGCCTGTGTAACTCAGCCAGGTAGTCCCCCCAAATGCTTTTTGCAGGGGGCAGTTCAAAGAACCTAAACTAGATTGTGCTGCTTATTCATCCCCTGGAGAAGCTTCTCCCTCTGTTGACTATGTACACAGAAAACTAACTTTATCCCAGCCACAACCAGTATACGTGGTTAGATGAGGAATAGGAGTCATTGGCTTTAAATTGGGGTAATTTATTTAGTGAAACCTCAGGGCAAAACCCACTCCATTAATTCTCCTTGTGATTGAAACCTTCACCAAAAATTTACCAGCCGAATCTGCTTCTGGTAGCCAGAGTGTACCTCTGCAGGACTTTTACAGTACTCCAAGTCTATTGTCTTCAGGGAAGGGAGTTTTTATGAGATTGCTCTATAATCTGTATAAATCAGATTCCTCCGTTTTTAAAAACTGTGTTATTTTTGCAGAATGTACTGAGCACAGTCTACTTATTATTTGTGTATATGTAATGTGGTGTAAAACTCTTCCTTCTTTTCTAGCTTGAAATTAACTGCTCAGGTCTTTACATTCACTTACGTTCGGTATTACGGTGAAAATGTTTAGGAAACTGAAATATCAGCTGAATAGTCTCACTTGCCCTAAAGAAATAAAAACAGCAGAGAAAAAATAACAATCAGTTTTAATATGGGACATAAAAGTAGTAACTTCTAAATGTTTTCTGACTTCACAACACACGAATAACAATCACTGAAGTATTTTTTGAGAAACAGAATAACACATCAGAGAACAGAGCCAGCAGGGAGGGACCAAAAAGAGGTTGTGAGCTCTTAGGAAGATGTCAACGGGCCTTGTGGGTCTTTGACATGAGAGCAGGTCTCCTGCAAGTCAAACAGTGATAAAAATATTATGTTGATGCATCTGTGTACAAGCTTTGCATCAACATAATTGATGGTAAAACCACCATGGTAGTATAAATAAGGTACCTCATCTTTTGAAACAACAGTGTCTCCAGGGCAATACAGAGACAATACAATGAGCTGACATGAACATCAGGTATTTTATGGCCAAATTTTGGTACAAGAATGCTAGCAAAGGGTGTGGATTTTTCTGTGGTATTAAATATGGGAACTTGTTTTGCTTTGGCTTTCATAGGCCAGTAACTAGGACAAACCACACCAAAGAAGGGAATATCTGCCTAATTTTTCCAGTCCTTGATATTCACATATCTATCTATCTATCTATCTATCTATCTATCTATCTATCTATCTATCTATCTATCTATCTATCTATCTATCTATCTGTCTGTCTGTCTATCTATCTATCTGTCTGTCTATCTCAGGAAAGTACATAGTTTTCATCAGGGAGTTTTATCATTTTCAGCTTTCAAAACCAAAGAAGTTTAGGGAAGAATGTGTTCCCAAACAAAAGAAACAGAATCCATGATTGATGAGGTTCACAGGTGGCTACATACATTTAGGTATACCGGTAACTCCATTGGAGAAAGCCATGCACATGGCAGAACTGTGTTTGGAATAGTTAAATAGCAATTTCTATTTTTTGAGTGATATAAGCATAACATTTTTGCTATGTTGGGGAGTACCATTGCACAAAAACTTACTGTCGCTGTCATAATTCATAATATTACAATATTCTGTGGACTCTGAATTTGTGAAGGCATAGATAGCCTACTTTAAAGGGAATGTAATTTCTCTGTGTGGCTTTGTCTCATGCAGAACTGTTTCATAATCCTAAAAGTGACTGGTCTAAAGACTTGATTTTGAAGAAGGAACCTATTACAGAGAGACATATCCGTAAAATGGAAACCACTGCAGCACTAGGTCACTTTTCAGACCTCAGGAAAGAAGGTAGAAATTAGGTTTACTCATCAGAGTTGTGGCAATGTTGATTATGTGTTATCATAAGCAAACCTTATGTGGTTGAGGTGAATGGACAATCCTTTATTTTGGCAAGTATTGCCTTTAGAAGGGCAAGTATTTTAGATTGTGGACTTTTCCAGAGCTTCTAACACCTCCCAAATCTTCTTGAAATGTGGTGGAATTAACACTGAAACAAAGAGAGAAGCAGAAACAGAATATCATGGATTAAGAGCGATCCCCTAGAGAGCTGTTCCGGACTGGCGACAGGAGAAAGCTTCTGTCAGCTCTATGTATATAAACATGCACTGATGTTGGTGGACTGAAGAAGGTTCTCTCAGATTTTTTAAGTGTCTGATCTGTTTTAGGCATTTGGTAGATTGACCTCCTGTTTCAGGACTCTTCTGGTCTTTTGTAGAAACATGCTGAAAAGTTATATTTCTTAAGAAAGAAAAAAATAAAGCCTTGACGTGAGACTGACTGTCAGCGACAAGACACAATTCGGCAGGTGAGGTGGCAGGACTCTAATTGCTGCATGGTATTGTTAATCTTCAGAAAAAGAAGCTTTCTGAGACTTCTGCACTTCTATAGCATAGTAACACCTAAGTATGTTTTACCAGCCTTTCCTGGTGTCATGTCTGGGATTAGTGATACGGTTTAGGAGCAAATTGTGTCTTTTCATATCCAACACTAAGCCTCTCTGTAAGGCAATGGCAGACAGGCTTGTTTAAAAGATTACTAAAATGAAGTGGCTTCTCATCCACCTTTCCATATAATGTCTTTTTTTCTGCACTAAAAAGCTGCTCTTTGTGTTCCTTTTCTTCTTGAAACATCTTGGGCTACTTATGGTAATAGCCACCAAATCCCTTCATTACTGGTCTCTTTAACATCTAGTGACTTGGCCCCGATCATGGGATTAGCACCAGGAAAGAGAGGTCTCTCATAAGCACGCTGTAATCTTTGGAATATTCCCTCTTGTTCTTCTGAATTTGCCTTGACATTTGTTTGTTGTTGGTTTTTTTTGCTGTGGTTTTTGTTTGTTTGTTTATGGGGATTTTTTTTGCTTTTTTTCAGGAATTTCAGTAAGCAAACTTCCACAAATATCAGGAGGGTATTCTTTGGTTTTGCTGTGATGACAGCAAATTTAATTAATTAAATTGAATTACTTTAATTTAAAGCCTATTTGATATACTCAGGTTCTTAAGTTCCTGACAGTAAAGGTCACCAGGAAGGTATGATGTTTTGTCTGTACTATCAGACTGGTGAATGCAAGCTGGGATTCTGTGGGCTGTCCTCTTAGCAAGCAGAGTTTGTATGAAGACAAGGGAATAATGCAATTCTTATTTCAGTTCATCTACTGGAAATCAGTTTCAAGGCCTACTTTAAAACCCCAGTTTTATTTCCAGCCGTTATGGAGAACTTATTTGTGGGGTATGGATGCAGATCCTGGGGAAGCTCTGAAAAATAATAGGCATTTTAAGAGATTAAGGACAAATGTCATGCCTGTAATTCAATCATGTAAAAAGATCCATTTACAATACTTGGCTCTCGTGATTTCCAAAGAATTGTCTCAACACCCTAATCATCCCCAATCCACTGTGGCTGTTTGGACCTTTGTTTCTATAGATCAGTTTTATTTCTAATCCTTCTATTTAAAATACTACCCAGTGCCACCAGGAGGTGTCCGTGTGCTATTTATCGGTTACTTTCCGGGGTGCTTGCATTTTTTAAATTTTTTTT
>JANZLQ010000029.1:21343582-21390665 GCA_026212715.1 Elanus axillaris | reverse complement strand
GGTGCTTGCATTTTTTAAATTTTTTTGGGGGGGGGGGGGCCCTCCATAATAACACCACAGCAGTAGCATTTTCTATAGGATCATTATTGTTATATAGCATTGGTGTTTGCACTTCCGAACAAATAAGGATGTTGTGTTTGTGATGAGAGAGTTCTTAATTCTTTCCCTGGATGAGAAGAATTAAAGATGAAAGAGACCTGTTAAGTCATCCATCTTCTCTTACAGCATGCCCTGTTCTCTGAAGTATGCTGTATAATGTATTGAGGATATCAGTCTGTTGCTAGGGAAATGATGACTATAATCAGATGTTACACAGCTACATTTTGACTGCATTGCAGGATCAAAGATGAGGCTGTGGAAATGAAGATCATTTACTGAAACACGTAAATTGTGTCCTATTTGCACTTGTGTGTAACTTCCAGGATTAGTGAAGAGAGATGAGTGCATACTTCAAAAAGCTAAATATCACACAGTATTTTTGTTGCATATTCCCATTTGGCCTGTGATATTTAATTGGAAAACATCTAGTGTATTTTCAGTGTAAATATAGCATAAAATATGTACAGATCCATAGCGATCTATAGGATATTACAAATTACAAGACATCCTACTACACTAAAGCCTAAAGTGGTGCCATATTGATTACCACATGGATATTCAGAAGCATTCATTAGAGTGAATAGTAAATCTGATTTCATTTGAACATCAGATAGGAAGAAATAGTCAGTTGATAAAATATGATCAGCCCTGCCTGGTGATATAATGTATGGTTCAGATGTAATTCCACAGGGTCTCTTGAAAATCCTATTCCAGCCAAATTAAAATTCAGTGTGTTGCAACAGTCACAAGCCCTACCTGCAGATGCTGTATGTGAGGGAGGGCAATGTGCACGAGTGACGCTTTTTTCATGGCTGTACAGTCAGACTGACTATTTCTGCTTCCGATTGCATCTTGCAATCAATGTGTTTTGTTAAAACACATGCCATCCTTGCCAAGGAGAAATCATTAGCCTGAAAGAGATTTCCAAATACAATGACATGTTATATGGGTTACAGCCAAACTTCTTAAAATGTTAAGAGATTTATAAATTTGTGAAATCTCACTTAGTAGTCACATTTCACTGAGGATATGTATTCATACTTAAAATCTGCTTCTGTCTATCAGTTTGCAATATCCATGTCTGATGAACACAATGAGACTTAATTTACATGCTAATGCAACAAAACAGATGCAGAATACATCAACTCACCTGCTAACACATGCGTTATTTGGGCCACACTAGTGCTGATTGATTGACAGGTAGCTCCCCGATACTGGTTTGCAGAGCTGCTCAAGATTTGATCTCCCTACAAATATCTCCCACCCATCTCTTGGATGATATGTCACTATTCCCTATAAATTACTGCTGAGTTAGGTTTTTTTTATTTCATCTCTTATCCTTTTGTATGTTAAAAATGGATTGATTTTTCAGGATCTAAAGGTGTTTTTTTCATGGAAGTACATCTAAGCATTAACTGATTAACCATTGATACAATAGGTTTATTATTTAACAAATACAAAACACTTTTCATCTGTCTTTGCTAGTGCAAGAAGGTAGTGTGGATTTTTTGCAAACATTTTTGTCTCAGACATTTTGGGAACACTTGAGGATGTGCCTTGGTCAAGCCTGTATCAGGCTATCACCTATTATGCTACATCCATGGATCAGCGCCAGTGAAATTCTTTCTGAAGTCAAAATATCACCCAAGTTGAACAATTTCTCTTCTTTTTAGCCAAGACCAACACATCCTGACTGTCTATCATATGGTGGAGGAAGCTGTATTCTGCATTGGGCTCCACCTGCCTTACTATTAAGAAAAGATATCCTCCTTATATTGCTGGCCTATCTTCCTGAATTCATGCTTCCTTCCTGGCTCTATTGCTTCTCTCGTGGTGAGAACTTTGAAGCAGATCCCTCTTTGTGCATTGATCAAAAAGATGAAGAGAAACAACCTTTCCTCTACAAGACTTTAGTCAGTTAAATATACAGAAAATCCAGTACAGCACTCCACATCCATATATTTCTAGGGTATTGTTTTACATGAGGTAGGCACAGGACAGAAAATGAACCAGCGAGGAAGAGAGGCAGAGCAAAACAAAGAAACAAGTCTGGGCAAAAATACAGCAGTTTAGCATAGGAATACTGCTGAGGTAAGGCAAACTTTGTCAAAGTTGAGGTTACATTACTGTGCTTAGTCTCAACAGCAGCTCTCAAGTCTTTCCTTTGTACAAAATTCATTGATGTTTCTGAAACATAAAATACAAACATTAAGCACACCTGGAATTCTTCACTGTTTAGCCGAGGAAGACATTCATACTGCGGAAGTTCCAGCTTAACCACTTTGGCAGTTGCTCCCCTCCTTCTGGGCACCAGATAATTTCATTATCCATTTGCAGGAAATCTAACTCCTCAGGACCTGTCACTCATACCAGGATACACCTTCCCACTTTAAAAGTGGGTGGAAATAAATGGCAAGGGAAATGGCAGGGATGGTTAGCAGGTATACTGACTTTTTTCATATTTATTAAATAATTGTTGTATGGAAGGTCACGGTGAACTTTTGCCTTAAAATGATAGTTTCACGAAATAATGGTATGTGCATATTTGTTGCTGTCTTTTAATAGCGGCTTTCTGAAGCACATGGGCAACATTAATGGAAATAAGCAGAAGAAAGAAATGCCGATATCTTTGTCCGATTCTAGTTTTGTATTCTTTGTGTTCCAAGTGGATGGAGAATCTAAACCCTGCAAATGCAATGCTTGTGAACACAGTCATCGACTTTATTATGGGCAACAAGGACATGAGTACAGATAGCATTTTTTCAAAGTGACAAGGTTGGCAGGGTGAAGAAAGCACTGAAAACGTACAACTAAAGAGATGGTAAACCAAACAAAAAACCACTACCACCATCAAAAACACTCCACCAAAGCCAAACCTTAAGTAGTATTCTATTAAGCTCATAGTCCAGACCTAACTTTGTTGAGTTTATATAGCTTTTGGAGAGGTCTTTCTAAGATAATCCTGAATTAAACTTAAATATTTTACCTATCATGAGAACAATAAAATATAAAGATGATACTGGAACAGAAGCCAGAGTGGCAGGCTTACTGAAGAAGTTAACTAGCAAAGGGAAAAAATAACGCCGTCAAAGTCCAATTCTGCCATCACTATCCCTGTTACATGATGCATTTACACAAAAGTAAAGGTGTGATTATACTTGAACTAACTCTTTTGTAATTGCTTGGGTAATAATAGTACTGACGATACAGTGCTGTGATTTGGCACAGACTAACCACATGTTTACATAAAGCAAGGCCTGCTTATAGATGCTACAGAAATACCCCAAATAAAGACAGCAAGCAAAGTTCAAGTGACAAAGCAAGCACTCATACACTTCTGGGGGATAAGGAACATAAACAGCCTTTTACTCTACTAAAACTAATAGCGCTATTTTCCATCACAAAGAGATGTGTTTCAAAACCCAGCAAAGGCCTCCGTAAGTGTTTTAAACCCAAAAGAAAACAAGAGGAAAACCAGAATAAACAGGTACAAAATAGAGAGGAAAGGCTGAAAGGAATTTTATTTCATAACACAGAAGAATTAAGAAGTGTACTGAAATAAAGAAAAGCACTGAAGGAAAACCAACACTTTAATGTACTGTAATTGCTTATTCCACTATTGCCTTTTTCTGTGACATTTTATTGATGATGTTTCATGGATCATCAATAAAGTAACACTATAAAAAGCCCTAGAATCTTACTTCCTCCCGTTGTTTGTGCTAGATTGACAGTAGTCAATGACAAAGAGGCAACCAGTTCAGCTTGAAGACTTGATGCAAGAGCAAGGGGGGGGAAATAATTTTTAAAAGTTCAATAATAATGTGTATTAACTTTGAAAGGAACACCAAGTGAAACGAATAAATAATTAGTTTAAGGGTAACAGTATTTTCAAAGCAAATGGATTACTTCTGTTACCAAGAAGATAGGGCATTTGACAGCTAGTAAGACAGCGAGGCATTCAGCTTCCAAACAATAAAAGGTGAGAGTTAATATTACACTAATGAGCCACAAGCATTCTGCTGGCTTGTTTTTTATTAACACTAATAAATGAGCTCATAATACTGATCAGAAGTGTTTTTTTTTTCTCCACACATCTCACAAGAGAATTTCAGGTGACAAGTACTATGATACATATGGTAGAAACAAACAGCTGTGGCCACAAAGATGTTTTGTTAACTGATGATTAATATATTCAGGAAGCAATCACACTATTTATTAGTAAAAGTTTACAAACATTAAAAAGTGCATAACATTTGAAACCAACAACAACACAAAAATATATATAATATATATACTATATATAAAGAAAGTGACATCACCTCCTGTTAATAAAAGAAAACAAATCTTCTGACTTTGTGATTGGTGCTTATGTGATTGCCATGGTTTACTCGTCAGTCACTCTCTTTACTCACCTTAGTCACACAGAGGTGTGGCTGCCCTATTTCGCCGTATTCAGCCTCATGTATGGCCTTGTCTATTGGGGTGGGATGCGAGGAAGGAAATCAATCAGCATAGCTACTGCAGAATAGCTTATTAATTTGTAGATATTTTAAGTAATCCCCTGGATGGACAAGCTATCCTGGTATTTCAGTGAAGGTCCAGTTTGGACTGTCATTTTGGAATAGCTGAAATGGGAAAAATCCAGTCTTTTGGGTGCTAGATGCCAAGTCTCTCACTTACCTTTCCACCTCCTACCCAAAAGGCTGCTGTAGCAGCTTCTAGCACTTGGCTATACCTGGTGCATCAGTAACAGGCTACTGTCTGTGCAAATTCAACAGCCTGATCAACTGAGGCAGAGGCAAGGAATAGAAAAAATAGTCCCCCTGGCTGGATCCAGCCCATGATCCACTAGTTGGACTATCATGCAATTGAAAACTCATTCCAGAATACATAATTGGCAATTAACTATGCCAGTAATTTTCCCATGTGTAAACAAGGCCCATCTTTAACAATGTGAACCAGGAAAACCTCTAGCACCGCGGAATTTGTTTGAATTTTAACTCATATAAGGTTATAAATGTATTCTTAAAACTACCATAACAATAAAATACTTGGACTAACATTTTAAAAAAATATCTCAGAGAAAGATTAAGAAATTTGAGTAAAATTAGAAAAATGGGGAAGAATAACATAGAAGATTTAATTAGAGTCTCTGATATGCAACTAACTACAGGCAAGTGGTAAAACTGTACCAAGGACACAAAACACGCTGAAGTATTCACATTAACAAATCGTTTTGAAGGCTCATCTAGTAACAAATTAGAGTGTTGCTGAGTCATTTAGGTTTAGGCATAATCAATTTAGCGGCTGACGTTTTAAATCTATCATGTGCACATCACCACATTATGCAAAAAACCAGCCCTTTCAAAACGCGTGGTAGAAAAATTCACAGTAACAGAATTATTCTTCATAAGCAGTTGAGAAGGGGCAGTGTGGAGCATCTAAGTCGTACAATACAAAAACCATTGTAAATAACAGAGCTGTAAAACAGATGCAAAGTTCTAAAAACAGTGCTTTCTTTACAGTTCTTTTAATGGGTGAACACTTTGGCCAGAGAATTTTAAACTCTGAGGATCACACAAGCCTTTGCTTAAGATATACAATTTGATCCTCTGACGTTTCAGAGGCCATTTGCTACAAGATTTACCTGTTCTACTTTCTAAAAGTGTTCCCATCAAGTAGTCATTACGAAGGGATCCA
This sequence comes from Elanus axillaris, assembly GCA_026212715.1. Classification (NCBI taxonomy): domain Eukaryota; kingdom Metazoa; phylum Chordata; class Aves; order Accipitriformes; family Accipitridae; genus Elanus; species Elanus axillaris. The sequence continues at coordinate 21,384,866 of JANZLQ010000029.1, read as the reverse complement.
TCTGATGACCCTATCCCAAGAAATCAATACATGTTCAACCATTGCTAATGACAGAGGTAGAGAAAATTCTGTCTTCTGCCACAGCTTGTACCCCCATTTTTAGCATTGTGTTGAGTGGGTTCCAGCAGTGAAGACACATGCACTTTCTTTTCCACCAGCTTGCTCACAGAAACAAATTTGTTCCAGCATGCTCTTGTAGTCTGAAAACATCCAGCAGCTGCTGCAGTCAGTCAAAGTCAGATGTCAGCTTTCTTGCTTTGCTGCCTCCCCTTGGGCCTCACCGGTTTGCTCACTTGGATTTCGTTGTGCATCTCCTTCTCCTTCTACAACATACAAGAAAAGGACAAGTGATCCACCCTAAACCAAAGACGTCTTCCTCCCAGAACCCCAACTATTCATCCATCAACCTCAAAAACAAAGTAAAAAGAAATTTAAACTGAAATCTTGCATTAAATATGAAACCTTTTACTACTAAGATAGCCATACGTCACATCTCAACAGACACCTTCAAAAACAAATTCCTAGCTGCAATCACCACTATTTATTCACTGTAATACTATGACAATGTAAGAGGAAAAAAAACACTAATTACACCAAGTCTGAACAGAGTTTAATATAAAGCGATGCAACTTCAATAAAAGGAATATTGGTTAAAGCTGTGTTTGTTCTGTGTGTCCATTTTCAGTACCACGCCCCGTGGTGTTCAGTCTAGCTGTCTCACTGAAAACCACAGAACGATCTGAGGAACAGAAAACATCTTAGAGTGGCACAGTGAGCAGACAACTCATAAAGCCTGTCTAAAGAAGGCTAAGAAGTGCATTGACAAGTGCTCTGTTAGTACCTGTATGCAAAGCATTGTATTTCACCTAACTACTAAAGACCTAAGAGGTTCAGACAGCTTGAAGCTAAGTGCAAGTAAGACAGAAGTCCCTGAACAGTGGACTAATTAACTATAGGTACATAATAAGAAATAATGTTAGGTAAGGAATAATGTTAAGACATAAGTTCTCTCCTGTATCTTGCAAGGATTCCGAGTAATTTGTATTGAACTGGCTTGATACAGTAGTTAAGAGAAGAAAATTCCATGGACTAAGTTGTAAAGAGGTGTAAGTAGAGACAGTAGTGCTTCTTAAATCTCTAGATCCTTAGAATAATGACAGGGTTCTCAATACAGATATTTATTGTTTCCCCATTTCAAATCATACTGTACTTCTGCAGCTTTATTTCTGTTTTTAGAAATAAGCATCATAAACACCTTCTCTTTTCTATATAGAAACCGCACATTGCTAATGGAAAAAAAAAGTTCTTTGCATTGCAAAGGACGTTGCAAAAAGCTCAGACGCAGTAGCTGTGTTTTGTGCATGCACTGAGTATTTAGGCAGCAAAATGCCTCAGAGGTTATTGGTAATTATCAATTCAAGCTGACGAAAAGTTATATGGGAGGCTGATTTAACCTATTAAACAGCGAGATTTGTTCTGTTCATTAGAGATTGAGTAATAAATAAAAATTTGTTTCGCAAGGCACTTTCTCAGAAAACTATTTTTCAGTTTTATCCCTCACATTACAAAGGATTCCATCATAATGGATCTACATGCAATTATTTCCTATTGGTCAGAAATCCCTTTTGCCCAAGTTGTCCAAACACTTTCCACAAAGCCTCCTACATTTGTTCTGATACTGCAAAAGCCGAATGAGTGGAATCTTATTTTTTTATGCCTTTTTTGCCTGCTCTGTACTCCATTTATTCAGACTACTATGAAGTCTTTAATATCCCTCATACTATCTGGGCACATCAAGCTTTCTTGAAAGAATTTTTTTTGGGTTTTTTTAAAGACAAAACTGAAGAGAGGAAAAAAAAAACCTTGCAAGGTTTTTCTGTTTAAAAGAAGAATCATCCTGGACACAAAGCCCAAACATTTTACTACCTAAATGTTAAACATGGCGCACAAAGATTCAGAGAAAGAGCACTAAGGTTCTAATATACCACTTCTTAAAAGATTTTCTCAACTCACTGAAAAAACTTGCTAGTTGAAATCCATTTACTCTATAATACACTGTCTTGGTACTACAGACTTTGTCTTTCTGCTGGCAGAGCTTTCCTATCAAAGGCCTTAAAATACATTTATGGAAATAATTTTGCTTCTAAGCTCTGAGAATCCCCAAACTGTCCAAGCACACTCTTGAACTATTCTTCTTGCGAAACCTGATGGCTATAAGCTCTTAAGAGTTGCAATTCTTACAGGACATTTTGAAACCAAGAGGCAATACTAAAAAGCCCCAAACCAAATATGATACCATAAGCCATAATACAGTTGTGTTAGTTGGTAAGCTAGCAAGTTACTACTAATGTGGAGCTTTTAACTAATTTTTCTTCCTGTAACATTACTGATTCTGCTGTGTCTATCAGTGTTCCCAATGCTTACACTTAAAACATTTCTACCATAAACTAAAATCACTTTTAATCACAAATTTGTACAATCAGTCCTTCATTCCAGTTCTGTATGACTTCAACGCCCCTACTATCCCTAGTTTTTTGTAGATGGTTGGACTGTTACAACTTTTACAAGGAGGTCTCCTTTTCACTTCTGCACTGAATCTCCCTTCTGTGGCGTATCTGCAGACAGCTCAAAAAACAGCAGCTTGTTTTAAAGATTAGACTTGCAGAGACTGGTCCTCGTTCTTCATTGTACTTTTCCCCTATTACTTTATTTAGCTACAATTACCTGTAAGATGATCTGAATACAAAATTTCTTTAAATTGCATTGGTTACCTTGAGAGAGAGTTGAGCAGGTGAGCTCTCTGCCAATTTCTCTACTAAAATCTTTCTTTTGCCTTCTGTCTTATGATTTCTGTTGCAGTTTATACTTGTCAGATGTACACAGTGTGGCTGTTACTAAATGTAAATAAAATTGGTTGCCACAGAGTACATGGAACCTATATTTTGAAGTTTGGTAAGTATGTCCATTCCATAGATAGTAGCAGGCTGTTAGGTTACTATGGACAAAGAATACTGGAACAGTTGTTTTGATGGGAGAGTATTACACAGTAATTACATGTATTATACATAATTATGCAGTAAACACTTGATTATCTGGTTTTGGCTCACCAATGAGGAGCTGAACCAGCAGTCTCTTCAGGTACCAAATAGAGCATGACAGAAAATATGTGGTCTTTGAACAAGGCCTTACTGCTTAGTGCTGTTCAAAGCTGCTCCAGTTCTTTACAGAAAAGGTATCTGCAGGCTTTTCAAAGTGAATGTACTAAATATGCTTGCATTGCTTAATTTACATATGTTTTATAATAACCTCTTTTTTTATCTGCATTATCCTACTCTGCCATTACTCCATGCAGTTGAAAGTAAATGTACTTGCACTTTTACAAGAGAATGCATATAGCTACATATAGAAAAACAGAACTGAAACTTTATGTCTGTATTTGTATAATTAAGTAGTACTTAGCATAAGTTGTTTCACGCACACCTTGAAAGAAGTAAGATATAACCCCCCAAACATCTGCAACTGCAGAAGGAATGACTTAGGATGTACATTTGTCTGAAAGCCAAAAAAAGAATCCCCCCCTCCAAATAGCACTACAACCATCCAAATGTCATGCTGCCCACGTCTGATTGTCCAGTGATGAGACTGCCTCTCGGAACTCTTGCCATCGGCTCCCAGAAAAATACATGCACAAACAGGGCAGCTGCTTATCAACAGTTTGTTGCCACATTTGTTTTCTTCTGCTATTATTAAAATAAGCACAAGACCTCTTTCCCAAGATGAAAAGGGCTGTCAAATATCTGTAAGATCCATTCATTAACCATCATCCCCCATAACATGAAAATAATTACACAGCCGTATTACTATTTTTTATTTAACGTAAGGCCCTTCAGCATACACTGTCCCTCCTTCCTCCCAACGAAAGGTGCACAACCAGCTAAAAATTTTGGTAATATCAGAGGTGAAGTAAGATTTAGGATTGCATTAGTGGTAATCACCTTAAAAGAAGGACAAAGTATCAGCAGAAAGGGGAAAGAAACAATTAATTTACCCAGAAGCAAAGGGCCAAGTAAACCAACAACAATGCATTGCTATTGCTCTGTTCTCTGGCAGATGAAAACAAACTTAATCTCCACAATAACCTTTCAAGCAGACACATGGCTTCTCCTACAGGCTTCAAACCAGAGAGCTTCCATTAAAGCATATTATGAAGAGCTGGGTCTTAATAAAGACTTCCTTATTTTCTTCCTAATACTCAATTTTCCATAAAATTTATCCTGATATGGACCCTGCCACTAGGCATTCACTGCAGAATTACTTTTTTTTTTCAGTAATATGTTGTACTTGCAAATAACCACCCTTCCCATTTATGAAATCTGGGCTTCTTATTGCAGGCAACCCCTGCTGATCAGATTTGTTGCTGTAGGACAAGGGAATAATGTGTGCACATAAACCATGTTTTGTATAGTACTCTTTTCATTTTAGTTTTAAATAAATATAATAAAAGGCCAAAATGTACTCACCTGCTTTGTTTATATCAAGCTCTGATAACTTTAAGGCTAATTCACTAGAGTTCCCACCCGGAGAGGACACAAGTATGTCATGTAATGCATTTCTTCTACCTGTTCTTCCTGAAGCAATGAAGTCTGCATATGTAGATTCCACATCAGTCATTGCTAACAAATATCCACATAGCAGTACCTGGATGGGAGAAAAAAACACCACTTAGACCACCAGAAAAACAGATGACGTTACGGGACAGGAATAGAAGAACTAGAGGGGGTCTCATTGTGGAGTAGAATGGCTAAGCAGTAAGCAGCAAAAGAAGATGCCTCAGTCTCAAAATTTGGACAAATAAGAGAAGAAACAGAGTAGAAAACAAAAAAGGATGTGTGGATTTTATGCAATCTGTATTCAACAGTATTTTAAACAACTTCGTTTTTCATACTTCATGAAGTGCTAGTGAGTACTTTATAAAAGCAATGACCTCAGCAACATAATTTCTTTATAGAGATGTCTCTGCTTTTAATATTAGCTGGGAAGTAGGAGGTAGGTAGGGGGTGGAACAAAGTTCTGCATAAAAAGCAGAGCGTAAGGAATAAGAAAGTACAAATCAATAATGCTTTTGCATGCAGAACACTGTGCTTATACACAGGCACAGCTATGTTTTGTGTATTTTCCTTTCTGTTAGTATGATTAATTTTGGCATTGTATATAGAGGTCTTCAGACTCAACTAATTTATTTTGGTGTGGTAGTTGCACCAAAGTGAATACATTACCATCACGTCACTGAAACAAGTGGAGACGTGCTAACAGAGCAAGCACAACAGCTAAACGATAATGCAGAGGTTAGAAAGCAGTGTTCCGTAAGCTAGATATAAACTCAGAACTTCTTTTCATTAGAAAATAATTATTTCTCCTGTTATTATGGAATAATGTGCATTAATGTAAGATCTGCCAAAGATACAAGGAGACTCCTATTTCAACCTCAGTAAGAGAAACATTTGCATCCCTGCTGGAATATCTGCTGTATCTACTATAGATCAAATCTGTTAGGATTTTTTTTTTCTTTTTCTTAAGTTACAGAATTGTAACCAGAGACAAGGGGAAGGGGAAGCACTTTCTCTTGCTGATCACACTGCCTTTACTGTAGTTCCATTGGTACTCATCCAAAGTTTCCTGCAAAAAGCTAGGCTACCACGCTTCAAATGTAGCTTCCCTCATGTTTTATGTTTGGATGTAGTATGGGAATCAGGGAAGCTTTCTGCTAGAGCAGTACTCCAAAGAAAACCAGCCCTGGGGAACCACTAAACAAAACCAGCACCCCCACAGTTGTTATGCTTCCTTCATTTCTGAGCAGTATTTCTGTGGTTTTGCATACTGCAGAGAGAAGACACGGCCATAAGGGCGACATTGCACAGTTGCATACAGTGAGAAGCTCTAGCTACTGTTACTAAAGTAGCCAAAACTTCACATTTGCATAGAGTGTACAAATCTTTTTAATCAGTTCCTACTACAGTTGCTGGACACTGAAGAAGCCCCTAAAGCCATCACAGACACTAACAGCAGCAAAATATTCAGCTTTCTCTCTTTAAATAAAAAGAACCCCCCTCTCATTTTAAAAAGATACGTTAAAGACAACTGCCAACCCTTCCCCACCCTCAACTCTGAATAACTACACAAGTCCTGTCCATTCTTCATCTTCATTGTAGTCCTCACCTCCCCAACTTCAGCCAGCGGTATGAGGGTGTACATATAATGTGTCTGAGAAGCCAAGAAAAGGGTTCTACACCATATTTTATTTAGTCTAAATATAACTATATCAAGTATCATTGCAAGACTGACTGACTTAAAAAGAAGTTCATTGCTACAAGCTTTGGTGTCCATGCCAAATGCTGAATGGCTAACAGGATAATTTTACTCCTATGAACAACCACTGTGAAACAGGAAACTGCTTTTAAAACAAAACAAAACAAAAAACCAAACCAAACAAAAACGACAGCACAACACCCTCCCACCCCCAAACCAAAAACCCAACTGCAAAACCTAACAACAAACACCTAGGGAATGGAAAGAGGTCAGCACTGACTGAAAGCCTGCCTGACACATAAAATACTGTAGTACCTCTCAATTAACAGATGGTTTCATAAGCATGAAAGCATGTGCATTTCTTCCTGTGAAGTGCCCACTTCTTGAAACACTGCAGGAATACTGAAGCAAATGAGAAGTCTATCATTTGCTCTTTGCCCAAGGTGCAGATAATCACAATGCCAAATCTATGAACCATGTAGTAATGAAGCATGTAACTTGCAAAGGTGAAGAGAAACAGTGAGGACAGTTGATAAGGTAAGAAAACAGCACAAGGTCACTTATCTGACCTGTTCCCTGAAGAGTATCATCCAGCAAGATCAGAAACCAAAAGATTTTCAGTGAAACTTACATGAGTTTCATTTGTTCATGCCTGTTATTGCAACTGACTTGTAGAAAAGGAAGTGCAAAACCTGAAAGTAATCAATGTACAGGCTTGGATTTTCTCATTAGTGTAGCACCAGTCCAAAGTCATCATAGCTATGACTCCTGCAAAGACACTAACTTTGTTTCAGCATTAAAAAAAAACCACCACAGAGAAGAATAGTCTTTTGTTACTTTGGAAGCTGCATATCAATGCCTCAGGAACAGAATAAGCAGAGAAGACTGTGACTGAGGTGGAACAAGCTATAGGACTGTAAGGTTGGCAAAACAAGCAACGTTGTACTCCATGAGCAATTCCCTGGACTGTACAAACTGCACTGCACAGAATACTCCTGTGTAAGCTTACACTCTTCTTGAAACATTCCAGAAAACATGGAAAGCACCAGGGGAAATCTCAAGCTTATTTAATTTTAGCCATGAAAAAAGCTATAAAGCCATAGGAAAATGTGCTTGTGGAGAACTTTATTTTAAATGTTCATTTTCTATAGGCTCAATATGGCATTACTAACAACATTCTGATCAAAAAAAGAATGTTACCAAACACACATTTATTAACACTTTAAGTTTTCCTGTCTGCGTCTTCCTCTAAATATCAAACACCATTCTGTTTTGTATTGGCATTATCTTGAGACTTTAGTGCATAAATATGGAACTCCACTGACATCACCCGAGAGCTCCCTTTCCAATGAATGGCTCAGTGCACAGCAGTCTGTACTTATTCACTGAATCAGTCATTAAGGAATTACCATTCACTCCAACCCCCCTTTTTTTTTCCTTCAGTCTTACTGGAAAGAGTGGAATTTGCTAATAATTCTGTGAAATAGAATTTGAATTTCCTAACTAATTGCATCAACAGATATTCCTCTGTTAAAGATTGTAGTTACAATCCCTCTAGTTTTACTATTTTTTTTTATACTTGCAAAATCAGTACTCTGCTACATGGTATTAAACTGAAAGAAGGTGGCTGCAAACCTCACTGCTTCTGCCAACTGAATCAGCAAACTAAAGAAAGCAGTTCTGTGAGCGTAAGGACTAATGAAACCTGCTGTCACAGGACTGGATTCCTTGGTAACTGACCAGATACTATCCCATCTGAAGTGTCCTCCCAGCTGTGCTTTGTCTTTCCCCCCCATGTAGAGTCACTTTGCTTGGTAATGGGTTAGAGTTTGCAATACAGCCCTGGGGATTTTCATATGGCATCTTTCCTCTCCTCAGCTTCTTAGTTTCATAAAACCTCTAGAAACGTGGGTATCTTAGATTTCTGTCTATTTTCCCTCCCAACTCCTTCCTCCCAAAGAAAGCTGTGCTGAAAATTAGTTGAAAGCACTTTAAAAATTATGGAGGGTGAGCAAGGTAGATAGGCATAGTTGCTATCTTGGATTTTAGCCAGTATAACAAGACATCTCTGTATTATTAATGAATATTCTGGATAATATATACCTCTACACCCGCAAAAGGCCCACTTCTATATACTATGCAAATGAGGAAGTTTTACAGGTAAGCGTTATAAGGAGTAGAATTAGTATCCAGAGAATGCAGGAGGAGAACAGAAGGATGAGAAGAACAGTGTAATTTAATAGCTACAGAAAGAATCAGTATTTCTGTTTTCAGAAAGTTCCTGGACTACTCCTTGATCTTCATAATCTAATTTCTTTGTTAAATTTTCTGTTTCCATGCTATATATAACAAATCTTATCCCCCAAGTTTCTGAAGGTAACTGTCAAATTTCTACAACTGTTTTCCTTCTACATACTTTGGTTTTATTGAAAGAGCTCTTAAAAAACCCTAAAAAGTTAGTGATGGCTTCACAAATGAAATACCAATTTGACCGCATACCATAATCATTTAGTGAAACCAAGTGTTACACAGTGCCATTGTTCTCAAGAGCTTGGAAATGAACATATAGAAATTACGTGGCATACCAGCATGAATTAAAAATTAGTGTCTATAGAGTTTATGGGCTATAAGTACCTAGGGTTCTTGAATTTAGCCTGTTTGAAGGACTAGCTACCTAAAAGAAGCCCAAACACATTTAAAGTACCTTCACTAATTGGTATTTATTATTATTTTAAAAGGAAGACAGGATAAGAACGGGCACTTGACACATGGCTTGTCTGTGGGATTTGGCAAGTGTTGCTGGCTAGCACAGGAGAGCTGCCATTTTCTTGGCAAACCTGCAGTGTAAGACTAAGAGGTACGATCCTTCAACATTTACTCCCCCTCTTTCTCTATATATGCTTAATGATGGCATTGAATAAGGGATTTTCAAATAGAACTCTCCCAGGCTTTGGCTGCTAAGTGTTGTATCACGATCAGCACATTATTTGAATATAATTATCTATATTCAGCTTTCATAAGGGAACAAAAAAAAAAAAGAAAAGAGAACTTGTCATTTAATAGCATGTCTGTTTTAAAGACGGTGTATAATTATGCTTTTAAAATAAATTTTCATTCCAAATCTAGCCTTAGCTTAGAGACAGGGTTCTTTCCAGTGAGGAGATAGCTCTATTCCACAGCAACTTGTACCTAGATTCCCACTTCATGCATGGTACACTATGTTGAAAACAGAAACAGAGGAACAATTTAACAGAAGTATACTTCCACAAGAGCTTATATCTGTTGTGCTGTACAACAGTATTGCTTTTGAACAAACACAGATGAGCAATAAAATAGCATTAACTCTTCAAAGCCAATTAAAGGAAAGTTAACTAACTGTCCATGCCAGCTAGTGAGCTGGACAGTATTTCAACCTGCACTTTGAAAATCCCTTACATAGTCTTGTCTGTGTGATGTTTCTGTAGTGACTACCTCTATAAAATAGTAACGTAGAACAAGTCACTTACCTTTTTGATGGTTAACATATTTTTACTGTGAACATACTATACGTAGTACTCCTAGTACTAATAAGATTTTAATGGAAATTTGTGGGCAATTCAACTGGTTAAACAATGAAACAGAACAAAGAAAATGACCACCTGAGATATTTTTTTTAAAACCAGAAAAATATTAAGAACCTGTTTTAAATCTGCATAAAAAAAGCACTATGGTGTTGGATATCCTTCGGCTCATAACCCATACAAAGAGATCATTTGCTAAGACAGTTAATAAGTCTTCCTTCTGTGTTATCTAAGTTATATTTTACCTAAAGAAATCTACAGAACTAAAAGCCAAATAGTTAAATTCTTACTATGTCCTTGCTCAGGCAAATTTCATTATGCCTATGACCATAAGGATTTGGTCTCATCTACCGCTTCATTTCAGTTCACAAATTCAGTTTTATCTTCCTCTATTCCATAAAAATGGGCAGCGAAATAACAGTAGCAAATAAAAAAAAAGCAAACATAATCCATGAAGTAATACTACAGGGACCTTGGTTCTTTGTCATTCCCACATACAACTATTGAGGTTATTGGAAGTAATTATAAATAACAATACATTTTTTGATACTTTGAAATTACAACCCTATGTAGGAAACAAATCACAACATTTAAGTATCCACATGGGAATTCTTATGTTAGGGAACAGAAGAGGGTGAGCTACTATCTACCACCACTAGTCGCTGCTCAACCTAAAGAGAATACCAAATAGCAAACCAAAACGTATTTGAGAAAGAGGCATTTATCGCTGTGTGACTTTTTTACTTGCAGTTGGTGAATGGACCTCTTGGCTTCTGAAGGGAAGGAGGGAGTTAAAGCATCACTTTTCAAGATGCTCTGATACTCCATGAACAACTACATCCATTGCTATAGCACCGCATGACCATAAAGATGGATAAGGGCCTCAAGCAAGTGGGAGCTGTGAAGCTCATGGTGTGACACACATCTGAGAGCCCTGCTGAGCATTCCCGCACCCAATGGAGTTCTGGGGAGGTTGATGTTACAAGGGTTCTGGGAGGGTGAGGCCAGGTATGCAGCACTGCAGTTTATTTGTTTAGAATGGTGTAGTGCTCCAAACCAAGGAACAGGGTTAACACAATACTGAACAAACACAGTGTTTTGTTCAAAAGGAATACTTTGAGCTTTTGGGGAAAGCCAGTCCCCTGGGCCTCTATATGGCAATCCAGCAGCACTCCTTTCAGAACAGAGGGATAACACAAGAGGCAAGTCCAGAGAAGAGCATGAAGGCACAAAATACACCCCTCAACAAGAAAGAGGAGCTCTTCCTCAACTGCTGGATTATTGGAAAAGACCAGTCTCTTGAAGATTCACAACAGACTGGCAGCTTGGAAATGCTTCACACAAAAAAGAAAAGACTTTCTGCAGAAGCGTAGAGTAGATCGTCTGCTTAGCATCAGGATGTTCCGTAGAGAGGAGGGGGGTAACTTTTTTGGGCTATGCTCATGAAGCATTTCTCTATCTTCCTAACCTTGCCCTTAATTCAGGATTCATGCTAAAAACAATTTTGTTCTCAGACACTCTGTCAACAAGTGCCACCCTGCACAGCCAGTGCTTTAAAGGTATTGATCAACATAATTCTCATTAGAAAACATAGCTGAGTCTCTGACGTCTATTCTTTAGAGATCTTTTTATAAGCACCGTAGCGACTATTTTTGTAACAGCCATGTCTCCTCTATTCATTGCTACATACAACAGCATGTATATGGCTTTATGGGAAAAAAAAAAAACAGAACAAAACACTGAACAGTCATGATCAGTAGTCTGCAAATGTTTTGGGCCAAACTGCTGTGAGCCAATGTAATCCTTATAGACTACTTTCAGCTGAAAAGAATTATAGGTTTAGCCAACTTTTAATGGAAGTGCTGATAGCAAAATAGTTCTGTGAATTACCTGCAGACCAGTATGAGCCTTCTAAACAATCAGCAGTACAAAGGCAATAAATATGGAAGCCATTCAGATAAAGGGTTTTCTATTAAACAGATTTCCAATTTTGGGCAGAAGCTTAATGCTATGAAAGGGGCCAAGAAAGAGATTCACTGGACTAATTTTAAATGCCTCTATACACATATGTAGGTAGGTACCTATATGAGGTGATTCATCTGATCCATATTAAGCATTTGTTTTAGAATGAATGCAACTAATTCCTTCAATGTGCTTATCTCTTCCTAGTGAACAGAAAAAAAGTCTAGAAGGTGAGCAGAGATCTTTGTTATACATGCATTAAGTTAGGTGACATTAATCCTACTCTAGAAGACCTACAAGGATTCTGGTCCATTGAATTTTTAAATTCAGCATATATAAAATGCTTATCCACGTAAGACCTATTGCCTTCAATATGGTGGGTTTTTTTTTTCCCCTGGAATTACACATCTTGCTAGATATTACTTTACCAGTATTAATGCTTTTGAGGTCAAAGCAAAAAAAAAAAAAACAAAAAAAAAAACCTTCATTCTCATAAAAAAAACCCCAAACCAACCCAAAAGGTGGCACACAGACAGTATGCAGTATATTGTGTACTTTTCCAGTTAAATGGAAACCAGCTGTGTTTTTCAAGAAGTAGCTCCATGGCGCAAGGCGACCTCCATTCATTTATAAGGGCTGAAATACACAGCTGAACTATAGATTTGAACTGCTAAACATCCCTAAGGAATTTATTATAGTTGCTGCAATTCCTAACAGTGAACCATGAAACTAACATGAAGATTCATGATCTTTAGCTAGTTAGAAGCCAAGAAACGTAGACCATCTCTTCCATATTAATATATGTACAATCTGATGAAATACATAGCTTTGTTATGCTAGGGTAAGAACTAATGTGAGTCTTGCTCTTCATTGTTTTAATGTCAGTAAAGGTAATGGCTAGCCAGAAGGTATTAGCTAGTACTGCCAAGATTTATCTATGCATGTGCTGGGTTGGGAGAATATGACGGAATTACAAAACCACAATATGGGTGTGAAGAATCAGATTTCAGGTAGGGAGATATCATCCAAAAGGGTACTGTGTCTGGAGGACAAGACCAGGAAAAAAAAAAAAAAGCAGATGGAGATGGGGAGTGTCATGGTTTAACCCCAGGCAGCAACTAAGCACCACACAGCCACTCACTCACTCCCCCCCACACCCAGTGGGATGGGGGAGAGAATTGAGAAAAGAACCAAAACTCATGGGTTGAGATTAAGAACGGTTTAATAGAACAGAAAAGAAGAAACTGATAATGATAACACTATCAAAATTACAGCAGTAATAATAAAAGGACTGGAATATACAAATGATGCACAACGCAATTGCTCATCAGTTCCCAACCGATGCCCAGTTAGTTCCCGAGCAGCGATCCCCTCACCCCCACTCCCCCCAGTTTATATACTGGGCATGACGTCCCATGGTATGGAATACCCCTCTGGCCAGTTTGGACCAGCTGCCCTGGCTGTGTCCCCCCTCAACTCCTTGTGCCCCTCCACCCTTCTTGCTGGCTGAGCACGAGAAACTGAAAAAGCCTCGACTTAGTATAAACAGAGTTAGCAACAACTGAAAACATCAGCATGTTATCAACATGCTTCTCATACTAAATCCAAAACACAGCACTGTACCAGCTACTAGGAAGACAATTAACTCCATCTCAGCTGAAACCAGGACAGGAGGAAGCAGCAATTGCCTTAGAGGATGGAGAGTTAAGCTGAAGAAACCAGTTAAGTTTGTACAACCAGAAAGATAGCTTCGAGTGTGGCAGACCCCCTCCAGCTGCTCTACCAAGAAGTACTGGGTGGGCTAACTTGACTCAAGGACTTCACACAGGGCCACTGATTTGAATGAGGGGTTTGGCTCACTGAAGAGACATTTTATGGGGTGGCGGGAAACCTCAGACATCTTACAATGGAACGATAACCTGGTCAGGTGCTTGACAGCATTTTCTATTAATTCTTTCTATGGCATCTTTGTATATACTAGTCACTAAAAAGACTGCTTTTAACATTGTGGAGCCCATTTACTAAGAAAAAAGGTATCACTTTCCTCCTGCTGGAGGATTCCATCTTAAATATTTTAATTTTCTGTCCTTAGAATACAGAGTATTTCCACCACTTGCTGCTGAACCAAGATCTAACACAATTATGGTGCATAGCATAAACCACAGACATGATTTAGTGGGTATGGTTGACAGCTGGACTCAATGATCTTAAAGGTCTTTTCCAACCTAAACGATTCTAAGATTCTATACGTTATTTCCAGGCAATACTCCTATCATTACAATACCCATTTTCCTCTGAAAATGCAACGCATGAGGTTGTCTTAGAAGACCTGTCTTCTTATCTCACTGCAAGAGATTTGGCTTAATAGAATAATCCTTCCTATTACACTGCTCCCATTCCCACGCTAACTAAAATTTGCATTTTGTGATGTTCTGCATTCTGACAATTTAATTGATATGTTTACAGCATCTACAACAGCACTTTGTAGATAACAAAAGCATTTCAAAGGGACAGCATAAAGTTAGAACAGCAAAAAGAAAATGTCTAGATAACAGTATCATGACAGCATTTAAAACTTGGCCTATACATTATCCTCTGTGGACAGAAGGATGCACCAGCATTTTCACAAGGTTTCTTCCAGACCTATTTGCTAGGATTCTTCAATGTTTCAGTACAACATGGAGCCTAGCTATCAAGTATTCGAGATATCTAAATGCTCTACAGTTTAGCTATCCTTAAACTCTTCCTTAGTATTTAAAAAATAACTGTCCAGCTTCTAAGACACTTTTCTCAAATCTTTAAGACATCAAAAGCTACTAGACAGATGCAACAAATTCAGCAGTTTCTGGTGGTATATAGCTCAAGTGTCTGCATGTGACTACCTTTTGAAATCATGCAGTCATGACTCATCATGAAAGTATGTGTTGCAGCACCCAGAACAGAAGAGTTTGAGCTTATTACTGTTTCTTCTTGGGCGGTGGCAAAAACAGTACTGGAAGGAAGGGATTTGCCTTTTTGGATAGCAAGATCATCCCCAACTGTATGTTACCAAACATTAAATATTGGTTCCTATGTTTGCTTTTAATAAAATCAATTACCTCTTGCAAACCCAAAGCTTCGATAGTATAGTGTGCTTCTGTTAAGATGTCACATTTCACATGCAAGCTTGGGGTTTGCCAAGAATATACCCAATGATACCACACTTCTCAGTATCTGCAAAGATAAATACCACTGGGTCAGCCTGGAGACTCGTGAACATGAGACAAGCAGCTTTTTAATACTGTAAGTATTTTAACCTCTTTGTGCCTCGTTACATTTATCGGGATTTCATTCATGGTATATTTGGACAACTTTTTGGCTCGTCAATAACAAATTAACTTTTCCATGCAATTTTTTTCCTGTGGCAGGCATTTAACATCTGCTTTACATTTGTTTTCCCAGCCACCAGACATTCTGCATTTCTTTTAATTACTATCTAGAAGCTACAAAACAAGCACAATTTGGCTAACAGTATTTCAGTTTTTGTAACTTAAAAGCAGTTCAATTTATTATACCACACATGATAAATTCACATTTTATATTGCATATCATTTCATGTTGGTTTCTCTTAGTCTCAGCCTTACATTCTGCACGGTTTCCATCATTTTTGCATTCTGTTCCCATGTGTACACTGATGACTTTAGAGTCTAAGGACTGCCTGGCTCTGTTGCTACGCAACAGCATAGCCTACTTGGGGCTTCCCAAAATAATCGTCTCAAATGTGCTTCTTTTCAAAGACTTGTTTCCAGCAGGAATACTTTACTGTTTCTTTATAATGGACCACTGATATTATTACCACAATAGTAGACAGTTTTCACCTGGGAAGTTTTGATAGCTATTTAAGATGACAAATAATGTTACTGCCTGCAAAATTCAGGACATACCTCCTGCATTAGCACAGGGAGGTAAATATCTAAAATACTGCAGTGTTTAAAAGATGTTCTCCAGGTATACAAGAGCCATATATTTATAAGGAAAAAAAAATTAATTGTTCTTTGTCTTACTCTATTTCATTCAAGGGGAAAAAAAGTTCTCTAATGTAGAATATGCCATGAGTCAGGAAAAAATAAACCCTCTCTTTATAAATTTAATCAGCTCAACAGAAGGAACATATATGCAAATACTCCATGTTGCAATTCTTTATAAAATAAGTTGATTTCAGAATTCTTTAGAACAAAGTTCCACATTTTTTAAACTATTACAGGTGCCACGCACTGGGGCTGCATTCCTGTTTTGAGGCACCTTCGAGCAGCCCTTGAGAAACTGTCCTGTGAAACGTACAATGTTTCCAGCCTCAAACAGCATTTTTTCTTGTTACAAACTTCTAGTGCTGCTGCTGCAAGGGTGGACCAATGGTTTTTGTTTTCTTATTGCTGGCTTATTTTGGAACCTTAAGTTAACACATTTCTGTAACAATATGTAGAACAATATAAACACAGGGCTCTCGTTAAAGTATCAATCAACTCTAACAGGCCAAATGCCTTACTATGCACCAGGCTAAAGGATCAAAGAAAGGAGGTTTAATACTACAAAAGAGATTTTAATGAAAGGAAATATTTTACCTCATATTCTTTTCTTTTCCTTGTCCACCTTAGCATGCTCAGCAGCTGTTGTGTCTATGGAGAGATGTGTCAGTCCAGAATTGAGGTAGAGAGAGAAAGGATGTTTCCCAGACCCAGAGAAAATAGGAACAGCTTTTAAATTAAGGGCCTTGCAGAGGCAAGTCCACCTGCAGTCTTTTAAAGGAAGAAGGGGAAGAGAGCAGCAATTTCATGTTGTTTGCAAGATCCTAGGTCTTAAAGATTACTTTTTAAGAAAAAGAGTAGACTGTGGTAGACATAGGAATGGGATTCTCAAAAACAAATGAATGAGGTGGTATAAAGGGGTAATTTTTCTGTATCTGTGTGTGTAGCCACATACATGCACAGTAGCCAAGCTATCCAACAATATGATTCAGCAAGGTTTAGTGAGCGTGACTCTCCCTGAGTGATGCATTTCAAGGCTCTATTCTTTAAAACCACATAAAAAGTACAGCTCAGGCTCAAATCAGTATCACTACCGTTTTGAAAGCAAAGAGGTCAAGCAAGACCTGAAGAGCAGCAACCTTTGGAAGGATCTTCTTTACAGTAAGCAAACAGTCTGAAACCTGGAACTGATGCATGATCAGCTGGAGGAGAGAAAAGCACTAATAAGGAAACCTTTTATAATGGGGAAATCCTTTAGTATGTTCAGTTTACATTTTACATTTTCCAGTATTTATGGGCATTTAAAAGACAGGTCAAATAATTTCTAACATAAAAAGACAAAAATAAAGTGCTCATATTAGCCAGGTAAGTTTGAAGATGGGAAACCTACTGACCTCTTTTGCATGTCCACATTTAAAAAAGAATCTAATTAAGCAAAGAGGAAAAAAGCAAAACAAACAGCAATGCTTCTTCCTGAATAATTGTTTGTGACCTAGGATCATTTAGAACACTTGGGATTGAAAAATCTGTACTTTAAAAAGCTGTCCTTAACAATGCTGACAAGTTTCCATGTGCTGCTACCAGATGGAAACTAAAAAAATGGCTTGCATATACTAATATTTAATTAGCAGTTGTGCTGCATTACACAATCTGTCCATGAAACTCAGATTTAAGATGCATTTCTACATGCAAAGCCAGTTACCCTGACAAATATGATACCAACAGCAACCAAGGAAGATAAAGGCTCTGCAAACCACAGCTACTTAAAATCAGTGCTAGTTACAGCTTTAAAAATGAGAGCTAAATACTGCTTTTATCCCCAATTTCAAGCCAAACTAAAGCTCAAATACTTAATTCTTATCCCTCTAATGTCCCAATTTTTCATCTAAAAGAAGAAAGGGCCAAATAGAGGAAGATAACAGGGTGGCAACTTACAAGAGAGGGTGGTGGAAGCATATAAACAAAGTAGAATTTCCTTGACTCTCACTGAGCTCATTGATTTCAGCCAACCATAACAAATTGCTCAATCACTTTAAGAGATGGCTTATTAAAAAAGCATACAGTAGGCATTTTATACTCATGCCAGGAAAAGTTATCCAACCAAACTAACACATATTTTCTGCAGCTCAAGCTCTTAATTCTGGCTCACAATTCTCCTTTTCACAGCAGCTGCTGAGTAGTAAGAAATGTTAGAAGAGCATAAGAAGAACCTGAATGTACAGTTCTTCCTACCTGCATAAAACTAACAAAATTCAATGAAGTACAAGCCATGTTTTCTGGATACGAGCATACACACACGGTACAAAGCTCCTGAGGGGAATTCATGTCATCAGACTACATAAGTAATTCCATACTCGACTTGAATAGCTTACCTGACCCTTCAGAGGCCATGCAAAGCATTGAATCCCTCCTTTTTTTCTACCTGCTAGTGTATTGTGGATAATGAAAGGAAGTACCAGCTGTCTGCTTACAGTAAGAATGCATATGTGGGCACAATATCTCCTAAGACTTCCAATTCTGAAATCCTGGCAAATGTAGAAACCTCTCAAGAATAAGAATAACCCACAGATGTGAGTTTTATCATTTTTCCATAAAAGGCAAACTGCAGCTATAACCTCAAAGAGGAAGAAGGTAACTATATAAAAGATGTTGCTCCAAATATAAAGCAACGGAAAAAACACACACGTATCTCAGTCACTACTGAAGCACCTTTTCAAGTAAAAACTAAACTTTAGAAATAAAGAGAATAAAAGAATTACGTAATTGAGAACAAATGAAGAGAAAAGACATACAGGCAGACCATGGTAAGAAAGGGCATCAAAATAAACCCAAGTGGACTCTAAGACTGAGCAGGAAGAAACAATCAAGTGCCTCCTGGCAAAGAAGAGAAAGAAACCTCCTTTATAACCATTATTCCTCCTGACAAAGATCTTGGGATGCTGACAGCTAGTTGTAAGCATCTACCCTTTCCCAATTAAAACTGTCCACCTCTGGACCTAGATGAATATGGGAAGGACCATAAGACCAGAGAAAATTAGTAGATATCAAGAAGGTTTCCTATACAACAGTTTGAGTGTTCAGGGTCAGGCAACTTCAAAAATGACCTCATCTATCCATGTAAATATACATAGGTATACCTGCCAAGATGGGTACCATTTAATATTCACTCCATCTGCATTACTATGTGCATCTAGACATACTTACCAGTAGAGTCTGGGACTTTAGTAGATTTTCTATAAGCTGCACAAGAACTGCCTCATATCCCAAATATTTGTCTATTTTAAAAAATTATCTTTTAGTACTTAAAATAATTAGCTTTAAAAAAACCACCTGTGGTGGGTTGACCTTGGCTGGCTGCCAGATGCCCACCCAGCTCTCTCTCACTCTCCCTTAACAGGGCAGGGGGAGAAAATAAGATGAAAGAGCCAGTGGGTCAAGATAAAGACAGGGACATCTGTTACTGATTATCAGCACTGGCAAAACAGACTCAACTTGGGGGAAAATTAATTTACTGTGAGAAACAAAGACAAGTTAAAACAACACCTTCCCTCCACCTCCCTCTTTTTCCCAGGCTCAGCTTCACTCCTTCAGTTCCTGACTGCTCTACGTCCTCCCCACCACCCAGCAGCCCAGGGGATGGGGAATGGGAGGATGCAGTCAGGTCAGTCCATAACACTTCCTCTCTGCTGCTTCCTCCTCCTCATGCTTTTTCCCTGCTCCGACACTGGTCCTTCCTGTGGGCTCTCCCCAGATTGCAGTTCTTTCAGGATATACCAGGCAGCTCTGGTGTGGCACATACTGGCAGGGAAATACATGCTCCACTGTGCTCTCCTCCACAGGCTGCAGGGAATCTCTGCTCCAGTACCTACAGCACCTCCTCTTCCTCCTCCTTCTTCTTCTTCAACCTTTGTGTTCCCTCTGCTGCTTCTCTCTCTTTTGTTTCCTCTTCCTCTACCTGTGTGGTGGGTTTTAGTCCATTTCTTAAATACGTTTTCCCTGAGGCACCATCCTCCTGGCTGCAGGGCTCAGCCGTGCCCTGCGGTGGGTCCGTGGAACCGGCCGTGTCCAGCACGGGGCAGCCCCAGCCTCTCCTCACAGAGGCCACCATGCAGCCATCTCACTGCCAACACCTGGGAACCGACGCCTGGTATACCCACCGATAAAACTTGTATTCATCATAAGATACTAAGTGGATACAAATGGCCATGAGAGACACTTACTATGCTTTCCAGTGTCTTCCTTAAACTTCAGTAATTGCTGAGACTGCCCTTCTTTCATTTAAGACTGGGCTATAAGAGGCACGTGATGATCTCAACCATCACATGTCCCTGATACCTCACAGCTGACATGAGGCAGTCTCTTTCCAAGCAAAGGCTATGTGGCAAGTGTGTTAAAACCATGAGATAGATAATAAGGCACTATTCTCTGCTCACAAGTCTTTACTATCACAGACCAAAAAAATCTCAGTGGTCTCAAAGATCATGATCACTGTAGCCATGACTTTTATAGACACCAGAAGCAGTATTTTCTTCCCCAAGACTGAAGCCCTTGTTTTACATGAGAGAAGACAAGGAATCTTTTCTCTGTTATTTTAAGTAACTTAAACATGAGATTAGCTTTGACATTTTTAGGTTTCTGTACCAAGAAAGGTAGAGGAGGAGTGCATACCAGCTTTCTGAGCCTACAGGCTACTTCCAAGGAAGCATTCACTATGGAAACAAAATTTCAAGATCACACCACATTATCCAGCTGAATTAATGCCCCTCAGAAGAGCAAGAAGTGCCAAGGATGCAAGCACGTTGCAAGAGGTGACATGTTTGTTTGTGGGTTTACTCTAAGCATTGATTAGCTTGTTTAAAAAGTAAGTACTCCACAAGAACAGTAGGTAAAACTAAGACACTTGCCCATGTGCAAGTAACATGCCAAGTTTGGGTGAATGAACACAGTATGTTGAAACTCATGTTTTTTAGGTTCAGGTGACCAACATGAGATACTACAAAGGACCTCGTGCTTCAGAAATTACTAAGAACTAACTTTTAAAAAAAGTATCTTGGGATAAGTAGTGAAATAAATTAACAAACCCAAGCCTCTTAACACTTCTGAAAATTTGACTTAATGTAGTGTTGAAATGTAGGACACAACCCATGAAATTTGAAGATATAGTGCAAACTGCAAGACTTGAAGTTGATGAAAAAATCCCTGTGATTTCAGCTGAGTCAGAAATTCACCCATACTGTAAGAAACATTAAGGGAAGAAAGGTGGGGGGGGAGGAGGAGAAGATAAATACATTTTTCTTTCTACTACTAAGCAATTAATGCCCACATTTTCTAACATGATTATTTACAATGGATTAAAAGCTTCACTGAACATGTGCTTCATAGGCAAACTTCAGGTAAGTAAATTTTAACTTTTAGTGCAATATCTTTGAAATTTACCACCCCAGCCATGAAAAATAATCTTTTCTACCCTTCCCTTGAACAAAATTCTCAATCACTATTACATACCTTATACCTACAGCCTCCTCATGATCCAATAGAAACAGCAACAGTATTTTCAAACAAATAGTACTGATATTTTCATAACAGAAAATATTCCATATTTGTGTTCATCACAGACTCCAGTGAAATCAGAGCTGAACTAAAAATGAAAAGACAAGAAGTATCTTCATTTCAGAAAAGCTTTTCAGCACAGTCTGCGTGATATAACATTCAGATAAGAGAGATCTTAACTATACCCTGCTCAGCCTCAGTGTCTTTCTGTTCTAAATCTTTCTTTCCAAAATAAAACTCCTCCCCCTAAGCAAATTGCTTGTTAACCCTTTGTCAGGAATATCTTTAAGTATGACTTTCTGAATCAAGCAGTATTTTCCTCCTTTTGTATTTTTCCATTCTTCTTGCTCAGTCCCCTACGGGGATTATTCAAATATTAATACTCAAATGTTGAAATCAATTAAAATTTTAAATATTTAATTATGTTATTAATTATTAGATAGAAACTTTTAAAAAAAGTTTAAACATGCAAAACACTGAAAATAAAAAAAAAAAATCAAGAATCTGGAGGCTAATTGAAATAGAAAACTATTTCACCAGAGCTGACCTTCAGATGAAGACTCACACACTCCAGGCGCTTCACTTGTGTGAAGCACTGCTGAATCCACATGTCTTGACATGTGTCCCCTCCTTTCCACAGAGCTATTTTGTATGATGTCACTACTGGAATAACACACTTGTATCCAGACAGCAGTGATCCAGACAGCAGTGATCTACATGTGCCAAGATGTTTCTTGGGAATCACTACCAATCTTTTAGCCATTTCGCTTGTATGCCAAATGAGGCAAACTTATCTGTAAAGTCAAAGGGAATTTGGCTATTTGCCTGAAATTCCATATACATCACATTACATAACATGATGATTTTTAGGTCCATTAAAGCTATTTTTAAGTAAATTATTCTCCTGTTTGGCATACCTCAGTATACCATTTAAGAGACTACCAAAGCTAATGGATTCAACAGAAAGTAAACCCAAACCTATTCAAGTTTTCCCCACAAAAAACATAAATACAGAAGGGTGGTTTTTTCCTTTTCTTAAACAAACAACTAGACTACAGAGAGGGTATAAAGGTACACAGATTCTCCCAGTCTGTCAACTGAAAGGCAACATTATTTGAAGATAGGATTAAAATGAAGAGCTATGCCACCCTCATGACAAAAACAGTAGCACAGGAAAAGGCAGACACTATACTCACCTTCGGAATATAAGCAGAAAGAAGGGAGTTTGTTTATTTTTTAAAAACAAACAAACAAAAAAACCCACACTCCCAGGAAAAACACACCCACAGCTCCCCTACTCATCACACACAACACCAAACAAATGCTTCTTACCCAATGAAGCTTTCTTGAAACATTTTCAGTCAACTTTCTGGTTAAATAACTTTAAAAAAAAAAAAAAAAAGAAACAAACCCCAAAAGACTACCACACAAAAAAACCCAAACCCCAGATAAGATAAACAAAACAATCCACCACCTCTAATTTGATTAAATACGGATAGTGATTACATTGCCAGCAAAGGCAAACTGTTTTAGTCTGATTAAGCATGTAATCAAATACTCCAGTGAGCTCTAATGTTACTGCATAAAGTTTTTATGAAGCTGCATAGCATTATTTCTTTCAGATGTTACAACAGTAACAATCAAGTATTTCAGAGTTAAACCTTACAACTCAAGACAATTTTTGCTTTGTTCAGCTTTGTATTAGGTTTTTTTCCACATTCTTCCTATTAATCTTGGGCACTCTCAAACAACAATAATAGGGCAGAGGAGCTCCAGAAACAGAACCATGCCTGATACTAGATAAGGAGAAGGTTCCTTCTTAGAAACAAAAGGCTGATGAGGTACATCTAGAAGAATAAGTAGCGTCATGTGCTTCATTAAGAAAATTACTCTCAGTATACTATTATAAGGCTGAATATCTTTTTCCTTAAAACACAGAGACAAAAACATGCTATGTTGCAAGGCTACTTTTATTTGCTGTGAAGAAGTCTCGAAAAATAATGTTGATCATGGTTAATACCAAATAGATCAGCATAGAATTTAGTAACTATAATCCTATGCTAGTTTTGTTATAAGAAAGCAAGAATTACAAATAGATAAAAGCAAAGTTAAACTATAATAGTGCAGGATGATTAGATGAAAAAACTGTGCTCTGTATAAAGAGATTACTTCATGTTATGACACTAGGAACAATACCAGCAAATATACCTTTTTTCTGATTCTCAGGGGAAAAAAAAAAAAAGTGTTTTCTCTATCCAGAACAAGTATTTTGCACTAGCTCTCCTTAACAAGCCTGTGCAGAAAGACTTCAGCAGTTGTTGAAAGTAAATATATTTCAGTAGAGGAAGCTAGCAGGTCTCCAGGAGCAGTGTTGGCAATATTCACAATAAAAAGAACCACACAGAAACCCCAACAAAATCAGTAACTTCTACACTCTTTGCTTGATTTCTGTTGTTTCTTGTCCCATACCAGTACAATTTGAATTATATACAGTTATTAATTTAAATTAATATACTTCCCAAGGTTACTTTAAATTTCACAGATTTCAGCATGTGATGGAGCTTTTCTTTAATATCTTTTATGTGGATGGATTTGCTAGAAGCATAAGTTTAGTCTTCAATGCCTGTTGTCACATATCTGTGTTTTTCCACACCAGAGTAAGGTACATTAAACAACGACAGACTCATTAACACCTAAATATGGAATTGCTTGTTTCGTTTGCATTTCATCGTCTTAGTGAGAACTTCACTTTGTGTGGCAGCATAAAGAAAACAGAAGCAATCTCTTCACAGAGAACACTGTGGTCATGTCTTACAGGTTCAGGAAAATACCAGCTTGCCATAGCTCTGTTCCTCACAGAAGTTTAAGAACCATATCGACTTGGCACTTAAGTATTATTCTGCTGCAATTGGACACTTTCTGTGGGGAAGGTCTAACTGAATCTCTGTTTACTGTGTGATCTTAGATCAGCTTGTTCATGTGAAATAAGCACTGAATGACAGAAAAGCTTGTCTTGTGCTTAACACCAACAGCTAGTACTTCCAGAACTGCTCATATGTTTTACTCCAGAGTCAACTAAAACCAACAAAAACAATCTAAGGAGCATGATCCGGCAGTGGAGGCCTCCTATTTTTCAGCACACAAATCTTAAGACTAGAGTCAGGCATCTTGTCTAAAAAGAGGCACAGGACCAGACGGAAAGCAATTATGCTTGTACACAATAAACCAGTTTCAACATACCTTTTATACTGGTGGTTCTGTCCTCTGCTTGGACATGGGACATGGGTTCAGGCTTCTTGAGGTAGAGGACAGTGTGGAGTCCAGGTCTCCTCCTTCCTTGACATGAGGCTATTCTATGGAAGATGAGCAATGAGATTCTCTTCTTCCCCATCTCAACACAGAAGTTACTAAGTTAAACTCTGACCCTAAGTCAGGACTGATAGGTCTGTAAGGGTACAACTAGTAAATCAACAGATCGCTTTGAATCATAGAAAAACTTTGGCTGGAAGGGACATCTGGAGGCTATCAAGTCCGACAATCACTTGCTCAAAGCTAGGCTATCTTTAAACTTCAGTCTGGTTACTCAGGGACTCCAGATCAATTTTGAGTATCTCCAAGGACGGAGGTTTCCCAGGACCTTTGGACAACCTGTACCAGTGCTATTCCATTCTTGCAGTGAAAGATTTCCCTTTCATGTATTGGAATTTCTCTCATTGCAACTTATGACCATTGCCACCTACCCTTTTGTTGCACACCTCCAAGAAAAGTCTACGTCATCTCCATAACCCTCCTTGGGTAGTGCAGTTAAATCTCCTTGTAGTGTCTTCGCTATACTGAACAAACCCAGTTCCTTCAATCCCTGCTTGTACATCATGTGCTCCAGCCTCACAATGTTTTTGGTAGCCTCCACTAAACTTGAGGTGGTGTATCAATATCCCTTTTGTACATACTGGTCCAAATGACTGCGATGGCACACTGCTGCCTCATTATTAGTGAGTTTAGGATCAGAGAGTCCTAGTTACCAGATCGTAAATGGCCTTAGGAGACAGATGGTATGCATGTAGAAAGAGTCTGGCCAGCAGTTCTAGATGGTTATAGTTTCTAAGTAAAATAGGAAAGATTAACAGTCTTGAATTCAGGCTCCTAAAAGGTACATGTAGCTCCCAGATATTTTTTTGCCTCAAGAGCCCAGATTCATTAAAAGCACTGTAAAAGCAAAGGCAACCGAATGACAGAAACATTGTTTGATCCTTGATTAGCGAGTTTTAAAAGTTGTCACTATCACCATGTCATAGGTGGAATACAGCCCTCAACTTACACACACAACTGAGGCTTGACGAGATGATTCCCTGACATTAGTTTGGCCTACACTAGACTTGCTTGTTACTGATATATTACTACAAGTAACTAGATATTTTCCTTTTAATCACACATGCACAGAGTTTATAAAATCAGATTTTAGCTCTCTACTTGCTGGAGGATAACAGCACAGGTTTAGACTAAAGTTGATGCTCCTTCGTATCCTGGTACAATTCAAAACATTAACATCACAGGCCAAAGCGATTAATCTATAAAGGATTAATCTACAACACTAATCCACAAAGGATGAGAGTTTCAACTCTTCACAAGGCAATCTGTCCTCTCAGCTTGTGGTCTCAGGCAAGGAGTACCTACCTAGATAGCTGCTCACAGACCTAAAACTTACAGGCACTGAAAGATCCAACTGTGAGATCAAGACAGCATGTTTTAAATTACAGACTGTGTAATTAGGCACAGTGAAGGCCACCTTCTCTTCTGGAGTGAGACCTGTTAATTACTTTGCTGTCTGCCTTCCGTTGCCATTTCTTGTCCTGAAGGACAAGCCACCCTTTACCTCCTTCTCTTCCCCCTGCTCAGACTTCAGAGTCTATTTCCCCTTTGGAAAAGTGGACCATATCTACTCCTCCATGCCCCAGATACCAATATTCAATTAGGAACATGCCCCTTGATATTTTTTAAGCCCAAAACAGTGCTACAGATTGAGTAACCATTAAGATTTGATTAATTAAGGCTGCAGAAGATAGAAGTATAATCTGACACAAAATTAATGCAAAGTGTTCTCAGGATACCAGCTTTAATTAACTTTACTGGAGAATTTTCACTGGTTGAATTCTCATCAGATTCTACCTATACAGTCAAAAATATTTAATTTCTCAAGAGAAGATGAAGATTTGCATATTAACTCCTGAATTTGCAAAAACGTACATTCTTTGGCCTTGAGCTTGATGATAGCTGAAAGAGAAACACTGCTGTGTATTTTTCTACTAACACACATACTTACTTTACCTAATAAAGACTTACATGTACATCTTATCTACAAGCTGGGTAGCATACTACAGGAGGCAGAACTATGATCTCCATTATAAACTGGCACGCAAGAGAAGGCCTTAGACATACATGGGCTCAGCACACATTGAAATAAGATCTTATCTTAAAATCAATTTCTGAAGTAGTTAAGTAAAAATTTAGCAGTATCTGGAAAAAATGATATTATAATGTATTTTTGCAGTGAGGTTTCCTCATTAGTATATTGCAATTATGAGCTTTTAAAGCCTTTGAGTGAGTTTGTTTTTAAACTATGAATTTGTAAAAGAAGCTAGGAAAAAAAGCAATGGATGTATAGTATGAAGCAATCACTCAGACATATGGTCCAGAGCACAGAGCTGACCCTTCACATCTGTCCTTTGATAGACAACAAAAAGAAAGGGGAGGGGTACAAGAACAGAGCAAGATGGAACTGCTAGAGGCTGAAGACAAAGGATTCTACAAAGGCAACTCATACGGAGTTTTGGCTACAGCACTGAAAAACAAGTAGTTTATAAATTAGGGTTTTTGTTGTGTTGTTGTTGTTTTGTATCTTTAAAAGCTGGTTGTCAGAGACTCCTCAAAAGATCTTACTTATTATAATTGGTGACCTTTTTTTGCATTTCTTCGTCTTGTGTTTCTCATGCCATTTTCAATAATTAATTTGAAAGACCCAGTCAGCATCCTCTGACTGCAACTTATACAAGAGGCTCTCTTCATGCTAATAGATACCATGCATATGGCACAGCTGGCAGTCTTCTGTTTTCACAGCAGTCAAGTCTTCATTATATCTACTACAAGAGAAGTAGGGAAGATAATATGACATTAAGCCCCCCTCTTGCTTTTTAGACAACATGCTGCTGATGTCTGGAAGAATCTTACCCTGTTGTAGATGGAACAAGGAGCTGTAACAGAGAACAGACTGTACCAAAGTTCAAAATGAAAAAAAACCAAACCCAAACAAATAAAACAAAGTTCATATTGTCCAGTACAAACAAAGTAGAAAGAACCAAGACACACAACGTAATCACAAGGAATTAATGAGGTGTAAAACATTTAAATGAGGCAACAGTGATGAGTCATATGGAAAGAAACAGAAATGCACAGTTTCAGTGTTTCAACAGTTTCACAGATTTCCAGCAAGAAAGTGATCATTTTGGAGGATTTAATAGGTAAATTTGCAATGAACATGAAGATGGATGCATTACATATAAACAGCCAAAAAAGCAATAATCATACAGGTCTTTAAGATGGCCTGGGAGAACTCTTAATCCTTCTTTGTGCAGTCTTTGAATTCATCTAACAAACATGCTTAGTGAGACTTACGAAGAGGTATTTTACAGTATTGTTGACAAATGTGCTACATTTAAACAGCATTCTGACTACAGACACTTTTGAACAAGTAAACTTAATTTGTATTTTTTTGGTTTCGCCGTTTTATTTTAAGAGAAAGACTGAAAGTTTGCGTGTCAAGCTAAGTGATCACCAGGAAAACAAATTCTTCCATTGGTAAAATATGGAAGCTGTATGAAATCATGTAGCTCTCCAGATATTCACAGTTCTTTAGAGCACTTCTGAATTCTGTTTCTACTTTCTACTGTAGGAAAAATTTCCCCCTTGCTTTTCTTTCTTGGTGTCGGGGAGGTCAGGGAGGAGACAGAAAGGTAAGAGAACACTCAGAAATACTGCAAACCATTGCAGAGACTGAGCAAGAAAGGGAAAACCAGATACTCATCGTCAGATAGATACTCGTCATCAGATAGATGAGTGTCTGTATTTTCTGAGCAGGTAAGACTTTTGTAACTACTCCATCTTTTAGAAACCTTTTCCAGGTGAATCCAGAAGCAGCTGCTTACAGTCTGGGCCAGTACTGATCTGAACACCACCATGAACTTGTTGGGAAGACATTCATCACACCTATGTGACAGGTACAAAGAAATTCCAGTGGGTCAGACACAGGTATGAGCTTAACACATCGTATGTTCTGCTGTAACTGACTACCACTGTGTTGCCTGGCATCTAGAATTAACTAGCAAACCTGGCAGGTAACATACAAGAGGTGTTTGAGTTGGCAGACATCAAATAGCATTAACTTCAGTTTTCACTGAGTAAAATACACTATTAAGCAGACTTCCTTTAGACAAACTTGTAACCTCTAAAATGTATAAAGCCTGCATGTCAGGGTCTTTTTGACAGGATCTTTTTTCATTAATCATCAGTGATTTGCATCCATTATAAAGCTGTCCTTCAAAGCTGTAAGTGAAAAGTATATTGCTTTTTCTACTGTTTTGCCTGGGATTCATATCAGATCAATAGACCTTGGTAACCAAGTTATTATATTTATCCTTTGTTTTATAAAATATATTATATTAACTTTCTTTTGACTCCTATAATTTCCTTGCTATTCCAAAATATTCAGTGAAGAGTACAGGAGCATGGAAGAAGCAATGCTGAACAGTTTAATTTAAATTTGGGTGGCTCTGCTGGGTTTTTTTTGAGCAAGTTGTACCCAACAATGTGGAACAAACAAATTCCACCCTTTTTGGCAGCTTATATAAGCAGAGCAACAGAAACAGACTAGCAGATTTGTCACAGATGTCATTAGAAGATGAGAATGATGCTATAGAAGTTCCACAGAAATAAATGGACTTCATCAAAGGCTTGTAGAAAAATCTCCCTTGGAGATAAAAAGTCTTTCTTGCCTATATCTTCTCCTAAGAAGCTTGAGGAAGGAGTCAAAATTATTTCTGTTGTTATGTGAAGTATCTTGTCAGAAAGGCACTTCAAATGGTGAAGACTACAAATGATGAGCTGGTAAAATACTTTCTTTCTGAAATGGGTTATTTGAAGTAAAGCCATTTTAGCTCCCTCACATCACCTGGCAGAACATTTGCATGTTGAGACAAGCTTCATATGTGTAAGTATGTACTTTTCCTTCTGCTTCAGATAGATGAGACAGCACCTAGATGAGACAGCACCAAGCACATCCTCTTCCAAGCAACTGTGGAAATAGAGATTACTTGCCAAAACAGGTATTTTCAGCAGAAGGATAGGGCTAAGGCATACTGTCTGATAGATCCTGCTGGAGCTGCTCCAGCAAATAAAAGGGCTGGAGTATTGCTCAGTGCAGGTAGTAGAGTAGTTTCTATCATTTTGAGATGCGAAGAAACTCCCCAAAAAGCTTGCCTCTAGAAAAAGCAGCAAAACATGCCAGTCAGAGAGACCAAAAAAGAGATCTTAGTTACATTCAAGTTGCATGTTTCACGAGTACTTTGCAGACTCGTCATGATTAAATGTCAGGATGAGACCTAGGCATTCCCATTCTCTGCATTACCATTCCAGTTTCCATGGAAAGGACATGTACTTGTGCACAGTCCAAGTAGGTGTGCTGTATATGATCCAAGTGCAGATGGTGAGGCACTCAGCTTGGCATTTTAGAGCTTATTCCAGTCTTGGTTTATTCCTCTTGTGTTCAGAGGCAAAAGGATTTTCAGAGGGTGACAAAGGATCCTTCAAGAAAAACAGGGAACTGTCAGATACAGTCGTGTGCAGATGTCCCAGATGAAACCAAGCAAATTACTACAAAAGCCAAAATGTGTTTTCCTTAAGTTCTATGTGAAGCTCTTGAAGCAGTCATTAAATAGGAAGAGAGACATAAAAAGAAAGTGACCTATGTTCTGCTTTGGTTAGGTTTTGAACAATAAAGCACTTGAAGGAAGAGAACTTGAATTAAACTTGTGTTAACAGACAAGCCAGCATTCAGCAAGGCCTTGCTTGCAATCTTCCTTATTTATAGAAGCACATGGATACTGACTTCATCTATGTCTCACTCTCAGATGTCATCCATGCTACCTTAAATAACCAACAATTCTGGTCAAATATGTCTAAAACCACACTCAAGGGTAGGAGAGAAGAGACCCTTTTCACAGACAGCTGATTATGGGGAGGTACATTAACAGCCACTTCAACAATTTTTCTTTAGCCTTAATAGGCTTCTTTTCTATCTCTCTTTATACTTGATCATTTGTAAACTGAAGACCTCCGATGCAATGCTTTCAGTAGCTTGAAAGGATTTTAAGAATCTTCTCTTCTGATTCCTATTTTACATGTTAACTTCCCACAATTAATGCCTCTTTCTTTAGCTTGCTTTTAGCTTTCAAAGGCTGCTCCTGCATGGAATAAACCCTCATGCTTTGCTGTTTAATCCTACAGAATCTTTTCATGCTTCCCTGAATACTTTTTCATTTAGTGATACATCAGCTGGGTTGAATATAAACAGCCTCCATGCCAAGTGTAAGATTTTGGCTTTAAATGAGCTGGCTAGTTGGAGAAAAAAGTAGAAACCTGAAAGAAAAGCAAAACAACAAAAAAAAACAACACAAAAGCCTTTGTTCCTCAGTTTGTAAGAAGTCTTTATGCCCTAGCTATAAAACAGAAGCACCTGACTACCACCCAAATACATACATAGGCAGAAAAGAAAAAGGATGGGAAAAGTTCAGAGTAGAGATCACAGCTACCTTTACTTTTGGTTAATCAAGTTTTGCTACTACTAATCTTTATAAAATGAACTACTTCTTCCCTCATATTGGTCTCACACTCATTAGTTCCACAGAGAAGGCACTTTGTGTGTGTGGATGAGGACGGACAAGCTTACCCATGGGACAAAAAACTGCTATATCAACATTAGTATGCATATACAATAATAAGTTTTAAGTCCTATAATTGTCTTACCCAGAAAGACCCTCACTAGATTCACCCTTCCATTCTTCTGGTGACAGTTAACTCCTACTTATGTGATCCTTTCCAACCTTTCCACATCTATGTCTTTACTTACACAAGAATCTCTCTTAAGAGAGACAACCCTTGGTGAAAATAAAAGCCTGGTATTTTGGCCACTGTTATCAGAATGTTAATTACTTTCATAAACTACCACCACATAGGGAGACTCAACAAAATTGAGGTGCTAAACTATGACTTCTCTTGGATTTTCATGTCACACCTTAACACAAACACACGAAGAGAGTAAAACTATTGAAAGCCTCTACAACTGTTATTATGAAAGCCATAGTACTCCAAATTATTTCTGTATATCTGCCTTCCCTGACAAGGCCTTCAAATGTGCTCAGAGAATAGAGATAAATTAGATCACTGGAATTACTGCTCTCTGAGCAGAACAGGAACACGTCAGAAAGGGGGATGGGAAGTTGAAATTCTTCAACAGAATAATCGGCAGATATGAAGCAAGTAATTGTTCAAGAAGAGTGTCACGGAAGAAACATCAGTTGAAAGATGGATCTTGCAGGATGCATAGAAAGCTTCCACTGTTTTCATCAGTTTGAACAGAGAAAAGCCAAACAAATTGGCTGAAAATCTGGTCTGCCTCAACTGCAACCACATCAAGGGAAAGTCAGGTAAATTATAAGGCTTCTAACAAGATAATTTATTTTCTAAACAACATTCACATTACCTTCTGGGAAATGGCAGCTAACCCACACCAATTCCCAGACCAAGTTTTGGACTTGTTCAGAAGAACAAGTTGACACAAGCCAAAAATGTACCAAAATCCTTGGCAACAGTTTAACACTCATATACCAAACTGTTCTAGTGCTCAGCAGTATTCACAGACACTGTTTAACTTAAAGCAAAAATTGCAACTCTGATCCTGCCGATACCCATTCCATACAAACAAAACCCCTCAAAACCCCCATAGTTGTCACCAAAATTCGTACAAGAAAAGAATTATGGAAGAAGACGCTGAAGACCAGCCCTGAGAAGAGAGTGTAATGAACCACTACTAAGCACAGACACCAGTAGCAACTGCTCCTCTCAGGAGGAGCTGGATAGAAGAGATTACTTGCCAAAAACATGCCTGGACACCAAAACGAGGTCCTCGGGTGCTAACAAAGAGTAGACTTGGAGAATCTAGTAAACTTACATGAAATACATTTGCATAGTGTGCTGTCCGACTAGAAACACTGCTTAAGAAGCAGAACTGCAGTCTGTAATGGATGAATGATCTTCAAAAATTGCTTCTATGAGGCACAAAAGTGATAAGACGGAGAATTTTCTGCTTGGAAGGATATAGCATGGTTCAGTGTGCTGCAGCAGTCATCAGAAATCAGTACCTTTTTCTGAAGATTAGCATAAATAACTCCCTGGTCTGCAGTCTTATCAGCTATACAACTGTGGGAAAACAATGTTTAAATAACAGCTTTCAGCCCTTACTTGCAAATGATGTCAATGAAAATGGAAGTGCTCCAAAGTCTTCTGAGGTCTTCCATGATGAAAGGTGCTACATAAATAATGTATTTCCCCAGTATCTGAGAAAAAGAGAATAACAGAAATGCTTCCTCTTTTTCTTTGGTCAGTACAGCAATTGCATAAATGTACAGAGTGTACAATTGAGAAGTATCTTCTTCTAGAGTGACAATTAGCTAATGCATCATACCAGGCAAAATATTTCTATGCACTTGCTTCCTTATGTGCTAATGAAAACGTTCCCCATTATTAGCTTTCTATATATTAAAAGCCTATTGTTACATGAACATATAAAGAATACTAAAGCTTCAGTGAAGAAATGATGTTACATAGTTTCTTATACAGTATCTATGTTCCTCTGGGTGCACTGCTATCATGTTCATCTTCTATAAATACCCATTCAGACTTTATTTGTTCTGGAGATGCTCTGTGCATGCACTGGGGATGGGTGAAGGCTTTGCACATGTTTTTCACTATTTATCAGTGGGTTTGGTTTTGTAAAATTCAAGAGAATATAGCCATTGACCTAGTCAGGCCCTACTAGTACCACATTAGGCATAGATAGAAAAATTACACTCGAAAAGGACATGTAGCAGTGGTGGCATTAGTTTTGCATATTGTCACTCAGAGCGAATGACACTGGCATTATACAATTCTTTACTACCTTATAATATTATAGCTGCTGTTCAAAAGATTAACATCTGAACTCCCTGCAGGCAAACAAATACATTGGGGTGGCGGGGGGGAAGGTGTTCAACAAGACCTCTTGCCATTCAGAATAACTTAAAGGACTCCCTATTCAGGATAAATATTCTGCTTGGAAAAAGCTTTGGTGTTCATCTAAGAACTGAATGTAAACATTAGTAGCCTGTATATAAAAAAAAGTATAATGAAATGGGCTTACTTGACTGACAAAAAGCTGTGGTTTCCTTAGGCTTCTAAGGCATGCCATAATCAATTTTGATAAGGTATGTCTCTTTTTCAAGTCATACAGCTTCTATATTCATGCATACTCCATTCATATCTCTTATCACGCTATGACTCCATGAGACCTTACAAATAACAATTACTTAAAATGCAGCAGTCTATTTTTAGTTGTGTTTTTTTTTAAATAAAGTGTTTCACATTATGCCCGCCTCTTAGAGACTGAAAGTTTTTCACATGCTCCAATTCTTACATGCATTAAGAAATCCTATTCTTTTTAATTTTCTGCCTGCCGTGTCTGAGCTCAAACACATTAGCCCAAATCAGTAAAGCTGCCACCATCCCACTATTTTAAAGCAAGAGTAACACAAAACAAAGGGTTTATCTCCCTTAGTCTATAAGGCTGCACACTACAGTTTGCTCTTTCTTACATTTAAAATACACATTTTTGATATCCAGCTATCAACTTTTATGTCTCCTGCTAATGGCACCAGTTCCTTCCAGGCATACAAACATATTGTTGTACTGAGCCTATAATGAAAATGAACCTAACAGGGACAACAAGAGATCAGCCCAAATGAAACATGTAATTAGTAACTGGAAAAAATACGCATAGTAAAAACAAAAAAACTGGGAAAGGAACGGAACAGATATAGAAATTATCATGCTACTGAGCAGAGTTCCTAAGTTCTGACCATTGCACATCAGAAATATATTTGCAGCAAGTATATAAAAATGTGACAAAGAATGAATCAGATATGGAACAGAATCTATATATACAGAAAGAGTAAATAGACCAAAATGACTCTGTTCTTGAGGAAAAAAGAGAATGTGATAGATGTGTGAAATCACGACTGATTTAACGAGAAACTGAAAAGGAAGCAATTGTTTAACATTTCTCACATCATGACAATTAAAAGGGCCCCCAACTAAATCATTAGGCAACAAATTTTAAGGCAAAACAAAGATACTTACTTCCTTAACACTCTACATGCACTGAATCATATAACTGCCATCATATAACTGTAGAGGCTGAGAATCTAAACCAGATCAACCAAACACATATAGTGAGGACACGATGTCCCCTGCGATTAAACATAATAGTGCAAACACTACTTTATGCTCATGGAACTCCTAATCAATGCTGGGCACCAAACACTGGAAGACTGTATCAAAAGATGATCACTCCATTTAATTTCTGCATTACTTCTCTAAGCGCCTTTTACTGGAATTTTGCCAGTGGTCTTATTTTAATATCAGATTTATATTCTTGCAGGCTGCATCTATAATGATATGCCACACAGCTTTTCTGAATAAGAAGAGATTTTGTCCATCCCATACAGTTTGAACAGGCATCTGACAGTCACCGTTCTAGCATGAACAACTATTATTTAATTTACTAGCTATTTTAAACCCAATCAATGCCATCTGTCATGCAGCACCACAGGAAAAAAAAGTCTCCATATCTATTTCATTAAAAAAAAATAAAAATCACAAAACAAACAAAAAAGACACCCTAATAGTTAAGAGCTTTTGCTAAACTTAAATAACACATATCTTTCTTTCCTTTTTTTGTTATATATTTTTTGCAGTATATAATAGTATTTTCTTAGAATTCACTAGCAACATGCAGATATCAAGAACTTTCTGTGCCTCAGGCAAGCACCTTGGGAAGTTTGAAAACAGTAGGGTCTGTTTATCCTGATTGCCCTTTTAAATTTACATCTCAGTGAAGTGAGAATGATAGTGAACTGCCATTCAACATCAAGAATTTTTCTTGGTCCACTTGTAGATAGATTATTTCAAAGTAGAAATACATTTTTAATTTCTACTTTGATGAGATTAGACAAAAAAAAAAAAAAGACAAATCTAGAGAGTTACAGACCAGAAATTTTAGGCAGAACTCTAGATATTCTTTGAAAGCAAAGTTGAGAATCCAAGTGACTCGTTAGATTGGACAAAGAAAACAGGGAATTGATGGAATATTTGCTTAGTTAATTTTCAGTTTAGAACTGACTTTTCCATGGAAAAAAATATATTAGGAGACATTCTTGATCAAGACTCAAGTTCTGCTTTATTTACTTTCCATAGCTCTTAAGTGTGAAAACTATGCTTTTAAGACTTGGCCTGAAGGAGTTCACATAAACTGTGCTCAAGACTTCTGAGTGTAGAGAATCTCTGCACTCACACCTTTTACAGTTCTTTGGGTTGATCTATCCAAACAGCAATGGTCATTTTCACAGAACACCTTGTACAAGATTCACGGACAGCTTTCTCATTAAGCATCATAGCTTTAACACTCCTATGAAGTTTACCTCTCTCTTACCTACAATCAATCAGTAAGTAGAGATGCTAAACAGGAACCAATTTAAGGCTGCTGCTGAAGTAATAATATCCTTTACCAATATGATCCACAGTATTTTAAGTGAGGTTTAACATGTACTATAAACAGTATCATGGAAGGACCATTAATAAGTATCTGTGCTATTTTAAAACAACAGGTGGTGAGATCGTTTCACCACAGTTATGTGCTCACCATATGTGTAAGTGGAAATTCTGTAGGAGGCAGAAGGCAAATGAGTGAATAGTTAGCAAATATATATATATTATATAATATATAGTTATATAGATATATTAAGATGTGTATGATCTCATTAAAGCTGCAGCACATTTTACAGGCTAGCTAACAGCTGCCAAGATAACTCTGATATACCTTTGGGTCTTTTGGAACAGTTGCTAGAACAAAGATGTGACAAAAAAAGCAGTTGAATTAAGAGAAACTAAAATTGTATGTTGGAGTTAGACCTATTTGCCTATCGCATCTGATAAATCACTGAGACATGAGCGCAATAAGGTATGCGTAACTGTGCAAAGACCAGCCAGTTACTTTAAAATACTTCTGAACACAGTGCAGGTTAAATTGCCCATGAGTCCTGTAAAGCCGAAGAGCAGCAGTGTAGCCGATTTCAAAATTAATTTGAATAAAGGTCAGAAAACAAAACAAATTCTGCCAAAGAGAACTACACCCTGGCTGACATGGAAATTCTTCCACTGCAGCTCTTCTGCAGAGTTCATGTTTTATACTTGGTTCACCCAGAGAAGAAGGGCAGATACCCTGGAATCATTTTACCACCGCAGAAATAAGACCAGCTCAGAAATGCAGCGCATCTTTGGTATGTTAGGGAGGACAAAACCACTATCATATCTTACTGGTTCTACCATAAGAATTAAAGGAAGAAAAATGAAATTATTTGTTCTGGCATTTGGCTGGGACATTTGCACCAACTCTCCTATGAGAGAGTCCATTTTGTGCTACTTTCTCCTCTGATATATATTTAAAGACAGAGATATATACTGGAAGTGCACACTTCTTTACAATCAGATCCTTTCTTTTATAATGTTGTTTTAATAGAGTAATTTTGTAAGAGCATACAATATGAAGACTTTCTTGAAAATAGTCCTCAATGCATCATGAAATGGATACATCTAAATAGATTAATGCTGGTGTTGCTGTCACATGCAGTCCTCTTCAAGAGAGAGGCTTAAATCAGCTTGGTTTTGCAAGAAGCATACATGAACTCTGCATTTCTATTTCTATATTTCAGATATTAAACTTAGGGGCTCATTATCTGGGTTGTGAAGTGCTGACTTACTTGATTAGGTCAAATTCAAGACAAAAAGATGATTAATGTCTGTCTTGTTCCCACCGCTAATACATTACAAATGGATTAAACTCTTAGTTCTCCTTAACAATTGCTACCTCTGCAGTTGACTGGCCACTCACATAAAGATCTTCTACTGACAATAATTGAAGAGTCCAATATGAAATCCATTTGCATATTAGGAGACAAAGTTTAAGTCTATGCCTGGCATTTATTTCTCAGATGGATTTTTTTTCTCACCTAGAAATGTTGGTTACTGCACATAAAGGGCATGCATTTGGAAAGTGTCAATACATTTGTTCTTCAGAAGAAAAAATGGTATCACTGCTGTTAAAATACTCTTGATTGTTTGCACATGCTAAAGCACATAGTCTTAAGTCCACTTTATTATATCTGTCCACTCACACCCTGCTCAAGCCTTCCTTTAAGGAATTCTTAATTTGGGGAAAATAATCCAACTCAAAGCCTAGTAACAACATAACTGAAAAATTACATGCTTGCTCTGGAATGTGGTTATTTCAGCTAGTTCAAACAGCACTCAGAAACATCAGCTTTAAACATGCTCATAATAATAGAAAATATATTAACCAAACTGTTACATTTCAGCTCTTGGAAAGGACCACAAGTGAAATCAAACCTCCACAGCTTCAAGTGCATTCAAGGTTACTGGGTTTTCCAGTTTGTTCTCCTAAGAAAACAAGTCTTATGCAAACAGACCCATCTGGCCCCCGCTCATAAATTTGGCCAAATGAACCTGCTGGTTCAAAGGCTGTCTGCGGCCTAGAAATCTCAAAGATAATTAAGCTCTTACAAATTTGCAGAACTAACCCAGATGAAGAGTTCCAAAATAGCAGACCCTCTGAGGAAAAGGCAGCTAAATCTCGGCTGCTACCCAGTCTGTCTGGCATCAACCAGCTGGCCAACTAGGCTGTTCTTCCAGTCAGCGGGGCTGTTGCCCCCAGATTAACCACAATAAAGATGCTTTTCTTTGCTTGGCAGAGGTATGGAAGTTACTGTAACAGAAGAAGGAAGAGGAGTTCTGGGAGACAAGTCTGTAGGAAGTGGATTTACATCAGTTACACCGTTGAACTAAATTCACACTGATAATTAGATACGCATGTTTTTTTCTGTGGACACATGCACACGCACTCTTGCATTTTACATGATTACACCATCTGTCTTAGGAGTACACATAAGATAAAAACAAAAGCAATTCAAGTTTTCAGTGTCAAACTAGTCAGATTTACATTCACATCTATGATAATACAGCTCTTGGTCAACTAAATCCTTCATCCCTGCCACCACACTGTCTAACAAATGTTAGCTAACAGTCTTTGGAAACATTATTTAGGTTTGCCAGGAAGCACAAATGGCTAAATTTACTGTGCTAAGGTTGGGTCAGCATTAGTGAGTGAGTACTCATTCTACTTTGTATTTGCAACAACAGAATGGGAGACCATTATTTGAGCCCTTCTTCAGTGAAGAAATTGACTTTATATACAGTGGGTGGACTAATACCAGAAGTATCTGAAATCAGCTACATGGTTTCTTTTTCCAGCCAGCCGCAATTAGAGGAGAAATCAGCATCTGACTACAAGATTAGAACCGCTGAGACAGCCATCCGTCCTCTACTCTAGAAAGGAAAAAAAAGTAGAGAAGTCCTAACTCAGACTCCCAAGCATTTTACAGGAAAAAAAATAAATGTTTTGGTAAACAAAAGATACAGGTTTGATGGAATGAGAATTTTTTTCTAGCTTGAAATGCATACATTGGATGTGCCATGGAGTGCTTAAAAGGAACAAGCTTACACGGGGTCATAGTTGAATAACTGTTCCAGAGCAATGATTTGTCTGCAATTCACCAGTCACTCTTTGTTTCAGCCTTAGGAAGCCTCAACTGTCTTTTATACACATTTCCTGTAGCCATCGTTCGCCTTCTGTATACCCAGCAACAGTACTGAGGGAAACACATGAGTAAATAGACACTGAATAAAATAACCTTCAGCTTCCAATATCCTGCTTCCTTTTTTTCAGGAGGAACAGATTAATACCCTATCCTTTTCCTCCCGGAGGCACAATCATTGTTTCTGCTTCCAAACCAAACCGCATAGAGCCATTAACCGTTACTACAAGCAGATAGCGCTCATTCTAACGATCTGCCTCTGCACGCCAACCCTAGCCTCCTGTACCGACATGCCTGCTTTAGAGCAACCTTTTTTTAGAGCAGAACAAAGAAAAAAAACATAACCAAAACTCACCAGCGTATCAGACAGAGACATAGCCCGGGCAGATTTTCCCCTCCTACTCAATTCCAAAAGGCCATTCACCTAGCGTTAAGACCTGTGTAGGTACCACAAAGTGTGCAACGCCAGCGGCCAAGCTACAATGCTGCAGGTACTCTTGTTTTTTCCACTTCTACAGGTGATACGAAGGAAGAGCAACCCACTAATTCTTCCACTTAGCGAACAAAGGCACTTGAATTTTGCTGCTATTTTGTTCGTCTCAAACCTTGTGCTAGATGACAAAAATGGAAAAGGGGAAAAAAAAAAAAAAAAAAAACAACAAAACCCCAGACAGAATTCCCCCCCAAAAGTCAACAGAATCCATTTTGGCATAAGGGCTGGTCCTCCCTTTAGGCTCCTGTGACGCGACTTCCAAATCCAGGAAGGCAAGTGAGACGACATCCTTTTTTCCTTCAGCTCCCCAGACACCCTCCTGCCCCAAGATGTCCTCCCCGTCACCCGAGGGACGCTCACCGGGCCGGAGGGAGCAGGAGGGCCGCGACCCGCAGCGCGGTCCTGCACCTGCCGCAGCTCTCCACAGTCCTTCCCGCTTTCCCGCCCGCTGCTAC
The DNA here is from genome assembly GCA_026212715.1 of Elanus axillaris. Lineage (NCBI taxonomy): Eukaryota > Metazoa > Chordata > Aves > Accipitriformes > Accipitridae > Elanus > Elanus axillaris. Next base: position 21,344,447 of record JANZLQ010000029.1, on the reverse strand, counting down.
GCCACAGACAAAATGCCCGCTGCGGGCGAGCGAATCCCTTCTGGCAAGGGTAAAGAAGGAGGCCCGGGGCTGCTGAGCAGAGAGCTGGCACCCAGCCACCGCACGCCCTGGCAATAAAAGATAAAACGCAACGCGGTGGAGCTTCTGAGAGGGCAGCCTTTCTGCTTTCGGGGGGAAAGAAGGAAGGAGAAGGGAGCTACGCGCCCAAGCGCAGCTCCAGACCCTGCCTTGCCCACACGCAGCACGGCGGCTGCTTCCCGGGCCGCCGGCCCGGCCTCCCCCGCGGGCAGGCGGGCAGGCAGCGGCCCCGGCAAGCTGGGCCACCGAGGCGGGCGGCTCGCAGCGGCAGCGTCGCGGCTCCTCAGCCGGGCAGCGCCGCAGCGCTCTCCGCCCGCCCCCGCAACACGCCCCCGGCAGCTCCCGCTCACCTTTCCAGCGACCGGCTCAGCGCATCTTCCTTCCTTCCTCCCTCCCTCCCTCCGTCCCTCAGCGGCTGCTGGTGGCGGCCCGCAGCCCCTGGGCTCGCTCGGCGGAGCGGGGTGCCCGGCGCTGCCCCTCCCTCAGCCGGCGGCAGCTCCCGCTGTCACTTCACCCCCACATCCCGCCGGCGGCGGCGGCAGCTGCTGCTCCTAAATTCACGGCGCTCCGGCGGCATGAAGTCATCCTCCCCGCCCCCTCCCCGGGCCGCCGCACTCCGCTCCCGCCGCGGAGGGGGAGCCGGCCTCCTCCGCCCGGCCGCCCGATCCTCGCGGGGGCCCTGGCGCTCCACCCGAGGGGCCGAGACTCCCGCGGTACTACACGCACCCCGCTGCCCCGGAGCCTGCGAGGAGCGGCAGGGTTACCGGGCGGCACGGTTGCGGGTCGG
>JANZLQ010000029.1:21333197-21343482 GCA_026212715.1 Elanus axillaris | reverse complement strand
GGGGGTGGGGGGTGTCCCCCCTCCTGGGCAGGGCTGCAGGATAGGCCGTTCCGCCCCGCGCCAGCCTTCCCCTCACGGGAGTCCCCTCAGCGGGCTCTGGGGAGCGCCGTGCTCCCGCCCAAAAGCCGCGGCCCCGCTCCCACCGCCGCCCCCGTGTCCGTCACCCAGGCCTCGCCGCCCTGCCCAACCCGGTCGTACCGGGCTAAGCGGCGAGGAAGCGGGGAGGGCAGGCTCCCGCAGCTCTGCAAGGCCGGCGCCGAGGGAGAGCCTCCCTCCGGGAGCGCGGTGCGTGTCTCTGTTTTGAAGGAAAATCCGCAGTAATGCTCGTGTCTTCTGTGTGGGCCCCGGCTCGCCCCCCTCTCCTCCCGGCCTCAGGGCACGCAGGCGCTCGGCAGGCCCTGACCCTAAAAAATGCAGCTCTTTCTGGGGTGGAGGGGAGTTTCTCTGCCGGTGGCTGTTGCTCGGTGCTGGGGAGGCGAGAGCAGAGGAAAGGCACTGTCTTCAAGGTCACCAGGACACCCTTCTCCCTCACCAAGGGCGACCTGATATTTTTAAGAACCACCAGTAGGCAGCATGTCTATTTTTGTTAGTTACAGAGTGCTGTGCACGTAGTGGGTAACTGGCAGGCTCATAAAGAAGGCTGGATTCCTGTCACGGTTTACAGTCCCACGAACCCATCTGCGTGCAGGACAAGCAGGGCTACGTTGCTGCGTAAGCAACACCAGACAGCCCGGTTCGGATAGATAATGCCTGTTGCCAAATCACCATAGCCAGAGCTCTTTGAGTTGCACGAGCAAGGCAGGGTTGTGTCTGGCGAAGAAAAGTCCTGCCGGACAAGCTCCCAGGAAAACACAAAGCACTGGTGTTTCCAAGGCGCTGCGCCTGCTCTGCTGACCGGGTAGCCAAGCGGTTCCTCAGCAAGGTTTTGGAGTGGACCCAAGTTGGAAACGTTGATGTTTTCCATGGTGGTGAGGTCTGAAACTGGAGAAGAGCTGCCTCAGCGGCCTGGCTGTAGATAGGAAGGTTGTCAGTAGCGGTAGAGCAAAGCAGATAGAGGGAGATGAGCCACAGTAAGGTAAGGATCTTAATCTCCATTTCTCAGATGAAATATAAAAACTCTGAGCCTGTGTTCCCTTTTGGAAATTCATTGCGTTTACTTTTATAGTGGTTATGGTAAGGCTTTTAACCATGCCAGTGTCTTTGATTTGATTCCCTGTACCCGTGCAGTCCTACAGCTGTGCTAATTTTGGGCTGCTCCTGTTTACTCCCTGCCTTGAGCCTCTTCTATTGATTGGCATTGCAGACCTGAATGTGCAGCCCTGGCAGCATTTCAACAGTTATACTTAATCTCTGTTTACAGTGTGTTAGGTTAGGTGATTAAAGGCTCATCTCCACATACACAGTGGAGCTCAGGGGCATGTGGGCAGGCGGGACAGTCCCAATAACCCGGTCAGAGAAAGGGAACCCCTGCTCAACCCCTCCCTGGGGGTCTGTCCCAGGGCACCCTCAGCCCCATGGGGCTGGGGGGCATGCCCAGCAGTCAACCAAAAAGCTCTATGCGTCACCTCACAGAGTGAGAGGGTTGCTGCCTAGGGCTACAGGACATGGGGTGCATATAGGGAAATAGGTTGCTGGTGAGTATGGGTATCTGGCTATGCCCTGCACCCAGTCAGCGCAGTCTCTCCTGTCTTCTCATGAAACTCTTATTTCTAACTCTTTTACTGGGTGAGAGGACTGTGTGCATGTGTGTGTATGTGGTGTAAGTGCCACCAGCAAGAGTCACACCTCAGGTCATAGGGACCCACGCCAGAGAGGAGGACAGGATTACACTGTTCATGCCATCTGTGTTTGCTTGAGTGTTTGTGTCTATGTTGATCTGTGTGGTTGGCCATGTGCGTATTTATACATATATATATTTGTATATACATTGTGTGTGCCTCTTAGGAATATGTGCCCAGACCTGCTACTGACTAGACCTAGGAAAATGGAGCCATGGGAGCCTCTCTTCTATTGGGCTATGTGGTTCAGCAACTCCTAACAAAATCCACTAAATGATTCGTGTACTAGAAAATCCTTGATCTGTGCAGAAGTTATTATTATTTCTTCTTTGGTAGCAGTAAATTCCAGAGGCAAGAGAAGTAAATGCTCCTGGCCCAAGAGTATTAATTAGTACTATTTATTATACATAATTACCAAAAAAAGGAAGGACACATGGGCGAGACACCTATAGAATTTGATTTTAGTAGAAAAACAATATAGGTGTGCATAATTTAGCAACATTCAGAAAGCCTATTCTTCTCAGAGAATATAATCTTCAATTTAGTAATCATGGGTTCAATCAGTTTAAAATAAGTGCAAATATAAATACAAATTGAAATCTAAGCGTTTCAGCTTTAAAAGTGTACACTGTAGGGAAAATGGAAGGAACTAGTTAGTGAAATCAGTTTAACAGCTGAATATGGGGAAAGCTTGGAAATGCCTTTGACAAGTGAGAAAGCAATGTATGAGGAAGAACTCCAGACGTAACTACAAGGGGAGGGTGACTTCAAACAAGATATTAGAAGTAGGCTGTCAACCAACAAATGAAGAGAGAGTTGTGGCTTAGAGGTTAGTAAGGGTGAGGTGAGAATTGGCAACATTCAAATTAAATTAGATTGTGAAAATATTAATAAATAGTAAAATGTACTCACTTGTAAAAATGTAAAAAAGTCCTGAAATGGAGAAGTTGAGCTCTTTTTTTTGTGAGGATGGGGTGAAAAATGTAGGCTTTCCCCCTCAAACTGAGTACTTTGCTTTCTCGATAATTGCTGGCTGGAGTAAGGGGTGGAGTGAAGGAAAAACAATGAAGGGGAATGCATAAATGTGTACAAATGGATGATACTGTTTTCACAGTGAAATTAAAATCAAAAGGGTGTGTTCAAGTCAGAGGAGTGAATCTCCATCTAAATGTAATGGAAAAAATATGGTATAAAATCTCAAGAAATCTTTGTTAAGTCAAAGGTGATACCCTATTCCTGGAGATTGTCAGACAGTTCTAGTATATAAGAAATGACAAGACACCTAGGAAATTTCAGTTACATGAGCTAGTTGGTAGCATGCAACACTGAAATTCAGGCATGTTTTTACTATGGAACCCATTTGATAAACTGCAGAATATAGGGGTAGGTGTAAAGTAGATGTAGTGTATGTGTAAGAGACTAGGAATATGAAGGATGGCAAAAAGTTGTCCTGTTAAGGCAAGACATCATTCTGGAGAAAAGTTAGAGGTAGCATTTCAAAAAGAATATTCTTGGATTTGATTTTGTTTAGTGTTTTCAGTAGTGGCCTTGACAAGTAAGTATAAATCAATTAAATTTGGATAAGAAACACTATTATTATACAGGATGTTTGGAATAACGTACTAACCAGGTGAGGAGTAAAATCATAGAACTGCAATGAAGTTTTAATGGAAAAAAAGCCCAAAATTTTAACTATATGCTAGAGACTCATGAGCTGGACATCAGAAACGAAAAGAAAGAAAAATTCATAACTATTAGATGATCATAAGATGACTCTGAGCTAGCGGTGTCATAAGTTCTGAGAAAGGAAAATGTATTTTTATCACATATCAACTGAGGCTAGCATAGATAGGGAATTTTGTTGACCTGGCTGTATATCTTCTTACCTGTTTGAGTCTGCTGCAGTGACACTTCTTCGTAGAAAGTGTGTTACAATTAACAAACAGCTTTACAGAAAGCTGTTTTCTCTTTGCCATTAACCAGTGGCTTGCAAACACTTAGATCAAGTGGCCAGTTAGTAAGTGTGTGCCCAGCCATACGCTAATTTGAAAAATAAGAACAAAGGGCAAGAATCAAGTCCATCCACAGAATAATTTGTAGGCAGTGTGTAAATAGGACAAGTATGCATGTATACACAAGCTGTGAATTATAACAGTAATACGGAGAAGAAGATCGCTTCATACATTGCCTCTGGGTATGACTTCAGTGTCTCTGTAACTGAGGGACTGTGTGTATTTTTTCTGAGTTCTTGGTCTATGTTCAGAGACAGAGTAAGGTAAACTCCCATGGGCCTGCTTTTCATTTCAATTTTACCTAGGCATTTAATGCATCAAAAATCTATGCCATAGATTGTGTAACAGGATTTAATAGCTTATAGGAGCTTTCTGAAGCTCTCCTCTTAGGAAATACTTCATCACACCCTTGCTCACATATACTTATCTGAGCATATACTTAAGTAGAGAGTATAGAAGAGTTTTCATGAATATTAGGACCTTCAGGAAATTCCTAATAAAAAGAAGTCTCCTGGAACTGACTTAGCTTTTACCAGTAATAAAAATGGCATAGACCACAAGGGTTGGTAAAAGTGGATCTGATTTACAAGATGTGTTACTAATGAAGGCATGTATTATGTGGGGAACTGTTGTGGTTTAGCCCAAGTAGGCATCTCAGCCCCACTCAGCTGCTGGTTTGTGACCCTCCCCACAATGGGATGGGCAAGAGAATTGAAAAGGTAATAGTGAGGCATCTCAAAGGTTGAGATAAAAACAGTTTACTAAGTAAAGCAAAAGCTGTGTGCACAAGCAAAGAGAAACTAGGAATTTGTTCACTACTTCCCATCGGCAGGCAGGTGTTCAGCCATCTCCAGCACAGCCGGGCTCCATCACAGGTAACAGTGACTTGGGAAAACAAACACCATCACTCCGAACATCCCCCCCCCTTCCCTCTTCTTCCCCAGCTGTATATGCTGAGCATGACATCCTATGGTCTGGAATATCCCTTGGGTCGGTTGGGGTCAGCTGTCCCGGCTGTGTCCCCTCCAACTCCTTGTGCCCCCCCAGGCTCCTCGCTGGTGGGGGGGTGAGGAGCAGAACAGCCCTTGGCTCTGGGTAAGCCCTGGTCAGCGGGAACGAAAACATCCCAGTGTTATCAACACTGTTTTCAGCACAAATCCAAACCATAGCACCATAGAAGCTATTATACTTTTGGAGTATCTGCAGCGCAAGCCAATCTGCTATTTTTCTGGAGAATGATAGATAATTCCATTATAACCAGTTCATTATCGTAGTTTGCCATAAGTTGGTTTTTTTTTTCCTTTTAATATTAAACTAAATACTAATGTACACTTTAATAACAGGGTTTTTTTTCTGGATTTCTTCGGAGTGCATTTAAATGAAAGCAAGACAATGAATAAACAGTTCTTATGAAATTTTACCAGTTTTTGTGACACATCTGGGCAAAAAATTTACGTAAGCATTCAAAAAATGACAGAAAAACCAATTGCCACGTTACCAGCAGTGCGATGTAAGATATTAAACATTATTTCACAATTCTCATGGAGAATATAGTAAGTGCAGTCCCTACTGGATATCAAGGCAGTCTTATTGATAGCAAAGCAGTCTTATTGATGTTGAAACATAATGCAAGAATGCATTATAAGAACCCTTAGTTATCCCTCTTAATAAATTAATGTCCATCTGATCCCTCTTATACTGTTTAGCTGGAATAATTTCAGGTCCTACAAATAAAATAATGCACAAAATGAAAATTGCTATAGGCTTTCTACTAAGTAGAAACAGCACTTAAAAATGTTGATGTTGGAAGTATTTTTTCAGGAGATATTTTTTAAAAACAAATAGATGAAACTCTCTCTCCATGACCACTGTTTCAGTTCCTTGCTCTTTCTCTCTTTCTCTCTTTCTCTCTCTCTTTCTCTCTTTCTCTCTTTCTCCCCCCCTCTTTCTTTCTGTCTTTCTGTCTTTTTGTCTTTCTTTCGTTCTTTCTTTCTGTCTTTCTTTCTGTCTTTCATCTTTCATTGCCATTATAACTTGCAATCATTTCCAAGCCATTTGGGAGGCAATAATTATTTAAGTAAAGTCTGTTTGATTTCTTGATAACTATCAAAATAATGTGAATTAAAAAGCAAACAACGCTGCATTCAGTTTCTATTAGAAACATTAGTTTCTAATCTTCAGCAACAGGAATTTTCAAGTAATATGACCTGGTTGTGAACAGTTTAGAATAACCAAACTCTGGATGCAGGCAGCCTCTGCTAGTGTTTCTCAGTATCTTCCTCTTAATGCTGGTTGCATATTTTCTTAGACTAGGATACTCAAGTTTTCAAGGCAGGGACTGTCAGTGTTTCAGTTTGTATAATGTTGTTAGGCACTTGCAAAATGCACCGATTATAATTTATGACACTTGTGTCTCTACTATGATGTTTTGACTTCTATGCACAAGGCCCAGTTCTACCGTAAGTTGCAAGCTGTTTCAGCTGAAGGTAATGGAAGTTGTTCATGTACAGCGGTAGAGCCTGGCCCTTAACCTCCAGACGTCAATGGGAACAGATGTGTTCTCCTTTTTTTCCCTTTGGGGCTTCCAGCATTGTCTCGCTACAAAGGAGTCTGATTTTCTTAATGGTTTAATAGCAACCTGCTTGGGTTTTCTCATTTTCCACTGTCAGCTTCATTGCTTGCTTATACATTTTCGAAACTTTGTAGGAATAATAGCCCCATAGCGTTTTCTGTGCTTAAAAATACATTGCTAATGTTGTAATATAAAGCATCCTTCCAAGTGGGAAAAATAGCTTATAATGATGTAATACTGTTATAATGCATATGCCATAAAGGGAGAAATTAAGATTGTACTAGCATTATCAATTCTGGCATTAGCCATAATGTTTTCTGAGCACTTGAATTGTAAATCTTAGGTTTTCCACATTTTTAGAGGTTGTATGTGGAATCTGTTCTTTTTAAAGAAAAAAAAGTACTGTCATGTGACAATTCTGATACTTATGTAAGTCTTCAGTATGATTACTTATGTGAATGGATATCTAGTGATCTAGTGAAAATTGTCCCTGCTCTTGGCAGGGGGGTTGGACTACATGATCTATAAAGGTCCATTCCAACCCAAACCATTCTATGATTCTACGATATTAAAGTGAGATGTAATACTTTATCTCTTGATTCCACAACTAATTGTCAACAGTGGAAAAGCAAAAACTGGAGAATCTTGACATACGTTGTTCACGCCCTCTTCTAACTCCATCTTTTCATCCTCTTGGATCTTCAATCTAATTCCCGTCTTCAGGTTTATTATACTAGTCCCCACAGATGTTAGTTGTTCTTCATTCTTTCTGCTAGTATTCAATATAGCTCCTCTCCAGATCATGGGATTTTCCACTTCCTAATAATATATGGTGGAACAAAGAAATTGGAAGCTCTGTAGTTCAGTCTCACTTCCTCTTCACGTCTTCACAACTGCCAAGTGTCATTTTGGCTTGCCACTATATCACTTCATCTCCTTCTGAAAAGCTTGAGCCGATGTACTCCTCCTAGCAGAACCCTTTCCTTGCTCCTATCACCTTTGCATTTGAACTTTGCATCTTCCTCTTCCATGCAGTCTGGTGCTAGATAGATAGAGTTGGCTGTCAGAGAACAAGAGGTGAAAACTTCAGGTTTCCAGAGCTGGTACCAGGTAAGTAGTTAATGAAAAGTCCTACTGACTCTGCTCTGGAATGTGCTTTTTGAGAGTGGGATCTTAGAAGCGATTGTTGCTAAAACTCACCAGTTGTCTCTGAGTACGTGTAGTTTTCAGACTTTTAAGGATTTGGATATGTTTGAATCTGAGTGGTTAGTTCAGTTCCTCATTCAAAGCATGTGGACTAAAGAGAGCTCATCAGATTATATATTTTCTGGTTGGAGTTACCCAGACAATTTTTTGAAAAAAAAAATTCTTTTTGTTATTTTTAATTATGTTCAAGCCCTTAAAAAGAGATTTGTCAAAAAGATTGTCCTCTCCATTCTTCATTTTGCAATGCAGCAGAGAGCATCTTGCAACACAGATATAAGATATTTAATTTAATTTTTTTTTAAATTACTACCAAAAGTTGCAGTGCATAACAGGGAAGAGAGAAGCAAAGACCATGACGGCTGCCATAACCTGGTGCCTTTGCAGATGCAGAGAATTTGACAGCAAAAATATGCCACAATGTTCCTGTATACTTTAGGTTACCAGTCACTGCCAAAACAGTTAAAACCAGCCAAGAGACATGAGAACCCTGTCTGTCTGACCAGAGAAAATACATCTTCCCTAATCCCAAATATAGCACAACCCACGTGTAAGGTTTTAGGCAGGTTTCTCAGTAACATGCCAACACCTCTAAAACTTTATCTAAAGCAATTTTTACAACTGAAGAATGCCTGTTTTGATTCTGTGTATTAGCTTTGCTTCCTGTTTCTCTTTCTGTATCCCTTTCTGTTCAGTATTCTTGGGAAAAAAATTTCAGTTCAAATTAAAAAAAAAATTCAATTTTGGATAGTGGCTAATTTTAGTTTTCTAAATAACAGAAGCTTGTGGGTTGCTTGTAGTTTTTTAAATGTTGGTGAGTAAGTGGCACTTAAACATATGCAGTTCTGTTTTTCAAGGCATTTGCAATTCTCAGTTGCTTCTTTGGGTACTATCCACTGAAACTTTCATTTAGGTCTCTGCTTCTACCTTTTCCTGTACAAGTGTAATTCTTCCTGACTTTAATGCAGTCAGGACAACACTGGACATCTGGATTTCGAGTTAGGAATATTTTTTTTATTGGTTAAGACATCTGCCTGTTTCCTGAGAAATCTTTTCACTGTTGTACAGGTGTGTATATTTAATGATTTTTTCTTCCCCAACAGAATAAAAGAAGCAAATTCATTACCGATAAGTGCTGTGCCCAAAGCTGGTCAGTGGTTTTGATTAATGAGGTTGGGGTGTTGGGGCTTTCAGCTTAAAAATAATTATTTCCCAAGCTAAGCACCTTAGTGATTCTGTATCAATGCTAGTGAATCTTTTCCTGAAAAACACAGATTTATAAAAATTAACTGACTTGTAATTTTTTTTTGTTTAATTTTGCTGTTTAATTTTTGAGTGTATATTGGAAAATTCTGTAAGTGCTCCCTGTGCATGCTCACTCATGAGCTCAATGCCTCTATAGCAATCCTTCTTTCAAGTCAATCTTCTGTTGTGACTATGGACTGCTTTTAGTTTGTTTATGTTGCAAGAGCAAACTGTGTCAGTCATGAAACAGAAGAAACAAGCTTTTGGAGATGACTTTCTCAAGAATAGGGTAATGGGATATAGTTTTGTAGGATGGGAAGGAAAAGGAGACTGGAAAAATACTACAAATTTCAGCAAGAGCTGAATGGAAGGTAACACTTTCACAAAATCCTTCTGCAAACATTTTTTTTGTCCAGTCGAAGAAGAAAGCATTACCAGGGAAGAACTTCTATGAGATTTAGTTGCTGTTTGAATGAGCCTAGATATTATTGTGATAAAGAGGGGAATAAAATTGTATAATAGTTTGAACATTGACATTTTATGATGTGTGGAATTTCATAGTAGTTGTAGAGATACGAACACTCAGACAGATAAAATTATATAAAATGAGTCTTGAATATCCACACAGGCAGTAGCTCCCCGGGTAGTATCAAATTACACGGCAGTGGAGCAGCAGAGCATGCTCCATCTGCAAAGAGCCTTTGGACTGCACGCTAGCTATCTCAAGGCAATAAAAGTTTAATCAAGTGGGTAGGTAGCTGAATAGCACAGACTTGTAACTTGCAATTTGTAGGCCAAATGTATCTTCCTTATAGATTTGCTAAATCAGACCTTTGAAGCTGATGCCCAAAGTTACAGTTTATTCCCTTCAGTTTCATAAGCATCTTCAGTTTTCATCATTCTTTGAATGGAATATAATCAGTACACATGTACCAAACTAGCTCCTTTTTGAAATTGGAATTTTGCTGGAAATGTCAATAAAAAAATATTATTTCAATTACCATAACATGAAAAAGTTTTGATCCTAGCTCAGGTCTGATTAGGCTAGGCACAGTACAAAACCAGCCACAAAACAAGATGTTTTCCTGTGTAGCTTACATTCACAGGATTAAGACACTGGATAGTAGGATACGATTGGGTAATTCAGTCCTGGTCTTCCCCAGTATGCAAGAATCGTAACAGAGGAGCAGCCTATGTACTCATTTTTTAAAGACATCATAAAAGAAAAGGGAATAGGGAGGGTAATGAGATGACTTGTCCTGGTTTTGGCTAGGATGGAGTTAATTTTCTTTCTAGTAGGTGGTATAGTGTTATGTTTTGGATTCAGTATGAGAAGAATGTTGATAACACTCTGATGTTTTCAGTTGCTGCTAACTAGTGTTTATACTAAGTCAAGTCTTTTTCAGCTTCTCCTGCCCAGCCAGCGAGAAGGCTGAAGGGGCACAAGGAGTTGGGAGGGAACACAGCCAGGGCAG
>JANZLQ010000029.1:21281133-21307525 GCA_026212715.1 Elanus axillaris | reverse complement strand
GGGGGAATATTATGTAACAAAAGCTCTGATAGAATTACACAGGAATGGATGGATACACGTGAATTCCCTGTAACTATTTTTTCTTTAAAAATCATTCTGATCTTATCTGCAGTTCTGAGGATAAGATTTACCTTTAGTTTCCTTCTGTTAGAATACCTAGCTATTGCTTTTCATAGTGCTGTGCTGCGTCTGCTATCCCTGTTAAACCATGGGATTCAGAATTAAAAGTTAAATCGGTCAAACTAGATTTTTGGGACTTTTTTTTGTCTTTAGTTTTGTAATAAAGAAGAAGGTCTTTGCTCAAGGACCTTTTTGTTAGAAAAGAAAAAATTGGGGCCAGATTAGTTTCTTGTCCATTCTCCAGCGGTACCATACAAACCTCTCAGTCCTCCCCACATCGTGGCTGCACGCACAGGGGACACGCAGCTGCTCCACAGCTACTGCACGGTCACTGCCAGGATGGCGCATTGTCCCCTGCCGCCCTCCTGGCTTCTTCTGCCTTCTCAGCACTTGGGCTTGGTCTTTTGAGGTTCCATGTAAAAGGCTGTACTTCAAAGTCTGGCAAAGGAAGAGAGATCCCAAGATGGGCTGCAGAAACATGAGGCAGCAGAGACTGGGGAGGAAGGAACCCATCTGAGTGAGCAGAAGCTGAGAAATGTGAAGATTCTGGCTCTGGTTTTTAAAGCAGACGTTCCAGGCAGAGGCTGTGTGTGTCTGTGTGTGTGTGTCTATGTGTCTGTGTGTGTCTATGTGTCTGTGTGTGTCTGTGTGTGTGTGTCTGTGTGTGTGTCTGTGTATGAGCATGCTATGCATTAGTTACAAAACATTGCATGAAAATTACAATAATGAATAGAATTAGTGACTTCTTTGAACAGAATTCAAAATGCTACCCTTTCCTATAAAAAACAGTTCAGTGTTTCCAAGAACAACCTCTCAATTTATGTGTGCTTTAACTTATTAAAGTTAATGGGTACATTACAGCCCTGTAATGATTAAAGCAAAGATTATTTTCTTTGTTAATTTATGACTAAGGAATATAAAATTTAGAAAATTAAATGTTAATTATTTAGTTTTGTAGCTTACTCATATGCCAGTCTTGTGGCAATTTGGGAAATGTAAACAGGCAAAAAAAAGGTTTCTATTGAGAATCATCACTCAAACTTTTTACCATTCCATCCTAGATACCAGTGTTACTTGTACAATGCATAGGAAGCATCAGACGTCTGTGGTAGGATTCATAACAACTGGCGCCCCTGAGCAAGGTGTCAGCTAACCCATTCAGTAAGGATTTTGCAGAGAAGCAGTGTATGAGCATCTCCCTGTGGGTATCAGTTAGGCTAGGATTCAGACATTTGGCTTCAAGTCTCCTCCAGCTTTCTTACTCAGGAGAGAAGAGCAGCTGAAGATCTCACTTTCTTTATGACAGCTCAGGATAATGGCATTCAATTTTTTTGGTTTGTGGACACCTAAATAATTTTCATTAAAGGTGCAAGGCCTACAACATAAAATAAATCTCTTATAAGTAGGGTTTTATATAGTTTGCTATATATGAGCCTATTGTTCCTAGCTATATTTTTGGGGGGACTCTTAAGAAATGTTCACAGGTCTTCCAGGTTGAAAACCACTGGTAAGAGTTAGAGCCCTCGTTCAGGGAGGGGGATGCTTCAGCTATGTTTACATCTTATGTGAAGACTTCATTTGAGTCCAGTCTCTGGTCTGGAAAGTTTAGTGCTGCTGCATTCATGAGCAGACATTCATCTCAACTGGGATGAGTTAAGTTTATTAGAACCTTTATTTAGTTGCCTATCCAAAGGTATTTGCTGCCTTCTGAGGCACACTGAGGTATTCAAGGCATCTGCATGGACTGGCAGAGATGACACGGAATCTGTGGGAACCTCCAGCTCTTCTGGAGAGGCAGCTAAGATCCAGGTGAAGTATCTGAAGGCACCTCAAAGGACACTAAATACTCCACCCAGCTTTCTAGATGATCTGCCAAGTGGCAAGGTCTGGCTCAAACCTTAAATATGGAAATTAGTTCTGGACTAAGAAACTGAAATCTGTTTTCCTGTAGGTGGTTGTCTACATGGGTCCTCAACATCTAAGCCCTCAATATAGCCAAATGAGATTTAGGGCACAATTCTGTTGCCCAAATGTGGGTATTACAGAATTCCCATGCAGATCTTTTGATTCAGCTACAGGTTCCCTGTAGGTTTGTGTTACATTTGCCAGCATCATGCAGGTGTTTCAGAAATCCTGTAGTGTCTCAAAAGTCACTACATACCTATGTTCAGGCCTCTGAATTGAGCCTTTTTGTCCATATTGTTGATGGAACCTGGAAAGTGACTGTCCCCAAAGTAGACACTTATCTTGCACATAGGCAATGACAGTGAGTCACTTTGTCTTAGTTTTGAACAGAATGTCCTTCCTTGTGATCTGTCTGAAATGTATTCCTTATATGGTCTTTTTACTGCCCATGCTTTTAAAAAATGCGTATGGGATTTGACGTAGGAGTGGGGTAAGCCTTGCTCTCTCTCTCTTCTCACCTCACTCCTTGCAGATGCTCTGGAGGCTTAGGAGATGGGGCTAACAGCAGCCACAGGGTCTGGATCAGCTTAGCTGAGGCTGTGGCGGGTCGGTGCACCTCGTGCTGCAGAGGGGAGCTAACACTACAAGCCACTCTGCCAGCCCCTGCGTCGCATCCCACCTTCCTCGTCTTCCTACTCCTCATCTTCACCTTCATCCCTGGGGGCAGGCTCCTCTGTCAAGTTTTACGTCTTTTTTCGAATTGAAGGGGCTCGAGTCTATGTTCCCCAAGAGATTACCATGCACACCAAGGAATGCTGTTAGCTGGGAGTGAAAGAACCATTCTTCTCTTGAACGCTATGGCTCCATAACGTGATGGTGAGAGTAGCTGGCTGGGAGTGGAAGACCTGAGTTCTGCTCCCTGCTCCCCACTCTCTACATTTTTTTGTTAAACAGGCCCCAGATACAATAGGAAAACAGTCTTTCTCCCTCTTTCTTGTCTGCTATTCCCCTTTCATTCCTCCCTGCAGAGTCATACCCCAGCCTCACTACATGCCCCCACGTGGTGGGAGAGGTGTGCTCCTGGAAAAGCCGATCTGGATCCCTTCGTGGATCCTGAGGGCTGGGGACTCTTCTTCCTATTTGTAGGCAAATGCATTAATTGCTTGGTTATGGTATGAGAGTTCAGTCTTCATTCCTGTTCCCTCTACCAAGGAGCCATGGCTGCTGCTGTGCTTTGTGCTTGTCTTAATGCTACCACTTTGTATTAAATGTTACCTGAGAGCTTGTTTGAGTCCTTTGGGATCCTCACATGTTAATGTGTAGTTTCTGAGCCCCACAGGGTACTGATACATGTAATAAATGCTGAACCTACATAGGTTTAATTTGCAAGAGCTGGAAAGAAATTCTCAATAATGCAACCATCCTTAAGTCATATAATCCTCAATACCTTTATTCTCATCCCTCACTCTTTGTAATTTCTTAAACACTTACACATAGTGGTAAATGCAAAGGAAACTAAAGAGAAACAAAGTCAATTCTAATTTATTCTTTGTCAAACCATTTTTAATGAATTTGGAACAAAAATAGTGCTTTTCTCCTGTTGGCTCTATGTATTCTTGCATTTCAAAATTTCTAAATTTCTAAACCAAACATTTGTAAGATACGTGCTTATGAAGGCTCTTAAGTTTACTTAAAAACATTTGATACCACCGACACTTGTGTGGTTTTAGTGCATTTGTGTAGTTTGGCCTCACGGTGGCACAGTCGGTTAAGAAATCCCTCCCGTGCCCGTGGTGCCGAGTTGTCGGGAGAGGCAGAGATGTGCGCTGGAAAGCAACCCTGTCTGCTTCTCCCCCGACAGAGAAAAGAAAATTTCTCTGAGTCAGACACTTTTTTTTTGTTTATAAGAAGGCTGTGAAACGTTAGCTTTGAAAAAAGAAGTGCAATGCCCGCCTAAGAAAGCAACAGCAAACCCACCTGGTTTTGCAGCTTTCTTCAAGGACACTGAAGATAGCTCAGCGAACCTATTAGTTATAGACAGCTAATATTTGCACTGGTTCATGGACCTGTATTTTGATCTATTGTTGCTTGTAGGATTTCCGAAACAATAGGTGTGCTGGATATTTAATGAGCACATAAGATGCTCTGTTAGTGGCCTAGTGTTTGACTTTGGCAAAAACTTGACTTTGAGTCTGCCCCTTAAAAACACAGGTCAAAGCCTTGGTTTGTTACAGTCAAAGCCAAAAATCTTCACTGATTCTATGTGACTAATACATTATCTTAAATTCTTTTCTGTTTGTTGTGAAACTTAATTCTTTGGGATATTTATCTCAAATTATTAAATAACACCTAAACTACTTGTTTGAAACTGTTATTCAAGGTACCATAGTTAATCTGGATTTTAATAAGATTTCCCTGGTTTTGTTTAACTCTGAATTTCGCTGTTTGCACAGATAAAAAGTCACACAGATATTGAAGTTTTCTTCATTCCTGGCTCATATAAATTTCTGGCTATATTGATGGAAATTTTCCTGGGATGAATAGTGTTGAGGTCCTAATCTTGAGAAGAAAGTCAGGCCAGCTGCTCCTCACTGACATTGTGAGGGAGCAACTATCCTTTAATAAGGATTCTTTTGTATGATTAGGTTTTTAGTATCTAAAAAAAATAATTAAGCAAATAAGCAATGTTATGTCAGACTAGGCCTTGAGCTGAAAAGAGAACAGATTTTAATTTTTTAATTTTATTTTCACCTGGATTAATTTTCTAATGATCTTGTACTCTGCATGTGTACAAATTCCAGTGCAGCAGAAAGGAAGAAATACAAACAGCTTGTAGAGAGGAACTGAGATTATCCCTTTTGATGGGCAGCTCTGAATTATCTTAAACAGACTAAATTGATCTCACAGTTTCATAGACTTTTTTGTTCCTTTTTGATGAGTCACTTGAAAGATTTTTGCTTGGTTCCTGCCAGAGAGATGGTTTTACTCTGGAAACTGTAACAAGAAAAGCTGGTATGCCTCTATCCCCAAGGGGAGAAAGAGTTAGCAGAAGGGAAGAGGAGGAAGGACTTTTTGTTGAAAAGACTTTAATTTTCAAAAGAGGGGAGCAATCTGATGTTTTTGTGGTAGGTGGGAAAGTTGAGACTTTGATTGAGACTGCATCAGGGATTTGTTTTTCAGTAGTTTCAGGAAATTAATTTTTTACTTCTCTGCATCATAATGCACATGTAAAATGTATTTTTCTGAACCAGATTCTCTACTTTGACTCCATATATGCATATGAAGGTAGATACATAAAAATACAAGGTTTTAAGAAAAATTATTTTCTTTACATGCTACTCATGACAGTGCATATAGACATGGAGTTATTTCACAAGGATGTATTTTACTCAGAACGTTTTTCTTTTCATAGCAAATGACTGATAAACTGCTTTTTGTTTATTCTTTGCTGTTGGGCAGGGAGGAGTGTTATTTTCTGCTGGAAATCGGTACTATACAATAAATTTGGCTAAGGAGTGACTCCACACTGAGCTGTGCCCCATCGTAACATGTCCTGCTACTGCCCCGCTTAAGGCACCACATTCTACTCCTCCATGGGACCTCCACCTCCTTCAGGTTGAATTCGAATGCACTGTCATTTGTAGAAAGATCCCCACTGATTTCAGTAGGCTCATGATCAGACTGTCCCAGTACCTGCTAGGCAATGAACAGGGCCAAGAACATTGAATTGTGCTGAAGGGCCTGGAGAAGGGCTTTGACGGTGTGCAGTAAATAAACTTTGTGGGTCAAATGGATTATCGAACAGCTTGTGTTCCCTGAGCACGATACATCCTGGGCACTGAGCGAGAAAGCACAAAGCTTTTGTTTTAGTAGTTACATACTGAGAAAGACAACATTCACGTACAGAAAAGGCAGAGTTAAGGTTATGTAGTACATTTCTTGTGAGTGCTTCCTTTTGCAGACTTAATGCTTTTAAAATTTCTTTGCCATTATGAAAGCTTTGTAAAGGCCTTCTTTGTCATGTTATCAAAAGTTATTGCGACCTCATTTAAAATACATTGAGCATCTTGGGTAGTTAGCTTAGAGCATCTTGATTTGTGAAAGGGGACAAGCTTTATAAATAAGAGTAAATTATTAATGCTGTGTCACATGAGTCTAAACACTGGTGTTTGAGTAGGGCACTGCCATAGCAATAAAACTTCATCAGAATCAGAACATCTAGGGATGACAGGAGCTATGTTTTTGAGCTCCATTCCTGAGTGGAAGAAAAGTGTGCTGTCTCCTCTGTTAACTACTAAATTGTTGGTCTGTGGATATTTTTTTAGGCATTTGCTACATCTGGAAGAACCACCTTTTGTAGTATAACTAAAATTGGAAAGTTGTAGAACAGTAAAGTGATGAGTGTCTTAATAACTCAGCTTTTCATGGCAACCTATAATTAAGATTTCCACTGGGAATGACGAGAATGAGCCCTTATTCCCCCAGAATGTTAGCTAATATTTAATGAGCTTATTCCCAAGCAAAGGATACTGAGTTTCAGTGAGAAAAATACGAAAGCAATTTTTTTTCTAGGAAAAATACCCCCAAATATGGATGTATGAGGACCATCAACCAATATAGCATATGGGGAATTGGTTTGTTTATGGTTTTCTTTCTGATTCTAGGTGGCAAGAAAAAGCCTGATCTCATTTTGTTGTAAAATGAGTATTTTTATTTACAGCAGGTATTCTATTCCATTAAATCCCTAGACATTGTGCACAAATGACAGCAAAGGTGCGGCTATTGGTCCATTTCCAGACAAATCTTGCATTGGCTGATATTCACTCAACTAATATAAAGCCTTTAAAAATAGGATACACAATGTAAAATGTTCAATCAAAACATGTATAGAATACTTTTCCTAATGCTCACAACTGTCATTACATCTCAGTTATTTGGATTTGCAGACAGGAGGGAATCATCTGAAAGAAACATATTTCAGCACCAGAAACTGAAGGGAAATAAAGACTAAACAACAACAACAATAATAATAAACTCTGAGTTTTGGAGAAGAGCATCTTTAAATCCATTCTATTTCAGTTTTATTTCCATGTCTTCCCTTTAACTAAATTAATTTCTATATGCTGTTGCAGAGAAATAATGTCACTGAAATCCAGGCAGTCCTTCCTTATCAGTCAACAGCTGTCCCCAGATGCAGCATTTTAATTTTGAAAGGAATATAAGAGCAATACATTTTCACTGACAACCATGCAGCAAACAGCCCTCATTCTATAATAACTTGTCTAAGGTGTTTCTATTCATAGTTGCTTTCTGCCTATTTCATGTAACTGAATTTTATATTCACCTTTTTTACATTGTTTAAAGAGAAGGTTGTCCATTTCTGTTTATAATTTAAAAGCTCATTATTTTTGCTGGCTTCTTCTCTCGTCCGTACTGCTTCTTGTTTGATGTGTTCTGTTGTCCTACCAGCAGGAATTCCATTGTAACCAGACTGCTGTGCTCAGTGTTCCTGCTGTTTTCCATTTTAATTGCTATTATTATGTTTGCCCCTCTAGTAGAAGACTTGGTAAATAAAGTAGTTCCTGTACACCTTAATCTTCGCAAATACATAAACTGTAATAACAATTCTGCTTATGAACTCTTCCATAGATTCATAAGATCTTTTCAGAGCAAACTGTAGATCCTTTAAAACTCAGAATTATAAGACATATTCACATTATTCCTAAGAACTTACATCTCTTAACCAACTACTACAAACCAATTAAGGTTATAGGAGTTCTTTCCAACGGAACTTACCGTGATTATTATTAGAGACTCTTTAACTGTCATTACTTGTCATTCATGCACTGATACCAGTGCAATTGGTATTTCTAATCCCTTGTATATCAAACTCTCAGGAAGCCATTTCACTAGGAGAGATAATACTGCCAGCTAGGTCTTGAGAGTGTACTATAAGGAATTTGAGTTAAATAATATCCAATTTGATAAGATATTATCTCCAGTGTTTCTTTATGTTAAAATATATTTGGAAGAGAAAGACTTTCCTTGCATAGTTCTGTCTAAATTTATTTCTATTTGGCTGGGCCTGAAATAGAGAATGTTACTGAAAACTAGAACCCTCAACCTCTATATTGTATCTCCAAAGCTAGAAAGTGGATTAGGGCTCAGCCAGAACTGTCACTGTAAAAGCCAGATGGGAATTTGCCCAAACGCTGGGTCATGATTTGACTCAGCCCAGTATAGATTGGGACCAGACACAAAATCTAGGTCAAAATCCAAATTTTCTCCAAGGGCCTGATGTGTTTTCAGTCAGGCTCTCCTATTTATATTTACAGGCACTTGTCTGAGTGTAATGGTGAACTCCATATCAAGCATAACACTAGGAATACAGGCTGTTGGATTATTCATGTCTATGGAGTTTGGGAATTCCAGCTACGATGTCACCGTGACATCACTGGAAAACCAATGTATCTGATTGATTTAATGTAATTAATCTGATCACAGATTTCATGTTTCGAAGCAATTGCATTCAGGATTTGGAGGAAAGAGAGTGCGCCAGGCAAAGAGAGGATTCCTTATAAGTATAGCTGTCTCATTCTAGAGAACTGAGCCAGGGCTACAAAAGTAATCTGAGCATGAGGGGCTGATTCATCTATTTTTTTCTGGGTCCTGACTCTGTGCTGTGCTGAAGTAGCCATAAGACTGCAGTTAAGGTTTTCATGAAGATTTTCAGCTTCACAGTGTAAGGATTTATTTTCACATTCCAAATTGTTTGAGAATATTGAAGCCCTGTATACATGGATTATTATTTTGAAAGTGCTCAGATTTCTGTGCTTGTTCCACCGCCCCCCCCCTCCGGTTTACAGCCCATGCAGGCGATGATAGATTTTTGTGAACCCTTTTGCTGAAAACATCACGACAAATTTGAGGCCCCAAGTACTCAGCTAATCAGATACTGCTTCCAGTGTTCCCTGTAATTAAATACACTAGAATGATGCAGTCCTGAAATGCTGGTTTTATATTTAAAGCAGTTTTTCTTTATCTCTTATTGCATTTTAAACCTGCCTTTTTTCATACTTTTTTATTTTTGCAATTGTATGTGCAAAATGCTTGAACACAGAGACATCTAATTCAAGCAGAGATGCAGGCACTGAATTTAAGCATTATATGCATAAATATGTCTGATCAGTCATTTGTATGAATGGTTACTCCATTTATTTACAAATTGGCAGATTAAACATGTACTTTGCACATAACAGACAATAATACAGATGGGCTGCAACTGAATGGAGGTTTACGAAGTTATTCATTGCTTTGGTCCATGCTCTGCTTGGTATGTATATTATTTTGCCAGACCAAGATACGGAAGTGGCTGTATACGGAGTAATATTGTCAGTGAAACTGTGGGTAGTCCCTGAGTGAGCAACCATTTTAAGTTCAATTTTTTCAGGATAAGTGATCCCTTTACATTACAACATACAGAGTTGTACTGGCTAGAAAGAACACTGTCCTTCAAATTAGAAAGTGTAAATGTTTTCTACTTTATCGTTCACTGGGGAGATGTGAAATCCAGAGTCACCTGTCTATAATTATTTGTTCTCATCCAATATATCACCTATTGTTTATTCTTTTTGTAAAATATTTTTTTTGCTCATTCTGATTAGGAAGCTGAACTGGGGGATTAAGGGCATAATCAAATCAAAGCAATAAATACAACCTCTATTAGGTTTTCACCTGATTTTGCTCCAATTTGAGGAAATCTGTAATAGACCTGGATGCTTCCCAGGAAAATAGAAGTGTTTTCTTGGATGTTTAAGGATCCGTTATCTCTAGGACCCAAGTAGCTCCTTTGAAATGGAATTCCGATAGGAAAAGGAGAACCTGATGTGAACAAGATTTTTGCACATCTGTCTAAAGAAAATTTCAGCAAATGGGTATTATTTCTTGGATACTGAGTTGCAAAGGGTCCAAATAAATGAGTAATAATTCAGAATCATGCTAGATGTACAGTGGCTGTAGTGAAGATCCTTTGTTCTACATCTATAAGAGAAGAGTAGAGATGTATAGCAAATTCTTGTACTAAGATGCAAATCATGTATGCTAGGTGCATGTACATATATGTAGAGAATTATGGCTCAGCTCTGCTTCAGCCTTCTATACAGTCTATTTTGGTAGCCTGTTTCTTACTCTGATTTTTTTGGGGGGGATAGGCAGAGTCCCAGAGCACCTCCAAATGTCTGTTTATTGTCAAGTTTAGCTTTCTATCATCCAGAAATAGAAACGCTAGCTGCAAGCTGTAATCTGACTGCGTGGAGCTAAATGATCTTTAAAACAGAATAGACTCACAGACCTTAAATAATTCCTTTTCCTCTTTGTCAGCATCCACACAATGCGCTTAATACAAGTAATGACATCAGAAATGTACAGCATGCCCTGAGTAAAGTCACATGCTATAACCATGTCATGATTGTGTTCATTTATATTGTTTTAACAAAGGCCATTGCCCCTCTATTCATTTTATACCTGGCTGCATCTTCTCACTTAGTCAAGGGGAGCTTAAGGCCTGAATCATTTATAAAGTATGTATTCATGCTTTTGGTCAGTTACCTTAGATTTCACCAGCTGCCTATAGCAGCACACAATGTAGAGCAGTTCAGGAGTTTGTGGTGAATTTATTGTACTTGAAAATATTCCCAAGCATATTTGGTAGAATGGTCTGAATATTAATGCATCTCCTGAGTCGGTACAATTCCTCACTGTTCTGTTGTTACTGCTTTCTTTGAAATTCAGTCAACAGCCTCCAATACCAAAACAACAAAAATATGTGCACTTATCTTCAGGCCATTAAAATCCTACAGCTGTGTTTACCTTCCTCTTTGTGCAAGGAATGAGTAAAAAGCTTTCAATCAAATGCATTTAAAAAAGAGGAAGGACAGGGGAACTCCCTAGCAGGGATTAGAGGCTGCAGCCTTCCTGGCACTCGCTGCAGAACAGAAACATCCTGTATAATGTTAGCTGCCCTTTTCAGTCCTGTTGAAGCAGCGGCAGAGTTCCTAGCACCCCCTGCTTAATGGGTAAGGGGCCCTTGGGTACAATTCTGCAATCTAATCATTCCAGGTAATTCGCCATATGGATGACTGGGTTAAGGCAAAGTGGTCCAGAGACTTGAGTTTGTTTCAACCCCGACTTATCGTCAAAACTGGAATGAGATTCATGTTTTAATCTTAAACTTTTGTCCGTATATATTAATGATTCTTCTCTCCTACCTCCCACACCATATGCAAAGGAAATTGATACACATTTGTTGTTTTAATTTCAATTTGGTTGGTGAAAGGAGGCAGGGAATCTAGTGTATGAATGAGAAGGGAGAGAGACAGCTCTTTAGCCTGATCAGCTCTTTTGAGTTAATACCTGTATAATCCTGTAAATGTATATGCTTCCTTTGCTTGTATTTTTTTAAGAGCTATGACTGTCATTCTTGCAGAAACCTTACATGTTCCTTTCAGTACATGAACTATTTTGATCTAGACATGGATTCTTTTATTACCTTGCCTTTACGCAAAGGAAAGCAAACTGACTCAAACACACATTTTGAAAACTGAAGCGAACAAATGACAACCTTTCCCCACACCTTTCTTACTAGAGTAATCCACAATAGGAAAATTTTATTTATAAAAAATTATTCAGTCTTTCCTTCTCTCTCTTTTACTCCCCCCAGAAAGCAACAGAAAGGCCTAACTTCACACTGAGCAATTTTTGGAAGGTAAAAAAGGTCACCCATTTCTCTTTTCATTTTCAAGTCCCAAGAGGAGATTTTCAAGGATACTAAGGGCTGTTAAGCACCCAATTCCCACTGAGAATCAGAGGGAATTGGATGACTGGCTGCCCTTTGTGTCTTTGATTTATTTCCCTCTTTGGTCTTTACTAACAACAATTTTTTCTCATTTGGAACACACTGATTGAAAACATCCAAGGTCAAATTCATTTTGCAGAATTCTACTGAAGTCAACAAAGACACACACCAAGATGGAGTTGAGTCCGTAGCTGTACTTTTAGCCTCTCATTAGTACCAAATCTTTGTTTTTTATCTCCATTGAAGCCACTTGGAGAAAGAGAGGAAAAGACAACTTAATAAGTGGTTAAAACCAAAGTGGGATGAAAAATAAATTGAAGTATTTTTTACCAAGTTAATTTTTAAAAATCTGATCATGAAAAATATTTTGCTATTTGCAGGTTTATGTTTTTTTTTGCAAATGTTTCCTCTGAAAACTTTACAAGAAAAAACATGGGCTTCTTGCTTGACTAGTTTTTTCTTTTTAACCCCCTTTTTTTTGCATACCTTCTGGTTGGTTGTTAGGAGTGGAGTTCATCTCACATCACTTTAGAAGTCTGAAGTCTAGCTGTCTACATTTGAACTACTTTTCCTAGGCTCCATTTACAGTCTAAAGGAAGACAAAGGCACTGCAGGACATAATTAATCTGACCTATCCTAAATAAGATGTGAGGAATAACACCCTATGCGTACTTGTTTTTCTCCACTAGCAAGAAGGGCAATCCAGCTGGCTAGATCAGATTTGCACTGCAGGAGTCTACATTTGATCAGATGAATCCTCCCCTGCTGTCATACATTTCTTCTTCCTTCCAAAGCTAACCTTGTTCAATCTGGTGTGACTGCAGTTTGTTTGTATGATAAATTGTATTTGTGATTCTTCATATGTTCCACCCTTTTTGATGTTTGTGCATTAAAAAAGACATATTCCAAATTTATGAATATGATGAATCTGATGATGTAAAATTTGATACATTTGTCTAACATATTGTATTGGCCTCTGTCACAATAATATATGAGCACTTTAGCCATCCCTATTCATTTATATTCTTCATTAAAAATCATTGCTCTTTATTCGACTGTAGTAGCATTTTTCGGATGTAATATAGAGATATGTAGGTCAAACCAAAATGCATTTTCATTCCTATCAAGAATATATAGAGAGCTAAGTGGAAGGACTAGGGTTCAGGACCTTGTAGCATTTGTCATAGCGATGAGTACAGGTTCCAAGTGACTGGTGGTTCAAATCAGACTCCTGAGATCTCCCTGAACAATTCCTGCAAAAACACTGTTGCCTGGGATTTGTTACTTCCTGGGGCAGAGTTTCCAAATTTCCTGGTGAGGATACTGAAGGTGCTATTCAGCATTAGTAGCTACTTCAGACAAAGCTCCATACTTTCTGACAGCATATCAGAATGAAATTACACTGCAGCTGATGTTATCATTTCAGATTAATTCTCTATCTTGTTGCTGTGGTACCTTTCTGGTTATAATGCTTTCATACTTAATCCTCACCTCAGTATTTTAAAATATGGTTTTGTTCAGTAAGAGCCATTCTCCTTTGATTGCAATAGTAAGTGCAGACAGGTTAAGGAAGTCAGTATGTCTGGAGCTTTGACACAAACAAATACAGTTTAGAAAGCTTAATTTTAATGACTTGGGCCTCACTTAAATTACTGGACAACCAGCACTTAAAACACTATGTGTGTTTGCTGATCTCAGTATCTGAATTATGGCTGAAAATGAGAGCTACCCACCTGGTTCATTTAGGTTTTTTGAGAGAATGACTGCATGGCAGGAAAAATGGAAGACGTACATGACTACTCTGCTGTGAGCTGTACAGTTACTGGTGAGCTGGAATTGAACAGTCTGGTTGGGTCTACAAAGCCACAAGAATAATTGAGAAGGACTTTTTTTTTTGCGAGAAAAATATATATCTTGAACAATTTAGTTTTAGATACTGTCTCAATCATCTGTTAAAATAGGTTTCCTAAGTAGAATGGTGGGAATGAAAGGTTGTTTCACAAAACTGTAGTCCTAGAAGGTACATTGCCAGATTGCCTCATCAATAACTCCAGCATAATCAATTTTACTTTCATCCTTCCTGATGATTCCTTGTTATACAGTATTAAAGACCTCCAGTTAGGAAGATTCCACAACTTCCCCAGCCAATCTCTTGCAATGTTTCATTTTATTTTACTATTATATATAATATATATATAATACATAATCTTTTACTATTATAAAGGCTTTTTCTCCTATTATCTAACCCAAATCTTTTCTGCCCTTTAAACACAATCCACCATAAGCTTAGAAAACAGATTATTCTCATCTTTGAAATTTTGGGGACCATGTTAGCATACTCTCACTTTGATCTTCTGTTCTTCACTGTAAACAACTAAATGTATTCAGTCTTTCCTCATAGGTACCGTTTTCTAGATACATGATGATTTCTTCCAGTTTCCACTTGGTCCACACCTCCCTTGAAGTGCACGGACACCAGCTAAGACTTACCAATTCTGAATGGAGTTGAAGGACTAATTCTTTGAGTTCTTGCAGGTTGCAATTCTATTTATATATCCCAGTATGGTGCCTGTCTTTTTTTCAGCAGAATGATGTTGTTGACACATGCTGAATGTGTTACCCACAGTAAAGCCACCAATGCTTTTTTAATTTTTTTGATGCATAGGCGAACAGCCAGCATACAGAATGGCCGTATTGTCATATAACATTTGTTTGGAGTCTACATGATGTACAAGACTGCTATTTTGTACATTATCTCATAGTGCCAGACCTTTCAGTATTCTCATGGTGACCCTAAAACCTATATTATTTTCCCATAGGACTTCTGATTAGATGTTGTCCTAGCATCACAGACAGTTTGTGAAGTTGGTTCTTTCTGATACTATTGTTATCTTTCTGATACTATTGTTATCTGTTTTCAGACCATACCTCCGGTTTCTCAAGATGAGTTTTAATTCTTACCCCGTACGCCAAAGTCTTGGCTGTCCTTTCTATCTTCTTTCTTATCTGAAAATATAATTATCTGCACATTTAATAAGTATAGTCTTTATTCGCTCATCCAGGTCAATGGATACCAGAACTGGAGCAGACCCCCATGGATACACTCACACAGTATGTTCCTCTATTTTGACAATGAACCATTGATGACTAGTTTGAGTACAATTACAGTTCTGAGTAAAAAGCAATTAATTGAAAATGAGACCAATGAAGTAGAAAAAATTATTGATTAATGTTTTGGCAGCTTCTGTTGAAAGTTAGTTTCTTATCTTTATTCTTAGTGTAAATTTTTTCTTTTTTGTTTAAATAAAAGACCAAACAAAAGAACCAAACTGCTTTCTCTGTGAAAAGGTGCACTGTTAAGGGAGCAATCACTGTTATGATATGTGATATTTCTGCTGTTTGAGACAAATTGCCAGCTTCAGATAAGCTAATTTATATATTGATCAGCAGAACTTGCCACTTTGAGGAACAGCATATTCCTTGCTAGAGATATAAAGCAAAGGACTCACAGAAACTCTGAATTAATAATGGAATGGTGTATAATGAAGATTCTGATGAGATGGATAGACCTGTTATCTTCATGGAAGCCCAGTGTTACTGAGAGTATATCTGGGATACACCACAGCCCAAGTATAAGACACAGTGTTTATGATCTTTGGCTTGCATTGTGAGCTTCTGTTTTTTAATGCTTGACATTCTGGTTCAGTTCATGGTTTAGCTGAGGATTTTCATGTGTATTTACACACGGACTCAGAACAAGCACACATACACCCTCCCGCCCCGAGTTCTTCCCAGGATCCAAATTCTGCCTTTTATTGTATGGATAAAACCCCACTCAAATCTTTGTAGGGTTATGCAATAGTAAAATGGAAGCTGAAGTTTACCTTTCAGTCTATAAATAAATATGTTAGTCTACAAATAAATAAAATATAATGTAAAACCTATGAAAAACTGTCAGATGAAGCTGAGCAAAGAACCCTGTCTCTTCCATTGCTTATAGAAACCAGAGTGCAGATGTTCAGCCCTGACTGCTTATTTGCAATGTTACTGTTCAGGTCATGGGTGACCATCTGTTTCCTTTCACTTTATGACACAGCACTTGCCCTCCATGAATCTTTCTGAGTTTCCTTCTGATATGGTGGCAAAAGAGGAATGAAAGAAACACTTATTTGGACAAGAGGCAGAGAAGCCTGAATGAATAATATTATTGTAGTAAAACAGTGTGATTCTTCTCTTTAGTTTCCAAGCATCCCTAACGGTGCCATTAACTACTCTTCAAACAGCGAGAAGAGAGAGATACACAGCCCTATAGTTGACTTTAGCCCTTGTAGGGCTCTTTTTTTTCCTGTTGACTAGACTGGTCACCTTTGGAAACTGATAAACAGAATAGTGTAAGTACCTAAATTAGCTGCCGTAGTATGAGTAGCCCTCTAAATATCTGGACTAATGCTTAGAGAGAGCAAATGTTTGTCTAAACTTTGTAACAGTAAAACATTAGCTCTTTCAGAAGGCTGAACTGGCATTCAGTAAAGTTTCATGAATCAGAGGTCTTTTCTGTAACACAGATGGGCATTTTTTAGATTAATTCTAACCCTATATTATGAATAGTTCTTTTCATGAGTGGGCCTGGGTTTATTTCTACAGGGAAATAGTATCTTTTCTTTTTTGAACAAGATACTTCTAAGCATAAGGGGAGAGAACAATGAGACAATGTTGAAAAGTAAAAACAAAATGCAAAGTTAACCACAAATTTCCATAATGAGGAAACAAACCACAATGTACTCTGAGATGGTGCCAGCCAGTCCCTCATTGGTTTTCAATATAAAATAGAGGGCAAAATAATAAAACTTCAGGGGCTTTCAGATGATCTACATGTCCAGTTGATTATCCCTGACCCAACTTCTCTTGTCAAATATATATATGCCATACTGTTGCATGTAATCCTGTTCACTTGAAAGAAATGACAACAAAATTATGTCCAATGTATACAGTATGCAGGGAAGCTACCTCTTAAGCCAGTATTCTGACTTTCAAGAGCCTGCTTAAAAACCCAAACATAGCAACTGACTGGAAAGATGGGGTTTATTTTTTGTATCTTCAGTAATCCTATTGCAAAATGTTAAGTTTATAGCACAGCCACTGTGCTTAAAAGCTTGGTATTTTTAATATTTTGAGTCAGATTTGTATAACTACTTTTATTCTGGCTGTGTGTACAGGAGAAGAATTTAACTTATTTTTTCATACAAATACTTGTTCTAACTGAAAATGTTTCAGACATGAAATATCCAATTTAAGTAGCTGGCTGCAAACTCTCAGAGATCTTCTAGCTTGGCTGCAAGCAGTCTTGGGTCATTAGTTGACTACACCCACTGTCAACTGAGTGAATGTACTCAGATTTTGAACCATTTCATTCAAAATCAAGTGTTACCATTTTTAAGTCAACTCTTTGAGTTGATTTTGCCAATCTACAAAAATGGCAGATCTAGGTAAATATCAAAATGGACTGTATATAACAGTGTGCTCTATCAGCACGTATTGGGAATTGATAGATGTAAACCAGGATTTCTAATGTATACTGTTGTAAGAGAAGTCCGACAGGGGCTTTTATGTTTCTACACTCAGACTTTGGCTACCACACATAACACTTTTTTTCAATAAAGAAACAATGCGGAAGAATCAACTATTCCTTTGCTTTCCTAAAGACTTAACTATTCCTTTAATGGAAAAATGTTTTACCTCAAATACTCCCTGCATGCACAGGAAATATACTTTTCAGTCAAGATCTGAATCTCATGAGATCTGCAGTCAACAAACAGGAATGGTATTTCATCAGTATTTTTATTGAAAAAATTAATCTGAAAGAATCTGATATTTGGTGGAGACTTCCACAGTTTTCAGTGGTTGTCTAGATCCAGTTGAACTTTCTCAAACTCTTCATGTGTAGCCCTGAATATCACTCATTCTGTTCTATCTTTTCAATTATTTACTTAACAACTTTTTTCTCATTAGCAGAAAACTGTAGGAAATGTGATATCTGCTACTTAAGTAGTGTCTCCAATGATGGTGTTGACTTGACCTTGATTTGCAGTATTTCCATGTCATTTTTGCTATCACTGAGCTAGGATATCAGTATTACACAATGATGCACTGAACCTCCTTTGAGCTATAATCCTAAGTGCAGCAAAACCCAGAAAAACTTCTGTATTTTTGCAATCTATGTGTACAGACTTAGAGCTGGGGAAGAGAGTCTTAGCACCTTGCAAAACAGGGTACTGCATCTTCTAAAGTCAATAGATATCCTACAGACTTATGTTACTATAAATAAGTTAAGTGAGTTGAGTTATTACTCAAAACACGGAAACAGGAAGTAGATGCATATGTGGAAAAGACATAGTACATTTTCTTCTTTCATTTAGGAACATTTGATATAGAACTTTTGCATTTGACTGGACTTTTTATAAAAATGTGACAGAACATCTACTACTTCCCATGGGAAATTATTCAGCAGTCTGTCTAATAGTTCTAATGCTGAGGGTGCTTGTTCTTTTAATTTTTCTTTTTCTTTATTTCATTCTATTAATTCTCATTGCACAGGTCCTGTATAATATTATATAATATCCCTCTGATAGTAACGTAATTGATATTAATGCTGCTATGTTTTTAGCTCTCTAGCCTACTGCACAGAAGCATCACATTATACTCCTCTTTCTTTTGCAGTAGGAGATACAAGCACTCAAAAGTTAAAAATGCAGTTTAGGCTGCATGTGCAACTTTTTGATATCCACAGTGTATGTAGGATAAAGCATTTACTTAATGACATGATCACATATATTTTTTCTAGATGTTCAGTCAGACCAACAGGGTCAATTTAAACACACGATCAGAGAACTTTTTAGCTAGAATTGAGAGTTGAAGTTTACAGAAATCTTATTCTTATGTCCTGGGGTGTATGAGATACCCTAGATATACACATTGTTAGGCAGAAGCCTATGTCTAGACCCTGGAGATGAACAGCTAATTAGAAACACTGAGATTGTATCTGACTGCATGGGTGCAGGGGGAAGTTGATGCTTCCGGCCTCATTTGCATGATAGCCTAATAATTCAACTGTTTGCCAAAGGACCTTTTTGATCTAGCTCCTCTCTGTAAGAGGATTTTCACATCCAGCTTTTGTGTTCTGGGAGGGCATCTGTACCGATAGTGCCTGGAGTGATCTGACCATGACTTAGCTTCTCTTCCTATTATCACTGAGATATATTACAGCCAGAAAGGGAAAGCTGATCAGACCAGATAGCAGGAGCCTTGCCCTGTAAATAGTTGTTTGGGCATTTGGCCAGGAAGGGTCATATGGGTTCTAGTCCTGCACAGCTTGTTTTTTCTCATTTTTGTCAAAGACCAAATACTTAAACTGACCTGGGAGCAAAGTGGTGTCTAAATGCAGGAAGTGATTTCAGGCACTCAGGGCCTGGAACACTGAATGGTGACCATGAAATAGGTGTTTAGATCCAGGCAAGACATTTTAGGCACAGTGAGGCTGTCTGAGAGAGTGGGACCATGCACCTTCATGTTCCACATACTGTCTGCTTTGAATCCCAGTCTAGGGACTTAATTTTTGCTCCAGACAATGTAGGACAAAGTTGGATGTCTGACTCAGCTTTGTGAATTCCTTTTTTTGAATATGCGGAGTGCATAACTTTTAAGCACTGCAGCACTGAACACTATTATGTCAAAAGCCTTTTGTTGAATACTTCCCATGGCCAACAACACTCTAAAATTATGCTTCTAGACTGATAGAAAAGCATTGTCATTATCTGGCATAATGCATGGCTCCAGATCTCTCATTTCCTGCTCATTATTTGCACCTTTTATGTGCAGGGACTCTGTGGTACAGGCAGAGAGAGCAGACAGTTTCCCAATTTCCCAGGCTGTAGTCTCCACTGTCCAGGTTACTCATACCCATCTTGTGTCCCATCTTCCATTTTTTCCCATTTGCCTGTTAAATAATTTCTAGTTCGCTCCAGTATTTAATTCTCTGTGTTCCTTTGCCCTGATTCTTCCTTGCTTTTATTATACCATCTCCTGTTATATGTGTGTAAACCAGTCTACTTGCTTAGTCAGTCCCAGAGTAATCCTGGCCCAATATATTACTCCTAGTTTCCCACTCCCATAACCATCTAGCCTCAAGTAGCACTCCACTCTTTCACCCTCCAGAATATCTTCTTATCTACTATAGCCACTTCTCCTTCTCTCTTTCCCGTGTCTTTAATTGACTCTTTTATACTGAGAGCTGTGGCTTCTTTCTCTATGTTGCCAACAGTGAGGAAAAAAATTATTCTGGGCGCAGGAGGAACACACATACCAGAAAAATGAACTGGCATGGCCTGCAGCTGGCTACAGCTTCATCCTTGGTGGAAGTGTGTCCAAAGTAGAGGAAGTTTACAGGGGATTCAATCTCAAAATCAAAGGAGTATGAATCTAATACATGTGAACAGCAAATTTTTCAGTGGATTTCAAGGTTAGAAGTCAAGCCTCCAAAACACCGTTCAATGTCTCCTCCTTAATCTTCTTCCAGCTCTTGCAACAGTTGGATTATGGACATCCTGTCCCAAGAACACTCTGTTTTCTGATGGTTGGCTGTAGCTCATGGAAACAATTCAGCTCCTTTTATTCAAACATTCCACAACTCTTCTGGGTGTACATTCATGCATTACCAAATGTTCCCTCCTATGTCGTATGCAATACATGAACAACACCTGATCATGAGACCTGAGGTGTGATTCTCCTGTCTCCCTGATGTTACAAAATGTGTTGTGGTCACACAACAAAAAAATCCTTTCATTTTGTTTGAGTGATATAATGTGGGGGAGAAGGGATGTGGCATATGAACCACCTTGAGTGTTTCCATAAGAGTCTTCCTTCACTTCCAAAAGGCCGGGTGTGGCAGCTGTACCTACCGCTGATGATTCCCCTGAGAATGATTCCACTCATCTTGTAAACAGAAATGGCTGATACCTTGTGTTCCCACTCCTCTAAAAAATACTAGCTTGAATCTGACCTGAGAAATTAAGTCCAAATGATTGGAATTTCTCCAAGTTATAAAAGTCTGAATCCAGACTTACACCAAGAAGGTAGCTTCAGTAGTGCATAGATACTAACTACAGTTTTGCTTTTTGGGTTTTCCTTAGAAATGAATTCCTCCAAATGCAACATAAACAGCAAATGGAGCTCATTATTTTCTTGTTAAGGGTATGACTACTATAAATATGCATACAAAATTTGTGATTTTTGATTGACAAAGCGTAATGCATGGTCTTGTTTAACTGTTTATTGAAAAATTCCACCAGAGTATGTGTGTATATGTTTGAATACTTATGAAGGTGTCTCTGATTAAGGCAAGATTGATAGTTCCAGTGAAATCTCTTTCCATCTTGATTACATGAGTATGAGCAATGTGCTGGAGGGGAGCTTATGACTAGGGAAATGGTTTGCTTCTCTATTGTCCAGCGTTGTTTGACAGCCCCTTGGGAACATTTTAAGGACTTGGAGAGATGAATCAACCCTCTAGCTTGCTTCGGGAGTCTGGGGTCTGGTCAGGGGTTTGTAGATCACAAATGACAATGGTCTTCCACTTTCCTTCTGCATTGTTTCCCAGATGTGCAATGTTCCAAAAGTGAATATTTTTGCTCCAGACTGAACAATCTGGTCTGCAGGTAACTAGGATATATCATGTAGTCAATACTATATTCCCTAATTAAGATATTATTCTTGCTCACCAGGAAATGCTTCTTGCAGTATATATAATATTCTCATCCGAACATCCTGTTTTCTTTTCTTTTTTTTTAAATCTCACTAAGCATATCCTTCTCAATTTTTATTTCAAATGTTCTTATATTTTAAATAAGGCTGATTTAAACTCCTGAGCAAACAGCCTTGAAAAGCCCCCTGTAAATAATCTACACAGATACAATACAATATACAATTTACAGAAGCATTTTTTGTTCTTCCCCAGACAGCACAGCTCCAAAAGACAGCATACTACCATCCAGGCATCTCTAGCACTGTTTATAGAACTATTAAGTGGGCCATCGCAGCACCCCAAAGCTCCAAAAGTTCCAGCCTTACCATCTCCCTATCAGATTCATATTGGCTTTTCTTGCGGGACCAACTTAGATGAAAGCAGCAGCACACAGTTGTGCATGGGCAGGCTGAATTACTCTCACCATTAAAATCAATGGAATTATTCCTCTGGAGATACACAGGAAGCAGAATGACAGACACTAGAGGGCTCTAGAGCTCTGTAGACATATATTTTAGATGAACATTTAGTAGAAAACTTAATTACCTTTGTAAGTGAAACACAGCTAGCTTAGGTAGTAGGCAGAGGTAGGAAATTTTCTCTGGACTTCAGAGGAAACCATCCAATCCTGGCAGGAAAACAGGGATTACTTCAAGGTAAGCAGCCCCAATTTTAGCCTTCTTAAAGCTATTCCAGGTCTTAAACAAATAAAAATTCAATTGTGTTGGAAATTCTGGAAAGTGAAAAAAAAAAAAAAACCACTCAAAAAGCTAGAAATAACCTTATACGCAAAGTAATGACTCACTTTTTCTTGCCAATCAACTCCTTAAATGAGATTTTATCATTGAAAACAGTTCACCTAAAATAATAAAATAATAAAAACCTTCTTGAAAAGTTCACCCCCACACACCCTAACTTACAATTGGCTATTTATTTTCATCCAGTTGTATTATACATTCCCATGGGAACATAGATCCCTTTTTGATTTCAGGCAGGAAATATCATTCTGTCAATATGCTTGTCTAACATACACTAAGTCATTTTTTTCCAAATAGGTGACATTTTAACATCGCATTTCATTTACACAAAGACTACAATATTAAGAAAACTTAAAATGTAATCACTTTTCTTGTATGAGTAAGAATCCAGATACCAGTCTGGAATGAATTTTTCCAGCAGTGTTAAAGGTAATAATGGTTAGCTTCCTAACTGCTGATGCTTAAGTTTTGGCCTTTTCCACTTGTGGTTGTTCAGCTTCTTAAGTAGCTGTGAGTGTCTTTGTTTTTCTACTTGATATTGTAAGTTTAGTGAGAAGTCAACCCAACAAAGCTCCCAAGCAAAACTTAAAGCAGTAAAAAGATCCAGCAAACCATTTACCTATACATATGCTTTGCCCTTTTATTGGCGGAGGGCCTGTGTCCTCGTTGGTTCTCTCTTGTTCATCAGCTTTATTGGTCGGTCCCAGCCTGTGCGAACTGTGTATTCAAGAAAAAAGACAAATACTTAGGGTGTTCCTAAGCAAAAGCTACACAGAGAGAAGACATGCCATGGTAGTCTATATCAGGGTGCAAGATTGTGCCCTGCTGTTTATGGCCAATACAACGCTTGGTTACCCTCCTTATCAGACTATGCCGCAGTCACCATTTCCCAGGCATTAAAAAGGCATTATTAGAGCATAGGGCTTTATGAAAACATATGACATTAATATATGGTATATTTGAGAGACAAATGATACAAGAAATACACTTTATATGCATTGTAGCTTGAGAGTGGCATAACCTTTTAGTAAGTAAAGAGAGTGTTTTCTGTGCTGTGATTTTGGGAGTTGTCCATGTGGATGCTGCTTATGTGACACATCTGTTCACTTGGTCCTTTTTTATTTGTAGTGTCTTAATGACCAAACTGCAAGCTCAGTGACTTCAAGTCATGTTTGCATTATGGAATATGTCTAGTGTCAACAGTGTATTTTCTTTGGGAAAAAAGCCACTACTCTTTTAGTCCTACTTTCTAACTTTACAGCTAGAGATGGAAGTAAACTCAAAGTTAAGAACCCTACATTTAAGTATCTTCATCCAAGTGTCTGTATGTGCACTGGGTGTCTAAGCTGCCACTGTAATCAGTGGCAGTTTAGACAACATCACCAGCAGAGCCTGAAGGTTCTTTCAGCTGACTTTAAATCAAGTATCAGCATGCTGTCAGCTGAATAGTGCTGTACACTTCCTTGCAAGGAGCTCAGTTCAGCAGCCCTCAGCCCCAGAGGAGTGACCAGCATGCTCCCAGCTCAGGGAGCTGGACTCCAGCCTGTAAAGAGTGAGCTGTCTTGCTTGCTCCCAGACCACTGCTCTACCATGAACTTGCCTTTCAGAAATCTTTGGGTGTTAGTTTAGCTGTTATTTCAAGAGGAATGGAAGGAGGATTCCATACCTTTTTTGTAACATATATTTCAGGGCTACCAGCAGTGGCCAGGAAGGATTTTTTTCCACCTTTCTGATGTTCAGTATGGCTTGTGGGTTTTAGGTTTTCCACATTTTTCTGGAGTACAAGGTGTTGAAGCATGAGCAAGAAGCACTTAAGGTCTTATTGGCATTTGAGAAAGTCTCAGAGGTCTGACTGATATGTGTCATTTAGGGCTAAACTGATGTCTAGATTTTGATTTAAGAATGTTTGCAAGGTCAAGTTCACACAGGCATATTGGATTTTGCCTCTCACTTTAACTGTGGGCCAGAGTGCACACGATGGAATTGCCTGGCCAGTTTCACTTAGCAGATTTTTCTACTACTGCAGTGACTCAGGACATCAGTGATGACTGTGACCAATAAGGCTGTGACAGCAGCATATTTACAATGTCTTAATGGCTTCTGCATGTATCATGGTGCGTGTTACCTAAACATGTTGCAATGAAAATACACTGTGTGCAGCAGAGAGAGCTCTCAGTACTTTCTGAAATTTAGTTCCCTCTATAACAATTGGAATCAACAAAATATCAAGTATTCAAAATTATTGTTTGTTTTTGAAACTCTTGGATTATGACTAGTTTCTATTTTCCATTTGATTCACTCTCTTCCTACCCAAAGTAGCAAAATATTAGAAAATTTACCTTTGGATACAAAATTTTAAGCACTAGGATAGTGTATTTGTTACAGAATCATGTCTGTTATGGTGATAGATGTTTTTTATTAAACCCCAGTATCATATGCACCATATTCTCATACCAAGATGCATGGTGAAGAAGCAGCAGAGAGACTTTTTTTTTGCACAGAAAGGTTTTGTGACAGAAAAAAGCCACATACTGCAGCTTTAGATTTCAAGTATTTAGTTACACTGAAAAGATAGGTATGGAAACCAAAACAAAAGCAAACTGATCTACCTAAAGAAGAAAGCTCTGTTTTTCTCCAGGACTTGTCATTGTAGTCAGACCATGGCCAGTTTATACATCATGCTACCTTCAAGAGCAGTTAGCTTAAAAATACTTGATTTGTTAAGGAAACTTCACAGCACTATGCTGTACTACATGATGCACCACATGAGCATTCATTTTGTGAATTGTAACATTATTTAAAAGCATTATAAAAAGATCAACTGCCTCCTTTTGTTCTCTCGACTGGTAATTTTGTACTGTCTGCTGAAATGGCAGCATTGGTGGCTGATTACAATGCTGATGTCAAAGAAGGAGATGTCAAAGAGATGCTGCATCCTGTTAAAAATACTACCTTCATTATGTATCTGTTTGGTCAGGTATGTTGCAGATTCTCTCTAGGCATTAAATAAAACCACATGGCATTATCCAGAAATCGTACTTTTTTTCATTTAGTGAATTTTTACCCAGTCATTTCTTCTGGTACAGAGTGACTGAAATATTTCAATGCTAATAAGAATAATAACCATTTGATTCACAAAAAGTGTTGTTATTCCAATCTCTCAACAGGGAGTGAATTATCTTGATCTTGAACTGGAAGCAACTACGTTGGTATATTGCTGTTATTCTCTTACCTCGTTTCTTAGAAAGCAGCCATTGAAATGACCTCAGAAATTCAAAGGTCACAAATTTCATTTAACACTTTATCAGCCTTGAAGATATTAAAACAATAGAAATGTTGCAAAATGCTGCTTCCTTATCTAATGCGACTCTCCTGTGCCCAGTAATTCTGTGCTGGTTATGGAAGTTTAACTAAGCTCACCTGGCCTCCAGCGGTGAATAGTGTCAACAGCATCTGAATAAAATAAAATCGTTGAAACATTCACAAATAATATAAAAATATATTGGCAGAAAGAAAGAAAGAAAAAGAATTCTTCAATTCTTCAGTTCTTCAAAATATTCTTCAATATTTTTGCTGTACTTAATGCATTAGATTGTTCCTATATTTTGAAGCAATTATTTAAAAAAGAATAGCGCTAACTATGACTGTATATCCTCTGGAGGTGCATTCTCCTACATATTGTAGAAGTGCTTGGAGATGGTCAGTCTGCAGCCCTGAGAGTTTAAAACATTTAAACACCTGTCCTGGTTTCAGCTGGGATAGAGTTCAGTGTCTCCCTAGTAGCTGGTACAGTGCTGTGTTTTGAGTTCAGTAGGAGAAGAATGTTGATAACACTCTGATGTTTTTGGTTGCTGCTGGGTGGTGTTTAGTCTAAAGTCAAGGCTTTTTCAGCTTCTCCTGCCCAGCCAGCGAGAAGGCTGGAGGGGCACAAGAAACTGGGAGAGGACACAGCCAGGGCAG
>JANZLQ010000029.1:21267610-21281033 GCA_026212715.1 Elanus axillaris | reverse complement strand
CCAGACCATGGGACGTCATGTTCAGGAAATAACTGGGTGGCGTGGTGGTGGGGATCGCCGCTGGGGGACTACCTGGGCATTGGTTGGCGTTATGGTGAGCAATTACTCTGTGCACCATTTGTACATTCCAATCCTTTTGCTATTACTGTTGTCATTTTTATTAGTGTTGTTATTATAATTATTACTTTCTTCTGTTCTATTAAACCATTCTTATCTCAACCCACGAGTTTTACTTCATTTCCCAATTTTCTCCCCCATCCCACTGGGTGGGGAGGGAGTGAGTGAGCGGCTGCGTGGGGTTTAGTTGCTGGCTGGGGTTAAACCACGACACACCCCTGCGGGTGCAGGGGTGAGAATAAACAAACACTTAGAGAGGATGAGATAGATCATTTGCACGTGTTGCTGCAGCAGAGCTAAAACCTGTGTCCTGACTTGTTTTGTGTAATGAATTGGGCTGTGTAACTGGTTTCATAATTAGGTGCTTAAAGAAAACTAACACTTTGCTTAGGTATGCTGAATGCCACATCATAGGTAACTAGTGGCTGATATTTTCCTCATGGTGATGCTTTCAATCACTTCCATGGCCATCAGTGCCCACAAAACAAACAAACAAAAAAGAAAAAACCCGAACAACCACAAGTCCCACCAGCATCTAATACTATTTTAAATTTTATTTGGCAGTTTCATCAGAAATGACCAATAGTGGGACAACACAGGTAATTTTTTACCCTCTTCACATTATGAATTATTTTTCATATTTGAAAGTGAGGCAAAGTTGTGAGGCAACACATGAAAAACGATCATTTCTCCATTCATGGACACCCACAACTATATTGTCATAAGTGTCAATTAATGTTATCGATACAAGCAACTTGTTGGAGCAGAAAAAATAAAGAAGAAAGAGCTATACCCATGCAAGTAAAGAAAAAAAAAAAAAGAGAGATAAGAAATGCATCCTGTCCAGTCATTCATATGCAGAGATATTTTAGATAATAAGTAATAATTGCATTGTTTTTCAGGACAAAAGTAAATGCGGTTTCTGTAGGTCTATATTTTTAAAGTTATATTGATACATTACTGAAATATGCATGATTTTCATATATGTAAATTTTGTTAACTACCAATTTCAGTAAGAATGGATTTTCTATCCAACTCCATTGAAACCAATTGTAAAAACCACACTCACTGTACTGAGGCTAGCTTTTCTATCATCCGTGCTACTTTGACCAAAGTAAATGATGTCATCTTTTGTCATTGAAAAGAAAGAGCATATGCAGTTGTGTCAAATGTGTTCCCATTTATGTTTTGAAATACTGGCTGCTGAAAGCTCTGCTGAGATCCAAACAGAAACATTTATCCTCCCTTCCCCCATACGCACACACACAATTTCCTACACCTCCTATTTACCACCCAGAGAGAAGGATCACATTTCCTCTCCTCCCCTGTGCAAAGACTATTTCAGAAGCTTTTTGAAAAACTCTTGACCTCACACATACATGAACTATTACTGCAGAACGCTCCTTTAGTTTTCCGCTGGTACCTACTTCTGGGTAATCTCATACAGATCCATAATTAGGATAAATAAAGAATGCTGTCTTTAGAGACCTATTGTTTTTCTTCACATATTCTTGTGAATTATTATTAACAAAAGGTTTAAGGGAAGCGTCCGCTCTCCATGCTTCATAGGAACTCTGGCATTCACTGCTATGCCTGAAACCTCTTGCTTCTCCACAGTAGCCAGCCTGTTTTGGACAACACAGGCACTGTCTGAATACATTGTATTGTGAGTGTAGTCAGTTTTATAAGTATGTGTGTGTTTTGGGGTACTCATGAGTACTAGCTATTCCAGGAGGTCATCTGGAGGAGGCAGTTGATGGAAGGACCCCCAGCACTGCAAATACCTGACACTGCTGGAAATTCCCCTTATATACAGGGTGAAAGGTATGCATCAGCCTCTCAAGACCAGTGGCTACCTGGGCTTATGTATGCCTTTTCTGCAGTTTCTGCAGCAACAGCACACAAGAGAGTAACGTAGGAAGCAACAGTCTAGTTGTGTTCAACTGGCCAGCCTCAGTTGTTTTAGAAACTATTTAAACTGCTGCACATAAGCACTGAACTGATAGGTTGAGAATTACTTTTACAAGCTGGATGCCATACTGTACAGCAGAGCAACAGAAACACCCAGGTTAGTTTCTTCCAGTTTCTAACCTGATCTCCCTTTATGCATATGAGTATTTTCTCTAGTCCCCCACATGCTCTACAGAAATATCCCAGATTCCTTTTCCTCCTGAGCCTATACCTTCTGGATTTTTGGCTATTTTTGAGAAGAAATGTATTCAACGTAATGTTCATTTTCCTTTGTATTCTTCAAAATAAGAAATTCCTTATCTAACAACCCAAAGAATAACTCTTTCTAGAGAGGATGTGGCCAAGTGTTTTCCTTCTTCAAAATGGCTGTAGCTTCCTATTCTCAGCAGGTCCAAGGCTTCAGGCTGCCCTTAGAGAAGATGGTGACCCCTCTTTCAACATGGTCACCTCACTCCTTATCCT
Organism: Elanus axillaris; assembly: GCA_026212715.1. NCBI lineage: Eukaryota > Metazoa > Chordata > Aves > Accipitriformes > Accipitridae > Elanus > Elanus axillaris. The sequence goes on along the minus strand of JANZLQ010000029.1, from coordinate 21,278,483 downwards.
CAGGGCTCTCTGTGGAGCGAGCCTGACAGCCCTGATCTAGGTGGAATTTCCACTAAGCTTCTCAAAGCCCATATACCTCCAGGATGCTGAATGACAACACACTCATCTGCCTACACACAGAACTAAGGCATTACAGCATTGGACAACTCTGATTGATTGAATAGACCCTGAGGGCAGGACCCTATTACCAAGCCAATGCTCAGAACTGATTAACCCCTTAGCCAGTGTCAAATACAGTCCATTGCTGTAAGAAGACTATAAATCATAGGATAACTGTAGGGTCAGGCCTACTGTGGCCCTCTTATATGTCTTGCCTAAAGCCTACTGTTGATTTTTCTAAACAGAGTATGTTAGTGCTATTCTGGCAGAAGGCAAACAGTACAGGAGCTTCTCATCTACATTTTTATTAATCAGAACATTTTGTAGCTTTTCCCCTTGTTTCTTCTGATCACAGAGGGGAATGCTTTACCTATGAGAGAAGGTGTATTTACATTTTGGGGCAGTTGTAGGAGAGGTTTTTAAATGGTATCAGTACTCTTGTACCTTTCAAAAGGTTGTTGTCTCCACGCCAGCAGTGATAGCCATTTAGCTTAACTTCATTTCAGGATTATCCTGAGAATTCTTAATCCCCACATTTCTGTCTCTGAGTCTGGTCACTTTTGAAAAGGGCAGCTACATTACTTAGTATCTTAAAAACAAATCCAACAATGGAGTTAGGTATTTTAAAAGCTAAGTGCAATGCCAGCCATGCCCACACACCATCTTGTAGAATGGATCCCAGGGTTCTGTGTTTGGCACTTGCGTAACTTGTGTAGGCTGTTGGTAACATTCCCATTCCCTCAGAATGGGAATCAAAAAGTCACATAATTTAGCAAGGAGACGCCTGAAGTTAGCCACAGATGACAGTAGACAATGAAAAACATCCTGTGAAAAGAGTATATTTTTACCTGTCCTCAAGGGTTAGGAGCCTTGCTCAGATCTTCTACGTGGAATTAATGGACTGTTATCCTCTCCTGAAAACAGATGTTCAAACTCTCAGAGAAAGAGCAGGATCTGCAGACATAAAAAAAAAAAAAAAAGAACCAGAGAAGGTCCCTGTGTCTATGCTGGTGCTGATGGTAGTTCTCTTTTATAGAGCAGCCCAAGGGCTAAGGCACTCCCCTGGCAACTGGCACATCCACAGCTATATTTGCCATAATAAATCAATAATATAGAGGAGGAATGAACTCAAACAAGGACTAGGACCCACGTTGTCTCTTTCTCTGAATGTGAGCCATGTTTCTGGTTGTTTTCTCTCCCTGGCCCAGTGGATGTTGAATTCTCTTTTTTTTTTGTGATAGGGCTGATGCGCAAAAGACAGTGGATAATGCACCCTCTCCTGAACAGTGTAGAATACAGCTTAGCATAGAGTACTGCTTAGGGCATCCTCTTGGGAGGCAGAAGATGTAATTAGAATATCCTCAGACAGAGGAGAGGGCTGATTCCAAGTCAATCCACTTCCTGGATGAATGCTTAAAGACAAGTGCCTGCATTATCACCTCCTTATGAAGGAAAATGAAAATGGCCCCTCATCTAACTGCACCTATCTTTATCAAGAGAGACATAAAGGGCAAATTTTTCAAAAATGGGTTAGGCCCAGGTCCTCAAAGACATTTAGGCGTTTGATTTTCTTTGATTGTAGGGGGAATTAGTTTCCAAAGTGCCTTTGAGGATCTGGACCATAGAGATTTAAGATACTCAATGTCATTTATCAAATGTGGAATCAGTAGGAGTCGGGCATCTAACGAGAACCCCACAGTCTATATGTTTCTAAATTATGTATGCGCTTTGAAAATGCTAGTCCTTTATCATGCAGGAAATCAGAATAGATGACTGATGATCCTTTCTCATCTTAACATCTCTTGTAAAACTGGCTAAGATCACGTGAACTCTATGATGGACACATCACAGTCATATATATGTCATGCATCCTGAGATATTTTACATCTATATACACTTCTGATGGACAGTCAGTCTCCTTCCAATACAGCATGTCCTATGATAGGCTGCTTTTAAATTATTTAAAATATTTCTGGATTTTTTGATGCTTAGATTTTTCAACTATATATATTTCATTTTAAAAAGAATATTCCGTAAACTTTACATTGATTGCCTATGTATTCTAAAAGTGCAGTATTTCAATATTGATTTATCTGAGTAGAAACAATGCTGTGAAAAATATCTATTTAGTTTATTGAAATAAAGTGTTTGTACTCTTTACCCTGAGTTTTAATTTCTTAAGGCTGATGTATAAATTCCTGTTCTTGGTTTTGGTTGATTTCTTTTTTTTTTTTTTTTTGGCCAGTAGTAATAGAAAAACCCATTCTGGCCTTCTGACAATGTAGCTTTTAAAATATTCTTCAACTTTTAAGGACTTTATGTTAAACATTTGCCTTCTTTCTCACTTATGCAGTTTATGCAGAAATCTACTGACAGTAATTATGTGCCAAGTATTTCCAGAGAGGTGAGGTTTTTTTGTTTGTTTTTTTTTCCTGTTAGATTATATTTTAGCTAAAGTGCTCTTAGAATTTCACAGTAACTTGGGAATTTTTTGAGATCCTTTGCTCCAAAGATTGTCAATGTAACACTGATAACCTTCACCACCTGCTCAATGTTAGCCTATCTTTCAATGATAATTAAAGAGAATTCAGCATCTTAGAAACTCACATAGACTCCACATCTGATACCAAAAGCAAGATTGTATCTTCGCTATTCTACTCATATTTTATCCTTCTTCTTCTCTTTTTTTTTTTTTAAGATTGTTTCCCTCTCTTTAGTGATAAGGTAGTTTGCCACCTTGAGGGCAAGACTAGGTAAGTTCCCTATTGTTAACATGCGATTCACCTTCTTGGTCTTCAGTCCCTTTCAGACATAACAAGCAGTATAAACTGCCTTTATCTTGTTTCTTATCTTCAGCCATTCTGAGATGAATCTTCTTCATGCAATCACTCTGTTCTTAAGTTTCTATAATGCATCCACTGCCTTGTAGTAAATCTACCTCACAACTTCATGTATAGCCTGGCATGTAATTTTAAAATAAAATAAGAGGATGAAGTCTCTATGAAATAGAAAATTATGAGTAAGAGGAGAATTATTATATTTAAATATCATCGGGGTATAAAAGGAGCACAAACAACAAGAACTGGGAATACAGAAGTGATAGAATTTATCTGTAGGTATTAGTATAGATAATAACGTATTGTCTATAGTGCTATCTACTAGTACTAATAGGACTAACTGATGCCTAGAAGGGTGGTTCTTGTAAATGTAATATTATAACGTACATTTAAATTTGTAACTACAAGGTAAAAAGGACACCAGAAATTTGGCATAAGTATGTTAGTGAATTACAATTGCATAATCGAAAACATTGCTGTAAAATTTACTGGATTTGGGAAAAAAATGAAGAAAACCACAGACGGACATTGGTTACAGCTTTCCCAGAATTATCGAGAAAGAAGGAAAAACCCTTTGATGACTATAGCTTACAGAATTTTTTTTATTTTGAACATATTTGGAGGGAACGAGAATAGAAATCACTCTGCTAATAAAAATAGATAAACTAAAATAAGGAGAGTTCATCTTAAATCTTCATGATTTTGAGTAATTATTTTCTCAATTCCAGTTAGTATTACGCCAATGGATTCTTAAGACATAGAGGGTAACACAGTTCAGGAATCACTTAATGGAAGAAATTAAGAAATCTATGTCCACATGTTTAAATCTTTAATCAGCATTTACTTCCCCCTAATTCCTTCTTCCTCAGTAAGAATTTTCTGTGACTAAAACATGAGTACGTGAACAGACTTGTGGTTGTTTTCCACTAGTGAAGGAAGAAAGGAAAGAATTGTTCAGCTACAACCTGCAGGACTATATGCTGGGACTTGATGTCCATTAGGATGCTCTGCCATCTTTCAGAGCAGCTAATTTAAATTTTCCTTCATTTAAGGATCAACATTATTTATATTTATATTTATATTTATATTTATATTTATATTTATATTTATATTTATATTTATATTTATATTTATATCTATGAAAGAAGAATGCAAGGAAGAAGAAATAGCCATACTTGTTATTTTTCAAAGGATCTGTCAATGATGCGAAACATTTTTTTTCCAAAATGCAAAATTGGAAAGGAGGAATGAACCCAAATTTATGAAGAATACATAGAAAAAAATGAAGCTTGTGGAAGGAAAATAGGAGCAATAAAAATTGTTCTATATTAGTTCTTGTATGCCAAAGTAATTAAGGAAAAGTGTTTTAAATTATTTTGGGGGGAATTAAAAATCCTGGAAAGAAAATATATCATTTTAGAAAAAGAAGGAGAAGATGTCTTTGGTAATGGTTAAAAATTACTGAAATTCAGTTATCCTTTGGAAGATCTTTGTTAAGCAAGAGGCATACAAAATAAAGCTTATATAACTAGCAAATGATGACATTTTTAAATGTACATTGATAAAGACCAGACAAAAGAGAACTTGGAAAAATGGAACATTTACAAGTTGTTCAGGCCAACTGGTAGGAAGGCAATTAGTAAATTCATTTACTCAGCCATAGGCAACTACCTTTGACGAGATATGGAAATCTGGGTAGTTCGATTCAAAAGGAAAAAAGAACAGTGATTTTGGCAACTGTTTTCAGAAGATTCTCTCTGTATCCCAGAACAGTATTGGAAAAATATTGAGACAAAAAAGCTCACTGGGAATTAGGTTACTCAGACATGCCGGAGAGCAGGTCCCCTCCCACTCCTCAAGTCAACTCTGATCCAGTTACGTAAACAGGCAGACATAAGTGAAAAAAAGAACCCCAATCCCCTTTCCTGCATCCTCTCCTTACCTGCCACTTAGAAAAGCTGCCTCTGGGAGAGGAACAAAATAATTTCCTTCACTCACACAGAAAAGTGAATCAGAAATATGTTGACTTTATGAATAGTTTATTTTTGGCGTGCTACAGAAGCAGTACTTTCCTCACTGGAAACAGAGTAGAGGGGTAACCTGATCCTCAGGAACCTGGAGATCTAGAACAGCAAGAAGATTTTGAAGACCAGGCCTTGATAGACAAAGATGGTGACATTTTGCTGCAGGCAAAATGAATGGCGGAAAGAAAAGCAGCAGGAGTCTGAGTTCTGCTTAAACCTCTGACACAGTGTCTCATGAAATGTTCTCCAAATCAGTCTGAACCCTGAAATGTGACCACAGAACCATAAGGCAAGAAAAAACCTAAACTGCCATAGACTGAAAAGGGAGGGGCTTTAGTGAAGCACCACAGGAACTGGTTTTAAGTTCTACTTCATTTAACATCCTTCATACTGATTTTGAAGTGGGGTAATAGGCCTATTCATGCACTTCGTTGGTGGCACTGAATTTGAAAGTGTTGCAATCACTGCTGAAAAAAAGGAAATAATGTAAGTGGAGCTAGAGTGGTTAAAGCATGGACAGAGACGAAGTAAGTGAAATTCAATGCGGGAAAAAAAAAAGAACACTTATCTGTCTGGGGGAAATTTAATTCAAAACTTGAATTTTTGCAGAGACAGTGAAACCTGGAAAGCAGCAACCCTGCAACAGGGATCGTGAATGGTAGTGGGGAGAAAAATAGGCAGGGATTTGCAATGCAGTGTGGTAGCAGTAAGGTTCAGTGCAACACTAGGCAGAATCTGCAGAAGTGTCACATCATAAACCAAAAAAGATAATAACCCTTCTGTTTGCGGCACTGGTACAGCTTCCTTTCAAATACTGAGGACAGCTCATTACTGGTGACCAGTTACAGGGAGTTTAGAAAAAGGCAGCAGAAGGTGCTGTGGGCATATAGAGAGTTCTGCAAATGCTAGCTGGCTGGCTACATACATCTGTACGTTAAAACAAGATATATATATATAATCTAAATATGCAATATATAAATATTATATAAAACATTGTATATAAATTATAATAAAATATATTTAATATATTATGTATTAAACATCACATTATGGTGTCACATGGGCACTCAACTATTACCTTTTCCGTTATGCCCATTGTTTGCAGGATTGACTTGTGGAACTGTGCAGCCTTTTTCATCAGGCACAACAGAAACAGATGATGAGGGTGGTTTCAGGAATGTCTTGAACCTCAGGCATTCCCAGTTTCTACCGTACTGGTCAGGCTCTACACCACTGATAGGAGAGAAAGGGAGAACCCACTGCCAAGTATCCCTTGGTGCAAGAGGATATGATGCATAGGTGAGAAAGTGTGTTCTTCATAAACAAACCAGCAGCTATTCTATGAAATCATGAGAAACATTAATAAGTGCTGAATAGATCATTTATTTTAAGATTCAAAACACTGAGAGTAATTTAAAAACTGTATAAAATAGGAAGGAACTAATTTAAAAATAATTTGAAACACATGTATATGTGTGTGATAAATAATTGGTTGTGTGAAATATGGAAAATATGTGCAATTGTAAGGAAATAACACTCATAACTCATGAGATTTCAACTGGCCAAAACAGTATTACAAGGCCAGCAAAACCATTCACAAGGGGAAAGTGCAAAATTCCAGTAACAGTCAAATGAACTACTTTATTCATTTATGATTCAAAATACCCCTCTCCTAAATATGACAAACTACATGCAGGTAGCAGAATAATCCAGTGTACTATGGAAAAAGAAAATTGTCCACCCTGTAGGTTAATTTTTCTAAGCTTTTTCCCCTTCCAAAAGAAAGAAAGGAAAGAAGAGAGAAAGGAAAGAAATGATTTTAAAAGAAAATGGATTATTCCTTATAGCAGACGTTATATGCTTTGTAAACAAGTGCCCCAAAACAGCAAAAGCTATAGATTTGTTCATGCTACTACCCATGCGAAGATTTTATAAGTCTCTCAGTAGTGAGTGACCAAGAATTTGCAAATATACTGTTGCTGCTGACATATGAAAATAACCCTTTATATTTCATTCAGTATGTCTCTGAATTATGCAAATGACTGTCAGTGTAGTTTTTCCATTTCTTTGAATAAACAAACACACATGGGACAGTCTTTAGACTGTGACTCAGGATATATTCCTTCCGTAACCACCATTAGTAAAGTGTATCACCTCTAGCCGTAGGCAACGCTTACGTTTCCAAGTGCAAGCTACAATTCTTAGCTCCCTCTCCCTACCCTGCATGGCTGTCCATGCCGTGCAGAAAAAGAACAATCTCACAGAAGCTGATTTTATTTATCTGAACATATATATATGTGTGTATATATATATATTTTATTCACTACTTAAGTGCTGGTTTAACATCAGAGACTGAGTGCTCTGGAGACAGGGTTTACCCTCGGTGTTGGCAGCCAGCTCCATTTTAACTCTCCACATTGAAATGGATGACTGCGAAAACTCTGACAGAAAGCATCTTATCACATCCCAGATTTTAGCCAGTTACTGTCTTAGCCAAAAGATATACCAGTTCAACATCTGCTTCTTTCCAAAATAATCTCAGCAAGCCAGAGATGCAAGCAGTGTTTCCCACTACTGATGGCATATCCAGAAGTACTGCTCTGAAGAACAAATGCTGTGACACAAACAAATAATTAAAACCTCAATAAGTAAAAGAGTGGCTGAGAAAACAGCTATCCTAGAATAATGATCAGGTTAATGTCCTCAAGAAAATCCTTCTGTGTTTTACTTGTTGCCAATCTTATGTTACTGTAATTCCACCAAAGACAAGTATTATGGATAAATTTGGGCAAATACATGAAAATCCTCCTTTCTGATAACCTCAAGACTATTTTCGAGTAATTTTTTCTTTCTAATCTGGGAAAAAGGATAAACCTGTATTGTGGACTGAAGTGTAGCAATTTGCAACGCTTTTTATGTTACAGGGTATCTGCACTAGAACAATTTCTATTTTGGACAGAAAATTCACATTCAAATATAGTGGGTTTGGTCTGGGATAAGCATTCATACACTTTAAGAACTGGAAAAAAGAATGGCTTCCTCTAATTAGGTAGCTTAATCAATGTATGCATTAAAGACACATTTCCTAATGTATTATGGATTCAGATGGGTGAGAGAAAAGCAGGCTTAAACAGCTTTTAAAAATAGCCCTGAATCTTCAATAATTTCCCCCTACTCACCTCCTCTGCATGCCAGAGTTAGCATAATCTAAAATTCTTCTTCAGCTTTCTACTGCTAAAAGAAAACCATGCAAGAGATGGTTTAATGAAAAAAATATTTTCTAGCTCCAGTTGCGTACAAAATGCTAGAGAAAAAGTGTCTTAAGCAATGTTTATATTTGTGTTGTCTTCTGCAGCCAACACTTGCACCCAGGTTTTGTGCAAAGACTAATTCCAGCAGTGGAGATGTAAAGAAAGGATTATTACTCAGTCTTAGGGAAGGCTGAAAGTATTGAAGCAGAGCAGCCTCTAACCTGCAGGTCCCTGGATCTCCTGGAGTATGATATGATGATTGATAACCTGACCTACACTTCTTGGATCACTTGGCAGGTAGAAATATAGCATCTGCTCTATTGTTAATGCAATAAATTAAACCACTTTCAAACATTATTTCAATAAATTAAGCCCATAGATCTGTAGTAGTTTGCATAAACTATGTAAATAAGTGCTGTGACTTACGTGTTGCTGCTTGGGCATAAATTCAATCTACTTCTTTTAAAAGGCAGAAGTTGGGTATGGATATTTAAGATGGCTTGTGCAATCATATTAATCTTTCTACTTCATATTTCACATTTTTATGAGAACTTTATTACTAAATAATATATCTCCATGTTCCCTTTTGTAGCTGTGCTGTCCATTACTTGCCTAAACTACTTGCTGTCATTAGTTATAGCAGTTTTATGCTTCATATACTACACAGCCTCTGATGGCTGTCTCCCTAATAAATTCTTCATCACCTTCAACATGACCATCTGCATTGCAGCTTCATTAATATCCTTTCATTCCAATTTCCAGGTGGGCAATGTCTTGCTTAGTTAAAGCTTTTTGTAAATTATTAATTATTGCAACCAAGAAACCTCCTCCCTGGGCTCTCACTAGTATCATGAAATAGTGATTTCATGGATATTACAGAAGTGTCGCTCATTGCTGCCTTTATCTGTTAGGTTAATGAGGATCATTCTGCTTGAACACAATGGATCAAAATCTGGCCTTTGGTGCACACGGAAATTTCCCATTGATTTCACTGAGCTCATTGCATCTGGAGCTTCAGGCTTAGCAGCCTATTAAAGTAGCATGGAGAGTGCAAAGCACAGATAGAAAAGTTTACCCTGGTAAAGCAGGTGAAGCAGAAACTGAAGAAATCTGAGACTTGAAAGAATCTGGACCAGTACCATCAAAAAGTGTAAAAACCTGAGGCCACTGGGCAGGAGATCCTGGGTGATCTCAATTTCCTGACTGCATAGAAGGTTAAATACAGCTCTTCAGCAGACAGGCCCTATGTTACCTGATTCCTTAGGGAGACTTTCTGTTGACTATAATATTGAATTGATTCAAATATGAGCACCAAACCCCACAACACATATATTTCGTAGCAAACAGCAAATGCTTATCATCACACCTCGTAGCCTAAAGCTTTCAAATATTCCTGTCACTGTATCTGTGGCTGTTTCAGTGAAACTGCTCTTTGGGCTGTGTCAGGACAGCACAACTTCTTTTCACCTGTCACTTTGGAGTCAGTTTGGTGGGCTCCACCAACCGAGGAAATGCTTTTGGGCAGACTGAGAATGTGACCTAGTCAGTATATACCGAATGAAATGGGTTATTTAGTTCTTTACCATATGGTTAGGATGAACCGTGCAATTACAAATGATGTAGACACAATTTATCCTGCATCCTTATGTTGCATCACCCTTTCATGTTCATTTAATTTGTATATATGTGTGTGCCCTTATATAGCCATATACATGCATTGATTCTGCATACAAAAAATTGCATTTACTTTCCTTGTATAGATAGATGTATCAAGCTGTATTTTACAGATATTTAGCAAGGTAAAAGGATTATAGATAAAGAAATGAAGATTTAAGGCTGTCTATAAGTCCATCCTCTTTTCTTGTGCCTGTGCTTTGTAATACCATCCTTTAAATAAATATTTAGATTTAGTGATTTTTCTTTCTGGATGTCCTAATTATTCAGACTGTGACCCAGTGCCTTGTTCAATATACTTTATTGAAACCTCACGCCCCCAGCAGATTTTTTTCTTCCTATACTTTTTCATATTGTTGTGACTAAGATAAAATTTGCAAGATTCATAAAAATTAATTTATTTTTGTATCATTCAGTCCAATATCAAATAGGAGATCAGCTCTGTGGAGTGGCAGAATAGGTACTTTATCTCTAGAAAGTGTGAAAGTCTGAGAATGCTTTGTGGGGTTGAAATCTGTAGAAATTTTGGCTCATGACAAGGAGAAATGAATGTAGGTAAATAGAGATTTTTCAGAGGCTTGTCTATGTTTGTCCAGGTATTGCAACAGAAACCATATCCTTGTCAAAATGGTCAATCTTGATGGTGAATTTTATGTCTCTGCTTCAGAGTCTTTGAAAGAAAGAAAAGGTCACCATATTATTTTTTGTATTGGTGAAACAAATTATTCTTTTACCTTAAGCATGAAAGCAGTTGGTCTGGGATGGCTGTATTTTTTTCATTTTATTATTCATTTTCATATCCATATGGGGAACTGTTAATGTCTGACAAAGTTAGAAGCAATACTGAGTGTTTAATACAAAGTGCCAGGGGTTCTTCTCAGGAAATAGAAGGTGCAAGGAACCCTATGTATATTATGTCTACATTGCTGCCTGTGCAGACTTGGAGGCCTTGCAATACAATTCTGCTGCAAACGCATTTTTTTTAAAA
>JANZLQ010000029.1:21253685-21267510 GCA_026212715.1 Elanus axillaris | reverse complement strand
TTATATTTCTTTTTCTCCTCTCCCCTGTCTAGCGAAGAGGGGGGGGGAGTGATAGAACGACTTGGTGGGCACCTGGCTTCCAGCCATGGTCAACCCGTCACAAGATTCTCTTATTTTTGTCCTCTTTCCTTCTGCAGTCACTGATTTTATCTCCCTAACCCAAGAACTATTCAGGCATTCATTTATATACAAATTTCAGCACTCAGGCAGATGTCCAAAACAGACACTCTTGATGTGCCACCAAAGATCCCAAAGTGATGCTGGCTGTTACGTGAGACCAGAGAGCAAAGCCGGGGTTATCCACACACAAGCCCCAAAACTGCCGTCTGAAACAAAGAACATAAGAAATGAAGGAACGTAGCTTGTTGAGCCAATAAGAAACCCTTCTTTTGCCTTAGAAATGAAGAGGAAAAATTTAATTCAGTTTGAAGAGAAGATACTCCTGAGGTGTTAAGAGGAGCAGTTTTTTTGAGTGAAATATGAACAATTTCCTCTGTAAACCAAAGGGACCTTGCCCTTGGAACAGGTCACTAAAACATCTAGGTAGGACAGAGGGAGCTTTTGAGCCAGGCATGCACCTGCCAGGGATTTGACCAGCTCTACTGTCAAAACCTCATATTATTCCTGAAGTAAGTTTTATTTGACCATTAATTAAAGACCACTTCAACTGCATGGCTGGATCTTGCCAACCCAGAGAGTAGCAGATACATACATACTTTACTATATTCAATGTATTCATTTCCTTTGCTTAATTTATGTAATGAAGTAACCTAATTCTGTACACACCCAAACCCAATCCTGCCTTTCTTAAGTGTTCTTTGTTTTTTCCCTCTGGTTTTTATTTTTTTTCTATAATGCTAATCCATGTTCTAGACAGACTGTGGGGCCCACCTAGTGTGGAAACCTTTACCCCAATATAATTGTTAACGGAGGCTCCAGCAGTTTGAGAAATGAAAACAAAACCTTATTATCCAATAAAGGATTGTTAAGAATTCAGCAGCTAACAGGTTTTGGCTGACAAAATTGTTGAACACACCAAGAAGCAGAAAGCAAAATTGGCTATTTTCTGATCACAGGCCTAATTAGAAATGAACGACTTAACTGTACCATTATGTGCCAATGACTGTGACCTGCATGGTATTTTCATTTCTGAATCTCTTTATATAAAGAATTTCCTGTGAGATTTTGTTACTCTCTAAATGCCTCTGTATGGTATTGACTACAACTGAGGGCCAAGTTTTGTTAAAAGAAAAAGTCTGGCTTTAATGGTGTGGAAGTTGAATGTACATATATATTTTTTATTGGGTCAGGTTCTAAGACTGGATATCCCAAAGCACCAGTCTTGTGGGTTTGGGTCTTTTTTTCTTTTTACAAATTCATTTTTACAGCTTACAGCAGCCAGTTGAAAATAAGACAATAAAGGTTACATGAGAATTGCAGGACTATAGGACTTTCTGCAGTCTACCTCAGGAACTGAAATGCTGCCCTGGCAGACTCAGTTGCCTCTCTGAGACCATACTCAGCGTAAAACAGGGCAAAATTGGGTCGTATGTTAACTCCTCTGAAATCAACAGATTTTTTTTTAAGAATGAATTTGAACCAGGCTGTTTAGCGCTTCTGCTCCAGAAGTCTCCAGTTACTGGAGTTTTATGATCAACTGCCCCGTTCCATTCCCTGTGTGAGCCTGAGACAAAGGTTTTGCTGAATAAAGCTTCATTAGATCACAGAGATATCATAAATAATTTAGCAGAGTTTATCATAATTGAAGGTTCCTTCTCACAAGGGGACTAAGCTGACCTGGGGGCAGAATTAATTCCCACCTCTGGAGACAATCAACTGCCAGATCAAGTTCAAGGTCTTTGGAAAGTCCTTATTCTGGAAGTGCATCCTGCTGGACTCTCCCTTATTCTGGCGAGGTATCCCAACTACACTCAGTGTTGAATTGTGCCAAGGAGGGCTTGTACACGTTTGAACTGAGGGTGTTAGGAAAACTGCCTTTTCCATGCAGTTTGGTCTGGTGTTCTGCTTCTGAAAAAAACATCGATTTTTAAATAGACTTTGCAGTACACTGAAATTATTGTTAATGGCTTATTTCACAATAGATGCTCCATAATCACTGAAATTACAGAATTAGAGCAATCATAGCAAAAATTATAGAAGTTGTAAAAAGATAGAAAATGAGAAGTGTTCTTTCACCAGCTTGTAAAACTGAGTATTGTTGAGTTTCTTACCTTGTTCATTCAGCTGTAATCTATGATAACCCCCTTACATTACAGATTTCGGTCACAAAAATAAATTGCAGAATTCGATGACTCTAACCCAATAATGCAGCCTCTTTGTGTACTAGCATGATATTACGCTTATGTAACTACAGAATGTCACCCCTTGCTGTGCTGCAGTGCCATCAAATCATAACACGAGTGACAAAACCATGGTTTTTTTCTGTGTACCTGATATAGTACATAGTAAGGCCCAGTTTTGTAGCTGCTCTAGTACAACAATAATCCAAGCACTGAGGTAGCCCCACTGTTTTCCATCAGACAACTCGTATGAGCAATGACAGATATTTAAGTAACTTTTTTACATGTTCACATCCCACATACAGTTGTAACAGGCAGTCATTGCATTCAAGACAGTATTCCTTTTCACAGACTTTACACATGTAGCAGTTGCTGCTTCTTACTTTTTCTGTCACAGTACAGGATTCAAGTTTATTGTGAGACTTTTCTCTGTATCTAACAGCAAAAAAAAAAATCATTAAATAGGTCAGGTACCATTGTTCATGCATACTCAAGGTGACATGAAACTACATAACTTTGTGGTCTCCTGTTGTATTAAGAGCTAGCTACTTTGGGTCTTTTATGACAAATTAAATTACAGTATTCTTTGACTTTGGTCAAGCTCTAGCAGAGATCTGATGAAAAAGTTATTTGTTTCCTTTAAACAACTAAACAGAAATTTTTCTTTTGACCCTATTCTAAAGAACTATGTTGCTAGAAAATGTGGAGTAAAGAGGGGATGGAAATCTATTGGTTATAGAGCTTGTATCATCAGCTCAGGTGGCTTGGATGTCACCCTTATGGTCTTCTGATGTTACTTCAGAAAGATTGTACTGTCAGCAGGAAAATGGGATTTTTGAAAAGATTTTCTCCTTTAGCAAAGGCGTCTTATGAGATGTTAAGCTCATTAGGAAAGCAGAAGAAAATCCAGCAGAACTTTTAAGTCTTTTTTTTTCTTTTTTTTTATTTTTTTTTTTTTTTTAACTTTTGGTCATTAAGAAAGTGAAAAGGGGCTTAGCTTTTTGAGCAGCTCCAGGGAAAGACAGGGAGGGGAAAAATGTTGAGATCTTATGACTACAGTTGTTAATATACAGTGGTGATATTATTCAAGCTGCGATAGTTAAAGGCCTGTCAGCACTTCCATTTGAAACACAGTCTTTTTAACATTTATTTTTCCAAAAAAGAAGCCCAGTGTTAGTTGAATTTTAGCATACAAGAATGCATCCTGGTAGAAAATTCCCTTTGTGACATTTCAAATAGATGGTTTGCATTGTACATGTTAGAAATAATTCAAAGTGTCCCAGCCTGAGACATATTTTTGCATTTGCATCCAGCTGTCAGTGATTTATTTGTGTGTGTATTCATATATAGAGATCTATGAGAGTGTGTTTGTACGTATATGTGTGAGTACATGTTGTCGTACAATCTGCAGGAGGACTACTCTTATGCTTAAATATTAACATAGGCCTGATCTCTTCATGGGTTAACCGCACCTTGCAGGATGAAGTCTTTACACCTGCTCAATCAACAGGATGGAGATCCAGCTGTTCTGTTGCCAGTGCAAGCAAGCAGCCCATGTTTTGCAGAGAAGTCCCAGTTTTAAGATTAAATTTTGCCTTTTGTGGTATAAAATGCAGGTAGAAAGAGCAAGAATATTTTCCCTAAAAAACACATTGATGTGATAAAGGAGCAGGATTCATTCAAGGAGAGGGGAAAAATGGATCTATCCCTATATTCTCAGGTGCAGCAGTGAATCAGGAGAATAATACTTAGAATGGCTGTTATTCTTCATTTTTGCAGAACAATTTAGTTTACTAATTGTTCATTTAATAAACATTACACTTCGAAATGTAGAAAGGTATTTTTCCCATTTTACAAAAGAAAATATGGATACAGGGTAAAAAACACATTGTGTCAAACAAAAAAGCTAGAATCTTGTAACTCATGTTTTTCCATACTTACTAGGTGAAGTAAAACTGTGTTGGCAATGATGTAGAATGGTGAAATATTGGAGAGTGTTTCGATTGCATTTTGAGAATGACATGCTTTGCATGGTTAAGAGACGTATGGTGATGCAAGAGATGTTTCACTACCTTGTCAGGAGCAAGAGCCTTTGTGGAAGGCCTCACTCTTCATCTACTATTTTGATTTCTTGAAAAATTACAGAAAATGCAAATATCAGACCTGTTAGAGAAATCATGATTTTCTGCTTGTTCAGGGTAGCTGATCACTGTCAGGGAGAAGCGCAATTCAGAGCTCTCTGGGTCTTTGCCATGTTGTTTCCTTTCTTTGCAGATAGGTAGTTCCTGTTTTTCCCTTTGCTTTGTGCGGCAAGAGGGAAGTGAAGTCCATCTTGTGAGAGATTAATAGAGTATAATTTAAGAATTTGCCTTATCACTCATTACTGTCACTGACAGCTTCAAGAGAGTACTTGTATCTGAGACCAAGTGGCTCCAAACCAGATCCACTGGGAATGGAAGCAAGACTAAGGCCAATGCGGTTCCTCAGGAAATAGGTGCTTAAGAGGTTCTCTAGGGAGGGAGAGATCATACATAGCAGTAATGGATGCAAATACTTGCCAGAAAACAGTATCTTTGAACCAGGAAAGGAACAGGACAAGTATCCACAACCTTAGCAAGTGGTGAGGCATGTAGGAACCACAACAGAACCTCACTGCCAGGGGATTTGCAGATGTGGGACCAAAAGGATAGTGGTCCAAGCATGAGGTGAGAAAGACTGTTTCCACCCATTGTGATGGAACTATGGAGACAGGGTCTATTCAAGGTAACTCTGGGATTTTCCCATGCAAGGCTTGAGTTGTAATGAATATGTGAATAATTAATTGAGTTGTAATGTATATATGAATAACACAAGCACCACAGTCTGGAAAGATAATGTAGCGTGTGTTATTTCCATCAGAACTGAAAGATAGCTGCTTGCCTCATCATGGGAGGTTAATTTTTGTTTTGTTTGAGCCTGTTTGCTCATTTTGAACCTTTTAAATATATCTGCTTATCCATTTAACCGTTTATCCTTTTAAATGAATATCTTGTCAAAATGGAACTCTTGTATTTTCATGATTTTTTCCCCATGAAAATTATACAAAACCATGCTCCTCTAGTTTGGATATTATATACTTTTATCATAATGTTATAGTGTGTAAGGCTGTAAAAGACCATAGATCATCGAATCTGATCTTATATAAATATTGCGGTTTGCTCACTTTCACCCACCTAGCCCTGTCTGCGGTTTAAATTTAGATTCGGCCAAACTTATGTTTCAGAAAGCCATTGGATCTTGATCTGAGGAACTGGAGGAGTTATCAATGCATTTATTTCCAAGTTTGGTCCAACTGTTAATAACTCCCACAGTTAAACACTTGTGCCTGATGGTACTCATTTTGTGATTCAGCTTTGCCAAGACCCAGTTGCAGAGCTAGGAATTTGAACAAGAGGAACTTTTCTGTTCAGCATTTGTGACACTGGTCTCCAGATTTGTTGTAAAAAAATGCTGTCATGTTTGTACACTGAGGGTACTGAGTATTTTAGATTGGCTATAAAACAAGGGAAAAAAAGAATGTCTCTTGTAAGTCTCTTGTAACACAAAATGTTGCAATACAATACTTACAAGTAATTGATTATAGAAAGGGCAGTGTCTTTGTGTGTATGACCCTGTGGAGAATCCTGTCTAATGCAGACTGTCTTATTTGCTATCATAATACTGTATATATATAGAGCTTTTCTGCTTTTCTTGTCCACTTGATGGGGAACCTTGGTATGAGAGATAAACAAATTGAAGGCAGCATGCTATGTCAATGCAGAAGTGAGATCACAAGAATAAAGCCAAAGTTTATGACGAAAACTGGCGTTCAGCTGTTGAGATATTTAAAGACATTCCTAGCCACAAGCATGTGCTCATATGCTTTCTTAACAAAGGTTTTAAATACATGCTAAAATACTGATATTAGGGCTATATCGATGCCTTCAACAACAGAGATACAGCATTTAACTGTTTTTCAGGGCTTCATGTGAGATGAAAGGATGTAGGCCATTCACCTGAGTAATACAATTTCACTAAGGTTAATATCAACCTTAAAAAACAATATTTAAGAAACAGATGTTTCTAGTTTACTCATTACTTGTTAGAATTATGTTAGAGTTCATCCAATATAATAATGGCACAATATAAAGGCAAATTAATTTTAACTCTGGGCTAAGAGCTAGAGTTAAGAAATAGTTGTCTAATGGTGTTTTCCTTTCCTGTACAGTGATGGCCGCTTTGCAACCTATTGGTCTTGTTGCTGGTGATCTTATTCTCCCCTTATATCATCTTTCCTCCATTCCCCCTGTAGAAAAGGAAGAAGAAGGTAGAGAGAGATCTTTTACTCTCTGGAGATTTTGCAGTACATCTCATGGGCAGAGAACATGTGAAAGCCCTTGAGCACCAATATTTTACGTATGGCCCCAGCTGCAGTAATTGGGTCCTTTATTCTAACAGATGCTGTTGCAGTGGAGGAAGGAATTGTCTGGCATTCCTATAGCAGCTTGAAAACTTGCTTCTCAATCTGCAAGTGACCCATGGTGTGAGGTAATGGGAAAAGAGCCAAACTTTAAACAGTTTTTATTTGGATTCAGTTGAATGCCAGGTGAAGATTCAGGCTGGCTTTTTTTTTTTTTTTGTCCCAAATATTTCTCTCAGCCCAAGATGAGAAGCAAAATCTCATACTCCATTGTTCCTTTTTCTTCCCCACAGCAGCATATTTTAAAGATGAAAATTCAGCTATCTGTATTTCCTTACTTTTGTCAGTTTGGGTCATAGCCTTAATGTTACTTAAACAGTTTCTTTAAAGTAATGGAGCCCTTAATATAGACTTAATAAAGCAATGTAAGGCGGTATGGATTTCCTTGTGTCTAAGGTTCAGAGGCCTTTATCTGAATAATACATTAGATACTTTTATTCACTGGTGAGGCTTCGTAACAGGAAAAACTTTGAAGGGAACGTCTATCCTATCATTAAATTGATAATAGACATGTTCTTTACTTTTTATCCCTTTTGTAGCACATCTTTTACCTCTGACAGGTTTCTCTAGGAATTAAACAGGGACCATAGGATACTTTTACCAGCATATAACAATGTGGTATCCTAACTTGTTGCAAGCATAAATAACTGTGGTGAGGAAAACCTTATCAAAAGGTTCTTTGATACTTGCATGTTACTTGTATTGTTATTATATACCGTGCTGTAATGTAAAGTAGAATACTATTTTAATAATTTTTTTCAGTGTAAGAGGGATATATAAACATAGATTCATTTTAAGGTTTAATTCAAAATTGCTTTTATGAATTGTATGTTGACATTACTATAACAAATTTGGATTCATTGATACTTATATAACTAATCTTCCCCTCCCGAGCTGAATATCTGTACGCCTTCATTTGAAAATAGAAGGCTTTTAAATAGGTTTTAATATGCCAAAATGCAATAATGTTTCCAACATATGTATAACGAAGTAAAAAAAGGGAACTGTTTCACCCAGAATGCCATACTGTGTATCTTGTTTTCTTTTGTACGCCTATGTAATCCCAGGCTTAGAGATCTTGCAAAGATCCACCAAATTGCCTATTAATTGTTAACAGCTCTTGTTAACCAGTTTATGCTGTTGGAGAAAAGTGAGAATGGCTTGTTTGTATTCATAACCCATTTTCCCTATTTAATCTATATTCAGCTTTTCTAATCAGTAAAGCCTCTAGCAAAGGTGTTTCAAAGGAAAAGCTGCCAAAAATGCATAGAATTCTGGACAAAGTTGTAAATAGTGTTTTTGCTAAACACTTCAGACCAAGTTCTCAGCTGGTGTAGACCAAAACAACTTCAACTTCACTACGCTGTTTTGTGTTTGCTATAAAATCTGTCCTAAAAGGCCTAATGAACGTGAATATCTGGTTCTTCTGGTTGCATCTTAGCACTCTGATGTGCATCAAAATAAAAAAGAACTGAGTATGAAAAAGGAGTGTAAGAACTGGTCCAAATTCCTTGTCCAATCAATCTCTAGAGGCAAAGAAGACAAGAGAAGCTATCTGGATATTTCCAGGTTCCACCTGTGATTGTAACAAGTTCTTGCATGGCTTTCAGTGAGGAAGAGAAATTTTGCAGGAACCTCTCCCTGTGAAATGTCTGATTCATGCTTTTTGCCATTCAAACAGTAATAACTTTAGGCTTCATTAAATTAGTATAAACCCAGCATAGCTTCACAGAAATGTGTGGAAATACACATGATTTGCAACAGGATAGGCAATTTTGACAACACTTCGTGTTGTTTATAGATATGTATCTTCTCATCCGAACTGAACCTGAACTATGATAAGAAGTGTTTTGAGCTAAGTCATATAATACTGCAAATCCAAACTGGAGGGAATGATATTTTGTGAAAGCTAATGTTGCTATTTTTTGAAAAATAATAATTCTTATCCAGTTTTTTAAAAGAACATAATTTGCCATAATTTATGGTTAAAAATTAGCAAAAATGCTACAGTTCTTTCCACGATGACCAGTATCCCCAGTTATTTGTAAAGTTAAGCTGAAAAGACCCAAGAACATTAATTCAAGTAAGGTACATCAGCTGCCTTATTCTCTTCTATTTCAGTTATATCATTAAATGAATGACATTATTAACTGCAAATGATCAGATTGTGTTGACCCTAGCATGCAACATTTTGGTTTTGTTATTGTTTGTATTTATTTGTAGCTTTGCATAGTGGGTTCAATAGTTTTTATCAATTGCAGCTCCATACTGAAATGGATAAAGCAACAATTGACTTGTTAGTGAAATTAATATGTCGTATTGCTTCTGGCTAAATGTTTTGCAAAAATTTGGCCCTCTAGTTTGGTATTCCTGTAGTTGTCATATAATTCCTGTAAAAAGTGTTCAGAGGGATCCACGAGAACCAGCTATGAAAATAACTGATACATTACATTTTGCAGTTCATCATATAGCAAGAAGTGAGAATGTATCTCCCCAAAGCTAGGAACATACATTAGTTTGTAAACCTTTGTCTTTCCATGTGTAATGAATAATTGCTTTCTGCTTTTAAAAATTATTGTAGAACTTTAAATACAATTATTTTATTAGATATATCATGGTAATATGATTAATGACTTCATATTTCAGTTTTGATCAGCTCCCTTCTTTTAACTCAACAGAGCTTTTATAGGTCACACAGAAGTGTTTCTAGAACTGATGTTGACACTACACTTAGCCACTAATGTCTTCCAAGGAAATTATTAGTGAAGGAAACTGGAGGTGAAATGGACTATTATTGATTTCAAAGGTAATGAGCTTGATTATTTACTTTACTCTTAAGTTTGAGCCAGCTAACTTAATAAAGTCACTAATTTTACAGCAGATTGATAAACATATATTGGGATGGGAAAGTTCACAGTCTTTTATATATTGCGTGAATGGGCTTCCCAGGTGTCTAGAAAACATTAACCTTTAGTTTTTCAGCTGCAAACATAAAGCTAACAAAAATATTGGACTGATTGCAAGAGAGCAGTTTTGAAATGAGTGGATTAGCTAAGGCAGAAAGGGGACTGGGAATATAGAAAGCTATTCCCTCCTTGTCGATCTCCCTACTTTGTGAATCAGAGGAAGCTGAACTCATCTGAGATATGAAAATGAGATACAAGAAAAACAACATGGCTGTACTAGAGTATGTTGCTGAACTGTTCAGTGCTTCCTGATGAATGAGACTATTATTCTGGGAGTTCATGACAAAAAGCCTTTCCTTTGTTGACAAGAGGACTTTTTGTTGAAAATTCATATTCAGATATATAAAAAAAACGTTGGCCAGCTGATGCTTGGCTTGTCAGTAGGGAATAACTTTTGATCAT
The DNA here is from genome assembly GCA_026212715.1 of Elanus axillaris. NCBI lineage: Eukaryota > Metazoa > Chordata > Aves > Accipitriformes > Accipitridae > Elanus > Elanus axillaris. The sequence goes on along the minus strand of JANZLQ010000029.1, from coordinate 21,257,344 downwards.
GGTGTGGATAAGATCTGGCTGACACCCAGTCCCTCTGGGAAAGAATACATTTATTGAAGCAGAAGACTGAGCTTTCTGGAAGAATCATTTGACAAAGCCTTTTAACCATGCCACTCCAAGGGATCCTGCTCTCTACCCCCTCAGTCTGCAGCCCTGAACTCCTGAGTACTAGTGAACATATAGCAATGCATTGATGATGTGTCAGAGGGGTTAATTTTGCAGCCATACAGGGCCAGGAGCTCTCAATACAGTTGAACAAATAGCCACTAAAATGCACATTGAAATAATGTGGAGATGCTGAAATTTTAGAATCCGATTCTTTGTACATTACAATAGTGGAAGTGAAGATAATATTGCAAAACAGGTGAACCAGGTTCCCTCATTCCCATATCAAGGAATATATGTGACTTTTCTGGTGTGCTATTAAGTTTTCTGTCACCTGCATAATCCGCAAAAGGATGTGTCATTTCTCAGCACGGTAGCACCACTAAGTCTGGAAGGAATTCTTCAAAAGAAATAGAAGGGACTTTCCTTATCACAGGAATTTTTCTCTACTACATGACGAAAGATCTGCTTCAAGTAATGACAGTGTCTCACAGATCCAGTGGGAGATTTTAGATAGTTTAGATATAGCAGGAGTTAATACCAGTTTCCCCTATGTTTTTCTGCTTCTAATGCATCATAAATATTAACTTTCACTCAGCAGTGGAAGTTTCTGCACTGTAAAGTCTCTTGTGACTGAAACTTTGCAAATTCAGCCTCAAACTAAACAACTGAGCACAGTTAACTATTTTACAGTTACATGAAGCATGTGGGCTCATTTAAACTTTGCACTCATTTAAATGGCTGAAGATAGAAACTTGGCTTAGCTTTTCATCCTTGATGGAAAAGCAAATACAAATATGGAAAAGAATAGTTGTTTCAAAACTATGAGCTATCTGCATTTTTGCATATTGTTAGCTAACTATACTTTTTTTCCAGTGTGTTTTAAAGCTTGTGTTGAAAACACTTTTACACTGGAAAAAGAATGCTTATTACAGTATTTCTAGTTATGCAGGCATTTATTAGAAACTCCCTTAACTGCAGAAACAGTAGTTAACAATTTATGTTACTGACCCTTAAGTTAAAACTGAGTTAATTACATCCACCTTATTAATAAGTCAAATAAAGAGAGCTCAGTAAAACCTTGTTACTTAAAGAACAAATCTTTCCTTTTGTTTTACTCTCCTGTAGACCACAGAGCTTTGCTTTATGTGGCTTTCTTTTCTCAAGGACATTTGAGATCGGGAGAGCACTGCAAAAAATCAGTGTCTCTTTAGGACAGATGATTTCTCTTTGCTGCAACTTTAGCAGCACTTTTTCCTGTCTTATTTGCTTTATAGAGAGGGGAAGAAAAGCTTTTTCTTGCCCTTTTTTCCCCATTCTTCAGAGTTATTTAGTGATCACAGGAAGTTAAAAAATTATGGGGAATGCAAGATTACCTGTTAAATCTCTACTTAGGTGGGGTATGAAGCCCTAGTTTTTTTAATTTCTTTGGTATTAAATACCTCATTATTTAATGGTAATGTATATGGCTTTTAGGCCGTACTCACACATTGTTTTTACTTCCAGATTTCTCTCTGTGACCTGGGGCAAATCACTTAACCTCTCTGTGCTCCCACTTACTCATCTGCAAAATGGGCAAAATAGAATTAACCTAATAAAGATTCACATTTGTCTTGTGCATTATCGTTAATGGGGATGTGAATCATAATGGTGGAGTGCTTTGATGTCCCCAGATGATGCTGTAATCATGAAACTATTATTCTGTATTTGGGCAAAATAGCTGAAAATGGATCTGCATAAATTATGCAGGAATAAACAATACATCTAAATAATTGCATGCAGTTGTTAAGCTGCTAGTGGCCCGTGGAGAGATTTGTGAAGCTGTTCCTATGCGTAGATCCCTCACAGCTTGGTTCTTGCTGAGTTTGGCTGTTCCGCCTAACGGTTTTATATTAATCAGGCCTAAATCAGGCCTAAACTTCTTTTGTTCCTCATCGTTGGTTTTCTTTAGCAGCACTGAAAAGTTTTCAGTTTATCCCATTTGGAAATAGACCCAGGATGGGGTAGAGGGCTGGGGGGAAAGGGCAGTGTGATTTGGGGAGGGGACAGCAGCAAGAAGGATGATGTGAACACCCAAGAGGTGTTTGGCTCCTTGCTGAGGGGCCGGGGGGGACCCGGCGACCTCCCACTGGCAACGGGCTGTTCCATTCCTCCTGCACACGCTGCCACAGCTGAAAGCCTTCCCCACCTCCGCTTTCTTCCCATGCACATTCGGACACAAAGGAGGGAGGGATGGGAGAGAGGCAGGCTTTCAACTTACCCACTTGAGATGAGAAAGGGGGAGCAGCCAACCATCATTAAAAGGATCAAGGCTCAAGTGCTGCTAACCTACAGTCATGCCATGACAACTGAGAGACACCCTTCTTTCCTTCCTTCCCAGGACAATGATTAATATTCTCACTTGTTCCTTAGGCAACTACCATTTTTCCATCTTGCAAAACAAATCAATCAATAGTATATGGCCAGAGGGTCAATATTAGTGAAATAATGTGGAATATCCAGATTACCGTGAAACTCTCCCATCCCTACAGTTCATCACTTTTGCTTTTCCATTAGAAACTTGTTTTCTCTAACTGACCAAGATAATAACCAAGCTGACGTTACTAGTGGAAAGTGAACAAAGCACCTTACCTTGGCCTGTATAATTCTGTTTTTGTGTGAGTTACCTGCAAACTGCTGGCAATAGAAAATTTCCAGTGGGTAGTTATGGAATAGGATGGCAGAGGATTATGTTGGTAGGCATGGAAGTTAAAGTTATGATGTCCATCCTCTGGATTCAGGACAGCAGCAGCTGCAATTCCAGTCCTGAAGCATGCCTATCTCTCCCTAGATTTTCCAGTAGTGGAATCTCTTCAACTTCTTCAGGCAATCTGTTCTCACTTATTCGCTATCCAGTCCTGAGAAAGTTTGTCTTAATATTTAATAACTGATTATTTATTTTTTTGGTTATGTCATTCAATGTGTTTAAGTGCTGTCTGACATAGAAACATGCTTCAACAGAAACCTGAGCTCTGGCGAGGTACTATATCAAAGAGACATAGAGAAAGATAAATGCATCTAACCACCTGGTTAGGAAGTAGGTCCTTATACACCACTGGCTTCAGCAGGAGTTTAGTGCTTCAGCTTGTAAAGCTGAATTGGACCATAATTACTTACCAAGCTGATTGCCACTAGTCATGATTTTAAAATCACATTCAGTAGCTTGTTGACAATATTTGTCAAAAAGTGTTCTAACTTAGGACACGTACTTGATAGAAAGCTTTTCACTTAGCTATTGAAAGAGGAAAGGTGGCAGGATGATGTCACCCAAAGTACTTTTTTCCATTGGAGTGAGTCAATAAACGAAACTTTGGGTCCTTTGTTTAATCCTATGAGTTTAAGAATATCAGTTCTCTCATAAGGGCCCTCCTTTCTCGAGTGAATTCTGAGGGGAATGAAGGATGCTCTAGTGGCATTAGCACTCGCTACAGGAAAGCACCTTAAAAGTGAAGGGCAAAGAGTGGAAAATGATACACACCCCCCCACACCCCCCCCCCCAATATCATAAGGAAGCA
>JANZLQ010000029.1:21234633-21248304 GCA_026212715.1 Elanus axillaris | reverse complement strand
CTGAAACAGTAAGCATTCAATGCCTTTAGTTGATTCAATAAAATTGCTTTTGATATTAAACAGAGTTTTAGCCATTTTAAAACTGGGTTGAATCTCAAAACCTTTTTTCTCCTTTTCCAGCTGTTTTCTTTAAAAGAAAATGAACCAAAAAAATAGAAACCCTACTTCAAGAAAATTAATTACAATCAAAATAATGCGTGAGAAAGATTAAAAGATGACAGATACTGAAATGCTAAATGTTATAGCTCTGACAATAACTAGCTAAATATATTTGGTTTCTCACCATTTCCTTTGTTGTCCCTCTACTTACTGTTCTCCTGTTACCAAAACGTCCTGTATTTTTGGGTTTGGGGGGAGGAAGTTTGTGGTTTCAGAATAGTATTCTGAGTTAGTCAATTTGGATTTTATTGCTGACTGTGAGATCTTGCATAGGTCACTGACAGCCAAATCCCCCTTGTTTTATTTATTTGGATAGTCAGTCCTATTAAAGCCCATCGATGAAATTCTGGCCACACTGAAGTCAGTGGCAAGACTCCAATTAACTTTAAGGGAATGAGGAATTTCTGTTAAGAGTCTAGTCTTATATATATATCTAAATAAGCAGGTAAGTGTAGTTCCATCTTGCTTCTCAAGACAAAGTTCATCATTCACATTGCCAGTATTTGACACAAGGAAAGTGACAACTTCATCACAGTCTACAGATTTCAAGGAGGGGAAGAGCTTGACCCTCCTTGGCATCTTGGCATGTCCCAGGTTCTCATTCATATGGTCTTGATGGTTCAAGCACTTGCAGGGAGGGCGCAAACTTCCTATTATACAGAAGTCGACAGATGCCTGGATTTTAGCTCTTCTACAGCAATGTGAGTTTCTTACCTCTTTAATTAATTCAGCACTTCTTTGAGAACCTTAACACTTTCATTTTTTTTACATCTCTATTATTACTTTTTCCTGCTCTTCCTCACATAACTACACCCTTTAATTCAGTGAGAGTTTTGTGTAAATCAAAAAAGGCAAATTAGGCCCTTTAACTCAACAAAATCTCTGTGATTTTGCCTCAAGTGTACAAACCCTACTGAAGTCACTGGTGTGACTTTGACTTCAGTAGATTTTGGATTAGGCTTATGTGAACCTAAGATGCTATTGGCAGACATAGCTCAGCAGTGAACAGGTGGAATGAATATATGGGGATGAAAACAATTATTTATGATACTCTCCTACAACACAGATGGTTGTGATTCATAGCATGGGATGCATCCAGGGTCCTTTTGCCTTTAAGTACTGCAGTCATTCTCACTAAAATGGGTGAGCCACAGAGAGCTGTACTAATTTCTTTTTCTTTTTTTTGTTGGAGGATGCCACATAGAAATATTTTGGAGATAAAATGAGAAGGGTGTGTGTACATGCATATAGTCACATATATGTGGCCATAAGAAACAATTCTCTACTGATTTGGGCTCTGATCAGGACCAAAATCTCCACCGATTTTTATAGTATTTCAGAGATGTCCTTTGTCCTTCAAATGGGGAAATGCCTCTAGAAGGAATGATTTTGTGCAACCTGTGTATTCACATGTAGCACACTTTTCTATTTTGGCATGCTAAGTACAACTTTCTCAAAGTCCAATTTTTCTGGTTTTTTGTTTTTTTTTTTTTTTTACACTATATAAGTTATTCAAATTAAACAAAATAGTATATGCAAAAGTGTTTGCTGGAATCAAATTAAAACGTGCAGCAATCTCCTGCAAGCTCCTTACAGTCCAAAGCACAGGGACCTTGTGATTCAAGAAAATGGAAGGTAATTGAAATCTCACCTGATGTACGTTCAAATTAGGGAATAGTTCTGACTAATAACTAAACAGGAAATATGGTGTAAAATATAATAATTCAGAAACCCTACAGAACTAATGAGTTAAGCAGTTTAAGACATGAAAATCTCTTTTTACAAAAAGGACTGGCAAAGGACATGGAAGCAAGATGGTTACTGAAGCACAGGTAGAAGAGTAGTGTGCCTGCCATGCTAAACAGTTAGCTGTGTTCATATTTGTTTATTAGGAACTCATACTACTGTTTTGAGATGGTCAAATTTTAAAAGGCCAATTTAGCAATTAATAAACCCCAGGAAGAATATTTGACTGTAGTAAGGTTGGTAATGCCACATATTATATATACTTCTATATGCTTTATACTTATATATATCTATATCTATGTCCATACAAATGAGAGCAAAACCAGATGTACAATTTACTCTTAAATATTAATAGTAGTAGTAATATTAAATAGTAATACAAAGAGTTTAGTAAGCTTTCTTGATCAGATACTGTAAGTCATGGTAGCATCATTAAGGTGACAGAAACAGCAGTGGTTTATACCTCTAAAAATTGACCTATTGGCAGAACTTGACCATTAGAAGAAGCCTCTGGTATGTTTTAATGTATATTCATTGTCTTTCCATCTTCCCTTACAATTACACTTTATCCGATGAAAAGATCAGGAAGGAAAAAGCACAGAGAACTCTCAGTTTTTACAACTTGAGAAAAAATAGAGGGGAAATGAATCAATGTAATTAAAATATTTTCCCAATGGCAAGGGTCACAAAAACCTCAGAATTCTGTCTGATATATGGTATCACTGTCTGGGTCGAACTTCTAGGGTTAGTTATTTCTTTGGAGGAAGTTCATTGATTTGACTTTGCCTCAAGATTTTCTCACATGTGGTTCTATGCTGTCTTTTTTCCCTCTTTCACAGTCTTAAGCTTTCTATTGTATAATAGTCTCATTTCTGACCCAAATCAACTGAAATGAATGAACAAAGATAGTTCTGGAGGAAAAAAAAGACATCTGTCAAAAAAGGTGGTCACTGGATCTAGGCTTTTCACTCTCTCTGTGCTGATGGTGTTGATCGTATTGATAGTGTTTTCAAGCTGTCTGTCAAACTGGTGTAAGTCTTTTAACATGCCATTTCTCACTCTCTGTCCCCCACTATTTCTCCTAGTTGTCATTCAAATTGTTCCACTAAAAGAACAAATAAACGCATGCCAAGAAAACTAGCAAGATGATATAATGAATGAGTTACAATAAGTGCCCCCAGCATAAAACAATTATGTACCTGCTATTGTCAAAAACATTCAACGTTCCCTTTGTTGAAAAGGAAACAGCTATAAATTATTCACTGGGGCACTGAAACTCTCTTCTTTTTTTCTTTCTTTCTTTTTTTTTTTGGTTGCTTCCAATTAATTCTTCCCTGAACATCCCTAGGTATTTAGCTGAGGGTAGAAATTTACATGCAGAGAATTTTAGCTGTTTCTTGGGGTTGTCAGGCTGAGTGTCCAAATTAAAAATAATAATAATAAGTTTGCCATATTTTCCTGTGTATAATCAGAATTCAGTTATAAAAAAATGTAATTCAGGATCAGTACAGGTTACATGTGTCCAGGGGTAAATACAAGTGGTCTTTTAACCTAGAGCCTCTCTCATTCCTAATAACTCCCCACATTCCACTGCCCTCAAGTCTCATTCTCATTTCAGAATGTGCTTCTTCGTGAAGTACATATCCCAACCTCATGCTATCCTTATTTCCTTAATGACATTTTTTGTGGTTTATCAAAGGGTATAGATTTCCTGAATATTTTCAAGAAACAGTGCTTTTAAAGAGGCTTACTAAAGGTGCAGATCGTACAGTTATGAAAACAAAAAAGAGAGGGGTTTTTATATATCCCACCCCAAGTAAGAAGCTTCCTGCCAAACGGCCTTCATGCACTGAGTCCCAAAGTAATGACAAAATGCAAAACTGGTGTTTTGTCCTCACTCAGGAAGCTGTGGGATGAGGTCCAAATGGGGTCCTTGTTCCTTTTTATTTTCGAAAACATAGAACATCTCAGCAGGGCATCTGGAATAATTTAAAGAAATGATAAAATGTCTTATTCAGGAAGGAAAGTATGCTCATTTTCTTGTTAGCGGTATTTCATTTTATTCTAAAGGTGGGCCAAATAACTGCCTATTATTCTGGATGGCACTAAAATGCACCAGCAAAAAGGTCTCTGGATTAGGTCTCTGGATTTCTGCTTCTGTTAAATTTCTAGTCCTTGTTCCTTGTGCTTGTGCTTGGATTATAAGTTGTCCAGGCAGAACCAGTGATGCCCAGTTGAATTTGTAGATTTGTAGCTTTCCAGGTGGGAAGGGGACGTGCTCGAGGTGGGCCATGCGAGCTGGCACAAAGGCCGTGGGTCCCTGCCTGCCTCTCCAAGCTAAAGGACAACGTTTGTCTGCCACTCTGGTCTATGGTTGCAACAGTGGATTTTACACGCCGGCTGTAATTCTGTAATTGTTAGACTGGGCCATCTGTGGTAACCTAAGGCTTACGTGAGGAATGGCCTAGGTTAAATGCATCTGGAATGCATGAACTATGCCATTAAGCTAAGAGGCCTGTAGTGGCAGAGAAAAGCTGCAATGACTTCCCAGCAGAGTGCAGCCAGGTCAAAGTCATGCTCTCCTGGTTCAGAGGCACCATCTGAAGAAGATGTGAGAGGCACTGGTTGTGGAAAAGAAAAGCCAAACTCTCTGATTCAGTGTGAGAGACCCTACTGTCATTATGAGGCAATAGTCCAAAATCCCAGGAAAGGGAAGCGTATAAAATGGGGATGATTTTGTTTTCCTTTGGTTTTGTGAGAAGCACACCTTTTTATTCAAAATATACTGTTTATTTGGCATATGCTGGTTAGATATATGCTGGTTTGTGGGGAAACAGCATCACTAGTAGTTGACTAAAAGGAAATCCTATCCTTTAAACAATGAAAAGCTATCAGACATTGTTCAGAGATGTATAATATAAGCCTGGCTGAACAGACACTTGTGTTTTATATCCCTTTGTAATCTGGGGCCGTTGTGTGTGAAACAGATGAAGTAAGAAGAGTACAATCAGTTTATGAAGGATATTATATGAGGTGGGTGCTTGTGATGCCAGGAGGCTATTCTCAGTGACCCAGGAGGTCCCTCCTGGTTTTAAGTCCCTGTAATTAAAGCATCTCTAGATGAATGAAATTTAGGGAGAGGAGTAGCACAGCTGCTGTGCATCGTTACACGCTGCTCACTGCCTGCGCCAGAAATGTCCTTCACAATTTCAGTCGGAGTCGCTGTTGGGAACAGAACTTTAGCAGAGGTTTTGGGTTGAAAACAAGCAGCTCCTATGTCAATATTCCCATCCAATCCACAAGGACCTCAATCATAAAAGTAAATGGCATTAAGTGTGCAAAGAACAGAGTAGGCTGCTGTGTGTCTTTGGTTGCTGTTTGCTTAAAGGTAGTAAAAAAAGGAAGAAGTACTGATTATATTTACTGTGGGTTGTTGTTTTCTGTTTTCCTAACAATCCTAAATATTTTGAGGGTTCTTGTCTCTTAATAAGTGCAGTTTAACAAAGAATACTTTGTGTAATGAGATTTATAGCCAAAACAAAAGAAATGAAAAGTTACACTGACAATCAGCCTCCTTCTTATTTGAAAATGATGTCTATGCCCCCTTGTGAAACTGTCCTGAAAAATCAAAATATTTCGAAATGAGAAAATCAATAGTTGATGTTTCCATTTTTTCCACTTGTTCAAGCATAATTGACTTTACTTCACAGGTAGTGTTTGAGTGCCTAACCTCACATATTTCAGCAAATAAATTGTTACCTGAAAATTAATTGGTTTAGTCCTACTCACTGATACTGCTAACCATCACAATACAGAGTAACAATTACAGTCACTAAAGATTTGGAATAAATAATTTGAATGCTATTATGTGAATGGACATTTTCCCATGAAAATTAAAATAAATGGTTTTCAGGAGGACCACAGGTATTTGGAAGCTCAAATGAGTGAATGCTTTGTGCTAAAACCAAAAGACATTTTAGGACCTCCATTTTTAAACACTTATTTATTAATTTATCTGAGGATGAACATGAAACAAACAGATCTACTACTGGCCAACCTCGACTAAAACGTGGCATTAAAATGGTCAGTATTTCCAGAAATGAAATGAAATGTTAAACTTTTACTTGCTCAAGCCAATATCCAGTGCTTTAAAAAGTATATACCGTAAGTGGTAAGCAGATTAATCAACACTACTTTCTAAGACCGTTCTCAGATTCCTCACTAGTTATGCACAGCCTCAATAAGAAAAGAAAAATCAGAAAAGGAGAAGCTTTCCTCTGATTTTAGGTGGGGTTACACTGAACTTTTTGCGTATGCATGACAGCTCTGGCAGCTTTACACATATTAATAGAAAAGCTGGTGCCCTGTTCAGTCATGTGTTGGCTCCTTGGCCCTTTGCTTCTTTATTTCTTTATAAGGATGCCTACATGTGAGTTTTGTAACCATTAAATGTAATTAATAGCAGAACATTGCTAGAAAGTCAGACATAATTGATTTCTTATTTTTTCAGTGCTAAAGATCAAGGGGCTATATCCTTCTTCCGCCATTATGCACGCAGAGCTATAGGAGAATGGACCCTCTGGGACAAGTCTAATATCCGGTACACTGCTGTCTACCAGATCCTTATTATAAAAAGCTTTCTACTCTAGCCAAGCTGTGAAAAAGCTCATGCTGTAGTGGCTGCAAAATGAGCAACTTTGATTACGTAGTCCCCATCAAGAGTAAGGTTATAAGTTAGCAAATTGAATTCCTGAACAAGACCTATTCATCAAATAAATCTGAATAGCAACTGTTTTCAAGGAGATTACAACCTGTTTTGGGGCAGTAAGAAAAGATGATGTCTTTGATGGAGACTTTGCTCTTGACTGTATCTGTTACTTGTAAAAATTAGAGCTAAGTGAATTTTTCCATGAATATTAAATCAAATGAGTTTCAGAAGGACCACAAGTATTTAGGAACTCAAATGGGTGAACAGTTTGTGCCAGAAACAGAAGATGTTTTCAATGCTTTCAAACAGGCAAAGGTTAAATGATTCATGTTGAAAACATCAGATCAAAATCTATTTGCTTTCTCTATCAAAATGAACTTTTTGACTTTAGCTTTGAGCTGAAAGTAAATAAAAAGTCGTGCACCTCATTTTAGGGAACTGTGAGGTACAGAAGAATCCTGCTGCAGCCAATAAGTTTATTAGATCCTTTTTCAAAATGTTGGTGAAGAAAAAGCAAGGATATTTTAAATGGTGTTTTAAAGAATACATTATTATGACATTGACACATCTTGATCTGTTCCTAATGCCCAATACAATTCTTTTTTGTCTGCCTGCAATTAAAAATAAGCCACTCTTCCTTTTGTACAAACTGATTTGAAAGAACCTATTATTACTCCGTAATTTTCTTCTGCGTCAAAATTTTAAAATTTTGTGTTTTCTGATAGCAAAGCAAAACAGATTATGTTGGTCAGCATAAGGATGAGGAAAAAGTGACAGCAGAAGCTATCCTTTCCCATCCTGTATACAACATTAGAAAGAACAGAATGGTATTGCTTATGGCAAAGGAACTGTATGGAACAGTTATGCCTCAGACCAGATCTGTGATCTATGGGGAAAAAAGTTCACAGGATTTTCATGTTGGCCTTACACTGCCATGGAGAATAGATATGGTGTTAGTGAACTATCTCCTTGGCAACAGGTACCGGAAAGGAAGATGAATTCAGGTATTAGGTGAATGATGACACTTTAGACAACACTTGGAATACAATAAAGAATCAATGAAGAGTTAAGACATACTAAAGAGCTTTTCCAAATGACCAAAGAGGTAAAACCCTTTCTTTCTCAAGGAGAGCATTTTTATGTAAGTTGACATAAACCTCCTGTTTTCAGGGTTTTTATTTTATAAAGACAAATGTGAAATCCTCTCTGTACTGAAACACATGTGAGTTTGCCGTTGTCTGAAACAAGTGCAACACTGCCTTATTGTGACCACCATACACTGTAAGAAGAGTTCACTAGTAGGACTTGAATTGTGAAATTAATGGCCAGATTCCAAAAGGGTGTAGATGCTACAGCATAGAGAATTACAACACCTCTGTGTTGGCCTTGCTCTGTTACCTCTCCCCCCTTTACAAAGTATGCAGGAGATTAAGTGATGTAGCAGGCAACGTGTTGAAAAAAACCCACCAAAATGCAAGCAAACCAAATGAGAAGCCACCTAAAATTAGTTTGCAGGAGAACGCTGGGGACTCTGTTTTCTGTGCATCTTCCTTCATTCCTGAGCACTGGCTTCCAGCACTCCCTGGGATAAGTGCCCATCATCCGTCAGCATTTCCTAAAGTCTAGACTATGCCTTTTCTATTTGGTGCATGTGTTCCTCTGAATTTCACTCTGAGGGACAATGGACCAAGAAAAGCCTCTTCAGTGTGGTCACCTGCTATTACAGGCAGAAGGCCCTATCATCCTTCAGAAACCTACAAAATTCTGTTTTCCAAGACGCGTACCACTATTCCATTTAGAAGGGACGACTGCCCTTTGGAAACGTCTCCTTTCTAACCTAAATTTTTTCACGGTCAGTTTGTGTTCATTTCTTTTTCTTGAGAATAGCAGTCTTCAGCTTTATTTGATATTTACTGCTACTGCATATTCATAGACAGAAATCATATTGCTCCTGGCTCCTGATTCTGGTGGCCAAATAAGTCAATTTTCTTTCATTTTTCCCATATAAGATAGAGTTGTACTGACCATGGTGATGCATTTTTCGTGTTCCTTTTTCACTTGCCATTAACCCTTTTAGACACTGATGTCCCAGATGGTAATCAGGATTCTGTATGGAATGATTTTGAAAAAAGAAGCTATACAACGAGAAATAAAAAAATTAAGATGGGGGTCGTCCACCTCAGCTTTGCGAATTCATTAACTGAAATGCTTCAAACTCACTTAGCTTTACTACAATTTTATGATTGTCTTCTCTGGACAGAGCTTTAATCTTATCCGAGACAGATCTCCTGTCTGACACCGAGGAAGGCTTTTTGTAACCACTTTAGCCACTCTGTAAAAGCTCATTAAACTGTTAATTGAATCCAATTAATAATATAAAAATCCTCTGTTTTCACTTCTGTTTCAGTCAAATAGAACTTTAGCTTTTCCTGCTTTCAGATTAAAAATTGTCTAGACAATGAAGCATCAGAGAGGCGACAGGGAGGGTACTGTTTTTCATTTTGTCCCATGGACTGTGCTGGAAGGAACAATAGCTTCAGATCCTAAAATCTTTTGACTACCTGTAGAGACGTAAGCGCAGAAAGAACATCAAGCCAAGCTATTCCTGAGGCAATTTAGCTATTTGTTGAAAGGTTGAAAGAATACAGTACATGATGCAGAAGGGCCTTAATTGATATACTGAGGCAATATAACTCAGTGCCACAATTCAGTCTCACCCTCTAATACAGGCTGATGTGGTTTATTTTTGTGTTATTTATGTAGCGAGCTTTCTGCCTTATCAGCTGGACAGCATGATATTGAAATACGACTTTGAGAACAAAAAGTTTCAGAATAACTTTGGGAGTGAATTAAAAGGGACAAATCAAAATCTCTTGAAGTTTTATTCAGCAGTGAATTGCTTATGAACAATTTTAATGGTCCTACCTAGCATCTCGTCATATTTTTTTAAATAAATATCTATGGCTCTTTTATAGAACTCCTTCTTAATGTTTTAATAGTGCGCCAGTGAATTTCTGGTACGTTATTTACTTGCACAGAGGAAATCTCTTTGTATGGAAGATTTTGTTGTCCGATTTGGGAAGGCAGCCCACAATCCCAAGATAATTCTTCATATTTTTCGTTTACCTCATCCTTTCATCACAGAAAAGGAAAAAAATATTATCTCACTATCTCTTGGATGACCTTTCTTTCTTCAGATATTACATGTAAGGATTATTTTCCATTTTTCTGCAGTGTCTATGCCTGGATATTCAGCAAAGGTTATTCACAATAATATAAAAAATGAATAGTTAGATATTAGTACTGCATTATTCATTATTCGAGTGGTTTACTAGGAGAAAAAATGCTGACCATAACAAAGTATTGTTTCCTTTGCTTTGAAAGCAAATACTTGTTTCAGTTTCAACTAAAATAGGCATGAGAGAGAAGAACATTTATGAGGGAGAATTGTTTACAAATCTGTAAATTTCAACACTGTGGTCCTGCTCATAGTATGTATCTCCTCAGAATTTTCAGAATTACAGTGCAACATCAGGAGAGGTTGAGAACTAAGATCACCCTGTAATGGTATTTTTCTTTAAAAAATAATACATCTCATCAAGGAAACTGATGATAGCAAGGCCAAAACAATACGTATGGTTTCAGATTTCAGTACACTTCATATGAAAAGAGATAGCAAATGCAGAGTTTTTGTATGAAACTGCATATTTCAACAGGTATGATGTGACAACTGATGAGTCTTAGCCATCAGAGGTGATTTGGTGGAAATGATCCAGCTGGCAACGCTGGTGTCAAGAAACTGAGAAAATAAGGTCTAACTTAATCTCTTTCCCTTATGTGACTGCAGAGGTATGTATGGAGTTACAGTTTTGTCAAATTAAAATGCATCTAGGTTGCAAATTTTTTGATTGAGACAAATCTCAGGATTTTCATATGATCTCTCAAAATCTTCCAAGACATCATTTACAGGATGAGAATAATAAACAATATATGCATTGGCTAATAACATTTACTGGCAGTGAAATGCACTGGGGGAGTGAAAAGCATGCTTTCCAGATTGTCACTACAGTGTGAAAGTATGCTGATAGGTGATAAACATTAAAAAAAAAACAAAAACGGTGCTTTTTATTCTACTTACTCAGGCTTTTCTACACTAAAATTATCTGCACTCTGAAAATAAACACATACACCATTGATTCAAGCTCTAATATATATCCAGGTAGCTCTGCTGATGTTGAAAATAGAGTTTCCTGTTCTTACCAGAGAAAACATTTCTATACAAAAGAAAACATGTTTGTATTAGAGAAAATAAAGCCCAGTCTATTCCATTATGGATGATTAACAAAAGGTTTTTTAAAAAAATTGACAGTAATCTCCAGATCTATTCTCATTTTAAGTGCCTCTTAGGAGAAAAAATACACTAAATCATTTTCTATGTGTCCATGAAGATGTTGCGATCTGTTATACAGCAAAACTTATTCTGCTGTAGTTTGCTGGTGTGTAAATGAAGTTAACAGAGTTAGACCAAAATAAAAACGGCAATTAAACCAAGGAAAAGTAATTGTAGGAGATATTGTTGCAATATTACAGTAACAATGCAGGAAATCTCAATGAGAAACCTTATAGAAGCGGCAGAGTTTATTTTAAAAGTAAGCAGAAATAAAAATGTTTGTGCTCATCGCAGCTCATGATCTCATACTCACATGTTCGCAAACACCAAGATGTTGACATCCAGGTCATCTGTCTAGGAGAACATGGAAGACAAGAGACACCAGGTTTTGGGTTCTCGTCTCGATGTTCTTGGATTCTTCTTATGTTGATTATCATATAATTTCCTTGGATGGGCTTTTTGTCCCTTTAGGAAATGACCATGATAACTCCCTCCACCCTGTCCCACTTCTGTGAGCATCAGGATTTACTCAGTGTTCTTTGTGGCCCAACCTGGGTGCCCTGTGAAGCCCAACCTAAATGTGTGCTGGAATCTTAATGACCTACTAATGCGAATGCATCTGTGCATGCTCATCATATAGCCCTTTCCTGTCTTATCTTTCTAGTGTTTCTACAGCTGTGTTTTCTCAGTCATTGTCCATTCATACTAATTTTAACATTTCTATTATGTTTCTACATAATTAAACTGTAACTCTGCCACATTAACTGTTTCTTCTTTCTGATGTCTGTACTCCATAAATTCAAGTTCATGTAACTTGAAAGCTAATTTAATTACTTTTAGGCCTTTTGTGATTCTTACTACATCGATATTTAGAATCTAGATGTAATAATTTACAGTGAACTTTTCTTGCTCAGTGGCTAACCTTTAGGCTGTATGAATAACAGGATGCGTGCCCACAGTCAATCCGCGGTGAAACTATCCTATGAACTATAACTGTACCCAGGGAGACAAGGTTAATTTTGTACAAACAAAAACCAGAAGAAACTGGACATTTTGTCAGGAGCTTTTTTATATGTATGCTTCAGAGCAAAACCCCTTTTAGGGTATTTTTGGATGTTTTGGTCTGTTTCTGTAACTGGGACTTTCATTTATAGCATGGCCTGTGTGGTGTAAAGGAGCTTTTTTGTACATGAGAAATGGAACTCTATTTCTATTCAAGAAAGTCCGTTCAGAACAAGTCCCATACCCGATTCATGTCCATGTTTAGCCTGTCATAACATAATGTATAGGACACAGATGAAAAGGGGAAATACTAAGACTTCAGAGAATCTTCCAGCTGTCCTTAAAATCTTTGCCAAAGTTAGAAATCCCAGTAATTGCTCAGATTGTACAATCCTGTACCAGAAGACTGTCACTATACTAGCGTTCCCAGGAAATAAACCATCTTTGAGACTTGTGACTTTTTTTTTTTTTTAAAGTTAAGATAGAGAGCATAGCTGGCAACTTCTCTTTGTACATATTGATGTATTTGGAATCAACAGTAATGCTTGAATTGAGGTCATTTTCTTTTGAAAGGGTAGGCAAAGAAGTGGTACAAAAGGAGATCTCTGGAGGGCTTCTTACCTCTGCAATTTACCTCTCTTTTCTCAAAACACCACTACCAAATGTAGTGGTTTTCTGGACACACTTCAAAGCCTATTTCATCCCTTCCCTCCCCCAGATACATGAGAAACTGAGTTGCTAGTGTGTGATGACTCCTACTTTATTTGATCCCTGGAACTTTGGAGGAATGAAATTTCATTGGAAGGGTGAGAAATGTATTACTATTATATTGATAAGATTGCTACTTAAAGAACTGTAAGGGCAAAGGCTGGACACCTGTTGAACCACACAGTTTCTGTAAATCTAAATAAGTAAAATACAAAAAAAAAAAAGTCCACACTTGTCACTACAGTTTCAGAAAATCCCTCAGGTATATTCTGGGTTTAAAGATTCAAGGCAAAACAGCCCTTTTTTTCAGGTGCTTGTGCTAAAATTAACCATCAAACAGATGACTAAGGCTGTCAAAGTATAGCTATGTAAACATGCATTCATATATACATTATTTTGAAGTAATGCACTACTAGTAAATACTTGTTACTGTGCCTGCTTGGTGTGTATGTATTATGTAAATGTAATCTGTATATATTGACATTCATAGTAGTCAGTACGACTTTGAGCTGTAAATTTCAGATCTAAATAAATAATTATGAATTGGAAGCAAATTAGTCTTTGAAAAGAGGTAAACAGATTTGATATATTTGTGTTTTATTGTATTGGGTTTGTGTGGCAAGGTTTTGGTAGTGGAGGCCTACAGGGGTGGCTCCTGTGAGAAGCTGCTGGAAGCTTCCCCTGTGTCTGACAGAGCCAATGCCAGCCGGCTCCAAGACGGACCCGCTGCTGGCCAAGGCTGAGTCCATCAGTGACGGTGGTCATGGGAAGGGAAAAAAAGTTGCAGCAGGCACAGAAACAGCAATCAGAGAGAGGAGCAAGAACATGGAAGAGCACCAGCCCTGCAGACCCCCAGGTCAGTGCAGAAGGAGGGGGAGAACATGCTCCAGGCACCGGAGCAGAGATTCCCCTGCAGCCGGTGGTGATGAAGACCATGGTGAGGCAGGCTGTGCCCCTG
>JANZLQ010000029.1:21219962-21234457 GCA_026212715.1 Elanus axillaris | reverse complement strand
GCAGGACCTGTGGATCTGTGGAGAGAGGAGCCCAGGCTGGAGCAGGTTTTCTGGCAGGACTTGTGACCCTACAGAAGAGACCCACACTGGAGCAGTGTGTGCCTGAAGGACTGCAGCCCTTGGAAGGGACCCACACCAGAGAAGTTCATAGATGACTGTCTGCTGTGAGAAGGACCCCACGCTGGAGCAGAGGAAGAGTGTGATGGTCCTTCCCCTGAGGATGATGAAGCAGCAGAGACAAGGTGTGATGAACGGACCCCAACCCCCAATCCCTGTCCTCCTGCGCAGCTGGGTGGGGAGAAGGTAGAGAAGACTGGGAAGGGAGCCCGGGAAGGAGGGAGGGGTGGAGGGAATGTGTTTTAAGATTTGTTTTTATTTCTCATTGCCCTAATCTGATTTGATTGGTAATAAATTAAACCAATTTCCCCAAGTCAAGTCTGTTTTGCCCATGATGGTAATTGGTGAGTGATCTCCCCCTGTCCTTATCTCGACCCACGAGCCTTTTGTTATATTTTCTCTCCCCCATCCAGCTGAGGAGGGGAGTGATAGAGCGGCTTTGGTGGGCACCTGGCGTCCAGCCAGCATCAACCCACCACAATTATGTCATTTAAGTGGCTGTGTATGTTAATTGAATACAAAAGTTTTTTTATTTATTGCTAAATTGATTGCTGCTACTTTATAGCTTGTCATGTAGCATCTCCTGGAGATGTTTGAAAAACAGTCAAGGGTGATTTAAAATCAATTAGTTGAATAGAGAATAATTATCATTTTTCCTGTCTAGAAAATAAAGTTCTGGAACCGTGGAAATGCATCATGTTTTGGAACTAAAATCTATTCTTAGAAAAGTAATGCTAGTCACAGAAGCAGAGAAAAGACTCTGATCAAGGATAATTTTATAATATTAATGTAATGGATAAATTCTCTTAGATCTGCTGTGAAAATCTAGAAGACAAAACATAAACACTGTCCAAGCTGATGCCTGGCATCTGATCTGTAAAGCTTTGTTTTCCTTTAAGAGGGCACTCTTCTGTTACAATGCTCCTAAAGGCTAATGTTGTTTCCACATGTGATGTAACCTAATACAACTAGCTGATCATAAATTGTAAGTGGATTTTTTTTTTTTTTTATCACCTGCCCTATAAGCAGTGACATCTGAAAGTTTGCATTTTGGAGGGGCAGATATGTATGAGAGAAAAGTAACTTTTCTTTTAAAATCTCTGCATGCAGTTTATTATTGCAGATGTTTTTATTTAATGCACTTCTCTAACAAAATTGTCCAGAATAAACTAAAAATAGATATGTAATACAAAGGGTAGAAAAAAAATCTGATTTAAACATGCACTGAGACTTCCCTTCTACCTCCTCCTTAAAAAAAAAAAAAAAGTTGTAAGAACTACAGTTACACAAGTAATCTAAAAGACAGTTCAGTGCCATGATATGATCTTACTCATAGTAAGAAACCTTGATGAATCATTACTCCTGATTTGCAGGACTGTACATGAGATCCAGCTCTAGACTTGAAGTTCAGACTGTTAAAGTAAATAGGTGTTAAGGTATCTCTGAACTCTAAAAGTGTAGTTGTGTTCATTCATTGGTCCACAGCATGATGTGTGTGCAAAAAAAGAATGTGTATTTAATGGAATCCGCATAAATAAATCTTTCAAATATAAATAGAAAAAAAATCTCTTGTTTATATTCCTAGATTAAATCTACATTAAAATGGAATCAGAGTTGAGAGGATGTATCAGTAAGCTAAAGTGAAATGCATTACAGGAATGCTACAATTTCTCTAGAAAGAGAAAGGATAAATTCTAGAAATTTAGATTCAAGGCAAATCTTAATAGAAATCTAAGCCTCAGAAGGACACAGCTAATGCACTCGAATAACCTTAACTCTGCCCATTAGCGATCCTTTTAAACAATCAGGCAATTATTTTCCTGTAATTGTTTTTGCACAGTCCGATTAGATGAAACCATTCCTGTTAGATTGTTTTCATTTTTATTTTCCCTTATAGTGTCACTACAGTGTGAAATTAATATTTCCTGGATCGCTCTGCATCTTAAGTCTTGTTTACACATGGGAAAGTTTTGAAAAAAATAAAAATCTCTCTATTGATGACACCAGTTCAACTGAACAAATGCTGGCAGCACTGACAAAAGTCTTAGGCAGCTTGCTGACTGCCAACATAATTTCAGTACTGCCTGAGTTAGGCTTGCTCCCAGCTGGGAGAGCTGGCGTGGTGTTGAAAAGGGTGTTTATTGTCTAGATCAGAGCTCTCTACTCTGCTACATTTAATTGCTGCAAGATGTCCTTTTTAGATAGGTGTCTTCAAAGTTGTTGTCAGACTAGTGATAGACAGTGATGGGTCTGAGACAATTTGAATAGTTTGGGCAACATAAGAAAGAAAAACCTTAGCGTGTTTCAGTCTTTGGAGGTCTCAGGGGTAGGTATACACCCTGGAAAGGAACACGATCATTTTCTGGCCTTTTTTACCTGACATTACATTAACTGTTTAAGGAGTCCCTCATGTTAAAGGTGATGGCACGTTTCCCATTCAGACTATTATGTACACCAAGAATGCAAGGTATTAGGCTTATATTTAGGCAGGATGCAAAATCATTTTGATATTTAGTAGTAATCATCTTAGAAATAACTATGCTATCTCCTGGAAGCAGTTTGGCTCGCCTGTTCCCTGAACTTGCTATTCTAACCCGTTTCCTACCCACACTGCCTCCCCCAGCTCATCAACCAGGAGTGGATCCTCCTAAGCTGGGTTTGGCAGTGGGCTCCTTACTCCTTTTTCTCTTAATTCCTCCATCCACTCAAGTTCACACCAGAATTTCGTCTCCCTCTGCAAAAAAGCCCAACCTGTACTTGCTACTCGCCCTTTGCTCTGCCCCAAACTAGATGATACGGAAAGGACAGCATGATGAGCTATGAATGATTCTGCAAATAAAGGAAAACAGGTGACCCAAAGCTTCGTTGACTTTTTTAGGATGCGATTAAAAATGCACTTGTGTATTTTTCTTTTCTGTACTTGCACTTGTGTATCTCTGCTCCCTGGGTTGGTGTGGCAAGGGAACACATCTTTCATAGCTATAAGATGAATGCCAGAACTGGAAGGACTCACAGGAACGTTTTCATTCTGGTATTCCCAGTGCTTGTCCAAGCTTTCCAGTTGTTTGAGGTTTCCTAATTACTGTCCTTTTTATGGTGTGGATCAGGTTTTGACATCACTAACTGTACCAAGAAACCTGTAATTCCACAATTTGTCTCCTATAGACTTTAATTTGTGGAATGATGTAAGTAGATATGTCATAATAAAATGAACTATAAAAATTCTTTCAACTGTTCTAAAGTTCACTTTCCTAAACAAAAGTAAAAGACTGAATACATTTATTTCCAGCGTCTAGAATTAATGAGTGTAATTTAACAAAATTTTCCATGAATAATAGATGTAATTAAGTGGATTTGTGTTCTGTGTACACATACTTTGACCATACTTGTCTCAGATTCTCCTCATGTCCCATATGACCTCAGTGCTCTTTCCTGATGAGAACCTCCAGTTTTTTTCTTCATGTCCCAAATAGTCTCTCACAATATCCTCATCTCCCTGGTATGTTGCTGCCTATACAAGTGGGAGAACAATGCCAAGCTGATTTTGAATATCTTGTGTGATTGCCCAGTTGTGCTGATTGGTCAAAGACAATAGATAACCCTGAGCTCTTCAGGTGTCCCCAGCACAGATACTGTTTTTCACAAATCTTGTATAAGGTTCACAACTTGGAAATTTCTAAACCACTGTTAAGTCTAACCAACTGAAATCAGCCAGTGATTTGAAAAAAAATAATAGTGGGGAAACTGAAAGACAGCCAGCCAGCCAGCTGAATGGCCAGAGTCCTGGGAGTGTAAGGTGATTCCCTTACCCACCTTTGAGCACAGCTTCACTCTGTGTGTGAGATGGGGGGATGCAGGGTATGGTTCTACACCAGCTTAAACCAAGATGACACCAAATAGGGTGATCCCATTGCTAACCGTCTGTTCTGGCTATAGCTGTGTGCCAGAACCTATGGTCTGGTGGCAGAAAAGAGCTGATCCACCTGGAATGTAATCTTCAGTGCTGAAGAAAAAAAAACCAACCAACCAACCAACCAAAAACATTAGAACACCTGTGATCTGCTAATTTCATGCCCTTATACATTAAATCACACCTTGGTGTTCCTCAGAGAGTCAGGGTGGGAGATATGGTTGTTAAAGCAGGGAGTCACCAAGAGCTTTCCTTGTGGTTCCTCCACTCCCAGACCTTTCTGGAGCTCACGCAGAAGAGTGAGATGTCACCAAGCATCTAGAGAGAGATACAGATCCATACAGATATTCTATTCTATTCTATTCTATTCTATTCTATTCTATTCTATTCTATTCTATTCTATTCTATTCTATTCTATTCTATTTCTATTTCTATTTCTATTCTATATATCCACAAATCTCTATATAAAAGTGTGTGAGCACACGTGGATCTCATAGATAGGAATTGATAAGCAATCTTTAAAAGGATGAGACTTTTCTCTTATGAGGGTGTAAAATAACTACTAGTCTTTTCTGAAGCAACTCGTCACTTTTGCAGTCAACAGAATGAAAACTGAACTCCCTGCCAGGAGCAATGCCAGCAGCCCACTTTGCAGGGCTGTGTCAAAGTATGCTTGACTGGTAGAAGAGAGTGAAATTTTGGGAGAAATGCAGAGTGGGGGTGGTGGAGGGGGAGAGGGATAAGGAGAAGGAAGGAAGGGGATCCAGTTCAGAGACTTACATGGGTGAAGGGAGCCCTGAATTTTATCCCATCCACCAGAAATGTTTTTGTGGTTTATGTGTAGCAGACTTTGGGTGACAACAGGTTCTGAGTAGTCCTTGAATTGCTGTTACTTCTTCTTGGATTTTTGTGTATCTTTATATACTTACACACTACCTTAAAATGTATTTTTTTACTATTATTCAGGTGAACTGATTGCTTAAAAATAGAGATGCGTAAATAAATCCTGTCTTTTGGTTTGTTAAATTTATCCTGATAAGTTATAATAGAAAAGCAACTGTCATTAGTGTTGTATAAAGAGTGCTTGTTTCCAACATTTGGGAAAAATATGCAAAAGAAAGAAAATCTCTTATCTGGTTGGCTATTTTAAAGCTCCTTTTTATGTAGGCCAGTGACACAGTGCATCATGCCCTAGCTGTGTCCTTCCACAGTGTGTGATGACTGCACAGGATAGAGAATGCTCCAACATGCTAAACACTGCATCTCATACTGGGTAAGGGTTATTCATAATGGTGCTGAGCTTTGTGAAATCTGACTGTAAATGCTGTTTGGTTTTGTAAAGCAGTTTGATATCTGTCTCCTTTTCTCTCTCTTTTTTTAAAATTTTTTTGTGGGAGTTTTTAAAGACTTCATGCCTCCTCTTCTCTATGGAAAGATTTGTGCTTGTTTATTTCACGACTCAGTTTTTTTAGCAGTGACAATCAAAAGGAAGAAAGAAAGGAGAAGGTGATGGCAATCTCTCTTTCGCTGCCCCTGTTTCATATTTTAATATGTTAAGAAATATTTAAAGCTATTCTTACAATTTTTTTAAAAAAACTGGAAACTTCCTTGTACAAAGAGAACAAGCACTAATTGATTGTGTCATAAATTAATAGATTATCTACAGATTCTTGCTATTAAACACCCCTCCATCTCCCCTCCCTCCAAATCTAACAAGCTGCATAAAGTCTCTGGGGAATTTAATTGATCTTTTGAGGAATTTATACATAGTTTGAAAACACCTGCATCTTAAAAAGGTGTTCAGAAGTTCTTGAAAGCATTTGGAATAATGTTTTCAGAATGTATAGTGCTTAGCAGGTGCCAGCTGAGGCAAGTTGTACAGGTATTAGTCTGAACAGTGTTCACCTTGTTTGTGCATTAAAGTAACTCATTATAAGCCAAGGTACATGGACTGCATGCTGCTTAAATTGGAGCTAAGTCCTAATGAATTGTACATATGCATAATATCCTAGAACTTTTTCCTTCTAATCTGTGCTCCAACCAATGACTTGCAGATGTTTTATATGATCCTATCATATTTGGAAGCCAAAAGTAACTGCTTTGTTTTGATATAATTCCAAAGTCAGATGTTTCCCTTGCTTGCAATATCATTAAATCTAACTAAGGAGACCATACTAAGAGAATTGCTAAAAGTTATTTTATTGCAATTACTAAATATGTAAAAAATACACTATATATATGTATGCATGTATATGTATGTAACTTAGAGAATAGAAATATGGAGATCAGTACCCAAGTTTACTAGCTTAAATCTGGACAAAAGTACTAATTTTCAAAGATAAAATGAGTTATTAATGTTCACAGAAGCACAGCATGGTTGAGGTTGGAAGGGACCTCTGGAGGTCTTTTTGTCCAACCTCCCTGCTCAAGCAGGGCCACCTAGAGCTGGTTGCCCACAGCTATGTCCAGATGGCTATGGAATATTTCCAGGGATGGTAACTCCACCACTTCAAACGATGTTGGCCATTTTTTTTTCTCTTATATAGGCAGAATTTGTAAAATATAATTAACTGAAGTTAAGAAAAAATGAGTGCCAAGAGCCTTGGGTGTTAACCTTAGCTCAACCTCTTGTTTGCTGCGTACCCTCTGCAAGTCCAGTCACCTCTCTGTCCTCCTTCTGTTACTTTTTGAGGACTGTGTTTATTTAGAAGGCAAACTCTTTGAAAAAGGGCTCTCTCTTCCACCTATTTGCATAGTGCTCAGCACAATGGTCATGTGATTTCAGTTCTTTAGCATAGTAGTACAATACTAATAGCCAGATCCACCCCTGTGACACCTTAATGGGAGTATTAAGCTGAAGGGCCAAGACCCAAGATGTAGAATTTGCCTGAGAACAGGTAAGCTCCTTCTTAGGAGCTTCCTTGTAGCCCCTGGGTCTGTTGTACAAGTATAATAGGACTAAAAAAACCCCGGAGTGGTCCAAAGATCAATGCCTGTTGCCAATTTGCCTTGTGGAGCATAAATCCAAAGGCTGTCTGATACACATTTTATTCCTTGACTTCCCTGGGTACTTAGATACTGCTAAGTGAGGAAGGCCAGATATTGCACCAAGGAGCAATCTAGCCTCATCAAGTGGTGCAGACTGGAATGTGGCCATACTTCTCAGAATTAGCTCCCACTAGAGTAAATTGACCACATTTGTACTACCTACTTAGGCTTATGTTTTGCCTGGGTCCATTGTGATATTTCTCTCTGAGAAATAATTGCAATTTTTTTGTGGGGTGGTTATTTTGGTTCAGAATATCTGAAATAATGTGAGGTTATATTGGCAGCCAAGGTCACGGTCAGATGAAACTCATGCTGCACAACATGGAATGTTGGGCTCTGTCAGGGTCCAAATCCTGTTAGGATATTGCTGGAGGAGGTATCGTGGGGTGGGAAAGAAATCTGGCGAAATCTCAGACATGATAGCTTTTAGGAGCGGTTCTTGCTGTGATTTATTCTTGCAATGAAGGCAGGCTTTCACCAGCTCTGACTGGGTAGATATGCTCAAAGAATGCTTAAATGCCTCATTGCACTAAGCACATATGCATTAAGTATATGTACAGTGCCAACCACAGTAGCCCCAGTTACTTTGATCTGTTAGCGTGGATGCCAGTCTCCCACTCCTTTGTAGCTTTACTCGTGGGTTACTCCATCTTGCCGTTCACCTTTTGGTGCAGGAAGGCTGTACGCTTTGCTGTGTTGTGGTCCAGCTTTACGTAGCATGTGTTTGCATGTCCATGAGTGCAAGCTGGAGGGTCTTCTGTTCCTTCTATCCCCTTTCTCCAAAGACTATCCCAGATCCTGGGAGCTGGGACAGAATCTTGGGAGGCAGGAGAGAGATGCTTGATCTCCTCTGGCTGAGGTGAACATGAAGCCCTGATCTTATGCACTTCTTAAATGTTCTTTCTGTTCCGAGAACTAAACTAATAGAAGTCTACATCTTCGAAAACAGACATAGAGGTGTTTTCTTATGTCCACACACATATTTTCAGTTCATTACTTATTTTCACTGATTTGTTTGTTTTGATGATTGTGCAAAAGCTTCGGTGTTATATGCAGTGCTATATGTATTTAATAACTTAAAATTTTATTTTAAGCAAGACTGAAATCTCACTTATTTCATACCCTAAAAGGAATGTACTTGAAAATGGGGACCAAGCCTTAAACACAGCATTGACTGTCATTCCTGGGACTTCATCCAGAGATAAATGTCTGTCCTAAATACACTTACATTTTGAAGGCAATACATTAGTGTTTGAAACTCCAAACACTTATAGTGAGGATGGTTTTTGAAGATGAAGGGTAAGTATCTGAATTGGTTATATATAGTCAGCTGACTTAGAGGGAACCCTCATATAGCTATACAGCAATTTTCATTTTAATGAAAGGACATCTAGACTTTAAAAACAAGGGGTATTTAAAAATATAATAATTTTTAAGATCACAAAGTAGTTATTTGAAAGAGAAAGGTATGCTTTAATATAAATGTTCACTTATGTTGCTTACTGCTAAATACTTTCTCTGTGTTTCTCTCCTTATTTTTTAGTGTGGAATGTTTTTACTTTAATGCATGATTTTGTTGTGAAACACCAAAGAAATGTAATGTTTACTCTGAGCAAAAATCCAGGTCTGATATTGTCAACATTCATTCAGCTCTTCACATTCACTCTTACATCCAAATATTGTTCACCATGGCAGTGGTCATTCTACTGGCCTTGCTTCTCATAACACAAAACAAATTCAACTTGGTACAGCATTAATCTTGCAGAAATTTTTAATAATTACTAAACCTGTATATCTGTGATAGAATGACACACTACTGTGTGCCGGTTGCTCAGGAGATGTTTCTGAGACATGGACACATTATTACTATAAGGAAATAAATGAAATTTAGTATGTCATATCATGTTTTTCTTTTAAAAACCCGATGCTATTATTAACAAGAAAGCAAGATACCTGTTTTGTTGACACAAAGCTACCAACATGTGAATGTCCTGATCATAGGAATTTGAAGCTTAAACTTGTGGGATATGAAGACATACATTAAAAAGCTATATGTACATGAATTTGCTTAGGCCACATAACATCTTCCCATGAACTGAGGGTTAAGTTATTAAGAGAAATTTATAAAGAAATGTTACAACATCCCTCTATGCGTCAGCTTCCCTTCCTGAAAAAAGAAAAATGTGACTTTTCATTTCTTTCAAAGTAATTTGAGATCTACAGATTAGAAATGGTATCTAAGGAATTGCTGTTCCTGGGGAGTTCAGGGGGTGGGGTGGGGTGTCCAACCTCTATCATAGTCCAGATATTATATAATATAATCTATATCACATATAATCACATATTACAATAATGCAACTTACTCAGTGTACCAGCCTGTTTGCAGTCCTGATGGGTCCTTGATTTTTTGTGTCTGTTTTGCTTTTCAGGGCCCTTACCAGCTTAGTGTGACATCTATTGCAAGCAGCGGTAAGATGTTTGGGGGTTACTCTGTGCAAGGGCTGTTTTATGTTCTGAGGTAGGTTTTCACCAGTCTAATAAAGCTTTCAGTGGACTTTTATTGTCATTTGTAGCTTTATTAGTCTTTTATCTGACTGTTGCTTTGGCCTTTCCCTTGATTGACTGGGCCTATAGCAGGAATGCTATGTCAGCTGAAATACTCTTCACTCTTTAATTGTAATGCTGCCTTTCAGGGAATAGAGTTTCCAGAGAACAAGTCAGCTGCTGTTATAGCTAAACTTAATGCTTTGCTATAAACAGCTCCATGCCAAAATTGTCTCAGATTATGTAGGATATTCTTGCATCAAAATGCTGCTCTTTTATTTGTTAATACAGGTATTTATTTTAACCATCTTGCACTGTCTTTGCTTCTCACAAGCATTGGGTTATATGGTCCATGGCTTGGTGGAGACATGTTTATGAATTTGGATAAGTAACATAGAGTTTGTAGGTCAGAAATGTGGGTCTGGTTGTTCTGGATCCTTTCTATGGCCTGTCACACTGTACACAATTTTCCTCACCATGTGCTCCTAAACACTGGCTTGACAGTCCCATCACCCAGGCAGAATGGCTGCTACCTAGTATGTTTTTGGGACAGAGAGCTATCTGAGAGGTGCCAGAATCAGTCGGTTAGCAGTTAACTGCATAATACATTTGGCGTAGCTTTACTAATCTTAAAATGATGTAATCCTTATATTAGAATTTATTGTACAATTCTGTGTTACTATTTAGTCTGAGGGCTATGTGGGAAGTGCTTCATTCCACTTAGTAAAACCAGCTGTTAAAACCGTTACAATTGCTTGATATTTATTTCTCCAACATCTCTTCTCACAGATACTGAGTCCTCTGCCAGGACTCCCTTCTCCCTCCATCAGCAGTTCCTGATCTTCCTCCCCCTTCCCACTGGCCTCAGGCTCCAAGTCCCATGTCCATTTGGGAGAGCACTGCTCCTACTGCTCCTCTACTCTTGGTACCAAACTGGATGAAGAGGCATCTCTGCTTTCCCACTTCCTTTCCGCCAGACCCACAAGTTTGCAGTTCAACAACGGGGAAGCCAACTGGGTCCCCAATTGGGCTCCCTTGTGTGTGCCTCTTCCACGCTTCCCCACTGAGGCTCAGGATTAGCTGACATGGAACCTGTTCTCTCCCTTGTCTTGGAAGCAATTGGTCTTGGCATTGGTAGTGTCATGTGTTGAAATACCAGAAAAATGCCAGATAATTGTGATTCTATAGGTACAGGTTGTATGATTTGGATGGGCGTACTAGGTGACTTCCTTCTCTTAGTGTATTTTATGAGATTGCTAAGTAGATCCAGGTAATGAGATAGATTATATTATTTTAGCTGTTCTTTGAAGAAATCCAGATTAAAAGAATTTTTGTCTTGGACTTTTAGGAACAGTTCTTGCCTTACGTGACCTAATACTCCCTAGTTTACATTGCAGTGTGCGTGCTGAAAGACCCTGAAGCAGGATGTCCATTTAGTAACATGGTGGAAATGATCATTGTCCCATGATCTCAGGACAGCCCCAAAAGAGATGTGTAGTCCTTAATGCCGAGTTTCATGCCTGCGTTGCTGCTCCAAGAGCTAAATACTTAGGTCTGGGATTCACATAGCAAATACGTTGGTGAGGCAAGGCAGCTAAATCAGCCACTGGGAAATACCAAAGTCAAGGGAGGATTTGAAACACCTTCTCATGCCTCTAACTCCATGACAAATTGAGATTATGTGCTTTTGCCAAATGTGCATTCAGGTACATATAATGTCACTGCCTGTAAATGGTTGTAAGTTCATATAGCTTATATCTGCATTTACCGTGTTTTTTTAACAACATTTGCTAGCTTTTTCTGCAAGAATTTGCCCAGTCACCTTCTGAATTAACATAAACTTGGAGCACTCTTTGCTTGCCACCAGTATCTAGGGCCAGCTGGATGGCTTTTGCTTCTGTAAACTGGCTCATGGATGGTGCCAAATGCTTTCGTATGAAAAACTACTTCCTTTGTATTTATTTTTAGATTTATATTTGTATATTTTTAATCTTTGAACCCATAACTTGGCACTGTCACTTGATCTCCTTATTTCTTTCACTGAAATGACACAATAAAAGGAGTGCATTTGGGTGGCAACGGCAGGCACAAAGCGGCCCTGGAGAGGCTACCAAGGCAAGTATATGCCGTGACCACGCATATTACAAGCTGGCTGAAGCGAGGGTGCTGTCCTTGGAGGTTGTCACCTACTGAGAGCTTGTGGGCAGCCTCAGCTCTTGCTACCAGGAGCAATACAGGTATCGCACCGCTGGGCACCCTGTGCCGCGGAGCGCTCCGAGTCCTAGCGAGCAGAAGAGAGATGCAGCCCGTGAGGGTACAAGGAATGGGGTTTTAACCGGGGGCTGGGAAGCTGCAGAGGGAATTGTCTTAGAGCTGAGCTGTTTTTCAGGCCTTGTTCCCTTTTTCTCCAACAAGCTTGTGCAATCCTTGCTTTAAAGCCCTTAAAGCAAGGGATTACTCTGGAAATGCCAAACCAGGATGACATATAGTGGCATTTGCAGACAGAGTGAGAGAAGACAATAAAATCTGTATATCCTTTTTTCCCGACAGTTTGATATTTTCTTTATATTCAAATTACAATCACTGAGAAAAATTCAGACTCACATTGCTAACTTAGGTGCTAATTATACCACATCTGGATTTGGCCCAGCCAGTCCACACACATGTCAGCGCGATGAGATTATATAGGCAGAAACCTGAAGCAAGGTACGGCATTCACAGTTCATCAGTTTTCTGCCAGTTGCGTTAGACAATATCAATTGTTAGATTCCGCCCAACCCTAAGCTCATTTCTGTAATATTTACATTGTCAATTTGTCCACAACGCTGGTGCACTAGAGCAGAACTCCCAGAACTAGCGGTTACTGTATACCAAAATTGCATATTTTTTTTCATTCTGGCACTTAACAGGCAATGCTTTTACATGGAAAAGCAAGAGCATTTCAGTAAACAAGTTCCCTAAAATAAATGCTGTGCTAAAACACACAGAGAGAGAGAGAGAGAGAGAGAGAGAGAGAGAGATGCTAACCAAATTTTTCTTTCAGAGGCGATTCTTTCTTTCCTTGGGGAACAAGGCAGCTCTAACAGGTGGAAGGTTATTAAAATCACAAGAAAGGTGAGCAGGGCACAAATTTGTCCTGGAACATTGTGCAGGATAATCAGAAAAATAGTATAGGTCAAATTCTTACATTGTTTGACCTCAGGAATTAAGACAGGTCCAAATAGAAGTAGTGCTAAGATTTCAATATTTAGCTCTGTTTGGTATAGGTCACTTTTTCATTTAGCACAAACTATACTTTACTCAAAATTTGTGTGATTAATGCATTGATTTAGCTTCCCAATGTGCACTGCTGCTAGGCAGATTCAGATATTATTTATTTTTATTAGTTTATAATATGTCAATTTTTCTTGCTTATCTGTCAGCTCCCACAAAAATACATAAATCAAAAATATAGCAATGTGGACACTAACAAGGCATAATTATTGTAGGGTCTGTCCCCTTTTAAAGAAAAATACAATTACCTACCAATATGTTGCTGGGATTAGGTCAGAATTTGCATAATACTGACTCATATTTTCTTAACAATTTTAACATCAGACAATAGGTTTTGCAAATCTATATTCCTTTCCTGTTTTTCAGTTTTATTTTTCAGGCTAAAATAATAAGAAGCTCAGTCAAAACAAGATAATTATTGCAGTCTATCCCCACAGAAAACTTTAATTACTCCATGGCATGTTTCTAGGATTAGGTCAGATTTTTATAAGGCTGATTTTTTTTTAAATAACAATAGGCAATTAAGTCTGCCAAACTATAATTTATTACAGTTAAATTTATTCATTTTTCCACGGATAAATATTTAATAGAAAATAACTCAATCACTGCAGGAGATTAAAGAAGATTTTTACCTCAATATAATCTTAGAGAAACAGCAGACAGTTTTCTGTTCTTGGCTGTAATACCAAATAGCATCAAGTTAAATGACAAGATGAAAATAGTTGAAAATTTTTAACATCAGTGAAATAATAGCTGCTAATGTATAGGATTATAAAACCCCCAGTAGCAGACTATGTAACAAATAGATCCCTCCTGAAATACGGGAAACTATGGTTGGGATCTAGGGTTAAATAACCGTGATATATTTATAGAGGGCAAGGGATCACCATAAAATAAAGCAGCAAATAGTAAAGAAGTCAATGTAAAAGAGAGGCCAGGGATTTAAGGTATAGAGATCATAAATTTTCATCGATATAAACAGTCCATGTACCTCAGGAGCTGAGTTTTAGCTATAATTTCTGGTCTGACCTATAGGCTTTTGGTGTTCACAGTGCATGCACGATCAAGATGCCATCTGAGGAGGTGAAAAAAATGTTTCAGATCTGTGTGATTTACTCATTTAATCATCCCCAAATCCACCCCAAACACAACAATACTGTGTCGAATATCAGTACTTGAGAAGATTTTATTGTCCCACTAAATTACATTTAATTCTTGCTATAACATCTCATATAAACAAGAATAGTGAATGATTTCCTCCCCAGTGTGTTCTTTGGGAGGCAGGAAAAGATTGTTATATGGAATGCATAGATCTGGAAAAGGTCACCTTTTCTCTATCTCTCGGATCTCCAGAATGCACACAGATACTTTCAGTTGCAATGGATGATTTTCTTTTTCTGCTTTAAGGTGATGTTTTCTGGTTTAAAATAATAATTATGAAACCACCACAAAGAACCATTTGAGGCTTTTAGCTTTTTACTAATTGCTCTGAAAGAGAATTCTAAATGATTTCCAAATGACTTAAATGATTTGGCTAAAGAGCATCTTATTACAAATGGGCTGAGTTGAAAACATTGTGTCAGCACTAAATGAGGCTCCCCCC
>JANZLQ010000029.1:21209491-21219862 GCA_026212715.1 Elanus axillaris | reverse complement strand
CCCCCCCCCCCCCGCGTTTCTCTAATGGGCAGATCAGAACGTGTAAAGCACCCCCCCCTGCAATGACTTTTAAATGGGCTTTGGATCAAGCCTTTATTTAGACAACGTTTTCTTTTTAATGGAGTTCACCACACTGCAATATTTGCCATTACTGCACTCCTTGCAGTATTCCCTGTCCTTCGAATCTGAAATCCTCTGAACAATGTGGGCAAACTTAACACCAGTTTGCAATAAATACCCAGCTGCCTCGAGCGGATGACTTCAAGCCTGTCGGTGGCCCTGCCTCGGTAATGGTGACAGCTTGCTGAAGAATCTCTGACTTGGGGACTGGTCCGGTAACCCTTAAGCAAGAGAGAAACCCTTACACGTATGAATAATCACATTAGTTTCATCAAAACCAGTTGCATAAATTACACAACCTGAGTAACAGCCTGCGAGGCACAACCCAACGCCAACCTACCGTCTACCCTCCCCAAGCTCGTCGCTCGTGTTACGCCAACTTTTTAGAAATTCTGTGATGCTAACGAAGAGACCTCTCCCCTGTACCCGTCCTAACGAGGTAGCTGAATGACTCGTAAAGCAAGAGTGTTTGATGCAAGTACTGGTTTTCAAATACTCAAAATATCTGCAAAAATGTCAAGCCCGTTGCCTTGCCATGAGCGATAGAGCTTTTATCCCGAGCCACTAGGTTGCACTGTTGTACAGAGAACAAACTCCTCCGCCGTGCTGCATGCAAACAGCCTCACGCTGTGCAGAACCTTGTAAATACTGGTTTACAGTTTTCACTAACAACAGAAGTATGTGAGATCAAGAGAGGGAGACTGGCACTTGGAAATCTTTCCTTTCTCCTCAAAGGCAGGTCCAGGTCCTGGTTTCAGTGAGCTGGTTTTGTTCTGTGTAAGGTGCCCTGAAGATAACTGCGTTTGGGGGTTGGATTCTTTCTTTCTTTTTTTTTTTTTTCTTTTCTGGGGGGAGAAGCTGCTGGGGGACAGGTTTGGAATGAGGAACGAAGCTGTTATTCTTGAAGGATTCTTGACTTGACACACATGTTCCTGGAGACCCATCTAAAGCCGCCATGGGCCTTCCTATATACATAAACTCTGAACACGTGCTTCCCCTTTCCTCCCTGGTTTGGCACTGTTTGATGGCCCAGACAATACAAAAGCACACAACAATTACTTCCCTATGTACATTACACACTCTGGGCAATCACAAACATTATATACTGTTCACGTGTGAACAATTAATTACAGTTATATTATTTAGTCATTCTTTCCACTACCATTGTCCAAAGTAAATTTTTCCTTTAAGTGTAATATGGTTTTAATTTAGGAAACAGGGTTTCTTTAACCTATTTGACATTATGCAAACCATCTTAAAGGAGGTTTCATGCTATTTCCACTCTGTCTGCTAACATAGCTCCCCGCCCAAATGTGAGCTGTGTTTTATCAAGCAAATTACTTACAGAGGATTTTGTTCAAAAAGAGGTTGGGTTCATTCTTTTACCCATATTTACTCAGCTCTGGTATAAATCTTTTTGTATTTTGCTCTGTGGATTAGCACCTCTCTCATCCTCCCACTACCCCTCTCTTCAGGGCAGTAAGCTGAGACAATAATAATGAGGAGCAGAGCTGGTGACTCTCTCCATCCTGAAGCTCTGGGAGGGAATAGGTCGTCCCCAGGGACCTGAGTCTGGGCTGGGTTAGTTTACTTGGCCCGCTACAAGTCTTACATTTGGGAACTATCTGCTTCAGGTTTTGACTCTTTCAGTAACAACGTTTCTGGCTGCTAATTAAATTTCTTACTGCTCCAACACCAGAGAGGACAAGCAAGTTCCCCTTAAAAGGGCACCTAGATGAAAACAAACTTCACTGATTACAAGAACATGTGTTGCATGCAATTAACCCATTACTGGGCCCTGGAAAGGAGAAAGCTGATCTGAGGTGAAAAGGACAAAAAAGGAGAGATAGCTAATAGGCTGGAACAGGATTTTACCTACTGGTCTTTTTGGGGGGGGCTGAGAGGCTTTTTGCTACTGATCAGGTACAGTTGCCTCTTCCGTTTTTGCTCAAATGAAGCTGATGATTCTACTTCATTTCACCCATAGAATTAATATTTTTTCATAGGATCGCGGGCACACACAGACCTTTACTGCAGAAAATAATAGAGGTGAGCAGACATTGCGAATATTCTGCATTGGGTTTCCCTTCAGATTTAATTGCACTTGTTTTCAGATACATGCGTACAATTTTATGAGTATTTTACAGTCAAGCTGGTTTGCCTGCATATTTGCAGAAGGAGAATCTGCAGTTATATTGGCAAGTGTTCTCACATGAAAATTCAAATGTGCAAGTGTTTATCTTTAAACTGTATACTCATCCAACCAGGGAACCAAAAGACTCCTATAATCTCTCTGACCAAATGTAACCGAGCACTGGGGACAGAGTGGAGGGGACATGTAGAAAGTGATTTGTGCTCAGCCCTGGAACTTGCACATTTCCCCTGGAAAAAAAAGTGCTTGATTTGGCTTAGCACACAGTCTAGTATGTCCAGTGTGAATCAAGGGATGTCTTGTAATAAAACTATATATAAGGGAGGGTACCTGCTCCCCCAGAACTTTTTCTCTATTAGCATGGTATGAGCAACATAAGAGGAGACAGCAGAATTGTGGCTGCGCAGTTTCCAAATGGAGGGAGTTCTTAGTCCCTAGGATAAAAAGGAATCCTCTTCAAGTCGTGTTGATTTGAGTGAGAGCTGCATGTGAGTGCAAGTGTCTGTCTTTACAGTTTTTTTCATAGGAACAAGGCCTTTGTTAGAAATAGCGAAAGGAATACACCATTTTTACTGCCACATCCACACTGGTCTTTGTAGATCCAGGGGTTTTATACTTTGAGAAATCATTGCCCATAAAACAAACACTAGCATTTTCTTTTCTTTTCTCGGGAAAACACTGCTCGCTGTTTCTGTTTTCTGAATGTGCAATAAATAGATTAGTCTTTTTCTTCCTCCTACTAAATTTCTTCCTTAAACAGAAAGGGACATCTTAAAGCATACTGTATTTTA
This sequence comes from Elanus axillaris, assembly GCA_026212715.1. Taxonomy (NCBI): domain Eukaryota; kingdom Metazoa; phylum Chordata; class Aves; order Accipitriformes; family Accipitridae; genus Elanus; species Elanus axillaris. Next base: position 21,216,799 of record JANZLQ010000029.1, on the reverse strand, counting down.
ATGGTCACATGACTTTCATAGTTGAATAGGTTGACCTAATACAAATACAGAAGCAGAAATAGCACATGTGTTCACAGCCATGTTTATTCAGGGATCAGGCAGATGTCATGGCAAAGTCTTTGTCTGTGCGTACTGTACTGCAGGAGCCAGCTGTGAAGGACGAATCTCAGGTGAGGAATATTCCTTGCCTTACTCAAATGAAACTTCTATAAATAAATTTGTTTGCTTAGTTAATACATATATGCATATAATGAAAGATTGTATTCATAGCATGTGTGTCTGTACTGTCCTGTTCGCTTGGATCCTGCCTGTAAACACTAGATAGGCTGTAGTCTCTGCACGGTAGATCTCATGCTGCTTGGAGTGGGTCCAACTGTTGTTGAGAGTTAAAAACTGCGTATACCTGGTGGGAATGACTGAGAATTGAGCTCTGGCCAAAAGGCAGTATGGATGCAACTAGTTCAAGGCCTGGGGCTCTGAGAGCCTGGACATACATACAGCTTTCAAATGAATGTAAGCTTATCGAGTGAGTCTCTGTGTAAACAACCCACAGAAGACAGGGTAAAGACACAAACACACACACATCTGTTCATTTTCTCTCTTTTAAAAAAATATGAAGTGAATTAGTCCAGCCCCCACCACTGATCTAGAATTTGTGCTAATTAGTCTTTAAAAGCTAATGGATACCAGCAATGTATGGGAAACACATCTCAGAATATAACGGATATGAGTTTGGACAACAGCTCCTGCATTTTATGCTAAGCATTTTTTTATGTAAGAAGTGGAATACATTTATGAGAAGTCGATGCAGGATGTATATAACTAATAATAGTGCGATTAATGCAAGGGATCATACCCCTTTTCTCCTACTTTCCCAGTCATTTTGTTGTAGTTTCCCCTGGCTGAAGGTAGTTTGTGTGTATTGTAATAATTTTCTATCTCTTTCGCTTTCCTTCTCTTCTAGTAGAAATAATCAGCTGGTTGATTGTTAGAAAATTAGCCCAGGGAACTCTCTTTAGTTTGCACTCTCTTTCTCTCTCTTGTCTTGCTAAACTGGTAAGCAAATTTAAACTGTGACTCTCTCACAGTCATCATTAGGTGAGCGTGTTTCCATCTCCTTTTTAGAGAAAGTCTGTGTAGGATGTGACTGCGTTTTCATATTAGAATTCAAGAGGGCACATGTGTGTGTATACAGTACTGTGTATATTATGCATACAAAGTTATTGTTCAAAAGATTTCTATCATCTATTCCCTTGTAACACCTTTATACTTGAAACATGGTGCTGTAATGTGCCTGTACCAATCAGAGAACTGAGCGATCATAACATCTTGCTTACATCTAAGCAAAAAATGTTTCAGCTGTCGCATCAACAGAGTAAATCCCATTTTATTGAGTATACTTGAAATATAAAAATGATAAATGCTAACAATTAGATGTGAGTCATGTGTGTTTTGCAGGGCTTTAGAGTCTGAGCATGCAGGATTCTGTAAGCTTGACCTCCAGAGCCGTCCATGGTATACAGGGAAGAGCTATGTGAGCAGGTTATGGAAATGTGTGATTAACCCTTGTCAAGGTGGCCAGCCAAATGAATGCTTGCTGGATTTCTCATTAATAACTGGTAGATCTTACTCACTTAAATATTTATTTTCTCTCCATACAATAAAGACCTACAAAAGCACTGCTGTCTCAAAAATTCTACATGCAATTTTTTTCTTGAAGATTGCAGCAATACAACAGCAGGCAAATATTTTCCCTGAAAAGCATGCATTCCTCCAAAAACCAGAACTATATTTCCCGGTCTGAAAAGGCTTGACACACACCTTGACCTGATGAAGGCACTCCTCAGGCAAGCTGCATACCTATGACCGGTTATCCCTCTTTGTTACAAAAGAGACAGACACCAAGGCTTCAGGTGTAGTAAGAAGACAGAGGACTGATCTCACATGCCACTAGCCTGTTCTGCCTGTGACCATCAGCAGAGTGGAGAAAATATCTAGATCCTAGGCTTAAAAAACCTCCTAGACACCAGGTAATAGTCAGTTACTAACAAGAAGTATATTCGATGAAGGTTAGGGAAAAAAATACTAAAAAATGTGCCTGTGTCGCAGGAAGGAACTTTGGATGCTGTCCCTAGATCCTGTTAAGCTTCCTTTAGTTTTGTATCACTCACAGGCTCATTCTGTGGAAATTTAATAATGCAGATCTTTATGTTTCAGTAATTACTTGCTAGAAAACAGAAGGATCCTTCTGTCATACTCCTCTTCTGACCACAAAGCTGTTTCAGCCCACTGTATCACTTTAATGACAGCATTGGGGAGCTAGCTATTAAAATAGGGGGGTAGGAAACCCCTTTATTTTCTGGCCTGGTAAGATTTTGCTAATTAAGAAAAACCAGTATCTTGGTTCCTTGCACTTGGCCAAAGGGGGGAAAGCCATGTACATGCCTTCCTTTCCCCTAAACTCTACTTTTGGACCTTCTGTGAATAATGTGAGCTCCTGTACCAAGCAGCAGCGCACTGCTATGATATGACTTCTCAGTTTTGCTACTGGCTACAAATGCTTTTTTTTATGTGTCATTATCCATGCTTGATCCACAGAAGAAATGGGCGTCAGAGTCTGTTCTGATCTGAAAAGCCTGGCTCAATTCATGGGGGTGCATGAGTGAGTTCAGCTCACTCTGCACCACAGCCCAGATGGCAGATGCTCTGCAAAAATGCAGGACTTTAAGTCCTGCACTTAAAAAAGTGAAACTTTAAAGAGTGTCTTTAATTTCACCCTCTGGGGCCTGCCAAGCAAGCAGCTGCTGAGGCACTTGTGCCGCTGCCTGCAGGCTGGGATGGGGAAGCCCCATGCGCAGGCACGTGAGTCTGCAGCTTGCTCCTTGGCCTCTGAGCACATGTAAGCAAAAACCTTGGATTACCATTGCAACAAACCACAGATGCTTCCAACTAGCACAAGGAGAGTAATGTTCCTAGACTTAAAATCACTGTTGCCTCTCAACTGTGCTCCACTCTGAAGCGAGACAGGGTTTTGCTATGTCTGGAGTGGCAGGTCCTCCCTCTGCAGTGGCTAACAAAAATGCATAGAGTATCTAGGTTAAGCAATGGGTTACATCCTGAATCAGGGACATTTCAGGCCATTTGGGCATTTTGTGGGACCATCGAGAAAAACTTTGCACAAAGAGGAGGCCAACACTGTTTTGGAATGCATCCAATCTCGATTACCAAAGTCTTGGCAGGCCAGAGAATAAGGTTTTTTTTCTATCCCCCTCTATTTTTACAGACAGCTCCCCAAACTCTGAAGATATTTTGTGTCCTGTGGGAATTAAAGTGCGTGGCCAGTGGGAGTCATGTTGGGGAGGTGATGGATGCAAAGAAGTGGGTTTTCTTGTTAAAGGGTGGGTAGGGCAGAGGGAAGAAGCTTGGTACAGACTTCAGTTTGACTTCCCAGAGATAGACACCTTTTTCATTAATAGTTAGTTACACGTGAGCTAACTGCATCCCCTTTTCTAGATGTCCCTTCTTCACGCTAACATTCTCTACCAATGAATATAAATGACTAGTCTAATCAGTTTCCCTTAACCACCTCAACATATCTTATCTTGAAATTGAAATGCCTACAGCCAAATTTATTTCAATGCTGACCCCTACCCCTTCCAACATACCTTATTTTGAAGCCTAATGTGCCTTTTCTCATAGCTTTTATTTATAGGCCTTATTTTCTATTGTATGCTTTTCTGTACCTCAAAAAAATACTGGATGCCCCTTTGCATCTGCAATTCTCCTCACTTCATCGGTGCATCTTGAGGCACGCAGAAGGTATAGGATTTGACCAAGCTTCCACAGGATATTAGGAACAAAATCAAGCTTTCAGGCATGCAAAACTAGTCTCTAGCATTCCTCTGTCTGGAAGCTGGTCTAGTGTAACATTTTATGTAAAGAGTTATAATGTTTGCTGTTCAGAGGGAAGAGCTCCTGAAGCTTAGCTTGTATGTGCAATGTTGGGCTATAGTAAGTGTGTATTTGCATGTGTTTGTCTACCCCCAGGGAATGGGGGGGAAGTTATTGGTTAGCCAGGATGGCGTAATAAAGTATTCAGGCTGGAACAGCCACCTTTCCGGAAGGAGCAGTATGGGGAAGGGCTGATGAGGACTTCGGATGAAAGGACTTTGTACAAATGTAAATGCAACTACAAGGGACAGGATGACTGGAAAAGATGGAAATACCCCGTGGAGTTTCATAAATACTGTTGTCAGAGTGTGTGGTGTTAATGGAGATGTTGTGATCTATGCTAAGGTAGTGGGAGGGTGAAAGGTAATCTTTTTCTTATAAAAAGAAAGCACACTGGAAATTATATTTAAAAAAAATCAGATTTCTTTGACAAGGTCTGTTTTCCATGAAGCTTATATTGACTTTGATTGTGCTACTATCCCTTAATTTTTTGACGGTTTCATTTTCTATCAGCATTTCCATGACTTTGAAGAAGACTAATATTACAGGACCCTGTTCGCTACCCTAAAATCTTTCTTTTTCTTTTCTTTGAAAATGCCTCTAAGCTCTAAAAAAGTTCTTTTCTTTTTTCCCAAAGAAAAAATATATTGGGAAGCTTGGGAATATTTTCTTGTCTGTATTCACCTTCTGGGGGCAAGCTTCCAGTGCATTGCTAGTGATCCAAACCTGTACTCCAGCAAGGTGAGACTTCCAGCCTGACGGGATTTGAGACTGTACTTCCAGTCCCTAAGGGAACAGGTGTATCCACTTGATAAAAACTCCTTTGTGAGAACTGCAGCCTTGGACAAATGTCCCCTGAGGGAAATGTTTCCTCCAGTTCACGTAGCCTTACTTAGTGTTAGAAATTTTTGAGTGAAGATCAATAACCTGAGGAGTTTAGCTTTGTATCAGGTTTTGTTCTCTCTACTGAAACTCAAGAATCTCACTGTAGAGCACTGGATATGTCAGATAAATATGGATTTTGTCGTAGTTCACTGTTATTTGAAAGACCCATATCAAACCCCTGCCTTTCTTGGTTTGTCTAGTCTAATTTGGATCAGTAATCAGAGTCTGGATTGCCGTTAGTGCTGCTGTTTGTGTTTCTTTGTCTTCATTGACTCCTAACACTTCCAGTGCATAGCTAAACAGAGCCCTCATATGCTGAAAGCATTTGGAAAAGCTCATACATCATTCATCCAGAGAGAAGAAATGAAGTAAGAAGGAAAGAAGTGTCTTTGTTTCTTCACAAGGACTGAACGCAGTACCAAGAGACTGATAATAAGGTTACCATTTAGACAGAGATATTATTAGAAATGCAAATTTAGACTAGGAAATACTGAATGTCTCTCATTTTAGAAAGTCATTTTTACCAGATTTACTTATGAATTTGTTAGAAATGTAATCCCATTAATGACACTACTGCTTCTCATGGATGGCAATGACAAAATGCAAAAGAAGAGCTCCAGCCCTTCTTTTTAAGGAATGCATCCATCTTTTCACCTATGTATTCAGAGCTCTCATTCAGAAAAGATACATTTATATCATCATATGGCAGAGCCTTGGCAATAATAACATCTCAATTGCCAGAATATACTTACAATGGGTGGCTCTGGCTCTGAACACTCAATTAAGTGCATTTTTTTTTTCTTACATGGTCCCTGTGGTACATTAAGTTTTACTGATATCTAATAGCTTCAGCATCTCTAAGGGAACTGGCCTTGATTTTATTAACCTAAAAGATTGAAGAACAAAAGGCATATATTGCTGACAGGTTAAAAATTCCTTAACTGAGGTATCTTAATTGCTTTCTTATTTCCCTTAGTATATGCTGTGGTAACCTCCACCACTCATTCAAAGGGATATTATTTTTGGACTCAGTAATTTTCTGTGAAGTATATCTTGTTAGATTTCACAGTTGTTGGGTGTTTGGGTTTTTTTTTGGTCAAGAAAGATTTGAACAAAGTTGTTGATTGTGTTAGAGGTTAGAACCTTTCCCTCCCACTTCGAAAATCATCTGTCTGTCTGCCTCTCCCTCTCTCTGTCAGAGTGACTATTAAAGCTAAAGTAGTGTGTAGTGATACATACGTGATAACCAACAACTTTGGCCTAAGAGCTTATCTGTTAACGGTGTCAAATGCTATCTGATAATCAATATAGCTGCTCTTGTGTTATGTGCCCGTGTTTCTGCAGGCGTGACTGTTTGTTTGCAGACACACGTTCTGCTTTCTATCCTTTTGCCTCTTGGTGGTTGTCAGCCTCCATATCTGTGTCTTTCAGCAGGTTTCATTAAAACCTGTCTATAGCAGTCAGAAGAAACCTGCAGCTTTGGAGGATCCCCAAGCCTTAGTGAGCTGTGTAAACTGTGTAAATCTATTTAAGGCTAAGGGTCCCATGAACAAACCTCCAAACTTCTGCTCTGTATTCTAGGGAATTGTGGAGGAAGGAGATTTCTTTAAATGAATATGCTGCTGTTCTCAATTCCAGTGACTACTGCACAGTTGTCCTGCTTTTTTATCTGTATCACGCACCTCTGTTTCGCAGCATACAGACCAGGAGTCTTTTGTTCCTCAGAGATTGAAATAACACCAATAAGTTATCCTGGGATAAAGGAATGAGCTGTAGTCTTGCTGATTTTTTGACATGAAAATGAATTGGTGTGATAGTAAAAGCATTTCTCTTTTTTTGCCCTTTTGTCTTTTTAAGGCACATCACAATAAGTGTGTATATTTACGAAGGTGAAAATGTTCTATAGGGTTTTGCAGCAATAAATACCTTACAATGACATAGCCAACTTAGAGGAGGCAGTTTGAGTGTCAGGGGAAACATTAGGTATTTCTGATATCACACCTCTGTGTGGGTAATTTACAGGTTTGTGTATATTTCAAGTTTCATTGCTCCACTTAGAATCATAGAATCATTTAGGTTGGAAAGGGCCTTTAAGATCACTGAGTCCAACTATTAACCTCACACTGCCAAGTCAACCAATAAACCATGTCCCTAAGCACCACATCTACACGTCTTTTAATTACCTCCAGGGATAGCGACTCAACCGCTTCCTTGGGCAGCCTGTTCCAATGCTTGACAATCCTTTTGGTGAAGAATTTTTTCCCAATAGCCAAACCTCCCCTGGTGCAACTTGAGGCCATTTCCTCCTGTCCTATTGCTTGTTACTTGGCAGAATAGACTGCCATTGACCTTGATACAACCTTCTTTCAGGTAGTTGTGGTTCTAGACAGCAATAAGGTCCCCCCTCAGCCTCCTTCTCTCCAGACTAAACAGCCCCAGTTCCCTCAGCCGCTCCTCACAGGACTTGTGCTC
>JANZLQ010000029.1:21194347-21209047 GCA_026212715.1 Elanus axillaris | reverse complement strand
CTGGCAGGACCTGTGGATCTGTGGAGAGAGGAGCCCAGGCTGGAGCAGGTTTTCTGGCAGGACTTGTGACCCCATGGCAGGGACCCAGGCTGGAGCAGTCTGTGCCTGAAGAACTGCAGCCTGTGGGAGGGACCCACATTGGAGAAGTTCATGGAGGACCACAGCCCATGGGAGGGACCCCACACTGGAGCAAGGGAAGAGTGTGAGGAGTCCTACCCCTGTGGCGGATGAAGTGGCAGAAATAATGTGTGAGGGACTGACCCCAACCCCCATTCCCCATCCTCCCCGCTGGACAGGGGAGGTGGGGTAGGTGGAGAATCTGGGAATGAAGTTGTGCCCGGGAAGAAGGGAGGGCTGGAGGGAAGGTGTTGTGAGATTTGGTTTTATTTCTCATTACCCAGTCCATTTTGATTTTTAATGAATTGAGTTAATTTTCCCCAAGCTGAGTCTGTTTTGCCCATGACGGTGATTAGTGAATGATGTCTCCTGTCCTTATCTCGACCCACAAGCCCTTTGTTATATTTTTCTCTTGCCTGTGCAGCGAAGGAGGGGGGTGTGATCGAATGGTTTTGGTGGGCACCTGGCATCCAGCCAGGGTCAACCTATCACAGGCTGTTCAGGAGAGACAGTGAAAAATGTGAAATTCTTAAATTTGGAAAGCGTTCTAGAAAACTGTAGAATAAATTTCTGTCCTCTGAGCTGAAGAGATCTGAGGCACAGGAGTCTTATCTGGCCATGAATAATGCCATGGATTCCAAACTTTTTGGACTTAGGAGCATCACCCATCCAAACTTTTCCCTGACGCACATCTTTAGTTGGAGAACCACTGATGGGTGCATGGACTGTGTGTTACAGCCGGCTAAATCCCATGGAACCAGCAACGTGCCATTGTGCTGTGGACAGTTCAGGACTGCTGCCTTGTAAGTAACAGAAAAATAGGAATTCCCATAACAAAAGTATGTTGGCTCCCTTACAAATGCAGCTTTAAGGGCTGTGACAGCAGAGTCTCTTTAAAGCCAAAGTAGAAGTGTTTGCCTTGTAACAGAGCTGTCTGTCTTCATGGTTAGGGTTAGGGAATCCTCCTCTTCCTCCTTTTGAGGGTGTTGCTCATTTGGGCTCTGCTGTCTTATATCCTGCATTCAGTAAGTGCTCCTCGGTCTTTAAAAATGATCATGCCAAGGACTTAATGGCATGAAAAAATTTGTGATTTTTCTTCCCTAAATAAAATGCTGAGGATTAGAGCTCCAGAAAAGACACTGTATCCTTTTTTTTTTTGACACTATGGCCCTCTGTTTCCTAAAGATGTATGTAGGCTGCATCTGTGTTTTAATGGAGAGCGGGAACCTCGCCTCTCGTGAGGATGGCAGCAGGACTTTGGTGCTTGTGAAATCCGGGATGCTTTCATGGGGAGAAAGGCAGCCTGCAAGGAGGCTGTGGCGGGGAGGGAAAGCCTGGAAGAAGAAGGGCCGGTGGTGCAGCTGCAAGGCCGGGGAACTGCCCTGGGCCAACAGCTGGGGAGAAACTTCTCTCTGCTTTCCTCCAGAAACCTTTGCTGCAACACATCAATGTCTGCGCCAGTGCATTCCCGTGATTAGTGTGGTGGTCTTTTAGCACTGACCTCTACTGTGTTCAGCTTGACATAATAATCTTCACTGAATTAAAAGTTAATTCTCATATAAAATTGTTAACCCCTACATTTTTGATTGCTCCACTTCCTGCAAATTATTCTGGGATAGATTCTGCTGTCTTGAAGCTGAATGCAAGCCTTCTCATGGGCTGGAGTGGGAACACAATTAGGCCTTTCCTGGATATTAATTGGCTTCTCTCTTTGGGAAGGATATTTCAGCATCCATATCAAAACCAGTTGTACCACAAGTATAAATATGAAACTTTTGCTGGTGTGTGAATACTTTTCACACAGGTAAATACAGTGGCAGAATGAGTAGCATGAGCGTTACCTTTTCTCTGGACTGGACACCATGCCTTTTTGTGATCACTTCAAGAGTACTCCTATAGAAAGAGTAGAAAATAATATTTCATTATGTTTTGAACTAGCCTAGAAAGTATAGTAGAAAAATATCTGTGTGGCTCCTATACAATTAAATGCATTGGATTCAAGTGTATCAAAACAATGTCATTTTCCCTTACATTTTGTCTTTCCAAGTAGAAAAGGCTTTCTGGATAACTTCTATGGAATTTTACCATTTTCACTCTTACAGATTTTACTTGGGATTATTCCATGAGGCTATTTTAACAGAATAGTTTGGACAGTCTTATTGGAAATCATTAGTCCAGAAAAAAAACCTTCTGGCTCTCCTGTTACTTGTCCCTATCTTTAGATGAGCCAAGTCCTTTAAAAGAGAGCCTAGCTGCTTCCCTGGGAAGTCCGTCACTGCTCATCTTTGTACTTTCCAGATTGCACTTGGCTGCTTTTTGACTGTTGCACATGGTGATGGTGAAGCCATGGTTGGCTCCGTTTTCAAAACAGCAAAGCATGAGCATGAGCATGTTTGCGCTCAGCCATGTCAGAAGCAGAGGTACGCAAGCCTGACTATTTCTGTAGTTGACAAGATAGTCTCCAATCTCCTCCCTGCCCAGCTGAAAGGAGAAAACATTTACAATCTAATTACTAATTTTAAAATTGCTCTTTCTCTAAACTAAATCAAGTAAATATGTGAAGGTTTTTGCTTTGCTTTCTAGAAAAAGATGGCTCTACCAAAGACACAAACCCACAAATGCAAACTATTTTAGCTCATCTTCGTGAAATTAGCCTTTTTATGATATGGATGTATTTGAATAAAAAAAGCTCTTGTGCTGTCTGATTCCCTGCTCCAAATGCCAACTCCAAAGAAATCTCTTTATACACTGTAACCTGCGCTGTCTTCCCCATACCCCACTCTGTAATCTGTATCCATGGTAATACATTACTGTTTCCAGCAGCCAAGGGGTTTGGGGAAATTATGGGAAGAAAAATCTTTCACTGTTAAAGTTGTGGTAAAATGTCATCAGTTTGACAGAGCGATACAACGCTTTCAGTATGAAGCCCCAAACAAATTGGAATTTGGTTTGTTTCAGGTTTCATTATAGACTTTGAAATACTGAACCTAGGTTCATCAAAACATTTTCTTGAGTTTGCTTTTACACAGACCTTAGGCCCAGTTTCAAAAGAATCCGGGCCCAGTTTTGAGCAGTTTATGGGCTGACTTTAACATAAACCAGATCACAGTTAGTGGACTTGGCTGAAATTCACTCTGAACCTTTAAGTGAGGTTGAACCTGAAAGTGAAATTTTGTGAGTGAGAACCCAAGCAAACTGGAACCAAAAAAAGGTTAGCAAAATACTGCACATTGATCCTGCAGAACTTCAAACAACAGGATCTGACATCCTAAGAATTCAATAAAAGCTTGAAAACCAGTTAAACTTTTTATTTCATTTGGGAATTTAGCTTTTATTTTTAAATAAACAGAGTAACCACTACATCAAACAAATTATTGAATGCAACCTGAGATTCTAGTGATGTCTGGCATAATTTAAGTGGCAGGAGAATGTCATTTAAAACCTTTAGGAGATGATTTTCAAAAGCTCTTAGCATTGATTTAGCTTGTCTGTCTTTAAAATTAGTGGCAGTTGTATTATTGATGTCTCCAGAAGCAGTGCCACCCCAATCCTGGCCATTTGTGGAAATCCCATTGCTAGTATACAAAGGTAGTAGGGTCCTAGATGAAGTAGTCAGTAGGTAACTTCTGCCTGGAGCAGTTATGGTTGCTTTGTAGCTGAGAACGGACCTTAGGTTTCTACCCTAAATATGACTGTGATGCTAAGTTTTTTATTTACTATCCAAAAGTCACCATTTCTCTTAACACTGGAAATGCTAGTTCTGTTCTGAGGAAGAGTTTTGTGAGAAGCTGGATAAAACTGGAGGTGTGTTTTCTGAAAATAATGTTATCTATCCCTGAACTGCACTTCATTTCTACAGTATTAGCCAAAAAGGTAGGCAAGGTCATTAAATCTCAGACCCAGAATTCTTACATTAGGCACTCTCATCAAAGTCCATATAAGCAGGCTTTCCTCTGTTATTTCTTTGATAAAACTGGCCAGTGAGTGAATGTATCACGTTTTGCCTCTCCATTTCTCTAGGTGGGATTTTTTCAGCCCAATTTGGCAGTTACTATTTTTTTTTTTAATTTTTTTTTTTTAATTCAGGACACCAAACTGTTTCTAATTGTTTTCTTTTCCTGCCACACTCTCTTCCTGCTATTGCTCATTTCTGATATTGATACCTTGCTTCCCCTCTTCTGTCTAATGATGTACATGTCAAAGCAGACCACCTTTCAAAGCTCCCTATGAATGAATGGGGGAGGGTGCAAGCCAGCAGCAGTCAATCTTTGAAACATTGAAATACGGAATTTCTGCGTATAAGCACAATGACAATTGTCCAATTAAGACAGAAGCCAGCAGCAATTGGTATAAAGTAGGTTCTGTGTTTTGTGACAAAGGGAGCTAAAGCTTCACAATTTACCACTTCAATAACTTTTTAAAAATTATTTTTATTATTATTATGGCTCTTCAAGTATTGCTTTTAGTCTTTGTAGTCTAACAGGCAAGGTTTTTTGCATCTTGTCTTCATGGTTGACTTAGTTTCCCTAAAAATATTTTTATTAGGCAATTTGTTAATAGGCTGGCCTTTTGGTTTAGGAACATCCAACTGTTGGAATGAACACAAGGTCATATCCCATACCTTCCATGTTTAAATTAAAACATATGTAAGAGAGGGAACTTGCGTTTAAAATACAGTTTTAGCATCATGAAACAGAGGGCCCAAGGGCCCTATAAAATCTCTGTGTTGTTAACATACAAGATCACTAGCTTAATGCCTTCTTCAGAAAATAATTTTACAGTATTATGCTGTTTGAATAGTATTAATTTAGGCAAATACACACAATTATGACTGTCTATTATGTTACCTATTATTTTAATTAATCTGGACTGAGGACCCATTTTCCTAAGTACTGTAAGCCACAGGGCCCACATCTGCAATGTTTACAGTCTTGCAGTCTGATTCATACGGACAAAACAGGACTAGTGCAGAGCGTCCCTGAAGGCATTTGGGACTGCACCAGCCTAGATGGAGACCTAACCTGAGGCATCAGATAGGCAAAGAGGAGGAAGATGTGAAAGCTGACTATAAATAAGATGACCTGTGAAAGCTGACTATAAATAAGATGACCTGATCATTGGCTTCTGAAGTAGCTTTCTGCACAGCTTGGAGGTCGCAAATCCTTTGGAATTAGAATAAAAGAAAAAATGAGCCATGGAATTAAATCACTTGTCTCTGATAGCTAACTTCTGTGAATAGCTGTTTTCTTGGGAGTTCCTTTTACCTGGAAACGTAAACTTGCATAGTTATTTGGAGGCTTCAGTAATGGTCTTTACAGATAAGGTAAAGGAGGGCATTTCTGACTACTAAGGAAGCAAGTTGGGGGAAAAATGAAAAAAATGATTTCACAGAATCACACAATCACAGGATGGTCAAAGTAGGAGGGAACCTCTGGAGGTCATCTAGTCCGACCCCAATGCTCAAACATGGTCACCTACACCCAGTTGCCCAAGGACCATGTCCAGACGGCTTTTGGGTATCTCCAAGGTCGGACACTCCGCAACGTCCCCGGGCAACCTGTGCCAGTGCTCGGTCACCCTCACAGTGAAGAGGAGTTCCCTGACGTTCAGAGGGAACCTCCCGTGTTTCAGCGTGTGCCCATTGCCTCTGGTCCCGTCACGGGCACCGCTGGGAAGAGCCTGGCTCGGTCCTCTTTGCTCCCTCCCCGCAGGTGTTTATAGACATTGGTCAGATCCCCCTGAGCCTTCTCTTCTCCAGGCTGAACAGTCCCAGCTCTCAGACTTTCCTCAAAGGAGAGGTGCTCCGGTCCCTTGATTGTCTTTGTGGCCCTTAACTGGAAGAGCCAGTATGTCATGTATGCCCATGCCTCCCATGCCTCTCTCATACTGGGGAGCCCAGAATGGGATCACCTCCCTTGACCTTCTGGCAATGCTTTGCCTAATGCAGTCCAGGGTAGCATTCACCTTCTTCACCGCAAGGAGACATTGCTGACTCATGTTCAACTTGGTGTCCACCAGGACCCCCAGTACCTTTTTTGCCAAGCTGCTTTCCGGCCCGGTGGCCGCCAGCATGTACTGCTTGTTGTTCCTCATCCTGGGGTTGTTCCTCCCCAGGTGCAGGACTCTGAACTTCCCCTTCTTGAACTTCATCAGGTTCTTGTCAGCCCATTTCTCCAGGCTGTCGAGGTCCCTTGGGACGGCAGAATGACCCTCTGGTGTATCAGCCACTCCTCCCTGTTTTGTGTCATCAGCAAACTTGCTGAGGGTGGACTCTGCCCCATCATCCAGATCATTAATGAAGATGTTAAACAGGATTGGACTTAGTATTGACGCCAGGGTACACTGTTATTTACTGGCCTCCAACTGGACTTTGTGCCACTGATCGCTGGGCCTGGCCATTCAGCCAGTTTTCAATCCGCCTCACTGTCTGCTTCTCCAGCCCATACTTCACCAGCTTGTCTATCAGGATCTTATGGGGTACAGTGCCAAAAGCCTTACTGAAGTCCAGGTAGACGATATCTGCTGCTCTCCCCTTATCTACCAAGCCTGTCATTTCATCACAGAAGTTAATCAAGTTGCTCAAGCATGAACTCATTTATATGAGTTCTTCTCAGAGTCTGGTTTACTGGCAAAGCAGAGGCGCTGGACAGTAAGGTAGGCAACGTATACAGACATTAAAGCAAGAAGAAGGAAGAGAAGCACATGCTTATTCTCTGCTAAAATGAAAGTACAGCTGCCTCAGGGCCCTGTGAGAAAACCCATGCCCTTTCCAGCTGTGCCTTTGCTTTAGCAAGATTTGCTCCCGCAGTGTCCCACTACTGCTGACCTGGTTTGTATCTTGCTTACCTGCCGTGCTGGGACAGTGCTGTGCAAGCTCTCCCGATAGGACTGTGAAGCTGAAAGCTTTCCAAATCAGTCTGGGAGGCCTGGCTTTTGCTAGTGTAAAAGAAGGCAAGTAAATGAAAAATAATAAGAATAGTATATATTGCATCAGGAACCCAAGAATTGCTATCATGGGTTAAACCAATGCAGCACCAAAACATATACTGGTTGGTATATACTACTTTGCATGAAAGTTATGATCTCTTATGATAGCAGTAGTAAGATAAAGAGCTTATACAGTTCTTATTTGGGCAACATAGCATATACTTACTCTTACCATCTGGTCCAGAACAAAGGAATAGACTCAGAGTTTAGTTGTCTTCCAAAAGAGATTTAACCTTTGATATTTATCGCTACATCGTTGTGCAATAGGCTGTTTTGCAATAACCTCTCTGAGGGAAATTAAAATCAGAAAAAATATTATTTATCACCATTATTATTCTAGTCTTCGTGTTCTTGTCCCAACTGTCCTTTGTCACCCTCCTCCCTGCTTTCTTTTTTTTTGAAGACTTTTGTTCCTTTTTTTTTTTCAGGCAAACCCGAGGCCTCTACCTTACCAGTATTTTTGCTTTTTGTTTTTGTGCCCTTTGCTTCACTTTGAGCTCTTCTTTGTTTATTTGTTTGGTTTGGTTTTGTGGTTTTGTTTTTTTTTGGGGGGGGGGGTATTTTTGTTTTTGTTTGTTTGTTTATTTTTGCTCTAAATCATCTCTTTAATTCCTCTTTGGTTATCTTCTTTTTTTCTCCCTTCTTTTGGCCTCCTTTGTTTCAGGTATAGTAAAGTGAGAAGTACTCTCAGTTCCCAGTTAAGGTCAATACAAGTTGAGGAAGCAAAGCATTGCCCCCTAGTTGCTTATATCCTTGCAGAAAACATGCTTTCTAAACCCCATCAAGATGGTGTATGAAATTATCTTTTTGGATATTTGAAGGTTCTTCTGAAGCCAGCAGAGGAATGAATATTTGGGAGTAGTTGGAACAAAAATCTAAAACATATCACAACATCTTTGCACTGGTATTTAACTGAAAAGAATGCAAAGCTAACTTTTTCACATTATTTTAATACATATGGGTACTCCGTTAAATTCTAATTTCACTGGCTTTTATGGGAAGGTCTCCATGTGTTTTGGAAAAAAAATATTTAATTTAGCCTCTCAGTCTTTTGGTAGGAGTATTATTATCATCCCTGTTTCACTGATGTGTACATAGCTGGAGCCTGCGTTCTGCGTACTATGCTTATAAATCAAGGACATCTGCCTTCTTGCATATTGTTGAGGTGTTAATAGGTTGGGAGGCACAGATGGAGGTAGTCACCAGATGGAGGTATTATTGTTAGTTTAACTGAATACATAGGAAGATCGTGGAGAAATATTTGTTATTTTGTGGTGCTGATTCTTTAAATATATGTAACAAGGAGATCTAAAAAGTGATGCTCTCTGCCTGACTCTTCAGTTGTTGCCAACTTCAGTGATTTTGTCAGAAGTCTCTTAATACTGGTATTTTACTTAAAGTCTAGTCCTTAGAATCAACTATCTTCTAATAATCTTAGCCTTCATTTAAAAATAAAATTGAGTTTCTGGTCTTCATGAATATAGAAGAAAACTTGAAAATATGGATTGAGTGCACATAAAAGGCTCAGAGACAGTAAGTAAAATAATCCAAGCATATTTTCTTTTAAATTATGATTTAAAAAGCTGTATTATTTGAAAGAGGCTGACTTGCAATTTTTTTTACCTTGTAGTACAGTACTGACCCTTAAGTTTAGAAAAGATAGGCACCCGTATAGGTAACCAAAACCATTATATGACAACACAGAGAAAAAAAGAGAGCTATGAAAGGAATCAAGATGGATACTCTTGTAATGAAAGAGACACTCAAATTTCTCTGTCTTGTACACCAATTTTTATCAGGATGTTAGCTCAGGCAGGTTATGTGTAATATTCACATTACGCTTAGTTTGTTTAGGAAACAAATACCAATACACTTAGCAAATTATAATATACTTTAATAGGAGCTGCTGTGCAATTCTAAATATATTTCCCAAGTTGAATAAGATTAATTTAATAATAAGACTGAATTAAAAAATGGTTGAATGAGCCACAAGAAAAGGAGTAAAGAGTTTATAGATTATCCTAAAATGTGTTCCCTGCACTGTTTTCCTCTCCCAAATTCACCCCTGAAAAACTCCAGTGTCCATATCAGTTGAATTTTCAGCAAATATTGCACTATTTCAAGTACATGATCTTCATCTGACCTGTACTCCCATGTTGTCTGTTGAAGCTATCTGGAGTAGCATCCAGTGATTCCGGCCAAGCTGAAAGAGAACAAAAACCAGACTGGCACATGATTTCAAACTTCTCATTGAGGAGCCAGTTTACCGCCTCGTTTCTCTCCTGGACCCCTAAATAACCCATAACTGGAAGTAAATTTGCATGGTGGTCAGTTTTTTTTAATAAATTTCTTACATAAGGCTTGCTGAACAGGGAAAGGGGATACCGGGGAACTTTTTCATGCCATTCTTCCCAAACCTCGTACCATAAGTGTTCCATTCAAAATGAAAGCATTTCTATTGCTTTACAAGGTGCCATATAAAGAAGGAAAACCACGTTTCCTCTGTTACCTCTTATCGCAGTAGCGTATCGAGGTAGGTTTTGGATCTATAGACCTCAGATACTAGAGCTGGCGATGCTGTAGCAAAGCATTTAAATACAGAGAGGCTGCATAATCAAATCTTACAACTGTTTTGAAAGCTGTCCCTGTGTAAGGTCATGAGGGAGACAGCAGACCTTGTTAATTTATTTTTTCCTTGTGAACTTAATTTTAGTAATGAGGAATCTGAAGGTTGCCAGCACAGACTGCTTGTATTCATGGTAGGAAAAATACTCGGCTATTCTCCTCAACATTCATTTTCAATGGAAAGGTTTAATATTCCGAGTAACAAACCCAATGGTTTTTCTCTAGTTAACATAAGTCTCTGTTTTATTTTTTTCATGATAAAGACAAATATCAAAAGGAAAACTGAAGCCAAAAGGCAGTGCATGAAAACAGGGAGATTCCCAGTAAAATAAACCCCTCTAAAATAGGTAGAAAAGTATAACCGTGTACTTGTTAGGTTGTTCCCTATGGATTTTCTTTTCTGAATTCTTTGTTATTATAAGTTAAAATCAACTACTTGAACATTTTATCTAAGAATTTAAAATACATATCTAGATATCTTTAAGTAGGTTACCTGTGAACTAAAATCAAAAAAATATATTATCCATAGAACCATGACTTTAAAAATATGGACTAGAGTTCAGATCTTGCAGGTCTGAGCTGCAGTCTTGTTATGAGTGTAGGGAAAAAAGGAACATGGATAAAAGAAATTGAGCCATGATTAAGAGAATGCATGGGTCCTGAGATCCTAGTATTTTGAAAAGTAAGAAAAGGTACTCATTTGATCATAGAGGTTAGGCTAGGCAAATGAAACTATCTCAAAGATTACATTTTAACGTTAAAACTCTCTAACCTCTGGAAATAAGAAATAATGAGGCCTTGCAGTTCTGGTATCAAAAGTGGAATCTGCAAACATTTATTTAAAAAGAGAGACAGTGAGGGGGATATTATTACATGACATGCAGACAGATTAAAATATTATACAATTTTGAAGCTGTGCAAATATATATAAATATATAAGCGTACACTCTGGAAGAATATGTGTATGTAAGAGGGAGAGGAAGGGAGAAAATACACTCATGACTTTCCAGTGTGATGTCTGAATGCAATTAAAATCTCCAGTTGTGATGCTGTAGCAGATCTTTGACAGTCAGCCATCCGAATACCATTTTGACAGCTCAGACACTTTTTTATGGTCACGCTGTAGGAAAGATCATTGAAGAACAATTATTTTGTACCCATGGCTGGAAAAAAATATAATCAGAATCCCTTCCTCCTGCTACCAATCTGAATGTTTTCTTTGCTCTGCCATAATAATTTACCCCTTGATGTGTGTACTAGGGAACCCCTCCAAAATTGCCTGCTAAATGTTATATTTTCCAGGATCAGCAGAAATGGCAAGGTAAGCTTGAAGAACATTTGAGATGGAGAAAGAAAATAGAGCTGTATTGTCTAAATTGTACTCATGCAAGCCACTTCAGAGTGGCTTGATAAAAAGACTTAAAGTCGGTAGCAGATTTTGGACTCGGGTCCCGATCCTGGTCCCATTAAAATCAATGGTAATTTTTGCCACTGAAATCAGCAAAGAAGAAGAGCATCCTGAATGTCACATTGCTGCACATTTAGAATGATTCATGATGCTCTTCCCTGGCCTGATTACCCCTGATATTAGTTTCAACTATCCCATTGACTGATATGAATGTCTGAAAATAATTGATATTTTATTATATACTGGTGTAATACAAGCTCCAGCTCATCAGAGTTTTAACAGAACACATACACTCTAAGTGGCAAAAAATGACTAGCAAATATTCCTTGGTTTTCACCCTTCCTAACTATCAGCAATTTGCACTGGTATGGTGCCTTTAATGCAGAAACCATTAAAATACAAACATCCCAGAGGTTTGATTTCATCAGTTCTTACTCTAAATACAGACTTCTTACATACCAAGGAAACTGTGCGGTAGCATCTAGGAAAGAAAAGACCATAAAATTAGAATTTAAAAATGATCAAGAGACTGGATTAAATTTTTTCCATTCCCTTTTCTTGCTGAAGCTTTTGTCACTGAAATACAAATGTCACGAATGTAAGAATAAAACATCTCAGGCATTAGGATTCTGTGATAGCTCATTCACATGACAATGACTGCACTGAGAACAGAACATTTCGCAGAATGTAGCCATTCTTGTGGCAAAGATTATAATGACAGGGAGAAACAGTGCAAAATTAACCAATTCTTGCATCTTCCAACAGTAATCTAACAAGCCTCCTTGTGTTCTGTATAATGTGTTATATTAGACCCAAAGAGAGGGTGAGAGGGTGAGAGAGAGAGAAATGTAATACTGCACACCTTGGGTCATAATTAAACTTATCTGCTTAACCCAACAGTAAGAAATCTGCTTTCGCCCCTGCCGCTGCCAGCAGGTGCCACTGTCACAAATAGGAAAGTACGCCGATAGATTTTGGAAGAATTAGGATGTTGCTGGGGCCATAAAATAAGGCATCTCAGCCGATGCTGGGGAGCGCCAGGGTGGGCAGCAGAGGCAGCCGGCCAGGCGGCTGGGGGGTCACCTCGGCTGCCCCTGCCCCGAGACCCAGCCTGCGGGGCGAGGGCACGGGCCGGCCTTGGCAGGGCGTTGGCGTTGGCGGTGGCTCTCGTGGACGACGGGATACTCCCCCAGGATATCCCACCAGCTCTTGTCAGTTCTCCAGTACGAACTGAGAGGTTCAACCCCACCTTCGGTTCCGACCTTCAGTTAACTAGGTCGCAACAGTGGGACCCCCGACTACCAGCTGTGGATTTACTTTTAAAATACAGTCGGTTCTGTACATTTGACCAGGGAGTAACAGGGTCACAAAATGAACATCGGCTTCTTTCTTGGCTCGATTTCATTCTAGGGGTTGGGAGCGTGTTTAACCCTTGCCTTGCCAGCTTCCTTTCTGCAGTGGTGTTGTAGGTGTGGGTCAGCTCCGGGGTGCGCTGGCAGCTGGCTGAGCTATCCTGTCTCCACCACGTCTCTCTCGCAGGGCCCCGGGACGGCTGTTTTTAGTGCATGTGTGTTTCTTTACAGGCATTTCCTGGTCTGGCGAAACATCAGTTGGGGCCTTTTCTGTACAGGAGTTTGGCTTCGTTTAGGTATTTTTTTTTGTGAACCATTGATATTAAATCCTGTCTCGTGAGACTATTTCATCCTGGCTGTATCTGAAAATGATTCACCACAAAAATGTACGGCTTTAGTAGTTTGACAACCTCGAGCAGGTTTACTGGTGTGACTGTACGCCCACCTCCGGTCTTGGGGCCCTAGAGTGCCATTTTTTATAGGTTTCAAAAGGGAATCTGCCCTTCTGTAGTAGAGTTTGGGGAGAGGAAAGCTCCCTGTTTACATTCTCTTCTGCACTCCTGGAGCTATGAGAATAGCAGGGAAGTGAAACCTTTGCAGGGTTTGAGATACTGCCGCATCACTTCGTGCAAGAAATTATATGGTGATAGACTCTATGAGCAAAAAGCATCGTTCCCATGCTATGTTCCTGTGAACAAACTGAAATGTGACCACTGACAATTGTTTCTGACATTCATGTCACTTCTGCAAGCAAAAGCCCATCCATGTAACAACTGAGGAGTACTATACAGGCCACAGATCTCCTTGGTTTTCTGGCATCACAAGTCTGATGAAGATTTATTCCTCTTTGCCTTCAGAACTTACTTTAAAAGGATGACTTTCACTACACAGAAGTTGCTGTACAATTTCCAATTTCCTATTGCATTAACTTTTAATAGACTTATTGCTCCTTGTGAATAATAGGAAAAGATATTCTTGATGTATCGTCTCTAACCTGAATCTTTTTTGGCCCCCTCTGCAAGTACCAATGAAGACTATCCTTCCCTGAGTCTTTGTCTGAAATATTGCTTAATGTAAGCCTTATTAGAGATGTGGCATATACAATATGCTTTCTCTCCTAATTTTCCTATACCTGCTCTGATATCTGAGCGGTTTGTGCTGTTAATTACCACCTAGAAATACTCTGGTGGTAGAATCTCTGTGTTGTGCTCAGTCCAGGTTTCCAACATTGCTGTGTTAGTGCACATAATTCCTAACTTACAGGGATGCTTGTGAGTCAGATAGGTGATATGTTTAGCTTAGCTGAAGTTTGTCCGAAGAATGTACAGTTTTTTCATTGTCCCTTGAAGCGCTGGGAAAGGTGACAAGATGACAGTTCCCCTTTGTTCCAGTCTAGAATTGGTCATTTCCAATAGGCCTTATTGTTCTTTTCTGAGGAACTGACTCATTTTTCACTCATGGAAAACTGTCAAAGAGTTTAGTCCCCAACCCAAACTAAAGTAAAAAGATCATATAGTTTGATGGGAATATCTGCTGTCTTGTTTAATCCTCTCTTAAATCTCCTCTTTGAGCTGCTGTACCTACAAATCACAACTGCTTGGCAAAGGTAGGCTTAGAAGAGAGTCAGCTTTTCTGCTCAACTCATTTTATTTTTATTTCTCTCCTCTTCCAGCCAACATCAACCTCATTGTCTGCCTTGTGCACCTGCAGCATCTTAATTGACAGCTAGGCTGTGAATCCTCAGGGGCAGGGAGATTTTGCTACTTGTCTGTGTTGTACCTATCACAAAACAGTACAATTCCTTGATTGTTCCACCACAAATAACAATAACATTACAAAAGTAATGTGCAAAAAGTGAACAAAACTGGAAAGTAATATTTTGGCAAGCCCTACTTTTTTTGCTCAGCTCTTCCAGAATCTGTAACAACAGGGTTCCCAAGAGAGCAATTGAAAGCTCACCGCTATCTATGGGCAGTGTTTTGTTTTCATTTGAATTTAGGCTTAAATTAATCTCTTCTGGTTCCCTACGAAGGAACTGTGAGAAAGTCACTGACCTCAGAACATTTCTTTCAAAGTAGGTTCTGCATTTACTAGAGGATCCTTGAAAAAGTGAATGTGGTCCAAGGCAATGTTCAGTATTTCCAAAATTATAGCTGGTTATAGGGAGGATTTAAAACAAAACAGGACCAATTAACTAACCAATGCCCCCCC
>JANZLQ010000029.1:21160832-21192541 GCA_026212715.1 Elanus axillaris | reverse complement strand
GTTTAGTCTGGAGAGAAGGAGGCCGAGGGGGGACCTTATGGCTCTCCACAACTACCTGAAAGGGGCTGTAGTGAGGTGGGGGCTGGTCTCTTCTGTCCGGTGGCTGGTGGTAGAACGAGGGTAATGGCCTCAGGTTGCACCAGGGGAGGTTTTGATTGGATATGAGGAAAAATTTCTTTACTGAGAGGGTTGTCAGACATTGGAACAGGCTGCCCCGGGAGATGGTTGAGTCATCAACCCTGGAGGTATTCAAAAAGCTCGTAGACAAGGCACTTCAGGACATGGTCTAGTGGCCATGGACGATGGTTGGACTCGATGATCTTGAAGGTCTTTTCCAACCTAAATGATTCTATGATTCTATGAGTCTATAATTCTGTAATAGTCTTCTAATTTTTATTTGTTTTCTTTTGAGAATTAAATGATATTTTTCCCGAGCCTCAGCCATCTATTCTTCTAGTTACTAATTCTTGGCCTTCCTCACTTGAGAGAGGCTGTGCTCTATTTCTTAGTTCAGTTTAGCCCTTCATAGTTAATCTCTGATTTGTGATAGATTGCCATAATTAAAACTTGCAATTGCAGCTCTTACAATGAATAGACGATGTTATTAATTTATACCAGTTTGTTTTTAATGAAGTGTTATTCAGCTTCATAAATATATTTGTAGAATTAGATTAAGAATGAATTTCAGACAGGAATTTTAGATTTTCAGATCACTAGTGAATAGACTGGTGCTCCCCATGTTCAGACAGTGTTTATTATATTGTGGGCACTTCAGGAAATAAGCGGTGAGTAAATACTACACCAGAACGGTTCTCTAGAAACTTGATTTGAGTGTGTCAAATGATACCCTGTTTTTATGTTCCTTGCAAACTAATCAGTTGTTGCTGATCCTTTCCTTCTCCAAATTATTTTGATGAAAATATACTCCAGCAAAGGTCTTTCTGACATTACTTCAGACTGGTTTCATTCCATGTTTAATTTCAGCATTCATAAATCAATTATGTCTTGCTGTGTAATCAGGTACCTCAGGGGCTAAGCCCAATAACTGTTTAGATTTATATATTTTACCGAGCTTATATCACACACAAATTTAGAGCTGGATTCCACTTTCCATTACAAATGTGTATTTGAAATAACTCTAGTGAGATTAGCAGAGTTAGTGATGTAAACGAGGGGAGGGGAGAATCAAGCTCGTAATCTGTCGAACCATATATATTTAGATGGCACGCAGACCTTTTTCTGCACTTAAAAAACTATTTTATGGTATCTTTCCAATGTGTCTGTTTGGCTGATTTACAGTATTGGAAAGCCAGGGAATTTCTAAAACTGAATCCATATAAGACAAAATTCCTTTGATTGGACCTTATTCCCAGTCCATCAACACTCTTCCATCACTTTCAAAGTTGGCAGTTCTCAGCATCAGTCCCAGGGGTGGAAACCTTGGGTTTGTGTTTGTCTTGATTCTGTCTCTTCTGAACCATGTAAATATAAATATTAAACTGTCATGTTTAACTCAGAGATATACCAAATATTAAACCAGTAGTAGTTGTTGAGAACAGCCAAATATTAGTGCAGATCTGAAAAGTACAAGAGAGGATGTTTGTACACATGTGTGTGTTTATACGCACCTGGACAACTAATAATTGCCTTCTAATAAGATGAATTCTTTAGCAGCTTCAGAATGTTCTGAATTATGTCATGCATCTTCTCGACATAGCAAAACATGATCTGTTCATTTCTCTGAACTCGTATTATCTATCCATAAAATGTCATATTGATTTTTAAATACCACTTGTAAAATTCATGCTGTCCACATCCTGAACTTGAGTGGCTTTGGGAACTACTGATAGCTTTTGTTCTGCTTCACTTGTTTACGTACCAGTAGTAATCCTTTTTTCAACACTATTAGGATTAATTTTAGATCTCAGTGGATCTGGATTTCAATGAATTTACTTCTTCTGTACTCTCGTTTATTCTTCTGAAAATTCAAGCAGTTGTGTTTTACTGACAAATATCTTAGTGGAAAATGGCTTCTGTGTCAAAAGAATGTTTTCATGGAAATAACATTTTAAGTTCATATGGGGTTTCAGGCTAGCGTTCTCCTTGAAAGATGAAACAAAACAGCTTATGACTTAGCTGATGAGTCACACCTAAGCAAGAAAAGCCAAATTTTAAATATTTCTGACCAGCCTGTAGATTCTTAAGAAAGATATTTGTCCAGTACATTTGATAACTCTGTAAGTTCAAGGTAACTGTGGTTGCCCCACTGATAGTGTGCAAACAGAAAAGAAGATTAAGTTTAGTGGCTATTTTATTCACGGGTTT
This sequence comes from Elanus axillaris, assembly GCA_026212715.1. Classification (NCBI taxonomy): domain Eukaryota; kingdom Metazoa; phylum Chordata; class Aves; order Accipitriformes; family Accipitridae; genus Elanus; species Elanus axillaris. The sequence goes on along the minus strand of JANZLQ010000029.1, from coordinate 21,190,216 downwards.
TTCTGTTCAGATCTAGTAGAGACTCTTTTTTTATCTGGTGCGCATTCTTTTGAAAGAATTTAATGGCATAGAGCTCTCTAAGCTCAAATGTAACTTTTATTGAGAAAGAACTCAGTTCTTCAGTCTTCTCAGTTCTCCCATTGATGCTAATGGGTGTTTTACCCACTAAATTCTTCATGGCTTTGGCCTTTATACAGTTTAGGTCATCCATTTTGGGTTAAACTTTGGGAAACCATGATTCTGGCATACTACCCTTCCACCATCACTCCCTTACAGTAAATAAAAACATTGGAGCGGCTTGATGACAGCAGTACCAAGTTGAAAATGTAACCTCAGCATCACTTGAAATGAAAACAGACGCAGCAAGTAAATGTTCTGGCATTGAAACATTAAAATTAAATTCCACTTCAAATACAATTCTTTAATTGGGAAGCATCCCAAGCACAAAGACTTTACTTCCCAACAAACACGACTATTATGCTAATTGGTATGGCCCCCATACAAGCCTTGGGTGGATCTGAAGTTAGCTGTTGTTATTCTGGCCTGACTTTCCAACCACATTCATTTTGCTAAATTGCATTTCTATGAGAGAGTGGGTTGATATGCTGCAAGTGTTGCTAATTCTATTGAATCACTTTTTTCCTTTTAAACAGAAGATCAAAAATCCAAACCACTTTCTATTTTTAAATGCTGTATTTCCATAAACAAAAGTAGACATTTGAATAACCACCTTATTAAGATTAGGTGTTCCTGAAAGGGAGCCCTGTTTCTCCATGTTTATTACTGACCACAATACTAAATTATGCAAATCTTAAAAGTATGTTTGAACAAAAGACCTATATAATTTAGTTGGTTGAGATTTTTATTTTTAATCTGTGGGTGTGATTTTAGTGCTGACAGAGGTAAAGATTAAAAGTCCATTAGAGACTTTTTTTTTTTAACTTCCACAGGGCAGTCAAAAGGGTTTGCACAACGGCCTAAAGCAGACTTACCAGATCTCTTTGGACCCGCAACCAGACTCTGAGCTGTGTTCCCTCCAGATTACCCCGGAGCAGATTTAAAATCCCATAGGCAGGAAGGGGCTAATACTTCTTGAGCAGTACCTCTTGCTTTCACAGGGCTTCGCAGAGCCATAGCCCTGACAGTGCTGCTTGGAACTCTTTCAGTGGGAGTGGGGAATGCAGTATTATGTAGCAAGATGGATGCATGGAGCATGTGGCATCTTAGCTAAAAAAGGCTAGTGCTCCTTCTCTCCAGCATAACTATCCAGTTCATTCATACCAGGACTTTAGGGAGACCAGAGTATACTTTTAGCGAGGTGCTTGACGAACGCCCAGCCCACCCAGGTCCAAACTAGCCTTCTAGAGAGCCAAGCTGAAAGGAAGTGAGAGAGCCTGTGGCCTCGAGTTCTCTGTTTTGGAGAGAGAAGCCATGCTGCTGCTGTCACCAAGTATGCCGAAAAAAATAATTGTTCCTCGGTTTGATGCCCTAAACCCAAGTGATTTAACAGCTCTGCTATGTATTGAATCAGAATCTTGGCCACTGTTGCTCTAAATACAGAGTGTATCATTCATACATTCCTGAATTCACACAGCTTTTCCCTTTTTATGGAAAATAAATGATGAAACAAAACCTCACCAACATTTTCCTTGCTTTCCTTGCATGTTTATTTGCTTTCCATCTTCATATTGTAACTTTCCTATTTTATTCCACTTTTTTTCTTTTCTTTTTGATTTGCCTTTTCCAATCTTTTTACCCTTTTAACTTTTCATCCATTCCACATTAAATTCTATTTTTACTTCTCTCTTGTTTTGGAAAGGCTTTTCAGATTAATTTTAGCACTTCATCTTATCACCTTTTTGCTTCTCTATCTCCTTCTAATGTCTTTTTCACACACCTTCTTTGCTTTTACTTCCATTTCTCTCCATTTTCTCACTCCTTTCCCACTTCTGAATTTTCTTGCTGTTCTCCAGCATTACACTAAACCACTGCAAATAAATGTCTTTGTGGGGACTTTTATCTTTGGAAGTGTTTTATAGCCATGAGATGCCGCTCCCCAGCACCCTTGCAGAGATTTATATACAGGCTGTGTGCTTAGATCCCTAAATGCACATTGAGCTGCTTAGCATTCATGTCTGAACTATAATAGCTTGAACTTCATTCTTGAGTTAAGTGCAAGAAATGACCAAATGCTCTCCTGTACTCAAATCTGCAAACTTGTCATAGAGGAGAAAGTCACTGGTAATGAACTCCCCTTAGGAAAACAGAGACTGATAGAGTTCTCTTGCCCATGCCGTAGTGATCGGGCCTCCGCTGTCCTGAGTGTTTTCTGTCTTATCTTGAATGCTAAGTCAGCCTGGAACTGGAGGAGACCCTCCTGCACAACCACACTGGATGTCCTCGAGCCTTGTAGAGCTCCAGTCAGCTGGCTTCAGTCCTTTCCAGGAACTGTGGTCACCTGTGAGGTGGTGGGTGGTGGGTTTTTACCAGGATGCAGCTAAACATAAAGAGACCATTTACTGAGCAGGGAGTTTGCAGTGGTTTTGTTCCTTTAACCTGACACCAGAAGAAGGATAATCCAGAAAAGTCAGGATGGTAGCTTTTTGACTTAGTGAGAGAACAAATCCCTCTTCACGATCTATCTTAGAAAGGCTCTCGTCACACTAATAAGGTCTGTCCCAACAATCTCTTGCTTCAGAAAATAAATCCTATGTTGTAGTAAGGATTTTTCATCATAATCTGTCTGCAGTTGGTATATTTCCTTTCAGGCACCTTTCTATGGTACTACTTTTCTTATGGTATCCTCTGTGTCTTTTCCCTCATCAATAACCAGAATGAATGCTGCTGCTTCTTTTTTTCTTCTTTTTAATTCTACTTCTCCAAGGGCACTGCTGCTCATCAGTTCCGTTATGGAGAAAAAAAAATATTGACAGCTGGAATGTGTGGTTTCCTTCATTATCTTCAACCTATGGCTGCATCCACAAAAAGAGAATTTCAGTACCTCCTAGAAAGCACGGATCTTTCACCAATTTAACACTAGCAAATGTCTTCATACATTTCCTTAGTAAGTGGGAAATTTCATAAGAAGCTTTGTGGATAGGCAGTGGCTCCTTCATTTGTGGCTAAAACATTTGTTGCTTTTGCAATTTACAGTGATTGCTTAAGAAAGGAATGGTTTGTTTTTGGAAAGCTGCTTTGAGTTCAGTGGGTTCTGTGCATGGTTAACGACAATGCTTTAATTTTGTGGTGGGGGTGGTGATGCAGCTTGTGCTTCTTGGAGTCTTTGCTGCATTCTTACAAATTACATGTCGCAGGAAGCCTGTTTTTGGTTTACTTCAAATTGAAACTAATCCCCTCCCCCTGGTTTTATTAGACCAGGGGTCAATTCCAGGAGCTCTGGTGGCAAAAAGCAGCTGAGCAACAAACATGTCTGATCCCTGAAGATTATCTGATAAATCTCCAATGACTAAGGGCAGATGTTCTGGCTTGTATGCCATCTCCTTCTAGTGCCTGGGAACTGGGAGTGCAACCAGAATCTGGCTGTGCTCAGAAGATTTACACTTACCAGAAGAGTCTCTAAATCATCAGTGCTGGAGCTTTGCCTGGTGTAAGGCTGGCACAATGGTAGGAGGGTGACAAGGTGGCTAAAAATGTTCTTTCTGCTTCTCAATCAAATGTGAAGGATAAGAAAGAATCTGATCCTCTCACCTTTTTGGTTGTTGCTTTTTTCTTTTTTCTTTTAATACACCAACATTTGCTTAAAAAATCAAAAGTGTAATAAATGGAATAACAGACAAACAAAGTATTGCATAGAGGCAGAAAGCTCTGAGGTTTATGACAGGTTAAAAGTTAATAAGTGAAGTGCAGCTGACACAGACACACCACTTCGGAAGCCCACGCTGACTTTGTGTATCACCGCCTCTATCCAGAGTAGTTTTAACTCTGGGATGCCTGTACCGGGCACTGCTGTTGTTCTGGCTTGCCTGGAGCTCACACAACGCTGCACATGGGCATCTAATGTAGGCTGAGGGCTTTGAATACACACATGGCAAATGTGCTCCGTGTGGTAGTATGTGCATTTGTGAGAGAGACAGAGAGAGAGAGAAAAAATAACAGATCCATAGCTATGTCCTAAATAAAAAATATTCAGCAATTCAAACTGAATCAGGGTTGCAGTTTGTAATAATGTAGTGTCAAAAATTAACAGCTAAATTAGGGATTTATTTTGTTTGTCTCTGGAATCACTGAAAGTACCTAGGGAAAACAAGGCTGCCGCCTGAAAATAAAATATCTAAACTGCTTTGATTATTAAAATTGATAGCTTAGAAAAGAAAAGCTTGTCATATAATATGTTGTATGTCAGTAAAGCTGTACTGCACCATTATGGAAAAGAAAATAATGCAAATGTCTATTGTATTTTTATTTTTTAAGCTGTTGTTACATGCTTGTGTATAAGATGGTAGAAAAAATCCTGTATTACCCTTATATGGGGTAATTAATCATTAAGTGTTCACAAAATGACATACTCCATTGTAACTCAGATCACAGGTGTCAGGTCAAAATTCTGTCCTCTAAATCAAGAAAAAGAATTTTAAAGAAGAGAGGTAAGAAAAAGTGATCCTCAACTCACGCTGAGTTTCCCAGAAATCAAGATGTCTCTAAATGGTTTTTGTTACATTTCTATACTTCTTTGTACTTTGAAATAAATTACCCTGTATGAAAAGCCTCCTCCCAGCTGTACTGTCCTTCCTTTCACAGCAGGGGCAGTCGTGTGGAGTAGGACAGTTTCAGGGCCTATTATGGGATGTAAGGATACTTGGGGCTGAGCAAGCTTCTCCATATTGGCAGTTTCTGACCAAACCCAGGGCATCACTTAACAACAGACGGTGGATCTGGTCTATAGTAGAACCTTACAGCTGAAAAAACCTCTTGGGAAGTCATCCAAACTATTCCCTTACACACAACAGGATTATCTACAGCCATGCCATTTCTGACAGATGTTTTTTTTCCAGCCTGCTCTTAAAAACCTTTAATGATGGAGACGTCACACTCTGCCTTCTTTTCTAAGCAAAATAACTCCAACTTATGTATTCTTTCCTTTTCCAACATATTTCCAACATAGACTTACGACATTTCTTTCAGATTTATTCCAATCTTCTTAGCAATGCAGTGCCCCCAAATCAGCACAGTATTCCAGATGACTCCATTCTAGAAGGGGCAAACCAGTGAGATTGCATGTCCTGCCAGAATCTGAGCTTTTGTTGGAGCTACTTAAAATTAGTTTCAGTTTATGCCATCTGTCTTGATGGTGTGTCTCAGAAGGAAACACCTTACCAGAGATAACAACAAATTGTTTCTTCATTGAACATTAAGAACAATCATGCAATACCTGCTTTTTCTCACTCCCAACAGTTGGTAAGATCTGTTGGGCCTATGACTGAAACCTCAAGGTACCCAGTCCCTTACACAGTTTGCAAAGCTTATATTGTTCTACAGTTTTTAACACCTTTAAACTCTTGGAAATTTTCTGTTTCCTTAACAAATTGTGATGAGGCATTATGGTGTTCTCTGTATTCAGCATACATGGCTATAACAGCCACATGATTTCAAATTCTAAGTCCATCTACTGGGCTATAGATAAAGATACAGATCAATTATTAAGTATTGGATAACAGGTCGTGGTGAAAACAGAGGCCAGAGCTCCAGCTATGGTAAGATCACACTTGGCAGAGGGTGGGGGTTTGTTTCCCTTTTCTGGAGCAAACACAAGCTGAGATGTCCACAGTGTAAAGTGCTGTAGTTATCTGAGGATAGAGCTATACCAGCACAGGGGGCTGGAGCCCCTCCCTGGCTACTTGCTGGCAAGAACCGTGGCTACCCTTCCCTCTAGCCCACTGAACGGAACAGGGTGGCCTCAGTGATCCTCCCATGCCTCTGCCCTGAATAGCATTTTCTAGGAAAGTATTAGTCAGCAGGGTCCAAAACCAAGCCAGGGGTGCTGCCAACAAACACCTAAGCAGCAGGAGTGGCTGTAGAACAGTGTCCCAGTTTTGTCCCTGCTCACTCCGGTAGGGTATCCTGAGCAAGGCTTCTCCCACCTGCACGCTATCCTACTTTCTACCCCTGCACGGGTGGAGGAACTGGCAGGCATAAGGCTATCTGCATCCAGTTTACTACGTCTTGGAGTTTTTTTTCCCTTTCTGAATCTCAGCTGCAGGCTTGAGCAAGGTCTCTGCCCTTTCTACCACTGCAGGAGTAGAAAGGTAGTGCAGAGACAAAGTTCTTTTCATATTTTTCAGCTTAACAAATGGTATAAAATTAAATTGTGGTCTTTTTAGGCCCGGTTTCTAGTAAAAGAGTCTTTCTGAATTTCCTGGGGCAGAGTTGGTTACATCATGCCCAGTGACATGCTGTTGGCATATGGCAGTAGACTGTAAAATGGGGAGAAGTGAATCAAAGGCATGTTAATATTAATATATCTATGTTGCTTGCTGCTTGAGGAATGTAGTAGAAAGGGAGTCATATGTAGTTTATAGAAGAAATGAATACATTCCAGATGTTAACCATGCAACCAAATCTTGTATATACAAAATGGGTTTTCCCAGTGCCTATATTCAATCTCCACATAAAAAGAGTTTTTCTAAAACAATTCCCACTATATATTAGCATAAATCAGCGACATTTTTCATCTCAAAACACAAATTTAGTAAATAATACCCACCTACTTTAGTATTTGTTTATTCAAAAGCATTTATTTATTAATGAGAAACTAAGAATAAATGCTAGTAGAAACCTAATGCTTGTGAAAGTGTTGAACAGAGGTTCCTGCTCCACGCACAGCTTGTGCCACTATAGTCAGGCAATGCCAGCGTAGCAGAACATCACAAGCTTTCTTGATGGTGGATCCTGACCCAACAGACATCACAATTCAGGAACTTTGAAAGATCTGGTATTTGCATTGGAAAAAAGGGAAACACCAGCAATGTACTTATGCAGTTGCTATTGTGTCTTCAGTATTGGAAATGTGGGGTATTTATATTCTATTAACATTGCCTTGAGTCAGAGGCAAGAAAATATACTGCATTTGTTCATCACTGGACAAATGTTGTTTTGGTGAAGCTGTTTTTAACTTTGGTGGTGTTTTACCTGCTCTTTTTGAGGATGAACTGGAGGCAGGAGAAGCCAAATAAAATGTCATATTATATCAACTTTATATGTTGACATAAATTAATGCCTTTCAATATTAAATATTTATGTGGCTCAGGTGATCTCTGCATTCAATCTAAAATATCTGTGGCAGATCAAAATTAACATTTTCCCTATACTTGTAATAGACAGTTCACGAACAATCTGTAGACTTGAAATTAAGTCACTGAAATAACTGGTGCAATAACTCTGAATGGTCAACAGATTCAAGAACATTGTTAGCTGCTTCCAGCCAAATTGTGAATGAGAGATGAGATGAAATTCTTCAAGTTATTCACTGCAAATTATTTGCTCAGCTTTTATTATTGTGGTGGTGTTAAAATATACAAGATGCATAGCACCCAAAATGTGGTAGGCATCTTAAAAAAATGAAAGCACTGACTCGCAATCCAATTTGGTTAAATTAAAAGGCTGGAGTACTCCTCTTCTGTTTGAAAGCCTGTGGGAAAAGGGACTGGAAAGTCAAAGGAGGAAGAAACCTCTGATATTTTCCTTGCTGTGCCAAACTCTCTGTAGTGGTTTTGGGATGGATTGCCTGTGGGATAGGACCCAGACCGAGCCCCAGGCTAGTCGCTCCAGTCGAGGGGACTCATTCTGAAGCCAGGGCTTGATAACGTGAGTCATATCATAGCCAGGGTGACTTAAGCAGCCCCCGTCCTTTCTGCCTCAGCCTGGCCTTTCCTAGTGCCACTGAGCAGTAGGACACCTCTCCGTTCTGCTGACACAGAGGTTTGTGGCTCCTTGCTAATAACAAGCTCGGAGAAAAATAAAATAAAAAAGACAAAACGAAACAAACCCCAAAGTTCAGAATACACCTGAAAATCTGTACGTTGGCACAGTTAAGGGTGGTGTACATGATCAAAACAAGAGTGGAAGAACAGACTGCGTATCAGCACTGAGGCCAAGTCCCTTATTGTGCTGAATGGCAGCTCAAATCCATGCCTGTGGAGAATGTGTGCTATCCCCCTCCTCTTAGCTCCTAGGACAAGTGATGCCCAAAGTGGCTGTGTTGTCAGCTTCTTAATTTTCATGCAGAAATCACTTTGTGCTAAATTTCTGAGAGGGCTTGGTGTATGTCCTGCAGGATGGTTGTTTCCCCATTAGCTTTGCCTGCTCCTCTGGTGGGTGGCCAGGCTCTGGAAGAGCAAGTAAATGCTGCCGTGGAGAACGTGTCAGGCTTTGGCGTTATTTCTATGACCGTGAACTCCACATGCCCCTTTCTACCTGTGCGCTGCCTTTCTGCACTCAAAGTGGTAAGCCTGAGCTGCAGCTTGCCCACATGCAGGAGGTGCAGACACTGATCTCAGATAAACCCACTTACCATATTCAGGATGTATATGGGAGTTCTTTGAAGTCAGTCCTTCAGTCAGGGTCTGGTGGGAAACACTGGGGATGAGGAAGACACCTGGGGAGAGAGGTAAACTACTCCTACCCAGAGAGAGGGAAGACAAAGGGCCTTAGAGAGGGATGGGAGCAGTTTCAAGGAAACTTCTCAAGGGCTTAAAAGCTGATCTTGGTCACAGGAGGGAGAGATGGTCTCTAGGAAATACTGACCTGGGATACTTGTTTGTGAAATGGCCGTAAGAGATGAAGGAATTATCACCTCACAGGTGTTGTTTTTTTTTTCTATTTGCTGCTCAGGGATGGTAACTGGATAGCAGAGGGCCGATACTTGGTTTGGTGCAAAAGAAAACAGGGCTACTTAAAAACCTTTGGATATAGGCTCCATCCATTATTTCATAGTATTCCTCTGGCTGTTGCTGAGAAATAACAGCCTTTTTAACCTGTCTCCCTTTTGACCCATGACACCTTGCGCTTTCCTGATAATAATGCTCTCCAGACTGCCCAACTGGCTCTGCGAGATGAGAGCTACGTCGTGATACCTGCCAGAGTCCCGCCGGGCGCTCCGTGGGAGCTCGGGCCCATCGTTGCCACCCAGGAGGCTGGTGAGAGGTGGCAGGGGCTGCCGGCTCCTGTGGGACAGGTACCTGGGGGCCGGCCGCACCGCCGGGTCTCAGGGAGCCTTGGTCTCTACTTGCTGGCTTGCCCGTTCCTCTGGCTCCTACAAATAGTCCAGAAGCGGCTGCTTTTGGGTTTAGCTGGGAATGACACGCATTATTCATCAGGCTCTCCGACTGCTTAGCACCTCCAGACTCCTCCCGGGTGTTTATATTTAAAAATAAGTCCTACCAATCGCTGTTCAAAGTAAGGACTGACAGCCTGCAGCATTTTTATTAAAGCACGCTGAGCAGAAACTGAAGAGACCAGCTAAGAGTTAACGGGTGTTTGTAAAACAGGCAGGAAAAAGCCGCCCTGTTCGCGAACCTTTACCAGCAACAACTTCCATGTCGGAGGAACAGAGATGCTGAAAAGGAGAGAGCCAAAGGCTCTCGCTTTAAATGTAGGATCTGACAGGAGACCAGCAGGGTAGGACCTCAGGGAATGACTAAGCAAATACTTAGATAGGAGGTCCATGAGGTAAGCAGGACTAAATTGGCGAGTCGCTTTGAAGGTCAGCACTGCGGTTCTATGGGTAATACTGAGATTTAATGGGCATCCACGGCAGAGCCCGAGGTAGGGGAGAGATGTGCTGAGAAAAGTCGGTGCTGATGCTCCGGCTGCAGCACCCTCCGGGAGGAGCTGAGGCTCCCGGGGCTTCTCCTGAGGGGTCTCAGCAGCTCTGCGCTCCCGCTGGCCCACGTGCTTTAGGCAAATGCAGAAACACCGCATGGCACCAGTCCTCAGCATCCACTGCCATTTAAAACAAGAGGACTTTCTTTCCTGCTTTATAATGTACTGAACACTGCATTCTTTTTACTAGCATTAACCACAATGGACATCTTTGTTCTCTCTGGTTTTAATCCCTGAGCACAGAAGATGTGTTTATGTTCGCTTAAAGTATGCTGGGAGGTTGCAGCTTGCAAACATTCAAACCACGGTAATAATTACATTATTTCAGGAGATTTTACCTGATATACTGCAATGTTTTTAGAAACTGTTGATCTAGTTTTGAAGGGGTTCTCCCCACCCCCAAGATTTTATGTAAAAGAATGTTAAAGCTCATAGCAGCAAAACTGGTTTTGTCAAATCTGAATAACTGCACTAGTCATAACAAAATGCATATCTGTGCCTGCATCCCAATGGATTTCTCTCCTGTGTCAATTCTTTCTCTGATGAGATGATTTTTTTGTCTCTGTATAAATAAATATATCTGCTCAAGGCCCCATCTTTCCTTTCACTGACATAATTGATAATATTGTATTTGTCCTTCAAAGTCATGCAAATGGAGTCCTCAGGCTCTAGGTATTAAATGCTGGCTAACCTGATTATTTTCTTTAAAACATAAATGAAATTATTACTATACCCCTCCATTTTCACACCCTTTATAAACTCCTGGCAGAAAAAGGAGAGATAGATAATAAGTTACTCGAATCACTTTCTTACCCTGTAATTAGCAGATGAAAAAAGAACTTATTGAAAACAATAATTCCTCAGTCATTTGTCTTTATTTTAATTTTGCTTTGAAGCCAACATATTTTCTCTGAGATTTCATTAGCAGCCATTTTGTAAATGAGATTCTCACTAGTAAGAACCAAGTTTGAGTGCTCTATCGCATTAAAATTTAACATTTTTCTATGGCTTAATATAAATTCTTCTTAATGCAGAGAGACTTTTCTGCGATGTTCATAGTTTAAAGGGCTGGATCTAATTAAGAACATAAGTGCCTAAAAGTAAAGTGCTTCAGTACCTAACTCTGAGGCATCTGGCTCCTCAAATGCAGTCCAAAATCTTAAGTTACCAAGTACAGCAAGCGTCCGTGCTTAAGGGAAGATTTAAACATCTCACAAAAAGATCCAAAACAGCCAACAAATGGAAAGAACAACTCCTAGGACAGTTTTAAAGCCTCCCACATGGGCTTCTTAGGCCAAAAGGAAGTACCTTAAATGAATTTTTAAATCTCTCCTGAAGATAGCTCAATTTCTTTAAAATAATTGAGTGAAGTGTTACTCTTTCCTCTTTAAAAAGTTCAGTCAATGTGAAAAAAAATATATTAGAAACCGTCTTTGGAATAAAAACTGGAAATCAGGGTGGTGTTTCCCCCCGTCTGCCAGTGCCAAGCCGAAGCCCCATGAGCCTTCTGCACGTCTGCTGCTGAGCCGAAGCTTTTCTGCCTCTCTGTGAAACCGTGCTGGGAGGAATGGTGAGCATTTCCACCAGCTTGTGGGAAGTTAGGCCAGCCCCTGGGAAAGTAAGCAAGACGTGTTTTAATTCCCTGGGAAGCGGTTTAGCCATTTGGCTCCTATGGAAAACATAGGCAGGACCTGACCTTGGTGTATTTGAAAGAGACAGCTGTGGCTTCTGCAGCTTGATAGAAACTTACCTTGTCTGTCTGCGCTAGGAAAGTGAAGATTTTCAGTTACAAAAGTTTTAGCTGACTACCTAAATTCCCTGATTTGCTTTAGACCCGAATCCTTATTCTTTACCCAAACCCTCCTTGTTGCATTCGGTTAAGACGAGGGGCCAAAACGCTCTCTGCCCTGCTCCACATTCACACCACAGCTCCAGCAACTGAGGAGCCTCAGGGGATTTTTTCCGCCCTTGCAAAGTGAGGAGAAGTGTGAGAACAGGAGCGGGACCCGTGACTTCCAAGCCTGGAGAAAAGCAGTGACTTCCCGCTGCTCGAAGACATGCAAGGATGCAGCTTCTTGTAAGTCTTGGAAAAAAACGTGCCCGCATGAGGCTGTTTTAGCTATCTGGGACCGTGCCCGACCAGGTAGCTCCAAGTGTTGCCGAGGGTGTGTTGTCTCCAGCTTTGCTCAGGAAGATTAGTGTTGCCTTCTTGCCCCAGGACAGGCTGCAAAATAAATAAATTTGTAAATATAATTGCATCCCACCCTTCCCAAGAGAGCTCACAGGGGAGAAAAGCCTACCCAACCCCCCCTGTGGGGTGAAGTAAGTTTCTGGAGATTAAATCGGAGCAACAGTGCTACCAAGCAAACAGTCTTTCACCGACTCTGCTACTTCTTTCTCATTCCTCTCTTCCTTGTATTTTCTCTGCTGATACATAGGCTTAGTGATACACAAAGGCATAAGCAGTACGTATCCATGCACTCTGTGAGGAGTACCGCAAGGGTCATGATTTTCCAGGGTTGGACTCTGTCTATAAATTGTAACTACAGATATTTCTCCTTGTTGCTTTGCTAACTTTAAAAATGTAGTCACATGAGCAATAGACGTTCAAATCATATTGTTATGTGCTCATGGCTGATTAGCTGACTCGGGGTGTAAATGTGATCATCAATAAAAAGCATAATGAAAGCTTGTTATTTTAAACATAATTAAGTCAAAGGAAAAACAGTTCAGCATGACTGTAGAAATTGTAATTGGTTCGTTACCTGTAATCATGTTAGCCTGCTCACATTATCAGAGGCTAATTGGAGAAAGAAGAGAGAAAGAGAATATATCACTGCATACACAGGTGTTATCTGTATATCTACATGTGTTTTACTGTATAATATGTATTTCATTAACAACTTTTTAGATAAAACAGTATAGGAGGAGTATGGCAATGCAGAAATAGAGGTATTGAGAACGTTTTAAAGCTACATTGGGAGGGCAAGAGAATGATTCATTTATCAGGTAAATTTAAATGGAAGTAACTTATGTTGTTATCCGTAACACCAGGAGCGACACCCTGGTTTAGTGGAGAGGAATCCTTGCACTATTTCTGTTCCAGTACAAACCGTTTCTGAGAGAGGCAAGGCATATTATCAGCACCTGTCTTTTCCTTGCAAAGAAATGAAACAGAGATGTAATGGGAAGACCTTTACAGTATGTTGCCTGGTCTCATACTACATTTTTCAAAGTCTCATTCTTAAAGTTTCCATTCTGTTTCTTTAGAAGACTGATGAAAGGGAATATTTGCCTGAAAATATCTTTGTTCTGACAACAAATTTGGCCTCTCTTGAAGGTTTCAAAATTTTATATAAATACTTCAGAAACTGCTTCATGGGAGCAATTCCTGTTATTTGTCCATTGTGTTTACTATTTGTATTTGGTTTATAGGAAAATACTGTACTACAGTTCCCTTTAAACATCATAAAAAAGTTACCATATGAATTCAATGATCATGTAACAGTAAACCCCAAGCTTCTTGGTTTATTCTTTCACTTTTACTTATTGTTTCTACTGCTATTGTTATGGGAACTAGTTGAGATAGTTTTATATAAAGAGGAGGAATTAACGTGGCCAGCAGGGAAGGAGCAAGGATGATAAGAGCACAGGCCTTTGTTATACTCCTCTTTTGCCCAGGATCTAGCAGCAAGAACCTGGTCAGGTTTCCTCCTTAGATAGTACTTATGTATTTGTCAGGGGGACAGTATGATCACCAGCTGCTAAAAGACTGAGCCACGGAAGGCAGACAGTGAGGCTAGATGGACCTGAGCTTTGTCCTGACCCAGTAGAGCATTTCTTATATTCTGTTCTTACAGAAAGGGAGGGATCCTAGCTAGAGTAAGCTACCAAGACAATGGCAGCCAGGGGAAGACCCACTGAAACTTTGTGTATTTGGTCAAACCCCTCTTCCCTTTGCTTTCTTGGGTAGAACTGGGGGACATGGAAACTAAGTGTGGTCCCTCCAAATCTTATACCATGTGAGGTACATAGAAATTTTCATGACTATTAGTGAACTGCAATATTTGAAAGGCCACAAGGGCAAAATTATGTTTGAATAAGGTAAGACCCCTTTTGGACTTGGAGTATGCATGTTTATTTTCACTGAGGGTTTATAGGAATTACTGCTTCTGTGACCTGCTTGGGAGCTTAGATCAAAGGACCAAAGTCTCCTAGCTCTAACATTGACCCTTAGGGAAAGAGCAGAAAAAATAAGGCAGCTATAGAATGATCCTGCCCATGGTATAATTTCCCAGCTCCCAGCAATCAGCATTTTAGTGATATTTTTCTGAACCAGAGGTTGCATCTGGGCTTTCATGTTTAATAACCAATGATGTACATCTCCTCTATGAATTTGCCTAATGCTTTTTTAAATCCAGATAAAGTTTTGTCCTTTGTCTGATCCTGTAGGCAGTAGGTTTCACAATTTAATTATGTATTATATAAAAAGTACTTCCATTTGTTTGTTTTAAACCTGCTTTGTTTTTCAGTAGAGCAAATAGTGACAGTAATAACACCGTTTTGTTAGTATAAGTGCACACATACTAGGAGTTTCTGATGGCACAGCTATGTTGATTAGGGGTCACTTCTTGGCTGTGCCAAAAGCTATCTTGGCAAAAAAGGGAGATATGCTCTAACTGAGGCAGGCTTCCAGGAAGAATAAAGGGGCAGGTTGCATTCTCCCTGTAAAATGAGGGATTTTGGCACCTGGTCTACACTTGACTTACATTCTAAGGTTGTTGAGAAAACCCTTTTCTTGTGGTGGAATTCAGATACTTGGTCACTTTTGTTTCAGACCTATAAGTGGTTCTTTGCCTTTTTCCAAGCTTCCTCTTGTGGGTGCTTAACTGGGAAAAAAACCATGCTCGTACAGAGAATGTTCAACTGTTTGACCGTTATATTGTACTATGGCTAAATGAGTTTACCTGTGCACCTTGTCTCCCTTTGCCAATGTTCTGAAATGTGATTTCTTCCTCTCTGGTGGCCCTCCTCAGAAATCTTTTTCATAATTATATTTCAGGTGCTAAGCTGATCTTCGTTCACAAGAACCCAGAGAAAACAGGAATCATGAAATAGTGAGTTTGCTCCTTCACTTACAATACCTCTGTTTATACCAGGGTCCAATATTGATCCATAGCTGAAAGTACAAAAACTTTCTGTATGGATGAAGTGCTTATTGTCCTTTTTCATATCTGTGAAAATGGCTTCTTGAGAACCTCCTTTCCTTCTCATGGGCTTTGACATCCCACTTTTGTCTTTCACAGGAAACTCAGGTCAGTCAATCATCTCCCGAACCTCTAAACAGCGGTCCCAAGTGAGGCCCTTTGAGCTCTCCTGGACCACAGTGGGCTGTGACGAGCATCTCCCCCTGAGTGGGATGCCTCTCACTTTGCAAACTCCCCGGTTTGTGAAAATCGGAGGAGCATTGCTGAAAGCTGACGACGGGACCTGGGCTGATACCCTTCACTCCTTGAAGCTCAACACTTCACCCATTCAGAAATGCTGAGATGTTTGATGTGAATATTTCACTGAACTCGAGGGGAATTTTTAACAGGTTTATCTGTATCTCTCTCTCTTAGCGTCTGTGTGCATGCACGTGTCAATTGACCTGGGTATCCAATAGCAAGTGTAGTATAAACGTTGCCCTTTCAAATCTATAATTAAGTCACTGTTGGGATTGTAGTAAATTCTATTGAATCACCTCTTAAATGTTAAAATGATCAAGTTTGCTAAATCTTGTGATTCACCTCAAACTGTGAATGAACCTCAGGCTACTGCTACACAAGTAATCCCTTTATAGACATAAACCATTGACCAAGCCTAGGACTAGGAGTGGATCTGCACCTAAGCTCCATCAGGATTTTGGAAAGCAAGGGGGTCTTCTCTGAACCTCATCAACGGGAGGATCTCCCCTTCCTTTTTACATCTCCGATCTCTGTGCAAATCATGAAAAATCAATTCTAACTCAATTTTCATTTTTATGTTTCTCCCTCACACTTTTGCGTCTTTGGACTCTGTATAAATCATGCTAGTTTGAATCTAACTTGATTTTTCTTTGCATGCTTCATCCATGTATGAACTAATAGAGTGAACCTTGCCATTGAACTTTGTGAAGTTGCATTTTTATAAAGTCCTATGAAATCACTTTTGCTGATATCCTTGATGGTGATTCTTTAAGCAGCCCAAACCACTCATCTA
This sequence comes from Elanus axillaris, assembly GCA_026212715.1. Lineage (NCBI taxonomy): Eukaryota > Metazoa > Chordata > Aves > Accipitriformes > Accipitridae > Elanus > Elanus axillaris. The sequence continues at coordinate 21,174,139 of JANZLQ010000029.1, read as the reverse complement.
TGACAAGTGTTAAAGATGATCAGGGTTTAAACCCTTGTGGCTCCTTCCCAGGTAAATTTGTGTGACTCCAGGAGGGACGGTACCTTCCTGGTTCACAGCCAGGGCTTTCGAAAGACGCTTTCTCCTTTTGTGAAGTTTGCTTTTACCTGCGCTGGAGTTTGTTAGCGTTTCTTTTGAATGGTAGAGGCATTAGGTAGCCTTGTCAATGAATGGATCCTGAACTATGTCTGCTCTGCTGTGGCCTGATAATGTCTTGACTAAAAAAGAAATATATCAACGATTTTGACCACTGCAAATGATAAGGAAACAGAAAGCTTCTTGAATGATGAAGGTGTTTGTCTCTAAGACAGACTGTGGCACGTGCCTTAGCATGCCCTGGTGTTTATTTGCTGTGCTGTCAGCTAGAGAGTGTGTGAATGAGTTACTCTTTGGCAGAACCCGCACCTGTGAGTGGAGACAGTCAGCTTTCCAGAAATGAACCTCTGCGACTGTTATTGAAGGTAGTACCTTCTGGTTCATCGGATCAGCTTTGTGGGGCTCCTGAATGACTTCCCTGGAGATAGTAATGGTCTAACAAACAATGTGCCTGTGATTTCTAGCAGGACTGCATCTCCAGGCAGAATTTACAGAATTTCCTCTACAGAAACAGAAAACTGGAGAGACTGCTAGCAGAGGATCTGCACAGAGGCATTTTTTAAACTTTTCTTTTTTTTTTTTTTTTTTTTTTTTTGAGAATAAAGATATTTGCACTGAGGTTGAACGTGCCAGTACCTGATATTGCAGTATTTCTGAAAGGTAACTTGAAGAACAACTTGTATATTCTGATGAAAAACAGGAAATAGAGACATCTTCAGAGGGGCTGAGCTTTCTTTATACAGCTGCAATGTATCGTTCTCCATTTATTCTTTACTGTGCTCTTGTATTTTTTATTTTACATTTTATTTATAGAATAGACATCTTGGACATTTATTGACACTTTCAGACTGGTTGACACAGGCATACTCCATAAGCAGGTTTAGAGGCCATAGTGTGACTTTGTCAGAGAGTGCACCTTCTGCACTTCAAGTCTGAGAACAGGATGTTAAAAAAAGCATGATCCTGCATGAAATGTCTGTCATTAGCAAAGCTGTCTGCTTCCATTACTTGCATTTGTGTCATTCTTTGAAGTCTTTCCTGAAGAAACACGTGCTGTCTAGCTGACAAAAGCACTGCTGAAACTTCCTGCAATGTTAAACGCTTGTACTCTCCCCTTATTTTGCTCAGCAAATGTATGCTTTTGAAAACTGAGAAAAACTAAGGGTACAGTGGAGAAGCAGAAATATGCTGAGCTGACATTAGTTTTGAAAGGAAAGGGAAAAAATATAAACCCATCCTTAGAGTAGGGTTGTTCTTAGTTTCCACAGGAAAACTTGTCTATTAGTTTTGAGGAAAAACAAAGTATAAATATTCAAAGTAAAATCATTCTCCCTGTAGACAGGTAGCTAAGCAGGTGCAAGGACTTATTGGAATTTAAATTAGTGTAAGCTTTAAATTACTAAACAGCCCTTCTTTCTCCCACTGTGCTGAATCACTGCTTCTGAAGAATACTTCAGCTGAGTAAGTGGGCAGATCCCATTCTGGCTGACTTGACCAGAATGAACAACTTGAAATGGAAGATGACATTTTGCAGTCAGTCTCTCAAGGTGTCATCATGTGCTTAAAGTGGTTTTAACTGTGGATATCCAGATGCCAGGATCTACGCTTGATGGTCACTATCAAGTAATCCATGTGATTAAGACAATGGGCAAAGCAGCACTCTTTTATTTATAATATAGAGCTATTATTAGTGTCTGCTTCTAAGGAACCACATGTGAGGCCCCGTGATGTGATTAATCAGGCATTCCAGCTGCTTTTGAGTGATCCCAGCACTGACAACTGAAAGCAGGAGGAATTCTTCTCCAGTATAGCACAGTTTATGACATCCTGTTATGCAGTCTGAAATGAGCTCCGATGTTCCAGTGAAAGAAAGCTAAACACTTTTTGAGGGAATGCACATAATCACTAAGAATTTGGCAAGGACAAAAGCCAAATCCAGGGCCATTGATTTGACAGTCTCATGTCTCATCCAGTGTCTGCTGTTCTGGTGTTGCTTCTTTCTTAAATCACAAATACGTTCTTGGCCTAGTAGAAGGTACACAGCACAGATCTTTTGAAGCACGGCCGAATTTGGGGAAAAGCAGAACTGTGCTGCAGTTTCTGATTTTGCGGGTCAAACCTATACTTTCTTCTCTGACTATCCAGCAGTTTAGATAATTGGATTTTTTTTAAAGCTTTTTTTATGAAAAAGAAGCACCTCAGGTGTATGCATTCCCAGAGCAAAAACTATAGAAAAGCTCATGAAAAAATCCTCATGAAATAATTCACCTAAAATCATATTCAGACAAGCCTGCTGACAAGGAAAGGAATAGATAAGACAGATACATGTTAAGCAGGACCCAGCAAAAGAAATACACATCACTAGCATTGTGTTTTCCAGACTTATGTGTACATTTGTGCTATGTTGATTTATGGTATACATGCACATGTGGCTGTAAAGCTGGCCAGGGCATTCACTGCAGATAGACATAGAGTTTGAGAATTGATCTCAAATCCACTTTTTAATTATTTGACCAAAAGAAATTGATGATTGAGTGACATACAGTAAACGTGGTATTTATAGGACTGAAAGAATCTGTTGAGCCAGTGATTCTGCTCCCCTGCTACCTAAAGCAAAGGGGTCATACGGCATTATTCAGTAGAAGTTGAAGCTATTTGTGATTAACTGTCAGTCTAATTTTGCTGCAGGCAAATTAGGTTGATGTTAATGGCAGTCCTGTTCCTGCCATTCCAAACTCAAACTGAGCAGTCCTCCTTAGTCCAGCACATCCTCAGCTCGTCCAGCCTTTCTTTGAGATGAGGCAGTGTCAATGTATGCTTCTCTAGCAATCTCCTCTTATACCCAGGTTGACTAAATAAACGAAACAGTTTCTGTAGGTGGTTGTATTCAGGAAAGCACATTAAAGCTGTAAGATGCAGGAGATAACATGAAAGTGAGAACGCCTGTCTCCTAGAGTAAAGATGTGAAACCTTGTTCAACAGCAAGCTACCTAAAGAGCCCAGCATTACCTCCAAAGGAAGAAATGAGATCATCACAAATTCTTTTGTGCCCAGCACATATCTTCTTGGTTGTTAGAGGAGACTAAAACAAAAAGAAAGGTATTCAGAGAGTATATTGTGATGCCAATCAGCATATTTGATATCGTTAACAACAGCACATTTCACCTGATGGCTACCACTTTGCATGCTTTTATTAGAAAAGTGGCTGAACAAAGAACTAACTCCATTTTTTTTAATGGAACCGCTTCATTGCTAATGAAAGTTGTGCTGGTTTTGGTGACATACAGTTCTTAAATGGAAACATCCCTTTTTCACAGTTCTGTCAGGGCCCACATGAAGATGTATTAATTTCATTATTCACAGTATTATCTTATTTATTCAGTGTGTAGCATTTAATTAATTTTTTTCTCATTTTTGTTGCACATGTTATATATATCTATATCTATATCTATATATATCTCATATATATCTACATTTTACAGGATAAGTACCTGCAGACATTTTAGGTGCGGGACAAGTAGGTAGTAGAAGGAAATGGAGGGAAGGAGTCAGTTAGTAACAAAAGTACTGGAAGTCATTTCACAGCCTTTTGCGTGTTTTGGTCCACAGCATGGTCACCTGCAATGCAGCTAGAACTGCAAAGCAGACAGCCCTGATGCCTGCCCTTAAAAAAAAAAAAATCAGTTTCACATATCTTCATGTTATTTATGTATTTATTTTTGAAAAAAAGAGCAGTTTGTCAAACATTTAAGGTTGACAGGCAAGTCATGTTGTTGCATTGCAGGTAAATGCTGTCATGAGTGACACTGGCTGTGTCACTATGTGCAGCATTAGCCAGGGAATTTGAGAAGACAGGCTCATGAAAAAAAAATGAATGTTGTCAGACAACCCTGCATTTTTTATTATTAAAATCTTGAGTGAATTTAGTGCTCATGAAAGTGAGGGACTAAGCTTCCTCACACATCCCTTTCAATAAATCTCACTTCTGACCTGCAGCACCCTTGCTATTCTAGTTATGGGCCTTGAGCAGAGATTGCTCACCATGTCAAATTGTGGTAGTTTTGTGAAACGGATAGCTGAAGACTTAGATGAGGCCATTGAACATATTCTTATTTGTGACCCAACCATGACTTAAGCCCAGGCCCTCAAAGGTGATGAGCACTCACAAATTAAGTATATATCCCACTATACCCCCTCACAGTTAAAATTGCTCAGTTGTGTCTTGCGGAAGCTTTACTTTCACTCAGGGAAATTGATAACCCCAGTTCTGGTCAGAGGTTACTTCTGTGAGTCGGTATTTTGGGGTTTTATTCATTGGAGCAATTGTCCTGAAAGAGCCTTCCAGAAAGACGTGTCTCTGCGTGTTACGGAAGCATCATTTTGCAAAATGTCATATTCAAAACATGAGCTCTAAGACCACTTTATTATCCAAGTGGACTCCTTTTCTACTACTAAGCGAACAAGCGTTACTGAAGAGGAACGAGGAGCAAGAGGGGCCGGTGCCCACGGAACGTGGGCATGGGAGGCTCCGGTCCCTGCAGGCAGCCCTGGGAAATGGTCGTGGGTGCTGCCGGCAATTCTCGGTTTTATGAGTTCAATCTGCAGTGTAACCCTGAGGAAAATGGACTACAGTTAAGCAAGGATTAGCAGCGTTGCCTCTCCTATTCGAGCAAGCATCAAACGCAGGCCACTCACAGGGGAAGGCGTTGAGCAGCGGCGTGGGTGGCATCGCAGGGAGCAGCCGCGGGATTGTCCCCGGAGAAGTCGCGGCTGGCGGATTGCGGCTGCTCCTGCTGCCGCTTCCACCTTGGAAGAGCAAGCGCTAAGACCCCGCGCTGCAGAGGCCCTGGCTCATATGTTATGTGTCTCAATGCAGAGCCTAATCCACTTAGGCAAGCACGGAGTGAAAATATCATTGCCTTTACAGTGAGAGCCGAAGGCTACAACAAATCTAAATGCCATAGCTCCATCAAAATAAACACTCAAAGCCATCTTGACATTGAGGGTATGGAGCTGAGAATGACATTGGGAATGAGATTTTAGGAAGAGTTTATCTCACTCTTCATGCAGATACGACTGCACTTTAAAAGGATTCTAGTGCCTTTATAATATTTTTGTAATCTTCAGGAGGTTGAGAAACTTGTCTTCTGCCCCCTGTTTTCTGAGAAGTTGTGAATTCTTAGAACACGATTACTTTTTCTGCAGTGGTGAGCACATAGCCTAATTACAGTGCCCACCAAATTGGCAAAAGAGAAAGTAATCTACCTGGAATACCTCTGACAACCTGCTTGTTAAGGAAATACTTACATGTTCATCTGCATTACTCAGGGAAGTATCTGCAGGAAGACACTTCAACATCCTCTTTAGTAATGTCAATAATAAGAGCAAAAGCACAGAAAGACTAAATGAATGGTGGGACATTTTACATAGGGTTTACACGTGCAAATTATTTCACTGTAATCCTGCCCTGTGCTGCAACTAAAGCTACAGTACTCATTTCAATTTACATTTCTCTCTGGGTTTTTAATATACTTATGATTTCAAATGTGCCCAAATTAAAATCCTGCCATAAACTGTGATGGGATGTTGTAACCCGTTAATTTTTGAGCACTTTGAGAAGACAGTGCTAAGTTTTTAAATGAAAGAAACCAATTGTCCTTGTAAGTCTCCCATTGCTTGGCTGGAGTCCACTACTTGCAGGAGGTGCTGCTTTTAGCACCTGATTTATTATTAGTTTCAGTGGAGTTACACTGTTTTGCAATTCTGATAGCTCCATTAGAAAATTGTGATGTGGCATTAAAATTTTAACGGGCAATGCTCTGTTTGCATTTTGTCCCACTTAGCATCAGATTGCCAGGGATGAGTAAGGAAAGAATATTAAGCATTCATAAAAGACTTTCACAAAAGCTAAAATTCCAAGGACTAAAGAACAGGCAAGAAGAATGATAAAAAAAGATATTTTTTTTTAAAATCAAACCCTGCTAATCTTTTATATTTATTATTATTTTTATTATACTGAAATATTCAACATTTACCAAATTAAGGCTGCACGTTTCTGCTCTGTGGTTGTTAAGTCTGACCTCTGTCAGCACAGAACACTAAAACTATCCCAGATCTGGTGAGATTTTGTGAGTGTAAATATAATCAAATTCTCAAAAACCATAAATTGTGTTTATACGGCACTATTGAACATTCCTGTACTTTCGCTACATTGTTTTCCAGTCTATCAAAATGTCTGGGGACAGTTTTCTTGCTTTATTTGATTATTTTGAGTTTCAGAACACTTTTTATTTTATGTAGCATAACAATACCTTTTTTTATTATTATTATTGCTGGTTCTAGGTGGGTATATTTAATACCTGCATAATTTTTAAAATGCTTCCTTACAAAGTGACCATAAATAGATCTTTTACTCTACAGAATCCCTGATAAAAACATCTCTCACTACCACCAATAGGGATAGAGGGGGTGGAGTGGGTAGACTTTGAAATTTGCTTTTACAAGTGCAAATCCTCAGGCAAAATAAACAATATTATTTCAGATTAAAAAAAATACACACAGAGATGATAAGAAAAAAATCTAATGTCTGTAGAAGGCTGTGCTTCAGCAAACTAGGTATATGTTGGTATGTTTGCTTATTTTTTAAGCTTTCCAGTACCAAAATGCATGTTTAAATGATTGCATTTGACAAAGGAAAGACAAGGAAAAATGGTGCAGCATCTTTAATTTATCAGTTTACATGAGATGCAGGCAATAGCCTGTGGGTACCAGATTGTGATTTTTCTACTCAAGTACATTCTCATGTTTTACTGATGAGCTATATGCCAGACCCTTGTGTTCTGTATAGTAAGAGTTTCATGGAACATCTGCTTCAATTGCTCTATCTCTTGTTTTGTTTTGTCACTAAACTCACTTATGCTACAGAAGCACTGACTATAAAAGAAGCTACTTTAATTCAATAGCATATCAAGAAGGTAGGTTCTCTAATGCTTGTAATACAGCTATTTATGTCTAATGCTTTCCTTTGCACCAAAAGTGATATGACAATTGACACAATATACTGTCATACTTCATAGGATACATAGTTTTCTGACCTACTGATAGGTTTTTTAACTAGAAAAGCTGCATATGCATACCTGTATCTGCAACTGTATGTACAAGACGCTGACGAAAACCCACACGTATTTACCAGAAGAGTAACATTTTCCCCATTCCCAAAGTCATGTATCACAAAAGAAGCCAACAGAGAAAGTAAGTCAATAAGGTGAGAATAGTTTGGCTTGTTACTAACTGTGCGCTTTGACATTTACATAGTAAATGGCACTGAATGTCTTGTGTGTATTTAAACTGGAAGGATAATATTGTTTACAAGGACAGAGAACATTATAAGGGAAGTTAAAACAACATACATCACCCTTTGTCAGTTTACTAAATGTTTTTTGTTGTCCCATTTGATAGTCTTGGCTATTCAGCGTCTGTGAAAGAAGTATCAGGGTTGCAGTTTCACTTTAAATTGCTGTATAGTGGTCAAACTTGGCTGAAGAAAAATGTTGATTAACAGCATGAAAATGCAGTGAGAAATAGTTATTTAAACTTGAAACTGTGACTACAGGACATGACCTTTGCAATATTCTCAACAGTTTCACAAAATATGCAGGAAAAATAATTCAGGTAGCAAGAAAAGGGAGAAGCTTTATAAAAAAAAGACAAATAGGATAAACATCCTTCCCACAAACACTTCTTATACCCATTCACATATTTTTAGTCTCAACAAATGCTGAAGATTATAATGTTGTGACTGATCCTTTTTAAGGCTCTAATCTGTTGTTCTTCTCTTTTTTTCTTCTTCTTCTTAATTTTAATCTCACCTGTGCTGACATCCACCCTGAAAAATGCTGTTGGGAACAAAGAAACTATGAGCAGAGGCTGAAACCGTCTTTAGTTTCGGTGTCATTATTACTGAAAGGATGCGTGGCTTAATTTTACATTTATTTTTTTTTTTTTTTTTTAGAAATACAGTTTATCATTGTATGTGAATTGCCATTGACAAGGCTGGTAATTAGCCTCATATTATTTTCAGCGTAGTTCACATCCACACATCACAGGACAGAAAATGGGAGCCTTAGACAAACAGAATCCTTGTAGTAGATCATTAGGAATCCCACTGTGACATGCCACGTGCAACCTCGTTGATTCAAATTAGTCATCTGCATTGTTCTATATTTTAGACTGCAGGAGGTTTCAACTTATTTTACAAACCCACAATTGTTATACGTTTATGGTCAGAGTAACAAGTAATGTTCTGCACTCTCAGAAGACACGAAAGACATTTTAATATGTACTCATTATACAGCTCTGCCTGCAACGCTATTTAGAGTTTCATCAGTGTCTCGGTAACAAAGCTCTATTTTCTCAGCTTTTTACAACTGAGCTGTAAACATGAACTCTCAGTTAAACACAGCACTGTATAGAAAGTATTATCTAGGACTCAGGGTTTTGATATTCCTTTTTTTTTTTTTAACTAAAAAGAGATCTTTGATGATACACACCTTTGAAATGAATGTATCCTATTCCTGATTTTTGTGTGTGTAGATGCAACACAAGCTCAAACAATGTTAAACCCACTGTGATTTAGCTGATAAATTTTAAGAGCAAAAATGCTGTTTGTCACAGTCCCAATCTATGGTGAGGTTAAATACGTACCTTTAAAATACAGTTTACAGCGGAGTTATAAAATGGTCCTTCATGATGGCTATTTGATCGCATTCATGTCTTTATGCAAAATCTTTGCTGGTATTGCTGATGGCAATATGTATACTTTTAACAAATACACCTCCCCCGCCTATTATGTCTCAAAAATTTACATTCTTTATTCCTTGCTGATATTTACTGGTGAAAATCCATCTCTTTCAGTGGACGATTTACTCCAACAGTGTATTTAGTTCCACTCAGTATCTTGTCATGAAATTCAGTAACCTCACAAATACTTGGGTCTGCACTATGTATGCTGCGGATGCAAATAATCCAAACCTGAACTTGTCCTTGGTAGGGGCAGGGGCCTTTGAAAAGATCCTAGCCTGAGAAGGGTATATTAGATTATTATTCTTTAGGAAGTTGTCAGAGTTTTATTGTTCTTAAAATAGATGTTTTTTATGTTATATGTTTTTTGGATACAAATCCACGTACACTGAAGAATTATTCAAATAAATTCTCGTTCCTTTGTGCACAGAACCAGGAATGTGATATATTACTTCAAGAGTACATAACACAGCATCAGAGAAAGAATTCAAGGGTAGTGAACAGCTCAGGGGACCAGTAATAGAATATGAAGCCTAGGTTGTTGGTTCAAATCTAATCCAGGTTGGAAGTAACAGCAATTATTGCCATCTAATGTCTTTTCAGTGATCTCTATGAAATGAGTTTGTGGTCTCAGTGTAGTTTCTAACAGACAAGTGTCTAGATCACAGCTGACACCATTGTTGGCAGACTCAACGTAGGGACCAAAGTCCGAACGGGTCTGTAGATTGGACTGCTCTTTGGTGTCAGGGCAAAACTCAAGCATTTCAGCAGGAGAATGTGTCAGCCACCAAGTTTTTTGAACCTGTTCTATTGATGAAAAGTATTTCAGTCTTCAGGTTCTTCCCCAGGAATCCTCTCAAGATCCAACAACTTTTTTCAGTTAAACAATAAAGATGAAATTACTCTCATAACACCCATATTAAAAATTAGCACCCAGAAGCACAAGAAGACAGATATAAAAGGAGCAGTCACAATCGGTTCAATTCGCTTGCTGAAACTCATGTGCTTAAATTTATTCAAGTGCTTCACAATAGAATAATTCCTATAATGGCTTGCAAATCTCTCCTGCACACTGCGCCATGACATGCATATAGAACATGGCATGTTTCACAAATCACCGGTGGTAGTAGCACTGTGGATATCGTTTGTTCCCTTCTACTTGCAAGAGCTTGAGGAGAAATCTTTAGCAGCTAGGGATACCACTCAGATGACCCCCTTGATGTGATCATTCGTGCCACTTGTATTACAAAGCCCTCTCCTCTCTCATCCTGTTTGGGTATGTTAGATCAGAAAGTATGTGCAGAACAACTCCGCGGTGACTGTTTGCTAGACATGGCTTTGCTGGTGTTAGGTATCCCGAAGGATCCGCAGAATCCCTCGTACAACTCTTACTACTACGGTGAGCTGCTAAATAATGTGTAGGTTGCAGAGCTGCACCCTGGGTCAAATCTTCTCCAATTTAAGTTCACGTGCAAAATCCTATGGATAAACACTACAGTCTAAACAGAAAAAATGCCACAAAGACATGTAGAAAACATTCAGTTTTACGTATCATCCAGTTAGAAAAATGAGAGTTCTGAAAAATCATGTTATTTATGGACCTTCCCAAGGGTAACCATGTTATAAAGGGACTGGGACTTTCATATAATAAACACAAATCAGTGTGCTTAAGGCAACTAACTGGCAATTATGTACAGCTTTGATTATGGGAATTTACATTTCCACAAACGAATATAATTACAAGGAAAGTAACTTTTTTTTTTTTTTTAATGCTGGCCTTGTACTTTTTGACCTGGGTTTCAATTTAGCAGAGATCCAGGAAATTTTGTTCAGCATAGATACATATATAAATGTTTGCATAGTAATTATCTGGCAGGCAACAACACTTCTACTGAGGATTATCTGGATCTGGATTCCACATGATACTAATTACTAGGTAGTAAAGCCAGTAGAGAAGAAGCCCAAAGAGAATAGCTACCATATTTTTCCGAGTACAGGTGATAGATATTATTTGCCCTATTATTATTTTATATTATTTATGGATCAGTCTGAGAGTGACATATGTGAGTTTAATATATTTATGTAAGATATTATATACATGGGAAGAAAGACAGAAAACATTTGGGTCTAATTCTTACACATTATTATCATGAAAATTGAATCTCAAGAGACTTGAAAAGTAAAAGGAAAATAAAGGAGAGAAGGAAAGGAAAGAACCCAAAAGCAATAATAGGAAAGAGAAAGAGTGATATTGTTAATAAATGAAGGATTAGGAGACTCAAACAAAAGGAGACTTTAATATATGATAGAGAAGAAAGAAATGGAAGGACTTTTAAATTTAATAGACAGTTCATAAATTAGAAAATCTGTCATATAGTATTAAAAATTACACTTAGCATTTCACTGAGTAATATATTATTAATTTATGTTATGATATATGATTCACTGTAGTGCTAATAATTTATATTTTGTGTAGAATTCTAAGTCTAGATTTCCAGCTTTAGTAAGCCTCAGAGTTTTGTCTGGCTTTCCTGCCTCCAGGTTTCACGTAGTGATCAGACATTTCTAAAAGAAGCATGAACCCTGTGTGAGCGAATTATAGCAAATGGGCAGGAGAGTTCCTTGTTTAACACAGCATTTGAGGTCACAACTATATTGCTGGGTTCACCAAATTATTACAGAGTACTTATATGGAGGGACAGGAGAGCCATGTATGTTCTCAGAACTTACTCTGAAGCATTTTATCTTTAAATTTCTAAAGCTCTGAGCAGGGATTTTAGCCACAAGACAGTGGCTGGCATAATAAGACTCTTAGCTAAATTCCCACAGCACGCTTTGAAAAGGTAGAGGCTAAGGTGTGGGGTGTTTTTGGTTTATTTTGTTTAAAAAAAACCCCAAAGAGCCTGCTGAAAGTGTCCTGTGCTGCAAGGCCAGCTTAATCTTTTTGCTTCCTAAGTCACTCTCCCCGTTTCTCCTGAGGTCTTCACCAAAGCCCTGGCTTTGACTTTTCTTCCAAACTCCTCTTTCCATTTCTGCCTTACCTGCTGCCCTCAACACCTCTCTCCATGTCAGGTAAGTCTGTCGCAGAGATTGGGCTGGGGTGAGAAGCTAACCTGAGTGAGGGCTCCTTCCTTCCATCCGAATTGCTGCTGCACCCTATACTGTTCCCCTTTCCCTGCCTAGTAGTGCAAGCAGCTACAACACCCTCTTACTCCACGTCTTCCCTTATGGGTCATTGGTATCCAATAACCCAGGGATCAGTAACCATCACCTTTAAGATAAAACTCTGCCCAACTCCCAGTCTTGCACGGTCACTCAGTCGTAATGGTCATCTGTGTCAGAGAGCACAGATCTTTAGTTTGGTATAGAGTACGCTTGCGTTTCTAAACAGAAATTGCATTTACAGCTGGAAACTAGCAGAAAATACCCCACACTGAAATAGTCTGTTAGGGGAGCTGAAATTCTTCTTGTAATCAGATGCAACATGGTGCATAAATGCACAGTGTGTTTGAAGGGCAGAGAAGCGTCTGTTCTAGAAAGACGGGCAGTTAAATGGAAGGGTTTTTTTTGACTCGGTGTAATGTGCTTGAGAAGAGAGACTGATTAGAGGTACACAGTGAGGAATCTCATAATCACAGCAGGAGGAGGGAACCCTGTTACCCCCACCGCAGCCCAACCTTAGGATAGCAATAGAGACAGCTGCTAGGGAGGAACCCAGCCAAGAGACAAACCCTTGAGCTGTCAATAAATCCAGACGTCGCTGCTGCTGCTATTGGAAAGAGATACACCAGAGGTTGTCATCTGGGTACTGCAACTGCCAAACTTGACTGCCTTTGGCCACAGCTGTTGACTTTGTTGCTGCAAGGCTAAAGAGTAGGAAGAAGAGTAAAAACAGTGCCAGCACAGTGGGGAGGCAGCTACCAAGTTAGTGCTCAAGTGGTATCCTGGCAGTTCTCATTTTGCTTTGTAATTGTTTTGCTCGGTGGGAAAATAGATGCACCAATAAAAGTTTAATTTATAACTGTAACTTTAAGTGCATGCATGTAGTAGGGTAGTTGTGCATTTGCAGATTTATGATGAGTGACAACGGGATGCATGTGTTATAGAGTACTCAACACATGGATAAGCAAATATTATCCCAATAAAGTTCTTTTGTCTGCTTTAAGTGGTTAATCAAACTCCATAACCACAGCTCATACTTTTGCTGGATATCATTATGAGGAGAAATAGGAGAATGACAAAGAAAAGGAATGACATTTTGGCCAGCCAAAGTGCTAGCAAATGTCTGGCTTATGCCTCTTCTTTTCTTTTCTTTTCTTTTCTTTTCTTTTCTTTTCTTTTCTTTTCTTTTCTTTTCTTTTCTTTTCTTTTCT
>JANZLQ010000029.1:21139424-21160650 GCA_026212715.1 Elanus axillaris | reverse complement strand
TCTTTTCTTTTCTTTTCTTTTCTTTTCTTTTCTTTTCTTTTCTTTTCTTTTCTTTTCTTTTCTTTTCTTTTCTCTCTTCTCTCTTCTTTTCTCTTCTCTTCTTCTCTCTTCTTCTCTTTTCAATATTTACCTGGATGAGGCATTATTTGAGAGTCAGAATGAGAACATGTTGAAATGTTGCCACATCTTTTTGGTATGACATAAAACACAGGATTTAAGATTGTGAGGGTTCCCATTGCTCAGTGAGACCAGTGCTTTGTAATACTCGTCATTTTGATGGTTTACTTTCATTTGGAAGCAATTTATATGCATATCTTCTAACACCATTTTCCTTTATCTTAAATAGTTTATTTCACTCCTTGGCATTTATCCTCTTGGTCTGTTTATAGAAGGCACTCATACCCCTTCCCTCTTGTCCCTTGTAGCTGTTTGCACTAGTACCTTTCATTCTAGTTCATTCTAATAAGCCATGCTCCTCAAAGCCCAATCCGCTATATTGAAATTTTGCTATTATAGATATTTCTGTTAATATTGTGGAAAAAACCTTGTACCCACAATTGAGCCTAGCTTATAAAATAGGATCCCTATTCCCTTAATCAGTCCAGCTCCTGCTATATGCAGCTGTTACAATTAAATTAATCTTTGCTTAACGTGTTATTAGAACCATGCACAGTATTCCACATGAGGAGACACAATTACTTAAATAGTAAGAATGTTTCCTTCTTTTGATTAGAAATACATCCTAGCATCCTAAGCATTTACTTCTGCTCACTTTTACAGACAGAATCTGGTCTTGACATGGCTTTTCCTGAATTTCTAGGTGTCTTTCTTCATGGCTGTGTCACACCATGGCTTATAGAGTGATGGACACTCTCATAAAGTAATATTGTAAGACTTAGTCTAGACAGAGCGCAATGGTGCAAATCTCAAGAAAAAAGCTAGAAGAAAAATACCTTTCTAAGACCTTTGTATCTCTTTTCTATCCTGAATTCCACTGCTGGGACATAGCAGAATCTTCTCCCAAAGACTCTTAAAAGGCAGATATGTGAGGTGCTGCCAGCAAGAAATTTGTTGTTTATATGCCACAATTCCTGGCCAGCACACCAGTATCGGTTCCCTGGTCGGGGTCACTTCATGGCCAGCTATTTTGGACTTTTAGCCTTTAAATATCTCCCAGATGTCCTCAGAATGTACAAAGCAGATCAATAAGGAGAATACTGACCTTCAGTGATAGAGGTAGTAATGCTAAAGTATTGTCTAGAGCTGGCTTTTATTTTTTTTCAATACTAGGTATGGAACAATTACCATAGTGTTCACTTTCCAAATAGTGAAAAGTAAATAATAATGAAAAAATTACTATAGAGCATGATCACACTGGTTTTGCAAAATGTGCTTCATTTCTACATTCAGTAGAGCCCATCGCTTATGATTCTAGTTGCAAAATGACATAAAAAAGAACAATAACAACAACTTAAGGAACAGACTGAGCAGATCTGTTCTAGGTCAACATAGGCAGTAATTTAATTTTTATGTGGATGTAGAGTTTGCATTTTTATGCAGACATAGAGTTCTCTATAGATACAGCACTCTTTTATGCAGGTATAAAGGTCTTTTACATATCTTAAGTGAAAACTACTGTGAGGAGAGCTTTTCAGTGGAAATAAACTGTAACTTCAGGAGGCATACAAGTTTGAAAGCACCTAGTAAAAAAAAAAAGGTTGAAGACTATTAGTGAAGAGGCAAGGCAGAATGAAGGAAAAGAAATTCCAAGGTACTGTAAGAAAATCTGAAATATGCAGTTTTCATTCCCTTGATGCTGAAATTACTTAACTCAGGCTAGATGTCCTCATCCATTTTGGGGATATAGACATCTTTCTAGAGGGGCCAACTGATGGACCAACTTCTCCTCCACTGCTTATTATGCAAATGTAAGGAAGGGGGATAGAACATCTATAACAACAAGTCAATAGATCTGTAGTGAGAAATCTGGAACAGACATGTGAGAAGCAGTCTTCAAGACCATGAAGCTAAAGATGTAAAGGTATGACAAGAGGCAATATGATGAGCATGGATTTTGATTGTTTGGGCTGAGATAAAAGTCCAGAATCTGCAGGAGAAAGGCAAGAATGGACATGTTCAAAGCACCAGGACCTATTAAAATTATATGAGGAGAAAAATAATATTGTCAAAACAGACAAAGAGGCTTTGATGAAAACTAAAGAAGTTAAATTTGTCCATGCTTAACTTTAACAGTTATTTTAACTCGTGACTTGCATCCACAGGAAGAGGAAGAAAAGTAGAAAAAACCCAAAGGAAACACTTATTTGAACTAGCATAATGTTAGCTTTGCATTGAAATATAATGCAAACATATCTAAACGCGTGCTTTAGAACAGCTGTACTGGCCTCTAGTTACATGATATTATATACTGTCATGCAGAAAAGTAAATAAAAAATTAGCTTCAATTAAAATAGACTGAGGGTCTTTTAAAATTTGTTTTGAAGTGCCGGTTCATACCTACAATACATAAGGAAGTGTGCATATTACCTACAGACAAATTTTAAATTTCTGCAGTATTTTTCTCTTTAACTTTGGATGGGGAAGAGGAAAGATATCTGACAGAGATTTCTTACTTTCAGAAATCCTGAGGACTACGTGTTGGAATTTTGAGTATCCTCAGTACTGTTTCAGTTGTGAGCTTGAATGCTTTGAAATATTAGAGTGGAGTGTATCTTTTTGTGCTTACGTTGGAAGTCTGAAACCCTCATTATTTCTGCATTTGTTAAAATACAACTCTCTGTTCAACATACAGACAAAGCAAAAGGCTTTGATAAAACCTGATCTACATTCAGAGATCTGCTATGATCTCAGCTTTTCTAAAGTGGCACATTGCAAAAGGCACTGTGCTAGTAGAAAGTACTAAAAGAGGCTACTTTTAACAGCTTCTCTTTACTTTCGCTTGCCAGCAGTGTTTTCATTTACATACCTGAATCATGTCATTATTGTTGCCTTTGCTCTATCTCTTTCTGGCACTTCAGTGGCTTATCACCTTTTCTTTTTTTTTTTTTAATAAACAGTGTGCTCTGTACATCTCGTGTTGATTCCCTGAATTAATATTCATGATTCTTCTTTTCAAGCCACAAGATCTTCTGTTGATGTTTGCTTTACAATACTTTTATCGAACATACTTTTACAAAATAGGAGGTCTTTTTGCTTTCAGAGACTTGGAAAGTAGACAGTTATCTTCCACATGGCATGTAATATGATCCTGGTTTTATTATCTAGATAGATACAGTTTTCTTGCTCTCCTAAGTTTTGCTGTGTGTATTTTTAAAGAAACACTGCATCATCTCTATCTAAAGTGATCCACAAAGCAAGCTTACTGGTCAAAAACACATGTATATGCTGGTTTTTTTTAATATGTTTTTCTGCATTGCAGTTTTTTATTTTTGCTGAAGTTTTCTGTTTAGAATGAAGAATGCCACAAATGGAGTGCATAATTTTAAGTAAAGTGAGCAGTGGACATTTCTTTTTTTAAAGGGTTCTTATCTGTACTTTTCTAATAGAAATGAAACACAGAAGTGAAGGTCCTTTAAAGGTATAACCAGAAGAGATGACTATTTCCTTCTCCATCCCTATCTAAAAAAAAAAAAAAAAGTACAGTATATATTTCCTTTTCAGAATGCTCAATTTCACCTCTGTTTTTCTGTATTATGGATCTCCTTGTTTTGTGTTACTTCCTACACAGGACTTTGTTGCCCTTCTTTAAAATGGTAATAGTAATAATTAAACAACAATCATTGTACATCTGCATCTCACAAATACTTTTCCACCTCAATCACGCAAGTCTTTTCACTCACTGATAATTAGCCACTGCCTCCATCACAGTTCCTTTTTTCTATCTTTTCTTTTTTTCAGTCAGCTGGTCCGTCTGTCAACCAGAGCACTAATGTGACTGTTACAGCAGCAGCCGTCTTCCCTTTTTAGGCATAAGCCTTACCACCTTCAGCTCCTTCAGAAGGCTTCTACTTGTTTCAAGTTAAGCTCAGCATAAAACTCAATATCTACCTATAGTTATTCAATGTATATTAAAAAAAACCAAACCCCAAACCAAAAAACTTGGTTTTGGTTTTTTTTTTTTTTTGGTTTTTTTTTTTTTTTTTTTTTTTCATTTCCTTTAGTCTGCATTTACTTGCCTACTTCATGTGGACTGTGAACTTTTGGTGCCGTGAGTTTTCCCGCGACTGCTCGAACGCGGTGAACAGCAACACTTAGAGAGAACGCGGAGCTTCCTGCTGTAGGAATGTGAAAGAAAGGAGGCCTTTATGCACTGGTTATGTTACAGAGATAAAAACAAAATGGGTTTCCTCTTTTTATATTCCCTGCCCTGATCCCCAGCTCCATCACCTCCCCTACATATACCTCCCCATGCCATTAGGCCCTGTCTCCTAGCAACATATGGCCCCTTACCAGAGCTTTATCTGACTGCTGCCTGTATGCAATCAGGCTGTCAGTCATTTAAGAGAGAAAGTGATTGAGCTCTCTCCTGGATGCATATATTTGCAGCACTGAGACTCTCTGCATAGGTATGGTGAGAGGATACGTAGCAATGTGGGTTTGCAGTATACTCAGAGGACAGCCTCAGTAAATGAACGCCGTTCTAAGTAAAACAGAAGACGTGTTTTTGACTTTGTGTCTATTGGGAATAATCTTTTCTACCTCTTCTTTATCTGTGGTACTGACTTTACAGCTGCCTTACCTACAAAAAGGGTAAATTCTGGTTCCCTTTTAAAACTAAAGTTTCCTGTGAGGCTGCTTAAGCCGAGTTGTTAATTGGTTGCCTGGCATGCTGGCATCCCTATTGACTCTGAAACAGGTCAGGAGGGCACGCTGACAAAATTCTCATCCCACCTTCATTGTCTATAGTGGTAAAGCACAAACATGCACCTGGCACTGAAGTAACGGTTGCTGGATACTGGCATGTGCAATACAAGGCAGTCATTGCCACAAGCAAGAGCAACATGGCTTTGACTCCCAGGCCACAATTTCCTAGTGGCCAGTGCCTGGCATTGTTTCTGGAGTGATGTAGTTGATGAAAAATACTTGGCAGGGGATATTTCTAACACCTAATGTTAGACATTTGTGTTGTTCATATTTTAGCTGCCCCTTACAGTCAATGGAGAGAGGCAGGATTTAAGACCTAGCGCTGGAAGCCTTCTCCAGTGACTGTACAGGCAACATAGACTCCTGCCTATATCGAGGTATGTAACATCAGGTGAGTTTTCAGTCTCATGTTGTGTTTCCTTCCTTCGGAGACAGTCTTGATACAGCAGCTACCTTATGGCATGCTGCAAAGATAAATCTTGATGCTGAGATCCTGTTGTGAGCCCTGTGCAATTAATATACCTTAAACTAGGCAAGGGACAGGTGTGTAATCCAAACAGGCAAAGGGATGAAGCATGGAAAAGGCCACTGTGGGAATTCCTAACCTGGGGCTGCCTCCACCTGATCTGGTTCTGCCCAAAGATCCCCAGTGCAAAACTCACATTTCAAGGCTGCTGCTGCTTGAAACCCTTACCACAACCTGTCCTTGGTTCTCTCAGCCCTGGGCCTTCATCAGGATTCCTTCAGTTACCTCCAAGGCAGATTTAGGCATATGTTCAAGAGGGCAGTGAGAATTTCAGACCATATGATCTATACCTCAGATAACCTGCATCTGTTTAAAATGGCTTGAAATGATATCCTTAGATAACCTGCACCTTTCTGGAATCCGTACAGAATGAGGGACAGTGGTACCAGGGAAGCAGAGATTTTGGAATAAACTTTTCCTTATGTTATCCACACTTGTGTGTTAACCTGCACTGCTGCTTAATCACGGGATTATTTTTTAGTAGATCATTCACAGATTAACACATCTGATAAAGTGCTGCCTCTCAAGCACCTGGATGTAGACCTGACTCTCTCCTCTGATTCTGCAGAGAGAGTTGGGCAGTGCTGGGTAATGAGCACTTGGAATTACTCATCCCTTTGGTGTTGTAATATAGCAATTAGTGCCTAAACCAGCGCCCACTGAACTCAACGGAAAGACTTACCGACTTCAGCGGGTACTGCATCAGGCCACTTATGGAACTGTTCCATTTTGATATCCAGCCAAGTGGATAAAGCCACTCATTCTTTCTGTTAATACAGCGTTGGTAATCTGGGCACAGTGATTAAAAAAAATACAGTTCTCCAGAGACGGGACTTCTGGAAATTATACATTTATATGTAGTTCCAAGCAATTAAGTGAACGTATCGGCATCAGGCATCTGAATTTGCCAGTCGGTCAAGATTCTTGACTTTTCTTCCATGTCTAAAACTGAAATCTCTAGCTGTTCATGGGAATACTCAAGTTAGCTAATAAACTAACTGCACACATTTTGCTTAACAGCAAGCGAAACAACCATTTCTGATCCGCTGCATTCCAGCGTTTGGTTCCTCAGTCATTTCGTACAGACTTCTGGTAACAATTAATACTACCATAAAAAGAAAATAACAGGGAGAAACATGCACACAAATTGAAAGCAGATATCTGAATGTTGTTGTCCCACAAATTTAGATCAACCGCATGTCTGCCTGGAAACTTGTAACTAGCATTCATGAGTGATGTTATAATATAAAGTGTGGTGGAGAAATGACAGTGGAGCCTGTTTGTACTTTCTGGAATTAATATATATGTGCAGATAATTAAAAGAACAATAAAAATACACAAGATGAACATACACAAGGGGAAGGTTTAAACACCATCCAAACATGTCATATGGTATGGGCCTTAGGGAAATAAAGGCTTACAGGATACTGGCAGACAGTCCTGCTGCTGGTACCAGAATTTAGCAGTTTCACTGCTTGAAAATAAATCCTTTTAGTTAATCCGGCTCTGTGGGTGGAATTACACACACCACTCCTGTTATTGTTAGACAGGAGTGCAGGCTGAATTCCCATGAACTTTGCTGAAAATGTAACTTGCAGTCTTCCCCATGCAAAGCTTTATTTATTAGAAATGCTTTTTAATGTGTCATGGTGAAATCTTATCATGGTAACATCAGATGTGGCTTATATTAGGGGGTGCAGATTTCACCCTTGATGTGTACCTGCAACTCTTATTAGCATGACAGGGCATTTACTATGCATATCAAGAAGGGAGTATGTGAGATTGTGAATTCTTTCACCCAGTGTGTTCCAGAGAGTAAAATTTTAGCAGCCAAATGTTGACACCTGGCACAGTGAAGGGTTTGCCGCAGACAGCCAAGGTTATTGAATGGGAATGTGGCTGCACTGTAAGCCTTCCCTTCACCATCTGGTTCATTCTGGAATATGGAATATATATCACAATTACATGAATAAATGAAAAGATATGCAAGTTAACTGAAATGTATGTGTTTCTCTGCTTTTCTGCACAATGAAACAGCCATCTGGGAATCAGTATGTCTCACATTTCAAGCACAAATCAAAGCAAGCAGCAATTCACTCCGTGACATGTGCTTCATAGAAAACTGGACTTCATTATCACAGAGTTAATCACTTTGGAGTCTTTTTTAAAGGTTCCCCCCTCCCCCCCCTGGATACAAAACAAACGTATTTGGAAATATATGGAGAGTTCCCTTATTAAAATTGCATTTGGAATACAGTGTGGTTAAAAAGTAAGAAAAAAAGAAAATGGAAGCACATTTGTTTGCACTCTCACCTCTCAGATCTAAGCTCAGAGGTGGGTCTGCAGAGAGGGGAGTAAAGAATCACAAGATGGATATATTCTTTTTTTTTTTCCCCTCCCCTTCTTTACCCCAGTTTGTTTTATATGCATATTTTCCTTTTCCACGTCTATTCAGCACTATTGACTAATGGAATGGGTGACATGGATCCAAAGCATATGCTGTTGCCCAGCAAAATTTAATGGAAAGTGGATGGAGTGTGTGTGTGGGGGGGCATGCTGAGAGCCAGAGTGTCTGCCAAGAAAACAGCCTCCGACCTTCCACCATCTTGTGGCATATGTAACATCTGAAGACAGAACCTTTCCCCCCCTCCCAGGTTTTCCTTTCTCTTCTGTGGAAGGTGGGTGCAAATCCTTGCAATAGAAGGCAGTGGAGATTTGCTGTGGGAAAAAACTCTCCTGGGGCTAATCCAGAGGGAGGGGATGCTAGGGCTCACTGGAATTAAAAGGCACAGTTTCTGCAGCTACACTGGGTGTGAATCTGGGCGTGTATGTTAACTGCCATTGCATCCAAAGGCAGAGAATGTGTCTGATAGACAAGTTGTGATAGTACTTTGGGAAAAGCAGCTTTAGAACAATGGATTACTGTAGTTTCATTTTAGATATGTCATTTTGTAGCCTTTCTGGAAAGAAAAGCTGTCTCTATTAAACAAAACCCCCCAAAATATAATTGCTGGAAGACGTTCAGACGCATTTGCCCCTTGTCCAAACTTCATTAATCTCCTTGAACACAAGAGTTGACTAATTCTATGGACTTTTAGCCAAGCTCTTAAAAAATAAAAGTTAAGAGTAAATATTGATGATTGTTGCAGGGGTCCTTGCTATGCTTGTTCCCCTAATAATCCTGTTTAAAAAAAGAAAAAAAAGTTTTTAATATTAAGTGATCTTGAAGAACACACCTTTTTTTTTTATGCCTGGCAAAAGTGACTAAATATGTAAATTCCTTCTTTACAAGGAAAAGTCTGGTTTTGTAGTGGCTGCATATTGGGAAGTGCTAATGTGCATTTGCAGCATAATGCAGGAATGAAGGACCAAGCTCCTTTCTAGACAAGAACAAACCTGCAAATCCTCATGTGCTACATTGTTTAACCTGCAAATGGTCCTGCAGAGTCATAGCAGGTTGCCATCGATCTGGGACCAAAATAGGCTTCGGCTTTCAGTCCTCCAATTTTTGATGTGTTGAGCACCCTCAAGACCCTCAGAAAACAATGACAATGTGGCTTTTGATGGTGTGGGATCAGACCCTTGAGGGGAACTGAGAATCATCAGCCCCTTGTGATTCTAAACTCTTAGCAAGCAGCAGAGATGGAAAAATAGCTAAAACCAGAGCTCACTTGAACCCCTGTTGTCTGAAGTCTTTGTGAATATTGGAAGAAAATCTGCTTTGAATATGTTCTCCCTACTTTGGTTGTCTAAAAAAAAAAGTTAGGGTCAAAGAAAGGGCACAGTAAATTCTGAATATCTGAAGATGTGGAGCTGATGTATATCCACTAAATGCTAACATAATTAAGACATGACATCATCCTTCAAGCATTATGGGTGCTGTATCTCATATTGTAAATCCTTATCTAGCTTATAATGGTCTGCTGAGGGCTCAGTTATTTTTTTCTCTCTGCACCTCAGATATGTGTATTAAAAATTATAAAAATCAAATTGACTTAATAATTGATTTTTTATGGATGTTATTTGTTTTGCCATGAATATTTCATAAACAATTTTTTCCTAAATTATGGCAGTATAAGACGTGCAACTGAGAGAGACAGATAGCAGTGGGTGAATGGGAGCCTATACAAAATCCATGTTATCCTTAAATTTAAATTCTTTGTTAATATGTTGCATTTTTTTCATTAATTTTTATCTTTTTGTTTTAAAATCAAAGGGCAATTTGCCATTGTCTTCAGTTCGAATAGGAACAGACATATTATCCCCTTAGCATTTTTCTGTTATAGCTACCTTTTTCATTCATTTGAAAAGTGGCAATGAAAGAAATGGTCCAGAATCTGTAACACTTTCTCCCATGTAAAAACCTTTATTCTCATGAATCATTCCGCTGGGGTCATTGCATAAAGAGGAGTTTCAAGACAGAGCCTACTTTTCTCAGCTACGTGAATTCTGACTTTATCAAGCTCACATGTGGTGCAGCTGAGGTGATGAAAAAGTGGCTGAGAAGATGAGGAGGGTGGAGACCTTTCAGTTTCCCACAGCACAGGATTTCTAGGGACAGAGAGGAGAGAAAATGAGTACGAAAACCCAAGCGTTACTCCACACAGGGCTCCTCTAGGGCCTGAGAGCTCCGAGCCTAGTGGCAAGACCCTCCCCACTGCCAGCACGGGGTGCATCAGAAACTGCGTTTGAAGCTGTTGCGAGTAGGTCCTGTTCCATGGGGACACTTGCCCACTGCTGGGGTCTCCACTCCGAAACAAAGCCCGGGTCTCTTGGCACTCCTGTGGAGGAGATAGGCGCTATCGGCCTATGCGCTGCGGATCCCCACGTGCAGCGTACATCCAACGGCCTCTGCCATCTTACTTTGGCCATCTCGAAGTGAAGCTTTTTCCCTCAGTTATCTGTTCGGGCCGCTTATTTAGTGAACACAGCACCTCCAGAGGGAGTGCATTGCATCCCGTAGTAAGCAGAGTTTGGAAAGGCCTCTCTCTTCATCGACAGCAGGGTCTAGACAGCTGGCTTAGGGCTAACACTTTCCAGACTGAATTGAGGTGAGAAGAGGGGCACCCAGAGCCAAATCCTCAGCTTTCGGATCGCCATTAACTAAACAGAATCTGTGAGCAACTTGTAACACCGCAGACTCCCCTCAGTGAGACTTTTCTGCTGCCTAGTGCCCTGAGTTACGCCATCACACGCTCTGGTAAAGCAGGGCGAGCCCACGGGGTGAGAACGGCATCACCACCCCCGAGGATTAGCTCTGGAACAGCAGACGGCAGAGAGCTGTTAACCTCTTGCTTTGGTAGGTATTAAGAAAGAGGGTAACAAGAATATTCCATCACTAAGGACGTATCAGGCAGCATTAGCGATGGATAATTTGAGGGGTTAAGAAGTCTGCCCTGTGGGAATTTCTCAAAAAAGTTAATCTTTTATAAAGATTGAAAGTTTCACTGGCACAAAGTTTGCCTCGGAGAGATTTAGTTCTTTTAGCCTATGATCTTGATACTTGCCAAAGGACAAACCGAATGTGAATTTGCATCATGCCTTCACATGTGTTTCACATATTTTACATGTGGCGTCTAAATGGCTCCTGTGACCTTAGTGTGCAGATCACACGTTTTTCACATATGCTTTCTGCAGTTCACATCTGTTTGAAACATTGTTTCTGACAGTAGAAATCATTATTGTTTTACAGCAGGCTCTAATAATTTAATTCAAGCAGCAGAACTTGAGAAGATGCAGACTGTTTTCAGTTTTGGTTTAGATTTTGTGTTGAGTGCTACCCATTATAATTGCATACCAGAGGAGAGATTCACAGCCCAGGCCAGAGTTTCCAATTAGGGTGATCAAGAATTTTTTGTCAACATGCTTTTTTTTCCAGCGAATACGCTGACTTGTCAAAGTTGTCGCTTTTGCAGGAAGGTGCCTGATCCAGCTATTGTGTTCTGAAGGGTTTTCTGGGTCTCTGGTTGAATTTCTGCTCAAAGCTCGGAAGCCGGGAATCCACAGGGTTTGGGGAATCTGGGCTTAATTTTTTGTTCTGTAAGATTTAGAACACAGCTTGAACACGGCTCTTCCATTAACCCTTGTGAGTGCCCTAATGTCTTGGGCTGTGCAGCTAGTTTTTCTCTGCCTCAGTAAATTATTTCTACAAACTGGAAAATGTCCTGCAGAAGGAACTTGAAAATGGCAGAGGCTCTGACCGAGTCTGTAGCTTGATGGTTAGGACAAAGTTGTAGGAGACTCTTGCCAATGTCCTTCATGCCCTGCATGCTTAATTATTAATACAAGCAGAATTTCTCCAGTGGAAGAGACTGAAAGCAATCCATTCTCCTACTGGATGGTCAGGGCTCTTACTAGATCTATCAGATATGTGGGTACAAGTGCTTAACCTAAAGAAGACTGAACAAAAAGTTTGAATCCTGGTTTCTCATGCACCACTTCTG
This sequence comes from Elanus axillaris, assembly GCA_026212715.1. Lineage (NCBI taxonomy): Eukaryota > Metazoa > Chordata > Aves > Accipitriformes > Accipitridae > Elanus > Elanus axillaris. The sequence continues at coordinate 21,148,797 of JANZLQ010000029.1, read as the reverse complement.
AAAAGCTGCAAAGTGAACAGATATGTCCTGTAGTGGCAGTCCCAAAATCATCTACAAAATGGGACCCACCTTTCTGGGTGATTACCACAAGCCTGCTAATATCATTAGAGGCGTGACCAGAGCGCAAACTCAAAGCACGGACTACCTGTTCACCTGAGAAGTTCATGTACTGCTCAGCTCACTTGCACCAGCTAGTCACAAGCAGTTTGTCAGGCAGCCACATTTGGGCTAGCCCATGGCCAGTTCTTTCAGAGCTACTGCACACATCACCAATCCTAAGTTTTACCAAAACTGGTCTGTGATGAGAACAGAAACCATTTCTAGGGCCTAAAATACATGTGGGATGGACAAATTTTTTTTTCAGTCAAAAAATTTGTCCTGAAGCATTTCTAGATGTAATCTTCCAATTCATTGCCAGAGCTTCCAGGTACCCTGGGGATAAAACTATACTAGCAGTGTATATGTTGAGGGCACCCAGACACTGTGGCGATGTTTGAATTTATCTGTGATTCTGTCCTTCATCAAGTGAGCAATGCCTGCCAGCTACTGAATTTATTCCCCCTGCTCTGTCCCATTTATTTCTACATGTGGTTCCTCAAATAGTTCAGTCACACACCTGCCTACTTGCTTACTGTAAGTATCTTGCTTTAAATTGCAAAACCTCATTCTCATTACGGCTGATAAAATATTTTTTTATTTCATATTTAATTGGTAAAAGAACCCCTTGTACTACAGGTTCACAGGAAAAAATGCACTCCAGCCTGTATTGCCATGCTGCAGTTGCAGATCTACAGGTGTTTTCACCTACCATGCACCTACCAAGTTTGCAAAGAAGTAGGAGCAGTTGAGATTATTGCATTTAGAAGAGGGGGCCTTGGTATGGTTACAAAAGTGATCATACTGCACCTGCATGTTGCATGAAAGAATACGTTTTGAGTCTGAGCAGGGTCTAAATGACCCTTTGTCAGAGAACTAGTCAGTATTTGCAAGTCAGAAGATGAGCTTTCTATTTATTAGCACTTCCAGTGCTCTGACATCCTCTGCTAATGATACTGAAAAGCATTTTTATTCTGTTTTTCAGTGTGGACAACAGGAACACATAAAAGTAAAGTGGTGTGGTCAAGATGGCAGAAGGTGTGTTTATCCTTGACAGGACAAAATTCAGTATGTGGCATCTATTTCTAACTGTGTGTTCTTTGCAAGTCATGCTATGAAAAAAATCTCAGTTACTTTAGGTATTGTGTCCCGGTGTTTTATATTTTCACCTAACTGTTTATTAGATAGCCTTCTGAGTGAATCCCTCTTATTTATGCATTGGTTTTCGCTTTTTCCTTCCAAAACAGTCATACCCTTCCCTGTGAGGGCAGAGGGTCCTAAATACAATGGTTCAGCTAGTTGGGGAGGGGGGAGTCATGTAAAGGAAAGGTCATGAAGGGGGATTCCTGCAGCTCATTCACCCTACTTGATGGCATATGTCTTCACAGCAGATTTATAGAGGTTGCAAGAAAGGGCCGAGTTTAACAAAGGGACGGGGTCAAGGAAAAAATTATTAGATACCCCCTCCCCAGGAGGCAACTGCTGCTGCATCACATAAGCTGTAGTGACACATTTGAGTCAAGGGGGCCCGGGGGGGGGGTTGTTTTCTATCTCTCAGTCCATCACATATCCCCTGCACATGGCCCTGTTTACTCAAGCTTTTCACAGGCATGCAGGATTTGGCTCAAAAGGAATGAACTTAAGCCAGAGAGAGAACCCCTGAAAACATAACATTAAGCATAAGAAGCTATGATTCTCCTTTCCCCTCCTTGATGTATACATGCAAAGCTCATTAATGCTAATGATAGTCTAGGAACAAATGAGCCATGTTGTACTGCAGCTACTTTATCCCATAGGCAGAGCAGGAATGTGGCACCACTCACCCAACAAGTTACCTAACACAGAGTTGGCCTCATGTTGAAAGAGATTTGAAGCTGTAGGCAGTTAAATACATAGCCTGCCCCTTAGGACTACCACCGTAAATAAGCATTTTAAAAGAATCTCAGTCTTTAATGAAGAACAGAGGGAATTTTCAATCAGTAATCAGAAACAGCTCTCAAAATCAGGGATAGTGGAGTGGTATGCATATTTTTATTTGGTGCACAGAAAATGCATTGTTTCTGAGCTATTCCTATAAGTAGACTCACTGTACTGTTAAAACCTTAGTGGATCCTGCAGTGTTTGTGATTCTCTGAGTATTAAAGGAATTAGAGAAAGCCTCCTAAAGTAGTTAGAGGCACCACAGTGAGAAATGATTACCCACTTTAAAACCAGCCATGTACAATTAAAATGAAAAAAAAATAATCCACAAACCTTAAATGAAAGGAAGAATAGATGCACATAAAAAAGACTGAGTCCAAAGAAAGGAAAAATGATTTAAAATATCTATCTATCTGCTATAATCATTCCAGGCACACTGTGAGACTACATGTGCTGTAAAAGAAGATGGAGAAGTAAAAAGACACTTATCTAATCGTCTGCAAATTATAGTAACTACATTAGTGAGACCTAAGGATATATCCCTGTTAATGAGTCATGAGGATTCTCAGGAGTAAATGAAATTCCATGCTTGTATAGTAAAATGTACTTAGGTCAGTCCGGAAAGACATTGTTAGTCAGAGAAGATATAAATAAAAAAAAATTGTTAATAGTCAAAACTATAATCCGTGAGGCTCATGTGCTGAACTGCTAAAACAAATGTAAAAAATTGTAAATAAAATATCTATGGTCCTACACAACATGATTTGGATACAAATATATATAAAACAAAAGAAGTTGAGGCCCAAAGCTACAAAAGCGAGGGAGCAAGAAATATTTTTTGTATATAAAGAAATAGATATGAGGTAACATAGAAAACTGTGACACATAAATACATGTGGTTTGAGATCTTATATAATCAGTTTTCTTAGTGTCTCCTCATCTTGTATGATTCTGCTGCCTACCCTTCAGTCCTATATAGCAGTTATTTCTTATTCTGTGCACTCAGGGTTTTGGGGAATTCAGTTACTGTCTACTGGCACAATGGCAGCCTGTTGCAAAGAAATTTGTAAAGGAGGTATTGCCTCTGTCTTGTCACCATTTCATAACTTTGGTGAAACTTTTAGTAAGACTTGAGACTTTGATTTGGTGACCAGACTGGAAAGATAGAATCTGAAATGTATTTTCCTCACAGATACATAAAATCAGAAATGAACTTCCTATTTCTGGGCACTGTTGAAAAAAGACAAGGAAACAAATGGCTCAAACCAGAGAAGTATTGCCTAATATTCTTACCCAAGATTTTTAGGTCTTAAATTTAAATTTTATCTGTGCATTTCAAGACCTTTTCTGGCTTACATGCACTTACTGAAGGGGTCAGTCGCTATTCAGGTGGAGCACTCAAGATAGAAAAATATCAACAAATAATATGGAGAATAGCCTTCCTTAAAACTACCTATGTCCTGTTGGATAAAGCTTCATTGTGAGAAAGCAGCAGACATTGTATTTTCAGAACCCCAGAGGCAGATGAGATATTTGAATCTAGTTATAGTTTAGGTCACTAGAGTACTAGATTCATAAAAGAAGGAGAGACAAAGCAGAAAAGAGAATCAATGACTGCAAAGCCAAATCTTTCTTTTAGTCATTAAACCTGTTCAGAAATTAAGTGTCAGAAAATTCACAGCACTTGATTTTGAACATGTTGTAAGCAACTGTTTCAACATTTCTGAAATGTTTTATCAGTGTTGACTCATCTAAAACTAGTCCTTCAATCTAGGTAGAACTCATAAACAGTTTTGGCTGTTCTGAAGATGAGTTTTTTAGGCAAATTAATAATTTGCTCCCAACTATCTCCCCCCATCCCCCCCAATTTTTGTTCAATTATCCTAAGCAATGCCAATAACACAGGGTATGGTTTGACACATATGGCAGCCTGTGGGGTCTTTCAATAGATTTTTTATTAGTTATAGGGACAGAATTTATTGTATTACTAAAGAATTTTCCATCAGTCTTTAATTTCTTCTTCTTTCATGAAATCTGGCAAAACTGAAGACATGGAAGGCAATGGAAATATGCCTGCTCCTAAGAAATCTTAACATGGCCAGGAATGTGCAGTGATGAAGTGTCTTAGAACCCTTCACTTTCTTCAGCCAAGGGTAATCTCACTAAAAATTACACATACATGAGAAGAAAAAGATGTCGTCAAATCACTTCCTTACAGGGATCAACAATGTTAAGTGAGGCCTGTTCCAAAGCATCCATTTATCTTTCTTCGCTCCAGCTCAAACGACTTTCTTCTCACTAGCCTCCTTAGACTGTATCTTATTTCCAATTGTTTCTGTAGCAGTTTGTTCTGTTTCCCATCATCTCATATATTCATCAGTGTCCTTTGGCCCTGATCCCAAAACCAAGCTTTTTAACTTTCATCTTTTTCAGAACAATTAATTTTAAGTCAAAGGAAATCAGGGCATAACTGTTGCAAAATACATTGAAAAACCTGAGAAAATGGGTCAGTTTATATACCAAATGTTCTTGGGCATATTGTTAATTTGAGTTACTTTTAGAAGGATCTCTTGACAACATAAATCCCATGTGATGTGGCAGCTGTTATATTAACTAGTATGTTTCCATAAAAGCATACAATGCGGTTGTGTAATCCCAAATGTAAATTCATTTGTTCAAGTTAAGTCTGCCAAGACACCTCATTTTTTCAGCTTTTTAATTGCTCAATAAGTCTGTGCTTTTTGTGCTTGAAAGGATAACAGCTTCTTTTCTAATCCGTTGATTTTGCCCTTATGTCGAAGTAGATACCTACCAGCTATAGCTGCACTCTGGTATGTTTCCTGTGGGATATTGCAGAAGCTGGGGTATACACCTGAGATCTGCCTTTACGAGACTTTCACATCTCAAATTATTTGATTTGGGCATTATTAGTAGTCCTGTCCAATGCCTAACCAACAAACAGCTTAAACAAAGGGCAATGAGCAGTAAATGAGAAAAACTTTAACCCCCATTTTTTTCAAATTATTGCTTAATGAAAATAAATACTAAAAAACTCAATAGGTCTGTGCTTTTAAATATTTTTCTCCTAATAATAGTAATAACATTTCCAATGTAATGAATAATGTTGAATTTTTTGATTGATTGTTACCTCCAGACTTCTCTTGACACGAAAGCAGCAAGCTCTTTTAGAAGTGGAGTACACTGAGTAGTTACTCAGTCTCAGAGATATAACTGAAGGGGCTGTCTCAACATAAGCATTATATGCTAAAGAGTATGCAAGGCAATTCATTCTGTGAAAAGTTTGAATGGCAAAAATTTGACAGAGGCAGTTATTTTCCTGGGTTTTATTTGCCTATGTACAAAAGTATCACTCAATGGGTGTCTTTTGCTTCTGCTGGACCATCAAAGATGTCTGATCTGGTTTCTGTCCCCAGCCTGGAAGAATGAGCTGAAAACCCTGTTACACAGGCTACAGATGTTCTAGGCTTCGTTTGGTCAGAAAATTTTTTATCCTGATATACTTCAACAGTTTGGACTACATGAAGTTAGTCACCAACCTCTCCTTCCACTTGACCTCTTAAGATGAGTGATGGAGATTTGTGCTTTTAGAGTGGGAATTGCACAGTCTTCCTTGTCAGTGAGCAAGAGCAGGATGTGGGATGTTGTTCCATAAAACAAAGCATATATGTAAGAGTGATTCATATTCAGCACTTAAGAGCAGTAATGGAATAAAGTCTTTTTGTATGTTCATTTACGTTCACACTAAGAAGCCATATGATAGCTTTCATGGAGTTTCTAATTTGTAGCTACAACTAAGATAATTGTTGTTGAACAGGACATTAGGGAAATTTATTTCCTGTTGTGTAGAAACATTTGCAAGAACGTTTTGGGTAAGACTTACAGTTCATCTAGTGTAACTTGCTGCCTGACAGCAGTCCTGGATGCCTCTGAGGGAACAGAAAGAAATTTGTCTTAGGTACAATGTCTAAAATACAGAGCTTTTCTGAAATCATTATGTTCAATTTTGTATCTCTTCCAGATTTTTTTTTTAAAAAGCCTATTCACTGTTACAACTATGGATAGCTTTATCATCTGTATAAAAACCAGTCTAATTTTAAATTTTGCTATAGTCTTGAGCTCAGCAACATCTTGTGTGCAGAGTTTAGAAAAATACTTCCCTGTCTCAGTTTTGAATTTGTTGCCATTCAGTATCACTGAATGTCCCCTTTTTCTTGCGCTATGAGTAGAGATGATAAAAATAGTCAGTATATCCTCTGTATCATTCATTCACTACTTTATAGACTTTTGTTTTGTTCATTCCCATTTGTTTTCTTGCTGAAGTTCCCATCTTTTCAATTTTTCTTCAGATTAGAATTCTCAAGAAGCACCAAAATTTGAAAATCAAAATGGAAACAGGAAATTAGTCTAGGAAATAAAAACACAGAATACCTCTTTTTTGTATGACATCTATTTGATTAGGAAACAGGGGAATCGAAAGAAATGCCTTATGTATTATTTCAAATGGTCTGATGAGTAGTAAATGCAAAGTACAGAGCTGAATTTCACAAAACTCTATAATTGATTTCATTTCTTCCTAATTGCTTCATATTTGTATGGCTATAGATAGGAGATGGTTCTGCAGTGAATAGAAAGCTTTAACAGTTGATGAACTTACAGATGTCATAAGAAAGTAGAACACATTTTTTCCTTCATTGAATTTCTCTTAATCCCATCATTTCAGTTGCTGTTAATAAAGAGCATAAATAACATGAAAAGTGAAGTATTTATGATTTCCTAATTTAACTGTTATCTGGTTTTGCTGTTCTTGGAAAACAGAATTTTATGTTCGTTGTTGTCAGTGTAGTTTTATCACAAGGAAATTTCATGCCTTAGCCAACCCCGACGTGAACTGCGTTCACTGATGTCAATGAAAGGGGAATTCTGCTTTATTCTCTGTGGCCCTCTACAGAGAAATAAACCACCATTTATGTATCATAAACAGCTTAACAGCATCTTTCATTTAATCTAAAACTTTTCAGTCACAATGCCAGCTTTTAGCTTTGATCTGAATTTTCTGCAGTGCCCAATGGTACGATGGGCAAAATGCCAGGAAAACGAAGACTAGAATGAAATTCCTTTGAGAGAACTTTCGAAGCATTTCACTCAGAACACCATGGGCAAGTTGTCGAGATACAGCTATTCCATTTCACTCGGTTCATGTTGCTGATAGATGTTGATACACTGTGAAAGAATAGGAAATATGAACAAATGCTTCAGTAGATCATTTGCCACTGGTTAACAGAGATGTTAGACACTGGAGTGTCCCAGAGAAAAAGACTTTTAAAACTCCTATCACATTTCTTTAGTAGATGATTTCAGTAGGTTTCCATGAAAAGACAGCTAAAATTTACCAGAGTAATTCACATGCATAAATACTGCATTTACAGCTGAGCAGGTGGGAATGCTTGAGGTGTTCTCCAGCTTGTTGGTTTGACTCCGTATAAGCGCCAAACACAGGACAAGTGCTGGACAGCATATTGGGTTTGTACTCTTTTCTGTTGAATGGCCTTGCATGGAAGTAAATATGAGCAACACAGGAGATACAACAGTTTGCTATTTTATGTGAGAGCTTTGCTAAATTTCTGGCTTATGAGAGAGGTGGCAGTGCACAGCCAAGCTGGAAATCATTTGTCAGGTGGTTAGTGGGATTGGGGATGTGGAGGGGTCCAAACCTAGCAGTCATTACAGCTGTGTACATGGTGTCATCACCAGGAAACTCTCCCTAGTAGCCATTCACTCTACATAAAATCCAGAGTTGCCCTATGCCATATTTACAAATCTGTTTTGTAATGGGTAAGGCTCTACAATAAGATGCATGTATTTAAGAATAAAACCTGTAAACTAGGTAACAAAAAACCACTGCACTACTGGTGACCTTGGCCTGTTGGATGTGGACAGAACTTGAAGATGCACCATAAAGCAAGAGGGAAGAAGACAAGCAAAGATGTGTGCAACTGCTAACACCACTGTAAGTCGTCTGCCATATTCACCTACACCTTAGTTTGTAAAAAAGGGGAAGAAAAACATACAATATGTTGCATTAGGCAAATGGCTAGAAAGCATACTCAATACTGGCATTCATTTATTCATTATGTAGCATAGGTGAGGCAGGTTGCTGATTAACGCCCATCTAGATATTTCTTGATTTGTACAATAACTGCTTATAAAGAATTAATAATGTGTAACTGCATCTGTCTTGATTTTTAAAAGGCCACTTTTGTCAATATAGTAATGTTTTATTCCTGAAAAAGGAACATAAACCCAAATTTTAGAAAAGACACACTGAACTCTGCATGAGTAGCACTGGATAAATACTACAAAAAAAATCCACAGCGTAGATTTTTTTTTAATTAACCCCCCCCCCCCCCAAATCCTTAGTTTTATTCACTTTCAAGGAGCTCTCATGTAAGAGTGAAGCTTTTAACAGCAGTAATCATAGCATAAATATTCACACAACTATTGGGAAAAAAATGCAGCTACAAGAAACCTTTACTCTGGATTTACTTCTCACATTTCATCAATGAAGGGCAGAAGAAAACTTTTTTGGCCTGCACAAAAAATGGCTGAGTGTTAGACACAATTACATATGTGTATACAAAGTTACATTAATGTAAACATTTATTGCATAATATTCCTTCCATCTCCATGAATTCTCATTTGCACTGAGTATGCTCTGCAATTCAGTTGTGTTAACTAGCCACTGACCAGAAGTCTTTATTGGTAATCCATTTTCTTCTTTGCGGATTTGCTTTTCTGTTATTTGACTGTAGGATACAATAGCTTAATCTTAATATATTTGTTGTTATTTACTTATATTTAGTGTTCTCTTTGTCCACACTGTAGGGTAGGTCCAGTTACATATGTTCATCTGGAAATCATCTGCACAAGACCTATAGCTGAGGAGGGATTTAGGGAAATTATGTTAGGTGTTGTTCTTGCCGCCTTGCCGGCATTTGATTATTCCAAGGTGATCTTTAGGAATGTAGCCACTCTAACTACCAACATCATTGTGAGGTTGTCTAGGAAACCTTTTCTGTCTGGAGATCTGTTGATTAAAGGATTTCTGCATTATTTTTGCTGTTGATTCATAGAGTGGATAATTGCATTTTGGTTTCTTTAGTGGAAGATTTTTGCAATTGTTATTGTACAGTACAACGCTAAGGGCCTTGCATTAAAGGCAGTCAAAGTAAGAGGCCACCTCTCCAAATGAGAAACATGTAGTGAGGAAAAAGCATGCTGGCAAATCTTGAGGGTATTTTCTTGTAATCACTCATTTTTGTTTTTAAGACAGAACCCC
>JANZLQ010000029.1:21128929-21139400 GCA_026212715.1 Elanus axillaris | reverse complement strand
GAACAAGAGTGATTCTCTTGGCATTTTATTAGGGAATTAGAAAGTCAAAGATGACCAGCAAAAAAAGTTATTCTAGATTATGTTCCAACTGGTAGGGAAGATAGTGGTGGTTGTTACCAGAGGTTTCTGTGCATGTTAGTGCTGAGGAGTACTTTGGAGTGATTAGCTAAAGTAAAATCAATTCAGATTTATCAAGAGGAAATCATGCAAACTAACCTGGATCACATTCTACAATTAAATAACATCTGTTGACATGGGGAGATCTGTGGATATTTTTTACCTGGACTTCAGCAATCTGTTTGACACTGTTTCCCATAGCGTTCTCCTGGACAAACTGGCAAGGCAGATTGGATGGGTAGTCTGCAAGATGGGTAGGAAATTAGCTAACAGGTTGCACTCAGAGGGTGGTAATCAATGGTTTTCAGTCAGGCTGACAGCCTGTCACAAGTGGGGTGCCCCAGGGATCAATACTAGGCCCCAAGCTGTTCGACATCTTCATAAATGACCTGGATGAAAGCACTCTCACCAAGTTAGCTGATGACACCAAACTAGATGATGAGGTGAGCACATCAGAAGGGAGAGCCATCTTACAGAGAGACCTGGACAGGCTGGAAGAGTGGCCTGGCAAGAACAGTATGAAGTTTAACAAAGACAAGTGCTAAGTCCTGAACCTGGGACAGAATAACCAAGTAGCCTAGTACAGGCTAGGATCTGTGGGGCTGGGGAGCAGCCTTGCCGAAAGGGATCTGGGGGGCCTGGTGGACAACCACGTGGACAACTGGTGCCCCCAGTGCAAGAAAGATGGAGATGAGGAATGGATCCAAAGGATGGCCACAAAGATGATCAAAAGGCTGGAAAACATGCCCTGTCAGGAAAGACTGAAGGAGTTAGATCTTTGCACTCTGGGGAAAAGAAGGCTCAAGGGGGACCTGATCACAGTATTCCAGTATTTAAAGGACAGCTACAAAGAGGACAGAGGCTTTCGCTTCACAAGGAGGCACACGGGGAAGACAAGGGGTAATGGGTACCTAAGTTGCAATGGGAAATGTTTTATCTCAGCATAAGAAAGAAATTTTTTACAGTGAGAAATATCATTCATTGGAATAACCTGCTCAGGGTTGTGGTACAGTCCCCATTGCTGGAGGTTTTCAAGACACGATGGGACAGGGTGCTAGATAATCTCATCTAGGTTCCCCTTCCCAGGAAAGGTTGGGCCAGATGATCTTTCACGGTGCCTTCCAACCTGGGCTAGTCTATGATTCTATAGTTTGATGAGTCCCCTCTCCTGCTCCAGGAATACAAACTCAGGTGGAGCCTCACTGCTAGGATGAAGGAATTGCCTGCTTGTCCATGGCTCAAGCTCTGAACAGCGCTGATCTGAAATCAGAAAAGAGGAGTTTTCTGCAGAGCTCATCTATATGCAGGATGTGGCTTTGGACTCTGTTCGTTCAGTATGCATACTGCAGAGGTGGGTATGTGGTACTGGCCAGCATTTTGTTTGACTGAGACAGATCAACATGCCTGATTTACAGGAAGCAGCAAGTTTATTCAACCAGCTGTCCTGTCTGTCCGGTGAGGAAGAAGTGGTAACAGAAGAAGGCGGCTGTTTTTATTTAGAATGGATGCCATGGTAATGGATTTATGTCTTTTCTGAACAACTGCATCTCCCTATTTCTGATAACATTCATTATAGAAGAAAATGGCACTACTGGGGAATGCTGGCCTTTTACAGTCCGTCCTCCCACGTCACTAGCCTGGCATTTAGCTTGATAAAGGAATGTGATGACACAACTTTATGTAATCAGATTTCACTGATGTTTAGGTGAGAAAAATTAACCAAGCTGACCAAATAATTTTGTGCCTCAACAGTATGAAAACTGACACAAACCACATGGAAAGAAAGCACAACTGCCTCTCTTGTCTTGAATTACAGGATTCCAGCGTTGTTGCAAGACTCATCAGTCAAAGAGTATTCAGCCCGCAGGAGTTCTGTATTTTTCCAGCATGAATGAATTTCCCAGCTGGTGCCTGTTAATTTTTTAAGAAAAAAATAAATACTATAAATTTCTTGCCCCATGGGCCAGTAAAAGCTGTATTATCTTTGCCAGTAATGGGCCACAGACCTTGTGCTACCTCTACCTTGTACTAACTATGGAAGACCCTACTCCTGGCCTATTAGGCTTGCTAAGAAATTGTTATGAGAACACGCTGTGTGACCCGGAGCTTGGTACCAGGTGTCTCTTGGTGTTAATGTGTCGGATAACTGCGCAGGCCTTGAAAATATGGGCGCAGGTTGAACAGAGGTCCAGAGCTGTAGACACATCACTGGTGGTCAGCCGCTGGCCATTGGAGAAGCGCAGCCTTGAGGGCTGGGAAAAGACTCTTTTTATCTAAAACAAAAGATACAGCCCCTCCATCGTGGTGCAGTACCTAGCTCAGGGCTGGCGGCCAAGGGCTACGGACAGTCTGCAAATGCTAATATCAAAGAGCAAGATCTCATATCTGGGAGGGATCGTCATGACGGGGATTGCTGTCGCGGAGCGGTTGAGGGGTGGGTGGATCTGCAAGCACGGCCTGCTCCCCTTGCCTGCCCCAGGGACCCCAGGGCCTGCTCCCCACCTCAGTGAGCTCTTCCCCGTCCTTCCAAGAGCTTGCCGGCTCCCAGCCCTCTCCCTTCCTCCCTGCCTGCCTCTTCCTCAGCTCCAGCTCTTTGGGGCCCTCTCCCGCTGACCGCTCGCCCACCTCCACAGGCAGTGTGACTAGACGGTGCGTGTGCGTTTGTGTGCGTGAGTCTGTGCTTTGTTCTGCTCCAGGTTCTCCACTTTTCTCCCGTTCAATGCCCTAACTCCTCAGTGAAGACCTTCTGTGCATAAACTCCGTTTGGCTAGTTCTTATTTTTGGCAAAAGAATACATGAGAAGAAAATAAAAATGAGGCAGCTTATTTGCAATTCTTACAGTAGGCAATTCTTTGCTGAAACTTTAGGAACTGATCCTGTCAGATATTCAAACCTTTTTCTGATTTTCTGAGATTCCTCTCACCTGTATTATATTCGCTGGATATTGAATCAGGCCCTTTGTTATCAAGGAGTCATATGGAATAGAAATCATCAGATTCAAAACTTTCCTTAGCAGCTGCTAGGGAGATCATTACTGCAACAGAGAAAAAAGCAGGTCCTGGTCAGCTAAAACCCAAATCCTTGCTTTCCATGCAGAGTGGTTGTGTTTTGGGACACACTTATTACTGAGGCTTCAGGCACCACATCCAGACCCAGACTTTCCTCTTTTCAGCAGGTAACTTCTGAAGCAATTAATGTAACGATGGAATTTCTTTTTGCTTATAATGGAAAGATAATTTGCAAGAGCCCCATTGATTGGTAGGCAGTGTAGAAAAAACACCTTGGTTTATAGAGAAACTTGTAGCAGGCTTGATAAAAATTGCAGTCTTTTTTATGGTCATCACCACAGATGACTAACTTAGAACAAAGAAATGCAGACCTCCAGTTTTACTCATAACTATTCCACTTTAGTACATTAGCTTATAAAGATTTTATTTCAGCTGTGCTCTGAATAGTGTCATTGTCACTGATATGATATAGTCTCTACTATAATTAATGTATACTCACAGTGTAGAATTGTCAATAAAATATGCTGTAATTGCTCAAATATCTGTCAGTGATTGTCCATCATGCCTGTATGATAATATGCAGTGATAATATCAAAACATTGGAATATATTGTCAGATCTAGAGTCAGTCTTATAAACAACCATTACAGTCATGTCAATTACATCAGATAAGATACAGATATTTGGGTGCATATTGGGGGGAGGGGGGGGTGAAAATGAAATTATTCCACCTAATGTCATCTGTGAAAAGACAGCAATATCTCTCATAACAGCTGAAGAATCAAAGTCCCTGATTGCTAGATGCTGAAATATTCCCCAGTGACAATCCTTTTTGGAATAATAAGAGACAGAAGTGCCACTTCCAATTCTGTGCTGTCAGCCTGTAAGGCCAAAAATCCTATGGGTACCATAACGCTTCCATTTTGCCGAGAATTTCCCTAACTTGTGAGAAAAGGAACCCTTCACAAAGTGATGGGATTTTGTCTTTGGCTCCAGAGGGACTGGGATTTCCTCTTTGGTGCACTGCTTTTCAGATCTGCATTTTAAGGAGAAAATTAAAACAAATAAATATTAAATTACGAAGTTGCTATCACGTCATATTTGGGATTGCAGTTCTTTTTGTGTTCTGCAGTATGGAAAGACAATGCGATAATCCCAGACGACACAATATAGTAATGACTTTTAAACTGTGATGTATTGCTGAAGATAACATAATACACAAGTTTTGTAAACAAAACCTGCACAGACACAAAATATTTGTATTACATGCTGTAACACATATGCATACACACACATATATAAATAATATACTGTGCTGCCTCTATACTGTTAGAAATTACAGAATTAATCTGATTCCAATTTCTTGCCTCCTGTCACTCAGATGCCTCTAATTCCAGGGATCGTTTTCTCTCGGAGGGACTTTGTGGGAAGTTGCTTTCCCAGGGATCCCAGCAAATATGTAACTACACTGTATAGAAAATACATCTCGGTGTATTTGTGGAAGCTGTAAAAGTGGACTTGTTTTAGATAAATTATGCCTGTAACTTGATAAGGAAATCCAGGAAAGCAGAAGAAAAAAGGAGTTTTCAAAAGCTTTTTTGACACTGCCTTTCTACATGACCAAATACAAAGTGGTAAAATTTTTGGACCAGTTTTTCCAAAGCCAAACTGAAAAAAGGGCTGTATTTATTAAAGACCCCATAAAAATGATACTGAATTATAAAATGCCTAATAATATAGAATTTATAGTGATAGTGTGACTTACATTTGCAATAAAACATGGAATCCATCTTCAAAGGATTGAATGCTTGGTTTTACTATAAGAAATTATACAAGTAATAAAAAAAATCATTGTTGAGGGATTTGTTAAAACCAGATCATGGGTCTCAGCTCTAAGTGAATTTATTTTGAACCTTCTGAAGCAGACATTGCAAATTTTTACATTCTAATGAGTGAACTAAAAACATATATTTCAAAGAAAACAGCACTCATAAATTACATTTATGACACATGAGGTTGCTGACTGCTGTGCAGGGAGCACAGAGTAATGGTGCTAATATGCACTCTAGCTTGATTTTCTCAGTTCCCAACATGCTCTAATTCTACACTACAAATCTTTAAATGGCAGTTATATTTTAATTAATATGATTATGTGCTGCCATTAGCAAACCCTCCCCCAGCACATTTCTCCTGCCAAACCCATGAATGCCAGTAAACCATTAACATAAAAGGGCTGTTTGCTTATTAAATTCATCTACACAAATAGGCAAGGGTTGCAATTGTTGATTTGCCATTGAAAGAACAGAACATGAGCGAGTTGCACAGTAGCTGGCAGTTGCAATTATCTAGTGTAATTAAGTCTAATTTATAAGCCCCCCTCAAATGAGAAAGTAACAATTTTTGTTAATTAACAAGAGCATTTGTAAAGCTCGTTAACTCCATCATTCACCATCTGCCTGGATAGATGGGAGCATGCAGTTATTATTGTGGGACGTGTTGCATATGTGTATTTGTGTAGTAATCTGTTTGGAAAGTCTAATGATTGAAATGGGAGATAGGAATGGATGTTATATTGCAGTGAAAAGAAGATCTACTGTTTTCATTTATCTTTACAGCAATGCAAGTGCTTTGTCATTATCTTGTGCATACGGTTTCATTATTCTGATACAGCACTCTGTTACATTGCCTCATACCATCATCCCTACAAGCCTGCAGGGTACAAGAGCACTTATCTTTCCTGATGACTGTTGAATCATTTAAAACAAGTTATTAGTGAAACAATTAAAATGATATTGGTTCACAATTGTATTGATAGCTGCCAGGCATAATGAAACATTCTGAATAGCAGTTGGGGGTTCTCAGAATGGATAGAAAATGCTGTTAATCAGAGACAAGAGAAACCTCTAAAGAAAAACTAAATTGCAAGAACACATTAATTGTATTGGAACATTTCATTTAATTGAGAACAAAGGGAAGGTAAAAATCATATTATCAATGTTTTATGAACATGAAGGAATAAGAAAATTACTATGTCATTTGTCACATATCTTCTGTCGGAAATGAAAATTGAAAAGGCTGTATTTAACTTTAACGGGAGCAGGCCAAATACATCATGTTCTTACATATTTTGTTTTTCACTGGGATTGCAAAACCTGAAAGGAATAAGGATTTTTTCCCTGCTAGAAAGTGACTGTGAATGAGTAAGCAATAAGCAAGTTACAGTCTGCCAGTCAGCCATGTAAGGGAGCAGGATATCTGTGCTGTCCTGCCCGTTCATGGAAGTCTTGAGAAATTGCCACTATAAAATCAGATATGAACAATGTGCAAATGACGCGGCACACGCACTTCTTTCTCTTTTTCGTATTTTCTTAGGAAGGAGATCATGATTCATGTTGTGGAATTGTAACGATCATAAGAAGAGGACGTTTAATACTTCTGGCTAATAATAGGCATATTTGCCTGATCCAGTGCTCCATTGTAGCTACTGGAGAGGCTCAGATCAGATGATTCTCATTTATACAAAAGGCCTTAATGCGGTTGCAAGTGTATGTAATTTAAAGCCTCTTATCCTGCACAGCGTTATAAAGGGTCTCTGTGAAAATGGGAATTGGGCCCACTGAGTTGATTGAACACTGGATAAATTTATCTTGAACCCACCGTCCACCACCACTGACCTCCTAATACTGAGCAACAAGGAGAAAAGTTTGTTATTTATACCAGGTCACTGGGTGGCTCTGTGATTTTCCCCTAGGGTGACAAATGGGAGGAACAAATGGGAGTCGGACATCAATTTTTTTTAAACAGTAATTGGTATGAAATCATATGAAAACCATTGACAATGAAGAAAAGTCTTCCAACGTAAAAAACATTAAATAAAAGTTTTATTCTTTCCTTTTTTTTCCTTCCGAAGATTCCTGGTATGCTGTGGACAGAAGGGAAAGCTACCCTTCCTCCAGCTTCCAGGCTGAATGCAGAAAGATAGTAGAGTAAACACATTCTGTGTATGCCATTTTTCCTACTTGGGCTTGAAAGGTTTTTAATTAAGCATAGTTAAAACATGGACCAAGCTATTTTAAAGCAGAGCTGGCAATTCCTTCATTTCACAAATTATTGCATTATACGTATCCTTTTCTTACCTATTATTGTTGAATGGGTAGTGTTTACAATTGTATCTGAGCTGGGAGCATTTAATGAACTACGTAGCCAAGAAAATCTTTTAGACATTTGTTACGTAGAACTTTTCTTTCTTTCTTTTCTTCCTTCCTTCCTTTCTTCGTTCTTTTGTTCTTTCTGTCATATATGCGTTTGACTTGCTTAGTATATTTCTTCTTTTCCCAGTGGATTGCCTAACCTTTACAAGTGAATAACTTGCCCCATCTTGGAACTTACTGCATCCCTTCCCTAACTCTCTGGCTTCCTATTTGTGTAGCATCTTTCCTTTCCTCTGCTATGTTCAAGCTGCTATGCAAGACAGTGAAACAATCAGAAATAGTGTTGGAAATGGGAGGAGTAAATCGTGTAAGTGTTATGCATTGCATGTGTCATCTATTTTTAAAGTCTTATCTAGTCTTCAGCTACTGACCAGGTTCAAAAATGGGACACCGAACCAGTTAGCAGTCAACTGTTAGTATGGCTATTCATATATTTTTGAACCCAAAGGAATGAAAAACACTACATGTATTACACTGAGTTAGAATTCAAATCTATGGGCCTGGAAATAATGCACATTAATTAACAAAAGCAGGAGCTTATTAAAAATTGTTTCTATGAGGGAAAGCTTTAAACTCAATTTTTTTACCTCAATGATGTGAATCAAATTAGACCTACATAATGATTATTACTTAATTGAGGGGTGATAAATGTAAAATTCATCACAAACAGTTATTTTGAAAATACATATGAAAAAAAAAATGTTTCTTCTCTCATTCTCTCCAGAGGAGAAAGAAGAAAGACAGACTCATATTGGGAGAGATTTAAGGCCAAACCCTGGCTAACAGAACAGGAAAAGTAGCATTTGTAGGGTGCATTAGTATGGTGACAAGGACAGGTAGGTGAGGTTAGCTTTGTGAATGCTAGGAGAAAGGCGTGCAAATTTCTGTGAGTGATTCTTCCACTGATCAGTCTGTAAAGAGCGCTGAGCACCTGCAGTTTTTAATGGCTTTAACCGGAGTTCTGAGTATTGAGCACTTGCAAAATTCATTCCTATAGTGGGGGTGGGGAATCTCACTGTGTATGTGGTCTCCTGATGTTTTATTTTAAAGAAAATAGGAAAGCTGGAGTTTTGCCTGTCTAGAAAGGAAAGAAGTATATAGGCCAGATTTATTGGCTGCCTGGCAGATTTTTACATTCAATTTTATTTTTACATTCAATTTTATTTTTACATTCAATTTTCTGCCATGTGCATATATAGATCAGCTGGGCAAGCACTTTCAGAATAAAAAAAAAAACCAACCTTGTTTGTGTATAAATATGTTGATTCACATGCAAATAGTTTCATTCATACATGAATACGCATGTTTGCCTGGATAAAATATTCCAGACATTCATGATGAAGAAGTAAAAAGCCCATCAATAACAGAACAGATGATCACAGCAAAGTGAAGAAAAAAAACCTAATCAAACTCCTGTCATGAAGTGAGCAAAAGTATTCATAAAAATATGGTTCCATTAAATTTCTAACGTCTGCTTTTGCTTATTTACTTGTTATGCAAGGAAGGTTGTTCTCATAAAAACAGATTTTAAATATGAAGATTGCACACTTGTGCGACAAAGAGGTTGTGCAGATGGAGAAAACTTTCGAAGTGAGCTGCAGTGATGGAGTCACACTTTCACTAATTTTGAAATAAATGTATACAAAAATATAGAAAAAAGGGTGCATATTTTAGCAAGAGTCAATCCCTGCTTTGCAGCCAACAGCTTATTCATTTTAGGATGATAATTAGGCTTTCCAACCCATGGTCTCATAGTAAACAAGGTTTCTATGGCACTGGTTCATCACTTAGTGCTACAGCACTGGTACGGAGACCAAGAGAAAAAGAAAACACATTAAGTTTTCATCATTTTTAGCTCAGAAGGCTACCACAGCTCTTGCTAATCGTATTTTCTACTCTAGAACATAAGTCCTTTTGTCTTTTCTGGTCTTTGGAGACATACATCAATAAAATAACTATTCTGTATCAATACTCTCTGGTATAATTACATTTACATGTTTCTCATTTAGGATGACACAGAATGAGTCCTCTGTCAGCAGAGAGACTTTCTGAATCAGAATGTAACTGCCATGGTGGGAACATTTTTCCATGCAAGACCAGAATGGTCTTCTACCTTAAAGAGCTCTTCCCTTTCTGTGGTAGTTATTCCTCTTACCGGACCAAGCATATAACCTCCTGGGCTTCTTCTTAAATTAGACGACTGCTCACCATGAGGGCTTCTCCTCTCTCCTGGCTGTAAAATATTCTTGATGATGGGTGACCAACAGGTACAAGTTATTCCCAGAAAGGTCTTATTAGTATTCAGGGGTACAAGTGCATCCTTGCCTTTATATCCTTGGATAACATTTGCTTTTCATGATGTTGTCACGTTGGCAGCTTAACTAGTGGTTAGCTGTGATTGCGTGATCAGGTGAGCATGCATTGTTCCCCATGCTCCCATGTCACTTCAGCTGATTCATCTTTGTTCCTTCATTAGTTCTCCAGGATTACTAAATATTACCCCATTTCCAGCATTGTAGCTTTCAGAGACAGACAGGTATTTCAGTATGATATTCCAATCCTTCTTCACTCTTGATACTTCCCCATACTAGCATCAGCAGATACCATTAGTACACTGCTACTTTTTTTTTGTGGAAAAGCTGTTAATGAAGATATCATGCAGTGTGGATCCTAAGACTGATCCTTGAGAGGCTCCAAATAAATTTCCATCCAAGACTGTCAACACCTCTTCTTGTTAACTAACCTGAGTCAATTTCTCAGACAATTTCTCTCCTTTCTCATTTTGAATATAAGTTTGTAGGAAATTATTTGCCTCACTTCCTTTGTCTAGTAATTGGCTATGTATACATCTATGTTGCATTGATCTATTAACCTTCTTTTACTAAACTCAGAAAAAAACTATTCAGCAATCCCTTTACTTCAATTAGAAAAAAATAAATATATTTATTTTTTAAAATCCCCTTCTTCCCCCCCCCCCCCCCCTTCCCCCCTGGTCCTAGATAGAGTCATATGAGGTCATATTGAAGAGTTTGTGGTTGTCTATATCTCTTTTCCTTTTATTTTTTCTCTTCTCTTCTCTTCTCTTCTCTTCTCTTCTCTTCTCTTCTCTTCTCTTCTCTTCTCTTCTCTTCTCTTC
>JANZLQ010000029.1:21089211-21109865 GCA_026212715.1 Elanus axillaris | reverse complement strand
TCTTTTTCTTTTTCTTTTTCTTTTTCTTTTTCTTTTTCTTTTTCTTTTTCTTTTTCTTTTTCTTTTTCTTTTTCTTTGCTAGGGTTTTCCTAGGAGGTTCTCACTTATCCTCCCTTTCTGTGCTCCCTGTAGCCCCTTTGATCTGTATTTTAAAATATTGCCAAAGCACGTAAAACCTACCTCAAAGACTTCACTTGTCTTTCTCTTTCTCTGGCTTACTAACCTCCATATATGTTACTATCTCCCTTCCACCCCCTAATCCCCTCACATCATATAAGAAATATTTCCATTTTTCTTTGTAAATCCACCAGCTGCATGGGTTCGCACTCCACATGATCTCGTTAGGGATGTGAACATACGAGTAACAGAGACACCCCATCAGCCTTTACTGATTGCTGTGTGGTCCAAGCTCGCTTCCTTGATTAATCAGGGCCAAGATAACCATGCCCCTGTAAATTAGTAGGCTGTCATTTGGTAATACTGGAACAAATATCTGAGGCTTTTTTATTTACATATTTATTTTATGAGAGATCTGTAAATCTAGTACATTGTCTCAGGTTAGACTTTGAAAAGTGATTCCCACAACTAGGGTCAAACCTTCAGAAGAACTCTCTTCCCTTTAACATATTTGAATTAAATTGTCAGTGATGCTGATGACTTATAAAAATACAGCCACTGTTATTAGGTGGTTAAACTGGAACTGGTGCTGAGCTCCTTTAGAAATCATTCCAAAAACACATCTGTATTTTCACTGTTGCCCTTCTTTGTTTTAGTTTTTATCGTGTTGCCAGTGAATAGCATCGTTATCACTCTACTCATACCAGAGCATTTTCATATTTTTTACATTTTGATTAGAATACATTTGGCCTAATTAGAAATGTGAAATCAGGATGGATGATAGCAACCCTAGAACCACACTTCAGACACCGTTACAGGCATTTCAGGAAGGGGTCAGAGAAATAAACTACAGCTCATTAGCCTGAGGCTATGAGTGATCTACCAACCATACAGAAAATTGGCAGCCCTTCTGTCTTTTGTCCTCAAGGAGCCTGTGTATTAAACTAATTGTTAAATATAGCAAACAGACTGGCAGTCCAGTCAGACTATTTTTTGCACATATAAAATAATAGGGTTATTTGGATTTCATTGAAATGCTATCCATATATGTTTTACAAATGTGCAAGCACTTACATGCTTCATAGAAAATCTTCAATACTGGCCTGAGATTTTAAAGGAGCCACTCTAGTGTAAACTGCCTAGTTAAAGAAAAAAAATATATCTTATTTATGAGGGAGAAATAAATTAAAATGCATATTGAAAGACCATTTGGATGCCTACTTCTTAGTAAGTTTGGAGTTGGTTTGTTATACAACAACATTCTTTAGAAGCATACTTAAATGTTTGGAATATGAGTGAAAAAACTTATTGTGTTCATTATTCTATGTTACACTTTTCTAATTCATGTACATATATGTATAAAGACTGTGACATATTTCTCACTTCCAAAATTATAGTTTTTGAAGTTAAAAGCTTTTGTGATGGTCAAAAATTGCTGAGTGAGAGTTGTTCAATACTAACTGATATTATTCCTTACTGTTCTTATTAAAAACTGGTGATGCAGCACAATGACTTTGTTTGCAACAATGGAGATGATTTCATTCTATTTCCCGATTGGAATTTTTAGATTATACCAATCCACTGTCCATATCCTTTTTGAGATATAATATAAAATTACCATAACAAAGGAGAACACTATATGCACAGAGAACATTGCTATAAGAAGAAATTGAAAACAGCATATAAAACAATCTGTGACTGGAGAAGAATAGAAAGTGGGGGAATGAGGGAAATAGGAGAATTAATTTTATCTGACTTTACTTATAGAAAAGATAGGCCTATAGTCTAATTTAGTTGTCTATTATCCTCCATCTCCTAACCAAAACAGTGGCTTCAGTTTAAAATTTTTCCCTGCGATGGTTTACGCAAACAGTCAGTAGATTTTGTTTTAATTATTGAATTTAATTGTTTGTAGCATGTTAATTCAAAATAAATCCACGTGAAATGCAAACTGCTGATAGCTTCTGTGCATACATCTAAAAAGAGCTATTTTCTGCGGGAGACATTTACAATCCCCCAGTCAGAGCTAGTCCCAAAATTCTAGAATCAGTAGCTTCCTGGGGATATTTCTTATGTCAAAGAGTATTTTCAATATTGTATAACTTAGGATAGGTAACTTGAATTATTTACTATTCTTTCAGACACTTAAAACCTTTCTAAAAATCAGAGAATGAATTTGAAGATAAATTCTTACTTTTTTTTTCCTCCCACCCTAAGCTAGACTTTTAGTAGATTTTATCTCACAAAAAAAAAAAGTAGTTGGCTTTGAGTTATGAAAAATGGAAATACTGCTAGTGGTCTTAAAAAAAAGGTTTAGAAATACAAATTGAAAAAAACTACCCACAGCTTATATGTTTGCAGCACAGAAAAAAAGATGACAGGATTTAGCAAGTATGCATTTATTTGCATCATATTGCTGAGGAAAAGAGTCGATTTTAGTAGGATTACTCATGTGCTTAAAGCTAAGTGTGTGCTTTTGTGGGTCAAGCATGCAATGATCAGAGCTAGAAGGACTGAACTTTTGTTACTTACTTTGCCATCCTTCCCTTCACATCAAGCAAATGAAACTTTTTAGCCCTCTGTGGTTGTTTCCAGCGTTTGCCAAAGACTTACTTCCATTCCAGAGGAATCTTTGCTGCTTCAGTATATGCCATATCCAATGATCACACACAAATGGGTGGTGCCTTACATCTGATTGTATTCCAAACAACTAAATCATGGCTGCAACCAAATCAAAAGCAAACTTTCACTGCTCTCAATAACTGAAGAATTTGGATTTAAATAAAATCAGTTGGCAAATAGCAGAAGGGAGGTTGCTGTCACATTCTCTTCCATCCTTACTTGTGTTAGAAGTTTATCTTTAATGTATTTCCCTTTTTACTTTTAATGGGAAAAACACATCCATATGATGGAGATGATGAGATACAGTTGTGGTTTGAGTTGTGAATAATCTAATTCAAGTTATGAATTATCTTAATTTAAATCTTTCCAAGATTATGATACAAAGAAAACTGGATTAGTGCTTCAAGGTCAGAATTCTTTTTAATTGGTCTTAAAAAAATTCTATTGTAGTTATAACAAAAAAGTTCATTATGTTTTGTTTTTGTATTCTCAAACCAAAGCTGGCCTTAACAAATAGACAAACTGAGTAATCATACAACTATAAACTGGTATCCCAAATATTTATCCAGACTTCTTGGTTTCTTCTAATTTAGTATATGACAAGGTGTTCTGAGAAAATACATAAAGCAGCTGATGAAAGGAAAGCTACCAAATGTAGTGTCTATTATTTTCTAATTCACAGTCTTTCTACACAACACTGATAAAGCTAAAGCATGGCTTAGTATCAGGTGGGTTTGAAAAAGTCTCTTTACACATTATCTATTACTTGCCCTTAAATAGACAGACAGTGCACACAGCAATAAATGAAATAGAAAATGACATTTGTAAAGAGTAGAAACAGTCTTCCAAGATCAGTGTAATTTTTCCCATGAGCTATGATCATATAGGCAAATTCTGCATTCTTTTCCTTAATGCAGACAAGGCTGCTTAGGTCCAGAGTCACCAAAGTATTTAAAATCCCTTGATCAGCTAGGACCATCAAAAGGAAAAGATAACATAGCCAGATTTCTCTTACATGATGTTTTAATCCAAGTCAAGACTTATGGGTGCTTGTAAAGTAATATTAAGCAACCTAAGCTGTATTTAGTAAACCCCAAAGCCAAGAAAATGGTCCAGAAATCCTACATTCAAGAGTACATCAAAGATCTGAATCTTCCACAGACCATTCAAGTTGTAGCCTGCATTGTCTTCAGCTGATTTTATACCAGCATTAAGACAGAAGCACAGTAAAAAGTCGTTGGATGTCTTCACAATACATTTTTCCTTAAATAAAATCCTCCAAATGTTTTTTAAAAAATTATTTAAATGCCTGCCTTCCTTCCTTTTCCATTGTCATGAAGCAGAACACCTAAAGTCTCTACCTTGTGTCCCGTAATATTTTTTTTGTCTTCTGTAAAGCGGTGCTGGACCTTCTGTGAACACGACATTGCATCAAAAAAGAAATGTTAATACCAGCTCTGTCTATAAGGCTAACTCTGCAAATTCAAGGCAAAATAATATTTTATTTGTGTTTTAAACTGAAGGAGGTATACAAGGACTCTGCATATGCAGAAACAAATCAGAGTAAAAGCATGCCATTTTCACAATAACGTAAATTGAATTAATGCTACAAAAGGTCTTAGCCTGTTACAATGGACCATTTAAATCACAAGACAGTTGTATAAAATGCACACATTAGCGTTATGTTTTCATTTATACCAATTTTAAAGCATAATAACAGCAGTGTAGTTTGTTGAATAAATATTGTAACTAAAAGAAGTTTCAAGTGCATCCTCCTTGTAAAATCTCATAACTAAACCTGTTGCAAAATCTTAACTACTTAATTATTTTCTGCATATCAGACAAAGAAAAGTTTTAGCACACCCTGATGCTACCAAGTACTCTGCTTCTCATTTTATCTATTTCCCTCCCTGAGAGTGCAACAGAAACAATTAACCAGGTTTTTACTTACTGCTTAAAAAATTATCAGCTGTTTTTTCTCAGTCACTTAAACCTTTCAACCTGACCTAGATTTGGCAAGCAACACAGACAATAGCAAGGTTTTTCCCCAGAAAAATTGAACTGTAATATATTTATGACAATGGCAAAAGGGTGTCTATGCAAATCTGGAATAAAACAATTGTCCATTTCCCCATACCCTTTTCTTTTTTTTACTACATTAAGAACAACTTAATTATCAAGCAAATAGTAAGCTATCAGTGTGGTTTGAATCATCTGGGAAACATACAGGATTCACCACAGACCTGTAAATTCATCTCAACTCTAGCCTCAAGCAAGTCTTGTTTTCCCAACCTGATCATCCTGTCAAGAAAGCCTGGCAAGAGTTTTAATTTCTGTGATGCTTAGTTGATATATGTGAGTCGATATATATGTATATGATGTGAAACTTAGACATTTTCCACATTACAGATCATAATACTGTTTACTGGTGAACAGCGGCATCCTATAATGTGTGGGCGGTTGACTGGCAATCAACTTAAATGGTGGCTGAGAGAGCATCACCAATCTAATTTTCACATTATTATTAAGATTTGCAATGAGGGCCAATACACAGCCCACTTCACCCCTTCTCTCTTCTTTCCCATGTCCTTGCAATAGATTATTTAAATCACATCAATATTTAATGCGAGTGTCTCATCTTTTATTGTTTATTATGCTTGAGGACAGGTCCATAGCTGAGATGCAATCAAAGTTCAGAGCCATTGACAGATGTCTTCCATGAGCCTTTTCCAAAACACTTTAGCAAGTTTTGGTCTGAAATAAACTGGTCTTGTAGGACCTGACAGATTTTACTACAGTGAATCAATGCACAAATGGCCGTCCTTGCACAAAACAGAAGGCACAAAACCCTACAGAGTTCAGAAAAGAAATGATCCGATACTCTCTTCTTACACCTGTAACTCCAAAAGACAGTCTCTATGCTGAAAAGCTCTTGGACAACAGTCAGTGGTGGCTGAAGGTTTTTTTTTTTTATTTAGAAGGAAGCATTTCCCATTGGCAAAAGACAGAGAGAACAGAAAATTTCTGTGACTGATGGAGCTGATCATTTGGTAAGTGCATATTTGGACAGATGCAATAGGTTAATTTGGAGGTGAAGCCAAATAAATGGATGTTTTCTGAAGAAATCAACCCACTTGGAAAAACACCAGGAGGAATATGAGGTGGATGAAACTGATCTTTAAATTAATTCCACCATTTTTTTACATCAGGCAAACCCATGATTTGCAGTTCTGCCCAAAGGAGAAAAAGATTGACATTCTTTCAGTAGACAGTATTAAAAAAAAGAAAAAAAAAAGTGGAAAGCTTCATTTCAGGTGTATGCTCAAGATGATATAAGCAGTACAGTTTAGGTCACGGTAATTGAGGGGAAAATTTCAGACCTGACTATTCATCTCTTTAAAACTCAGTTTTCTCATCTTTAAAATGGGAGTAGTGAGTGGTATTTGGCTTGTGACAAACATAAAAATGGAGTTTTACACGTCTTCAATGAGAGCAGCCAAGTAAGTATGAATGATTGCCTCAGTTTTACAGATGCAGCATCTGAAGCTGAGAAATGTTTCAGTAAGTTGAAAATAGTGAAAAGTGGTTTTGTCTGTTTGTGGTAAGTTCTTCTTGTAGCGATCATGGTAGTAAAATCTGATTGTTCCCTCTAACATTTCGAATTTTTTACCTTCCTTAAACAAATGACAAACTGTTTTGTTCCGTCTCAGGCTCTCGCTTCATTATTTAAGGCATCTTCCATGCTCATTGTAGTGGTGTCTAAATTTGTTTTCTTAGGACATTTATGATGACTTTTGTGTGTTTATGCACAAAGCAGAGGAAAATGCCCATTGATTTTTTTGTAAGTTATGCTGAATTTGAAATAGTGAGGACAGCACAAACATGTTTTTACTAGTAAACTGTGCAAACATGACATGGAAATCATAGAGGGAGTGTGCGGAGTGCATGTAATACCAACCTATCTTTTTCTTACAGAGCATATTATATCACCAGAGGGACACTTTAAAATGAAACCTTTCAAAGTTTTCAGATATTTCAGTGGCATGCGCATTTATAGCTAGCAATTAAACACAGAAATTATGGATAGAATGCAATTGGAAGTGAAAATCTAAAAAACCTGCACTGATCTAAGAAGACAGCCTGATGCAAAGCATCATCTCCCAAAGGCCCTTCTGTCTACGTAGTTTTGAAACATACACGAAACCAGCTGCCAAACCTGGCTTTTAAATAGAGGCTACAAAAAAGGTGTTCTGCATTTTCAGTGCATGCCACTTTACAAAGGAAAGCAGAACTGTCTGGCTGCCATATAGTCAGGCAAAAGGGAGCCAGCTTGCAAGTGATTAGAATAATGAAACTGGAAAGGATTAGCCACATTATCCAAACATGAAGCAATAGGCTAGTCAAACTAATCCCTGAGGAATAGTTAAAGGAAACAAATGACATGATAGACATAGGGTTACTTCTCAGTAAGATAGCATTAGAGCATGTGGTACTGGCACTCGTGTTCTACTCGCATATTTTCTGAAAGTGTATGCAAGCAGGGAGAAGGTAAGCCGATGTGTCTGTGTGACAATATAGAGCTAGTTTTATTTCAGATTCTGCATGTCTTATCTGACTTTTAAAAATAATTAAAGTGTTATTAGACTGACTGATATCAGTGGAACATCCACATCCTGTGGAGCCCTTAATTGCAGGAAAAGAAGGGTAATGATCCAGGTTTTAATATGACTGTGTCTATTGTGCCCTGTTGGATGGATTCATTATGCAGTGAGTGAACATTTTTTTCCCTCATTATTTAATTATTTTGGAACTGTAAGAAGTCATTCCAGTGTTAATCACAACATTTATGTTTCAGAAGGATAAATTAGCCCCAAATATTTTTTTTTTCTTTTATAAAAACTCATCACATATGGAAATGATGCCCCAGCTCTATATTCACGTATTGCTGGATTTCTATCCATACAGAAATTTGAGCAATAAATTATTGCTAGACCTATCAACATGAAAACCATTAAAAACATTAAGATGAAAACAAGACATGTACTGAGTATTTCTAGAAGACCTAATTCAGAGTCCTCTGGGGTAAAAGAGAGCGCTTCCAAATTCATATATATGCTATAACTGGGAACACAAAATAAGGGTAAGGGCTGCACTCTCACTGAAATTATCATGTGTACATGGAAGGACTTGGGTGATGAAGGGCAAACCAGAAACTAAGCTGCTACTAATTACCCTTTTGATGACTTCAGGGTGCACCACAGGTACGGGCTTTCAGCTGGGAGGGAGAAGGGCTCTGGGAGAGCTGTAGACCTCCACTCAACACAAAACTTGCTTGAACCAACTCACACACGTTCACTCACCTTACGCAAGTGAGCCCAAACGCCCCTCTTTCTCTCCCTTCAAGCCAAGCTCAATGAATACCCCATTATACGGTTCCTGACTGCAGAGGGAGGTTTTAGGGAACGTGGAATATCAAGCACTACACTGTAGCAGAGACAGGTCAGTCCTTTACAGTGTTTCCGACTGATAGATAGAACATGATTCAGAGGGATATTGAACTCCTTCAATGGACAATTATGAATAACTCTGTCTGTGAAGTTTCTTAACCATGATCAATTAGTTACTGGCTTCTGAACTGACACTTGATGGTGCACGATCCTACCACATTTTTCTCTCAGTTTAATGAGGTGCTGAGTATTCTCATTGTTCATATTCAAATCTCACCTTGTTAAAGATCCAATAATCAATTGGCTTCAATAACACTCTTTGACAATGATTTCCCCAGGTTAATCACATGTGCTATTTAAAAAGTATTCCCTTTCACTTTTTATCAGCTGCTTGATAAAAGTTTTTTTGTAACCTTTTTAGAAGAGCTGAATTTGGGAAGAGCTTATCAGGTTCTGAAGGAGTGTAATCATCCATTCCTAACCAAGTGATATATTAGATCATTTATTTGTGGCAAGACAGACATTTCAATAGTGCTTATTGTTTCCCATAATGAAAGGTTTAAATCTTCCTTTAGGTTCCTCTGAAATTTAATTTTTGTTGATGGAGACAAGCCAGTTTGTGCAAGATTTTTTTTGATGTCAGGGCTTCAGAAATCCCAAACTATTAATTATATTTTTCCACTCTCTAACTCTATGTTGTGAAAAAAGGAGGTGGAGGAAATCAAGTACAATAGAAGCTTTCACACACCTCACCTTTAAAAACAATAAATTCTTTCCCTTTAACAGGATCATTTATTGAGCTGCTATTTAGTCACTGAAAAGGGATTTTGTCATACACTCTACACCACTCATGAAAACTGCATCTTATTGTATTTCTGTATTTGCATTTCGCAGAAGTGCACAATGCAAGTGACAAATTTATCTCCTTGGCCAAGTTAACCCCAGAAATGCCCTTTCTACAGGAGAACTAAAGTTCCATAAATAGTGTGTTCCAAGCCCGAGCGACTTCTGTGTGAATGCCTTTCTACCTGCGTTTAAGCAGGGCTTTTTTCAGAGTATAACTTACCTTAGTTAAGACGACCACTATGTTAGCAAGATACATTTATTGTTAGTACAATATATTTGTATTTCATCCAAATCACTAATATCATTTGTATGTAGTAATAAAAGCCTTTATCCTGCAGTTTGTGCCCAGATAACATTCACGCTATCAAAGAGTACAGCTTCCATGGCTGTAACACCATATTTGCTTCCTGCTGTTCAGCTTTCAGTCCAGGAAAATCTGTGCTTTCTTTTCTCATCTGCAATGCATTCTGAGGTCATGGACAAAGACCTGAACAAAATTTTCTCTGAGAAAATCCATAATGATTTATGGTATCTGACTTCAAAAAACGTTGTTTCATAAAAGTGATAGACAATGAAGCACTAATCTACTAAGATGACTCTGGGTCAAGACCACCTTTTAATATTTCTTTCCAGCAGCCAAAGCGCTGTACGGCAATATGGCAGCTGGTTTTCTGGAGAAGTTGCTTCACTTTTCAGATATACTGAATTCGTCAGCAGGCTGGCAGTTTCACAATGTGTGTTATGAATAGGAAACTATTCAGAAAATGCTATTGGAATATTCAGAAACTGCTACTCATTCAACTGCACTAATGGCTCAGATCCTGGAAGGAAAAGTAGCTTGACTCCAAAACTTTAAAAAGAAATCTAACGACACATAAACTAATCTCATGATTTGGAGGCACAAACCATGATTTTTACACCATTCAGTCTGGCAGTGCTGCCATTAGCAGTATATAGTGGGCAAGGGAGCAGGTGTTTAAGAAGATTGCAAACAACATTTTTTTTTTAATTCCACCTGAAAGGAGAGTGGTTTATTTAGAGAAGACTGCCTGGGTAGTTCCTCATAAAATTTCATAAAATTTTTTATTCCCTAAAGAACTGGTTTTATTCACAATTCAGTACTGGGGATGAATGAGTCATTGCTGCCCACAAACTGCAGAGGACCAGGAAATTCATTCATCAGTTACCTCCTCTAAAAAGCTTGCCAGGAGTACTTTGGCCCACAAATATGTACATCTGTGTCTGCTTGCACGTAGATAGTTATTTGCATGTGTATGACCTGACTTGAGTCTTTATAGCTGGTTTTCCCAGGACTGCATTTCACCCTCTGCATGTCCTCTCCCTTTACTCTTTTCCTCAGTTTTACAATGTGATATATGCAGGGATGAACAACCTAACTGCTCAAAGAAAAGCAAGAGGCTTGAAATACGGGACTAATTAACCTAGGCATAGTATTATTTTGATAGAATTATGTCACTTGCTGGACTCAAATCTACTCCTTCCCAGCGTTATTCCATGCTACACAGAGGAACTCTTGGTACCTCGGTGTGACAACATACAGCATGGTTGTTGCCATCCTCTTCCACATCTGTGGTAGACCTTCCGTAAAAGGAAAGATGCTCACAGGTTGCAGTAGTTGTTTGTCAAGCTCTGGCACAGTGCCTGACTCCTCTCTCTCCCTGTAAGAAAAGAGGGAAGTTGCATCCTTCTCTCCTATCAGAAGGAACTGGTATGATTCATTTTCCTGGGGAGCTGACTATAATGTAGTTGCTTTCTACCAGCTATGGTGGACCTGCTCAGCTGGCTCAGTGGTAACACTGAGCACATTTGGGTCACTCCACTCTCCTTGCTTTTAGCAGGAGTAATCTTTTAGTAATCTTTTTAGTAGACACCGGCTGGACTGAAGGGGTCTGCTGAACTGGCAGGTTGTGTTATGGCAAGCAGGCTGTCCCTCTGTTCTCCCAAAGGCCGTGCCTTGAAGTGTGGAATTGTTTCAGTGCTGCCCACAGCTCACTTTGTCAGCTATTAAAGCAAATACTTTCCCATTTCATGTCAGTTTTTCGTGCTAACCAGCACAATGAATTTGAAGCAGTGAGCTTCCTCTGATGTTGACATCAGGCACACAAAACAGGACACTTACTCGTAACAAGGCAGCACTGATCTGCCTTGGGTCTCTAATTCTTCACATACTCTGCTTAGGTGCCAGATGAAAGCAGGTACAATTCCATGAAAAATGGATCTGTTGCCGGAGTGTTGCAGCTACACATTCAGCCACATTCAGAAGCCTCCACAAAACTTTCTATGACTGTACCACATGAACTTAGCAAAAATCTTTGCATGAAGAGAAAGCAGTATTCATAGATGTGTGTATAATAAAACAAATTGGCACCATTGCTGTGTCTCACACCTTTTGTTTTAATTTTATAACCTAATTCCTTCCTGAGAGCTGAGAAGGAATAACCACCTTGCCTGTCACATCGTCTGAAAGTCATGTGAAAGTCATGATCTACCTTTAAATAATATATTAATTCACCTCACTGCCTGCAACAGGCTTCTTACATATATTTTGTGTATCATGCCTATGTAATATATTAAAACATCCATGAAGACATGCTGTTTCTATGCAAGGAGTAGGGCAGGCTTCCTAAAAGGTAAATGCTAGGCGAATTTCTGGGAGTATTGATAACATTTCCCTGATATAATGGCATTCATTTATTTATGTCATAAGCTAGGTTCCTACAAATCAGAACAGAAAGCCTCCCAAAAGAGGTCTAAGTTTGTATTCTGATGCTGTCATTTACAAGCTACTTTAGACAAGATTTTTGTATAAGAGACTGCTTCACAGTTCTTGGAACAGGTGATGCTTTAACATGTGCAATCTTTTTCTTCAGCAACCTTTAATATATGGGTACAAGTACTACCTGTTATTATAGGTAACACAGAAAATGATGCCTATACTTAAGACGGACTAACAATCTCCACAATAAAACTCTTGCTTATTGCATTGTTAGACTTAAACTCTTCAGGATGAAGTTTCTCATGCCAGACAGCTGCCTCAGGTTGCGTGTTTGGGGAAAATTTCAAATACAAAAGGTACAGTCATTTCCAAGGAAGAAGTTAAGAACAAAATCTGCTGGTTTACACACCAAGGATTTTCACTGAACAAGAAGCCCTATGACTACCAGTGAATACAGCAATGGGAAATCAGGGAAAAGTAGAGCTTGTACAGCAAGTACAGTCATCCTGGGTAATGTAGACACCTTTGGTGATGCCACAGCATGTCCCTTGGAGATCGGGTCCTTCACTTGCCTGCCTATGGGATCTCCTTGTTGTGAAACCTGTCTCCTGTTTGGCTCACACATTTGGTTTTCTTTTCAGTGGGAGCAAAAAGTGTGAGACCAAAGTGTCAGGCATGCCCACTGGGGAGGAGACAGAGGGGGCTGCTCCATGAGAGGAGTCAGGCTGGGTGGGGGCCACGGGTGACAGCCATGCTGGCCAGTCAGTGTCTCACCAACACGGTGCCGTCCCACTCTGCCCAACCGGGAGAGCAGGGCCGGGTCTGGGGATGGGGACCGAGGTCAGCCTCGCAGCAGGGATCACAGCCACCAGGCCTAGTGATGGGCCAGGTCCAGGGTCAGGCCAGAGACCAAGCTCGTCAGGTCAGGGTCAGGGTCAGGAGGTACAAGGCTGGGCGCAGGCACGGCTGTGGTGCAGCTCAGGCAAGGACCCAGGCTGAGGACTCCAAGCGGAGTGGGGAGCCTCTGACAAGGCCCCGTAGAGCTTTTCCTCCTCCCAGCTTTGACCCAGGCGTGGGACCTGACCCAGAGCATGGGCAGCCCAAGCACTCGAGGGGGCAAAGAGGCCACAAACCCCGCAGGTATGCTCCGGGCCTTGCCAGTGCCCTGCCTAACCTCAGAGTGGAGGTGGATATGACCACCAGGCTCCCAGCCACACCTGGGAGCTTGGACACCTTCCAGTTACACCCACAAGGGTCCCCTTGAACCTCCATGCTTCCGTGAGGCCACTCGCTGGCCTCCCTTGCTTTCAGATGCTGCGTGGCTCTGGGGCTTGTCCCTTTCCGCTCCATTCACCCTTCCGTGAGCACAAAGCCAGGCCCTGCAGGCCATTTCTGCCCCTAGTGCTAGACACTGAGTTTAGCTATCTACAGCCGTCTGTTCTGCCTGCCCCAGTATCCCAGGAACACGGAGTATCACAGTCTCATGCTCTGCTCCTAGTAAATACCAAGAATTCCACTCAAAAAAAAAAAAAAAAAAAAGTTTATTTTTCATGTAGAGGTGAGGCAAAAAAATGAACTTTCTGAAGAAGCTCGAAGGCATGTGAAAATGAGGCTAGGATTTCAAGAAAGGAAAAGATTGTTTTATTGGTAAGGCACTTACATGTCCCATTGGAAAATTTCCTCCTACCAGAATGCCCGTATGGGGCTAGGGAAGTCAGTTCAACTTTTTACAATTGACTGCTGAATTTGCTCTTCATTTTCCTTGTAATCTACTTGATAGCTTTCACATTTGCCGAAGTGTTTGGTCTCACAAACATAACTGTGGCTGATTGGAATGCTGTAAATAACATGCTGTAAAAGCATGTAAAGTGCTATAAAATAGTAAATGTCCTGGGAAATTGGGATCTAAGCATCTCGTTCTGGGACCCAAAATTCATGGTCATTCGACTCCTTGACTTAAAGCCTCTGTGGTTTAATTTCCTTTCTATAAAAAAGGATAAAAATAATACCACTCCATACAAGTATTTGCAAAGCTTAATTAGTTTAGATTTGTGGAACACTCTGATGAATGTTTTAAGGATGTACATAGCAAAATTCATAATTGTTTCCTCAGTGCTGGTTTAAGTGACAGGCTACAGATAAGGTTGAGTAT
The DNA here is from genome assembly GCA_026212715.1 of Elanus axillaris. Taxonomy (NCBI): domain Eukaryota; kingdom Metazoa; phylum Chordata; class Aves; order Accipitriformes; family Accipitridae; genus Elanus; species Elanus axillaris. Next base: position 21,095,944 of record JANZLQ010000029.1, on the reverse strand, counting down.
CACACACTGCTTGGAGGTATAAAGACATCCTGAATGAACAAAAGACTAAGCTGATGAGGCAAATTGGCTGAAGCGGGCTACAAAACTTTGTACACAATAACCAGATTCTCCTCTCCCAGTCTGTGAAATCCCCTGCATTTGGTCAGAGAAGAAGAAGACATTTTGTGAGAAAGAAAGGACTATGGCACTAACTTGCAACTGAACAGCATATTTCTATTCAAGGCTGAGAGAGTTGGGGCTGCTTAGCCTGAAGACGAGAAGGCTCTGGGGAGACCTTATCGCAGCTGTTCAATGTATAAAAGGGGCATGTACGAAAGACAAAGATGTTTTACCAGGGTTTGTAGTGAGAGGACAAAGGGTAATTGTTTTAAACTGGAGGAGGGTAGATGCAGATTAGACATAAGGAAGAATTTTTTTTGTGATGAGGGTGGTGAGACTGGAGCAGGTTGCCCAGAGAAGTTGTGGATAACCCACCATTGGAAGTGTCCAAGGCCAGGTTGGATGGGACTTTGAGCAACCTGAGCTAGTAAAAGATATCCCTGCCCGTGGCAGGGGTGATTTTGTTATTCTATGATTTTTTTTTTTTTACTGGGACTTCTTTTTGGTTTGCCCACCAGTAGGTGATATCCAAAACTACATTACATCCAGCACCCTCAGAGAACAGACTGACCAGAAGTCATAGATCAAGGTGGAGGCCATACTACGGTCCAGTGAGACATGGATTTAATTACAGGGAAGTGAAAGACAGGAACCAACTGGCTAAGTTTCATTCTCCCTGTGAGAATCAAAATTTAGACAGGTCTAAATAGTCTGGTCAGGAACGCCTGCTATTTATGCACCACTGTTGATCACATTACTCTCTTTTTCATCCATTCTAGATTTCCTTTTGTCACACTGTTGACCACAGCTTTAACTGACTATTGGCAGTGGTGATAGTAGTGCTACTTTCGTTTGCTAATGTCACTGTTGATTAGGGTTTTACTTTGAAGCTCCAGGCCTTGATTCATCAAACAATTAAAAGTTACTTTAATTTTTAGCACGTTTCTGTTACTCAGAGCTGATTAACAAGGGTTAAGCAAGTGGTTAATGTTAGATTTATCTTTATAGGCCTCGCAAAATCAGATCCTCAACAGCGATTCCAAATCACTACCTTAGGTTATCTAGGGTGTTATAAGTGTCTTTCTTATTGTTGCTTGCTAATCTTTTTAATGTTTTGTTTGCTTCTTTCTTTTCCCTTGCTAAGCTCCGTACCCTGGAGCTTACACTGTTTTTCTATATCATGACTGGTTCATTGTTTATTTAGCTAGGCTATTGTCTAAGCTATATTAAAATTGTCCTCAGAGACAGGGTGACACCCATAATGCATGTATCCTTATTACAGCTAGAGGCACAGCACAAAAGCACTACTAATTTATTACAACAGACAGTGTAACCATTGAGCCCAGTTCAGCCTTGACCAGAGGACCCAGGTGGCTTAGCCATGCAAAATATCGCTCATTTGTATCCACCTACTTTGTATTCACAGTTGATATATAGCTATTGAGAATATATGGCTATAAGGATATAATAGTTATAGGTAGAAATGGATGAGGTGTCTTTAAATAGGAGATTAGCTTTGATAGTCACTCTCCCTTTTTCCTTCTGGATCGTTTTTACAAGACTGCTGTAGTCATTGGGCTGATATTGAAGAAAGCACAAAGGGGGGGGGCGTGAGATGAGGAGAATGAGGGAATAGATCTAAAGCAGTAAACTGAGGAAAGGTACAAATATTCTGAAATGTCTGGGACAATTATTTGCATCATGTTTATCATCAGTGATAGCTATAGGCAAAGTCCAGAGTGCAGAAATCTGAGAAAACAGAGTTTTGTCTCTGATTTATTTGGACCAGAATTTCATTTGACCAGACCAATACCTGGAAGAGTAGCCCTGAATCTTACTAATAAAACAGCTAGTTATTTGCCCCATCGACATTTTCAAATTCATTTACTGCTTTTCCTTATGCCACCTATATTCAAATATCTGCCTGTATACAGTCTTGCCCAGGGAGAGAAAATAAGGATGCTATTATGATGGGGATATGGCCTGGAACCAAGAGGTATCACCCACAAGGAAAATAGGATGAAGATACGACAGGCATAGGAACTTGTTGATACCAGAAGCAGGGAGAACCTGGAAGGGCAAGGGAGCTGCCGAATGCCAAATTACACGTGGAAGCAGTGCTAAGTTCTCAGCCACAGACTGGTTTGGTTTTGGTTTTTGGTTGGGTTTTTTTTGTTGTTGTTTTTGGTGTTTGGTTTTTTTTCAGAAGTCTTCCCTCCCAGCTCTGGATGGCAACTTCAAAGCCAGCAAAGCTGGCAGATAAGAGGGCTAGAATCTGCAGGTGTAATGAGTGCATCTGCAAATATTAACATAGAGAAAGAAAAAAAGAAAAAAGAAAAGTGTTCCACCTTACTGCAAAACTATTTTAGTCTCCTATTAAAAAAAGAAAAAAAAAAAGAAATATCCTAAAAGAATTAGATTCCAGAGTAGGGAGTAGTGGCAGCTTTCATGTTAAAGAGTCCATGACATATGAAGAGAGTTAACCAAAGTTTTATGCACTAAGCGTGAAATAGGAAACGCAGCGCTCACAGTCACTGGTTAAGATCCTCTTATCTCACTGTGGAAAGAAACTGAACTTTATGTGTTTCTGTTGCTGGCAAGGCAGCCTGCTATGGTTATCAGAAATACGGAGGACAGTCTAGTTAGAGATTTTTTTCCCTCGCTTTGGCTTCTCTGCAACAACTGTAGCTGATTAATCCAAGTCAACAGAAAAGTCAGCCAGTAGCATAGATTAAATGAGAGGATTCTGTTGTTGTTTACCCCTCTGCCTCCTTCCTTTTTATGGAGTTCTGGTACTGCAGAAATGTGGGATACTGATGCATTTTCTTGTTATTATACATCACGGAGCTGTGGTTGCCATAAAGGTCAGCATGCTATTTTGCAAAGATAGAACAATATTAAATCAATCTAGCTACAGGTTGCTTTTGTTTTCATAAAAGAAGAACTGATAGCACTTTCAAGAAGAGATCAAACTTCACCCTTTCTAAATGCTTTAACCACAACTGACTCACTTAAAATTGGGGCAGGTTAAAGCAGCAAATGGATCACAATTTCAAGATGGCCTTTGTCTTAGCCTTCTTGGAAACCCCTGGAAAACCTGTTCTCTTCCCTGTGGCAAGGTCACGACAAGCTTGTTTCTCTTTCTTCCAGTAAGCTTGTTTCAAACTTATTTTTATCTTTACTTTAAGCTTGTAATCCTCCTTTCCCTTCTCATCTTGAATCAGACCTAAGTCCTCAGATACAGTGGAACCAAACTTTCAATGTTTGAATGCCCCTCTGCAATCCTTTACAAAGGGTTTGTCTTTACAATTAAAGTCAGACAAGTTAGAAAGCTGCAGAGCAGGCTTACCTTCAGATTTTGGTCTTTTAACAAGAGATTGAATGATATGAACCTTTTCAAATAATCCTTTGAATACAGTTCCTAAAACAGCCAGGCAAACTGCAGACTTCAGGTAAATCCAAACAACAAATAAGCTGATATCTAGACCAGCAGTGACCATTGCTAATTCAGGAAGCTCTTTGACCTTTTGGTTCAAAGTACTACTGCTGTGCAGTATCTTTTACAGCTGAAAGAGCACATGTTAGAACAAAGAGCAGAAGGAAGGCTTTTAATATGATCTAATACACCTGGGATACAGGGTCCAGATGTAAGAAATCTAACAGAGCAATAAAAGGGGAATGAAACAGCTAAATTAGTAGCAAATTTGTGTACAAAAACTTTTCTTAAACAAAAAAAGTCAGGCCAAGAGGCAGACCAAGATTTAAAGGTAGCACTGAAGTGCAGAAATTCTGGCATCATTCTTCCAGTTTAGGTCTTTCTTCATTCCATAAGTAATCAATTAGACACTTGTTCCAGCCTCTGAGAACAACATCAACAACACAAAAAATGAGTCTGAGTATGATGAAGGAGTCTGCTGGTAGAATTTATAGACCAGACCTGATCTGTGCCACAATTCTAACAGAAGAGCAATTTAAAAAAAAAAAAAAAAAAAAATTGCTCAGATTTCAGGAAAAGAAGAGAACAGGTTTTTCATTTCTGTCTTGATTTTTAATCTGGAGCTAGATTATCATAAATGGATGAAAGTGAGGAATGGGGCACCCTTCTCCTCTTGTACAGGTCAGGAGTCACGATCCCACCGCCCAGTATTGCGTGACAGAATGGAAGGGAACAAACTGAAGATTAGCCTTCCCCCTGGCAAAGTAAGAGTTGAAGAGAAGCGTGCTCAGACACCCTGGGATACGAGGTGATGAATACTGTGCTTGCCAGAGGTTTTGGAATGGGTTACTTCCTTGCTGCCTTCTCACCCCCATGTCTTCCACCTGCCAATCAGATTGGGAAATTTTCTTTAACTGCAGTTGCAATTAACAGGTAAAATTGCTTTATGCTGCATTCAAGCAGAGCAGACTATGTTTTCACAATGTATAGATAAGGTTTGTCAAAATGCTGCAGTATCCTCTGGAATAGCACACAACTATGCACTATTCACAATGGTGAGAACTTAACATTTCTTGTTGGTGGAAAGGGACTGGAAAGGACGTAAGTAAGCCTGAGAGAGAATTTTATTCATTTTACCAGAGACATTGGCAGTTTCTTGAAGCTGAGCGATATCTACATTTCAAAAGAACACACTTCTCATATAGAAACATGGCTTTGCTTTAAAAAAAAACAAACAAAAAACCAAAAAACACACAATAAAATACTCCCCAAATATGTTTGCATAATGTAAGCCTGTAGACCAAGCTCTGAAAGAAGTAATTGCAGAAGTGCATGAGATTAATTTAACGTGACCAAATGATTCCTGTATATTTATTGAAGCCGCACAAATAATCAAGTATATATTTTTTCACATATTGGTGATATGGGGCTGCAGTTTACCTTTGCTAATGGCACAGCTACTAGTAGATCTTCTTCTGTTCATACAGCTTGATGTAAGAACTATTAGAATATGTTATTTCAATGTAAAAATGTGCTAGAAAAGTATGCACATTTTTCATCATTTTAAACTACATTTTAAATCAGCTTCAGTGGTTTTATGTTCCATAGCATCCTGAAGAACTTTATTAGTATTTAGTAAGTTCACACTGTTATCTCTTAGTGTTCCGTTTCTATAAGAAATACAAGAGATCTAGAAATCTCAGCATGTGGTTGTTGAGGACAGAAAGTTCTCCTTTCATGGACTGAAAAGAGACATTGCTTGCTTGATGTGTACACTCTCTGTGGAGCTTTGTGAATTATATTAATTTAATTGATTTCTTTTTTGTTTGTTTGATTTCTGAGACACTTTAGCATCCAGCATTGCTGTGCTTTTACACCACTGAGATTTTTTTATTGTCTGCATCTCACATCATCACCTCCTCTTTTTTGAGTTTTGTTTTGTTTTGCTTTAAAGTTGGAAATTTTAGCTATAAAGAATTAACAAAAAACCACCTATAGCCATTATTTTTTCACAACTCTTCTATATTGAGAAGACATCAAGTTTACTTTCATTCTGAAAGATAGTTACTCACACATATTTTGAGGAAAATGAAAAAAACATTTAAGAAGTTCTCATTCTTGGACCACTTTATTTTAATGGGTCAGTATGTTTTTAATGGCCTACATTATGTATATATGCTAACTTTCATGCCACCCTCTGACATAACTATCTAAGGTATGTCAGCTGTGATCCTGTCCTAAGAAAATACCAAATTTTTCTTCTAGTTTTGGGCTTGAGGGTTTTTTGTGTGCTTTGGGTTTTTTTTCTGAGTTTGTTTTTTGTTTTGTTTTGTTTTTTAAACCATAACTTTATATATAAATATATATTTATATAGGAGGAGGAGAAGGAAGGTATTACTGTATTACTGCATGCAGAATTCTCCATAAAGCTGCGACTAGAGCTGTGGCTGAGGCAACTCTTTTCCTGCAGTTCCCACTTTGGGACTCTGACTGGGACAAGAAGTCACAGATGCAGTTTGTGTGACTAAAGTTTTATTCCACGCCTCACTAACTTTTGTGATCGTACCGTAATGTCTGCCAATTGCATTAAGTCCCCATCTTGCCACTTGTCACAGTATGTAGAGACAAGGAAGATCAAATCATGCCATTTTTACTGAGTGTGAGCAAGTGTTATAGGCTAGTGGCACATGTGGCATTATCGTGGTGGAAATTATAATTTTAATCAGTGCTGTTCAGTGTTTGTGAAACTTTCTGAAATGTTGTTAGGAGGCATATTATGCTCTCCTTATTTTGATGCTGGTTGGTTCCTTTGATTATACTCCTTCCCACAGGCGAGGTCACAGTACTCCTTTTTGTACCTTCCAATATCAAGTGACAGCACATTCCCCCATCTTCCATTATTGTAGCAATAAAGCAGATTCCTGTTGACTGTGATAATTTTGTAAGGCGAGGCTAGCTATTAGGTTTGCTAGCCAATAAGGTGCTTCCCACTTGAACATCCGGCTTTCAATTGCTTATAATTGAAATATCTCTCGCTTTTTTTCAAAATACTAATGGTTTTATTGAGAAAAATCATAAAAATGAGTGGGGTATGTGTGATGGGTTGACCATGGCTGGACGTCAGGTGCCCACCAAGTCGTTCTATCACTCCCCCCCCTCTTCGCTAGACAGGGGAGAGGAGAAAAAAATATAACAAAG
>JANZLQ010000029.1:21067135-21083134 GCA_026212715.1 Elanus axillaris | reverse complement strand
TAGTATTGATAGTCCTTTAGCACAAGGGGACTGGGCAGTTGTCTTGTGAAGTAAATCATTCAAGCATTTTGTAATCTGAAGTAATTGTTCCTGGCTTTCTGACCACTGTTCCATTCAGACTTGGTCATGTTTCAAATTCATTCAGCGCCTGAGTACAGCCAGACCGATGCACTCCAGCCCATCTCCCCTCTCCCTCTGACACTCTGTAGTCGCACAAGGTGTCTGCGGCTCAGCCCGCTGCCTCACCAGGCTGTCCTGCTGCTGCTGAGGGGAATTAGTTTGGAATTCCTGCATTAAACAAGCAGGGCTGGCTCACCGAGGAGCAGGTTTGCGTGTGATGTCCATTCAATTAAGCACATAAGCAGATTTTAAATATCAGATTTTAAAAGTGCCAAAAAGTAAAAATTGTCTGATTAATTCAATAACTAGTAAATAATTCACCATATAAAACTCACAGGGGAAAGCCTCCACATGGTGTATGAGCAAAGTTCATCCTTTTTCTGTTGCACATTACGTTATTGACATACCAGATACATTCAAACACCTCAAGGTTACTCATTAATTTGCGAGAGTTGAAATCTAATTTAATTCCAGCTACTACTGACATCCTGAAGATTCTACAATAGAGTTTGTAACAGATCTGCCTTCAGTTCAGACCGTGGGCTAAGGGAAATATGCAACAGAGGAAGGGAGAAGTTGTTACTAATTAGAAAATAACAAAAAGAAACCTATCATGGGAACTTGGCTGATAGGTCACATGGGGATTTTCACTAATTTACTCTACTTCCATAACCTCTCTCCACGTCTGCAATACATTATTTATTATCATCCCAGGTATAATGCACACAAAGATTAGGTAAGATTATGTATAGACAGATATGCACAGAATTTACTTTCCTCTCAAGGCAATGACAATTTTATTTTTTTTTTGAGAATCCCATTTATTCTTGGGAGAATTTCTAACTGCAGCTTTGAATGGTTTTCTAAATAATATGTATATCACCCTAGTGAGGTAAAATGACATGTATCGTTGGGGCATGCAGTTGATGTTCAGTTAATTCCTTTTAAATTCCGATTGCCTTCCCTCATGCACACACTATTTAAAAAAAAAAAAAGAAAAAAGAAAAAAAAAGAAAATCTTTGTGGTTTCTTCTTTATTTTATTGTAGCTACATTTTACATCAGTAGTTTTGTCTCTTTTTCTACATCACGCATTCTTTTCAGATTTACTGTCAATGTTTGGTATTTAAAAGTATATAGTATCAAAGAGTCTCAGGAAAAGAAAGAGAAAATGCCTAGCAAGAATATATAATAAATGCAAGACAAGTAGTGGATTGCCCCACATGTGAAGCGGACTGTGGTAACTCATATCAGGCTTCCTGTCACTTGCTGAGACATTTTTCATAAACCCTCACACGCTTGCATTTATCTTCAGTATAAACCCCAAGATGAATTCTCCAAAGACATTAACAATAGATAAATGCTTATTAAACAAAACAGTCTTTTCAAGAATAAGTATAGCATCTGTATTAGATGCAGTAAGGTGTTTATGAAATTGAATCTACATTATGTTTTTGGCTTGATGCTATAAGCTGTTCTATGAACATTTTTTTCAGCATTTGGTTATAATTTTAATAAACATGAAATAAAAGACCACCAGGAGCTCTAGCTTAAATGATATCACCTCTGGTGCCAGTTTGATTCATAATATATAGGTGGATAGTCTGGATAACTTATAATATAGTAGCATTAAAATTAGGGAGAAACAGGGCCAAGGGAAGATGACTCTGGATATATTTCATGTCGTTGGGCACTGCAATACTGTTATGGAAGTCCTTTTGTTAAAAGCCTTTCAGAATCCAACTCATAACTTAACTTAAAGAACAGTAGAATGCACCATTTCAGTCCCTGGGGAATTCTGAAAATAGCATGTCTCCTGCAAAAAAGAACAGCCCCCCCCCCAACACAAAGGAAAACCAAACCAAACCAAACCAAAAAACCCAGCAGAATTGTACATGGGTTATGATAGCTTTAAGACAAATGATACATGAAAATGTACTGCATAACTGACTGCAAAAGCAAATACCAGTTGTCGTCTTCTTTTGAGTGCCCTGTGCAAGTGCAAATGTTTATATGGTGCCCAGTGACTACAAACAGTTTCAAATAGACTGTTGTTTTTCTAAATCTGATTTTATAGCTACACATTTGATGTGTTGTTTAACTATCATGGAATGTAAAACGGACAGAATAAAAATAGCTGCATTATTCATGGACCACTATAAAATAGTGGGGAGGTTATGGTTTGTGAGTTACTCACATCAGCAAGCAAATCCAAATCCTGCAATTACTATCTAAAATTGCAAGGTTAATATGTAATGACGTTGCAAATTAATCTCATGGATGATGTAAGAATGTTAGCATTACGTGTAACCTTGGTCCTGATAGCCCTTTCATTCAGTAATTAAACTGAATTTGACTCTGGGTCTGTTTTCTTTAGATGGCCCCTGTTCCTGAGTAATACCCCATAGGAGCCCCACACTACTGATGTATTACATTAATATATCATCAGAAGCAGTTGTCATTCCAATGATATATTAGTGTAATACACAAGAATGAGGCTCACTGATGATGTATTTAGTCCTTACAATATGGCATTGTCCAGGGAAGCAAGGGTCCAATAAGAGATTCATTACAATTACAGTATGAAGTCAGCTAATGCACTGCAGGTTGGGAGATGCATTTCTGGTACCAGGTAGGTAATTCTGATGCTAAATCCAATGTCCTGTCATTGTTTCTGGTGCTGCAGACTACAAAATTTGTGACTGCAGTTGAAAATAATTCCGAAAAATGGACTAGCCTTCTCCTATCTCTATTTACATCTCTCTTTTTCTGCTGTGCTGCTCTTCATGAGCTATGTATAAATTGGAGGCTATTGTTTCTTTTCCATTCCTCGTGGTGTATTTCTCTGTTCTGAAAATGCAAGCATCTTAGACCTGGGACCTGCATTTCATGAACGATTGGAAAGCATTTCTCACTTCCAGGAATCTCCCGTAAGCAAATATTAATTAAGAATAACGGTAAGATCTGCATCCTGTTTTGGGTGCTGGGTTGATAGCTTGTCACCAGAGCTTTCGCAGCTGCTGAAGCTGTCCTTCCCCAGTGAAAGATAAAGTTTCTGGTATCACTGTGAGTCAGTGATGCTGCTGAAATAACAAGACATCTTTCTCACTTTTTACCTTAGTGAAGGCTGCAGGTGGATGCTTATTTCCCCTCTTATAAGAAATGGTCATTGTTGCCAGAGCTAGGAAACAAGGAAGATTTGAAGAAAACTGCTCTGTGTAAGGGTTACTAATACATTTTCTGCTAATAGATCTTGCAAAGCATACTCTAAATGTAGACGAATTAGAGACTTGTATTCAGCACACTCTATCTACCCCCTGCTGCTCTTTCTGAGAGGACAAGAGAGAGGAAGAGGGAAAAATGGAGACTTTCAAATGTTTATAATATAGGGCTAAAAGAAAGAGGGGGGGGTTATGCATTGGGAAAACAGTTACTGCTCACTCTCCTACAGCCTTTGATTGCATCGTAAATAAAACGGTAGAGCGAGTCATCCTGTACATACGATGTATTGAGATACTGGCTGGAAGGCCAGCTGAGAAGTTAAAATTATGGTGGCAGACCCTTAGGTTGGTGATGGCTGGACACAGAATGAAGTGATATGCTCATTTATCGAAGAGGAAAGGAAAACGTGCAGTAGTTTTATAGCATCTTCTGGCCAAAGTATCCTGCTGAAACCATCCACGTTTTGAAGAAGTTTCTTGTCCTTCTTGTCCTAGGATGATTAGTTCAGGCAGAATTCAGGAAAAAAAAAAAAGAATAAACCAAAGAAGAGGCAGGAAGATGTCGAAATATAAGGTAGCCTGATGAACTCCAACTGGAAACAGCCTCTGGGCTAGGAAACCTGATTCCACCTCTGCAAAAAGAAAGGCAAAAGCAGATGAACGCAGCTGGTAATGGAAATGATATGTGACAATAGGATGAAGAGGGGTGTAAGTATCATCACTGGGTCTGCAATGATTCATGTACGTGGGCATAACCCCTGCACGTATCTTTCAGACATTTGTCTAGAATTTTAAACTAGTTAACATGATTGCTAGCAATTTGTAGAGTAATGGTAACTATAGCTTCAACATGCACTACCAGCGTGTCCCCCGAATGCGAGTCCCCGCAAGGCTACGTAATGGTTTTGCTGATGTAGGTCGGAGGAAAAGCAATAAAGCCCCTTCTAGGGGCTTCATTGTGATGATCCCGATCAGCTAAGTAGTGGGTTGCGTGCTGCCAGATGATGCCCACTGAGGTGCTTGTGTTGTGCTTCTGGGTATGGAGTTCAGGATTTCCTTCCAAAGAATTTCTCTTTTCTTGGGGATTATCTTCGCACCTGGATTTGGCCTCAGGCATGAGAAGTTCCCTGGCTACCCAGCAAGTCTACCACCTCTCAGACAAAGGTTTCAAGGCCCTCGGAAAGCTGAAAGGCCAGGCAGACTGTGGCCTTGCAAGGCATGGAAGCTGGAAGAGGAGCCTTTGGCCTCTTAAGCCGCTCTTCACCTGCCCTCGTGCTAGCAGCTGCAATCTGCTTGATGAGGCTGCTTGAGACGAGTGACCCCACCGCGCTCACCCCCCAGGGCTGCTGAGGGGAGGTAGATCACTCCCCGTTGTCACCTCCATGGGGCAAAGAGGAGCTGGTGGAGAGCAGCTAATCCAAACCAGCTACTCTGCAGCAGGTAAGCTAAGTGTGGTAACCTCAGAAGGGATGGCATTTGCCCAGTCACAGCCTGCATGGCCTCTGTGAAGCGCTGTGTCTGTCTGCGAGGCATGCCGACTGCAACCCCTGCTGGCACTCCAAATGCTAGAATAAGTCTTGCATACCCAACACATTACTTCATAACATGCATCTCTAGCTTTCCCTCAACGCGTCTGGCTGGGGAAACTGAGGCATGGATCTACAAAGTGATTTGCCCAAGTTGCTTCTCTCTTCTTCTACCCGTTCTACCCCAGAAATATATGTGCTAACCTTTATTTAGCACTTTAGTTTACCTTAGGCAATTTGTCACTAATATCCCCTTCCATTTCGCACTCTGCATGCTTGTTAAGATCTGCCTTTTGTAGATCATTCACATGAATAACTTCCTGAGAATGCTTTAGCATTAACTCTTTTTAATTATAAGGACCTATTTTACAACCTAATAGAAAGAATGCATTAAATCTGTTTTAATTTGTCTTAGAGCTTCTTTTTAAAAAATCTGAGGTTCCTTGTATCTCCTACACTTATTAAGATTGATCACGATTGCATATAAATGTCCAATTTAGCAAGACATTATACCCAATGTCCTTGAGTTTGCCAAAATATTATCCCCATTTCAAGCAGCATTTTTCCTAGACTTGCTATTAAGTACTCTAATTTTTATCTACATATGCTAGCAACAGAAACATGAAGTATTAAACTCAATTTCCCTGTATTTTGGCTGAATAAAGCTATTATCTAGATGCCTGTGTGCCTAGAACAAGCTAGTAAAAAAAAGGAAAAGAAGAAAAAGAAAATAACATATTTTAATGTGTCATCATAACACAGCAGAGGAAAGGCAAATCATAATTAGCATTTAATGCTCCAATATAGTGGACCAATTAGACTTTGAATATTATATTAAACGTGTCTTTCAAACTGATAAAAATGTGTTCTTTTCATGCATAGCTGTTACACAAACTTCTTGCTTTTCCCTCAAATGTGTTTTCATATAAACAGACTTAATTAATTGTCAAGAGAATTAAATAGTCTTTATATAGCAAATGTACTGTGCCAATTAAATACAATGTTGATTATATATTTCTCAATTATTACAGTGTTTATACTAAATTAATCAACAATATCTACACTACCTAAGGTAAAGTTTCCTAATAGGGATTCTTCTGTCTTTGTTTGCCAGTTACTTTGCACGGGTAGAGCCTAGTGCTGACCAAATCTAAATGGTTCTTTTGTCAACAAAGAATAAGAAAAGAAGGTTAAACGAGCACTAGGGGGTGGGGAAGAAGAGTAAGAAGGTACAATGTCACCTCCATGCTGTGACAGCCATGAATCAATTATTCACGTAGCAATTGGTAATATTTCTGAAATGCTGCAGACTAGCAAGGAAATATAAAAAGCATTTTCCTGGAGACTTCATGATTTTTCCAAGTAAAAACCATAAACAAAAACTGAATGGGGGAAAGTATGGGGGGGGACGGGACATGCTGAAGAGATCAACAATAGTAGAGGGATACATTATTATGGAAAATACATTCAGAAAGCTGGTGACGGAAAAAGAAAGAATATACAGGATGAAAGGGTGAAAGTGCTGGACTCAGCTAGTTACAGTGAGATTAATGTGATTTAAAAAAAAAACAAACAACACAACACATTACAATATCTATCAATACCAACATGTATTGATTTCAAATTTATATCCTGTACCAACACTGATAGCATAACACACAAGGAAAAAGAAGGGAGAGAGAGATCTGCAGAAATGCTTAACATCACGGTAAATGGAAGGAGAGCGACTGTCACAAAAGGAAAATGAATTCTGACCATCACTCGAGTTTTGTGCTCTCTGCATTAGAACCTTGCTGTAGGTACAATTTCAGAGTAGCATAGGCCTTACACAAAATCCTATTTTCTTAGAGAGAAACAAGAACAAGAAATTTCGTATCCCCTGATAACAATGTAGAGAATGTACTTTAGAGCAAAATGTATTCAATCCTGACCTTAAAATAGTATTTCTGCTTCCAATGGTACGTTTTCTTTAGGCTCAGAGAAGTATAAAGATTCCAAGCAGTGCACATTTTCTCTAAGCTAGTGAAAAATCGCAGTTCAACTATATGATATTTTATTCAATTAGAAAATAACAAACTAAAGACTGGGGTGAATCAGAGGGAAAAAATGCCATATGGTATGTTTTTCTCCACATAATTTGCAGACAAGTGACAGTAAGATGAAAGGACAAATCACAGAAATGCAGGCGAAATTTCAGCCAGAGCAGTCAGTGTCTACACTAAAATAGAAGGGGTCCAATCTTTCTTTCACGGGATTATAAATGGTTTGTAGGGGCTGTAATGAGAGATCCTTCCAGGGAAGAGCAGGGCCCCAAACTTTTTATTTTTAACTACTTAACCATCTGACTTTTTACTCTCTAATTTTCCGTGCTCCCTCAGATCTTTGCGCGACTCCCCGGTTTGTCATGCATTCCAAGCCACAGGATGTGTCAGCTTAGCGATATTCATTAGCTAGTCTGTGCGCCTCCCAGCTCCTACAGCCACCCTCTTCTCCGCTCTGATTTCCCTCTTTCTCAGGGAGGAAATGTCCCCTTTTCACCACTGCTTTTTTTCTCACTCTCTTTTCCGGTTGTCCGATCTCTTCCCGGAGAGTGACTGTTTCTTTTACTTCTGTACACTCGGGCTTGTTTCCTCCTACCCGTTACTCCTCATTAGAAGCCTTCACCTTCACACACACAAAACCCAAATTGCACACTGTGGTACAAATGAAATCCCCAAATTATCAAGTGCAGAATTAGCATTAAAAATCATAAGACAACAAACAATAGGGCTTTTTATGTGGTTTTTGTAATTGCGTGAAACTAGTTACTTTTGCAATTATTGTTTGTGCTTCATTAGCATGCAAAATGGTTTTTTAGACTAACCCGCACACAAAAGAAACCATTTGTGATGAGAACTGTGCTTTGTTTAATGTTAGACACCATTGTATTTGCTTTCCTAATATAACAGTTCTAATTAGTACCTAGCACTCATCCTGAGTTTTTCAGCTTGAAAACGCCGAAGGTGACAATTGAGTCACAATTCCATGGCACTCTTTGTCAGTACCTGTCAAAATATAGCTAAGTCTTTAGGAGTTGTGATCTAAATACTAAAAAAAAGTTAATAGTCCAGAAAGAATCTCTCTCTAGGTAATTAAAAAATAAAAAATAAAAAAATTTGCAGATTAACCTCTGGTTAAAAGCATAACATTATTAATACCTCACGTTTAAAGGTGGTCTTGACAAGACTGTCATCTGTCCCAATACTGAGTTTGCATTGTTTTTGTCATCTCGCCTTTATCCGTTGACCGGATTCTTTAATTTTTAGTGATTTATTAGAACAGCATATGTGGATTAGTGACAAAACTTAAAATCTGTTCATCAGTATATACAAACTTTTCAAAGGTGACTGCTCACTTGTCTTTGAAAAGTAATATTTTTTTAAAAAATTATCTGACTCCAGAATTGGAACAATCATGACTCAATTTCACCTATGTTTTCTGACTTCAGCTTGAATCCTTCACAGAGCACCTAGATGTAGTGGTAGGGGAAATGTGAAGACTCCTGCTGAGGGGTTGTCTCCAGCTTGATGTTTCTGTACGAATAAGTCAAGAAAGAGCCAGTCCAGTGATACTTGGTCAGTGTTGCTTTGTAATTATCACAGTATGAAGTGATAATGTGTGTTTTATTTTCAATAATAGATATTTATAAAGAACTTTGCCATTCACAGGCTTGGCCTGTGTTTTGGCTCATAAACACCAGACTTCCGTATTTTCTAGTTTGCTTAGACCCACTGAGAAGCTATCAAAAGCAAAATTGCCCACTCGGTCCCCATAATTCAAAACTTCCCTCTCATCTGGCTTCTTTCTAGCTCATTAACTTCCAAAGAAGCACATTTTTGGTGTATTTTATTCTATCCTGGTTTCAAAGCATTGAATGCCAGCAGCTCTGAACATTTTTCTTTGCTGGTACCTAGTCTTGGCAATGCTGCACTGAAATTAGCTGGTATATCTGCTGACTTCAGTAAATACAAAACAGAACCATCAGTTATTCTGCGCCTCAGTCTCCATTCTGAACACGGAGAAGACACCTTCACTGGCGGGACTCGTGCAGCAATGACCCTGACTTCAGAAGTGATGTAGCCAGTACACGCACAAAGTGTATTAATTCAGCTTGTCCTCATCTCTCACTGCGGATCTTCAATTACAAAATCAAGTTGTTCATGCCATCAAGAGTTAGCCAGTGGAAGCTGTATTTTCACACACAGAAAAAAAAAAAAAAAACAGCTGAGGAGAAAACAGATGGATCAGGGATGGAGATGGAGGGAAAGGAGGATCTGGTCACTGGTCACAGATTCTGTAGCTTCCCCCTCCACTGCCTCCTCTTGCCACTGCTCCAGGAGAAGGACTATCCTATCCTTTCTCATGGTGCTACCTGTTGCAGCATCTGCCTGGTACAGTGCCTGCATCTCAAGATTTGCAGCTATGCTTATCCTTTTTACCTGAGTGGATGTACACACAAAACGTAAGAATTTGGAGGTCAGCTCTCATTCTCTGCCTATGAAATGATATTTCCACGTGATAAGCAATAGGATACTTAACACCCTACATCTATTATTAGTTTGGTTTTTACATGGATAAACCAGGTGCCCGTATGGCAATTTTATCAAAACAAAATTTCATCAGCAAGTGATAGCATAAATAAGAATTGGGGAACAACAGAGAAAACTACAAAAAGACAGAAACTGAACTAAGCCACTGGCTTCCAAACCAGGCTTGATTATTATTCTTCATGGTCAGGTTATGAGGTCTTCAAAGGTATTTATGTGACTGACTCACAGGTGTTCCAAAGTTTCCACTAGCTGTCTTGAAACCTAGTTTAAGATAAAGTCTGGGAGACTCCACACCCAAATATTTCATTTGAGAACATCTTTTGCAACTAAGGCCTAATTCTGTACATGCCTACGCATAATGCAGCCTCACAAGAAGCCGTAGGGACATATGCAAAAGGCTCACAGTTAGGGCAGAGGAAGCTGGCTCCATATATTTCATGTTTTGGCAGGTAGAGGGATTTCATTGCAAATAAATGTCTCAGTCACACATTCTGAGAGGAGATTTTTCAGTCTCATCTAAAAAGTTGCTCTACTTCATATAATTCAATAAGACATAAAATAATATGTATAGTTGAATAGTTTATCCATATAATAATCCATAAAATACTGAATTCATAAAGTAATAGAATTAATAGATTTATGAAATGAATGGAGTTTAGGCAAGTTTGCATGACACAATGAAGCATGCATAGGGCCAGGAGCATGGTTCTACCTCTGCTTGGTGCTCTGCGGAGAGACTAAGTCGAGCCCCAAGAGTAATATAGCTACATTAGTGTTTCAGTGTGGCTTGAACTGAGTCCAGCTACTCAACCAATTAGCTTAGACCCCAGGGAGCAGTGGTCAGTTGCCAAAGTTATGTGGTTACTTGAGAAAAAGACCCAACTACTAGACCACACCTCTGGAAATTCAGGGATTTGTTTTACTGCTGCTTGCTGTACTTCAGTTGCTTCCAGCAGGGGAAAAGGATGTGGGATGAGTGGAGCAACAACTGTTGCAGAGAAAGGCCAAAATGGTGCTGCAGCAACCCTCCTCAAATCTTCCCAACAGCAGCCATCACCATATTTTCCATATTTTTACCTCTCCCAAGAGTGTCGAGTTCTTAATAAGCTGGTATTAAACAGCTTCCTGTTTCAGTTCCTGTCTTCGCTCTTCCATTTTCTGTGATAAGATCATTCCCTGTCAGAACGATAACATAGTGTGTCCTAAGGCACTGAGAAGCCGACAGTGCTGGGCACCGCACCGCTCTGGCTGCCCTGACTCAAAGCCAGGGAGCTCTAGGCTCCAGAGCCCCTCAGCACCAGTGTATGTGCCTGGTTTCCCACCTCTGCACGTAGGACTGACTGCCCAAGGAACTCCTCTAATAAGTCAGCCATTCTTTCCCATCCACTAATACATTTATACACCTTTCTATCGCTTCCTGCTTTTTTTTTTTTGCAAAAGCAGATGCCTTCTATCTGCCTTACTATGAAAATCAGGAACACAACTCTGAGCAGGTAGAAGTAGAATAAGATCCTTAGGTCTTTGCTCCATCAGGACTAGCGCATGCTTCTTTGAGCCGTGCTGCTTGCTGAACCCAGGTTAGATCAGGAATCTATGAATGGCATCGTGCTGGGTGCTAGAAACGTCCTGGTTGCATCTATGCTAGTAGATGGGCTTGGCCAGAGACCTCTCTCAGACAGCAGGACTTAGAGCTTAAATCCACGCAGTCAAGCTCTCTTGTCCCCAGAAAAGGGTGACTATGTCCAAATGGCCTATTTGAAATGGTCCTTTGCCCTGGCATTATCTGGAAGAGAGATGGTTAGCTGAGGCCAAAAAATGATCCCAGGGACTGTGTTAGCAATTTAATTGTATGGACAATTCTGTCTCAGTGATTGAGCCCACAGAATAGACGTAGGCTAGGGATCTCAGTTTATCCCTGTAGAGAATGGGCTTAGTGACACAGTATTGCATGCATTGCAGCCTGGTTGTGAAGTTTAACTGATATTTATAAAATATGCCAAATCCTTACATACAAAATGCTACATAAGTAATAAGTATTAATAAACGTGATTATATTAAACCAGGCCTGTTTTCAGTCATGTTTTATAAGACCACAGTTGTAGCAGTAAGTGAGCTTTCATATGAAAGATCAAACATTTCGCCTTCCATTGTAAGCCATTCTTTGCAAGCTTTTCCAATAAAAACAGCAGAATATCTCATACATATTGAAATTCAATGCCATTCTTAAAGACTAAGCGTTCATTTGCAGATGGCAAGCACTAATACTGAATTTCTCTTCACCAGAGAATTTTTAGCATGTATTCCAAGCTTAATGTTATCAATAAGTAACAAATTAGTAAGCTTAAAATTTACATTAAAACTAACATAATTTGTATTTTGTACAACCGCACATCAGGTGCATTTTAGCTTTAATCTAAACCTAAGTAAGCAAGGTTTCCTGCTTTGTTAAATTATTTTTAAAGTTGAAGTCTGTCACATCCTCAAGCCTAAATAGTTCTTAGCACTTAGAAAATGTTTTTCACAAATTACATTCGGTGAGAAGAGACACATCACAGTTGAAGTGAAAGGTGGTTCTAAACCTCTGCAGCAGAATTTTTAGTTTCCAGTCCTTTATTAAGGGAAAATACAGGGCCTTTCAGGGGTGGGGTATTAGTACTGACAATTCTCACACTCTGACACAGGGCTTTGCCTCTTTTTGTGCCAATCTAAACTTAAAAGTGCTACTGACACAACTCTGACAGAGTGTGAAAAAAAAATATAATTTCCCTAACTGACACAGCTATGATGTTTTCCTTGCAATATTACCTCTTATTCTTTCTGGAAACTGGTATAGAAGTAACTGTTGAAAAGGAATCTTTTGATTATATAAAGTATCTCTCCATTCAAAGAATTTTCTAGTATAATTCACATAACAACCTCTTTTTAGTGTAGACCAGGCCTGGGGCTCTGGCTTTGTGTTATGGATAAATCTTCACAGGTAATATACAGAATTTTTACTCCAATACAGGGGTTGGAGCTTACAGTGTGTAAAGTGGGATTTCTAACTCATCTTCAGTTCATTTCAAAACTCACTCCCTAAATGACCAATATTTCAGTGCTGTGTCCTCCTCTTTCTCTCGAAACACAGGGAAAAGCCTCATGACCCTGCGCTGAATATGAGAGTCTGCATGAGGCACTCTTTGAAGAGCTGCTCACAGCTGCAGTGGTAGAGGAAACCAAGTCTCTTTGCTACGGAGAGGGCAGCAGGTTTTGTTTTACCATTACGGTTCTGTATTTGAGCAGAAGGACTCTGGCAGAGAAAGACGGCGGAGCTCATGGCTAAGAGCCTCGTGACTATGCGTCACATGCTGTAACTCCTATAGGAACAAATCCGCAACACCCTGCTTGTACTGATGAGTCCTTGCCAGTCCCTGGGATAAACTCACGCCTGACTGAATTCCCTGATTTTTTTCCACTTCTTTTACATGTTTGAACCTTCAGAACTCCAGAGAGTTCCCAGACCAGCCACATGGTCTGCTTGGTGGCTTACTTTCTTCCTCCCTGTGAAACTGTAGCCTGTTGAACTTGGCTGTAGGGCTTTTTACCCGACCTGAATGCCTTCTTATACATCCCAAGCACAGCTTTTTAATGTTTTTCTTCCCTCCCAACCCTGTTCCTTCCCGTTTCTCCCCCCAAAAAAACTTTCTGTGAACCAAAGAAAAGGGAGGAGGGTTGTTTTCAACAACTTCTTATGTTTTTATGGATTTTTTTTTCCCCTCAAAAACTCTTTAGGAACAACTATACTAATTTTTCTCATCTCAGCCATTCAAAGAAAACTGAGTAAAGGCACTTGCACCATTTTTACAACCTCCAAGGAAGGAATCCAGAATCACACACAGCATACGCATGCACACAAAGACCCAAAGCTTGTTTTTCTGAGGAACTTCAAAACTCAGATGAATTCAGCCTTTGCAGAAGACATTTCCAAGAAACATCACGGAGTGCAAAGCCATGTATCACCCCTCTTTGCTGACTGTTATCTCTAGCTAAGGAGGAGATATTTCTCGCATCCATGGGGAGATACTTACATAGCAGGTATCGGAGACAAGTGGCAATTGAGCAGTAAGCTACCACAGGGCTTACTGGTGCCTATTTAAGCTGCACTTTGAGGTATGAGGCCAGGGGTCGAGTGCCTTCAATCACCCAAGAAGTGTCAGTAGCCAAGCAAACACATCCAGTGTGGCTTATTGCTGCTGGAGTACGTTTCAGTCATTGGAAGTTTAATTATCTGAGCCTGCTGAGATCTTGTGCTCAACTCAGAGGCCTTTCTGCATTTGTCTGTACCTGTGTAACATGGCATTAATTTTGGAAAACCACATCTCATCAATTTTAAGGAGTATTCAATGCATCAATCAATTAAATTAAAGAAAAACAGTAAACCCAGAAAGAAAAGAACAAAAAATGCAAGTGGCAAAGGGTCCTTATCTATTGAACATAATAGTTTCAAGTACCTTTGCAGCTGCGTGTAGAACAAATAGAGAGAAACAATATCCTTGGATGCTTTGCCAATCCTCTCTGCATCCTCCAAACAGACTAAGATGATGGCACATGGACAGCCTGAATAGTGTGTCTCCTAGGCCAATAACAGTAGCTGGCAAAGAAGGGCTGTTGCATAGCTGCTGTGAGAGAATAAGGGGCAGTGAGCACAGAGGGTTTTTTTTCAGGGGAAATGTATGCGTATTAAAACTGTCATAGAGCTTTAGGCATGACAATGGGTAGTGGAATGACGAGAAACCCTAATACAGAGGGTAGCAGGGCAGGTGGTCAAGAACCTGTAGAAGAAGCGCATGATGTGGGCTTGAGAAAGAGGTGGGTGGAAATGAAGAAAGTAATTCCCTTGTCATGGAAGGACAACGCGGAGCGCTGGAGTGGGGGTGGTGGAGATGCATAAAACGCTGTGTGAAGGGTGAGTGTGGGGCTGATAGGGATAAACTAGTTTTGAGTTGCACTGGAGTGAAGAGTTCCCTCTGAAAACAAGGAAAAACTGGAGGAAACGTGGACATTTCAGTGAAGGAGAAAGAATTACATGTTGATATGTATAAAATTTGCAATGATTATGCATCCCCCAAGGTATAAAGATTGTTTTAAATAATCACTTCAGAATGTTTTCATGTATCATCTTTTCACACTGGGACAGACTATGTGTAGGTTTTATAAAGGTTATACACCCTCCTTCTGTGCTCCCTACAGTATGCATAATGTGCTTAAACTTTTTATAAATAAGTTTCTAAATGCTCCCTTTCTGAGAACGATTTAGGAGACAAAGAGCCTTTCCTTAGACTCCAGAAGCATTGGAGTTCAGCTGCCCTATCAAGACCAGTTGGACCCTATGGCTATTTCTAAGCAGTGCATATAGAAGAGATCTCCAAGCTCCTGCCTGGATGAGCCTGCGGCGTACAGGGCCTGGCTTTCCTGGGGAGGAAAGCTGTGCACCCATGCCCGAGGTAAGTCACAGCCTTCAACAGAACTCCTTGCCTTGGACAACCGGGAGAAAAGGAATGTCAGATGTGAACCAGCTCTGTCAGAAACACAATTTAAATGAGGCCTTTTTTTATCAATATGAGGCAAAAGTGGAAAGAACACATTGCATTAGAACACACCACATTTTATAGCAAGAGAACTGCAGGAGCAATTGTATCATTTTCACCCTTCAGGCCCTGCTCTATCTTAAGACAACACAGACTTGATGCCCCTTTTGGTTCTCTTTCCCAGTTCACAGTGCTCCCAGGGACTCCCCTGCACTTCCACTCCCCTCCTCATTGATGGCCTGTCTAGGCTGATGAAAAACCTTGAAGGGATTTTGCAGCTGTCCATGACTTCTTGTTGACTCATTCCCATTTGCTTAGGAGAAACTTTTTTTTTTTCCTTTTTTCCCTTTGCCACTCATTGCTATGTAGCTAGTTGCATGTCCTTACCATGCTAGACATGCCACCTCTCTCAGTGCTAAAGGTCATAACAATAGCTAGCAAAGCCCCAACATTAATATGCAGAACTCACGTCCCCAGAAAGTTGGTGAAGGAACCCAGGAGGATGAAAAAAGATTCAGCCATCATGGAAAGAAAACACTCAATGGAAAACTCACCACACAATAATTGCATCCATGCAACACACTTCATGGCTTCCTCCATTTCTCTGTGTGTAGATTGTACAGACTTGTTATATTTCCATGCACTCATACAGTGGCCAAACCATGATCCCAGCAAAGCTAACACACTGCAGGCATACAGTAACTCTGAATTTTCTGTAGGAAGCAGGAATTTCTAAGATCAGCTCTAAAGAACATAGAGTTTTTTCACTGAATGCCAAGTAGGAAATCTCTAAGTGAAGTGAGGACCCCTTAGGGTCTTATGTTTCTTTAAACTCCTAAGCATTTCTGCCCTTGGGATATTTTTAGGGAAATACACTAAGAAAACATCATTACATATATATCACAAGGAAAAAAAAACCCAAACAAAACCAAACACCCCCCCCCCCCTTTCCTTGGAAGTTTAGCTTTGTTTATTAG
>JANZLQ010000029.1:21037008-21067035 GCA_026212715.1 Elanus axillaris | reverse complement strand
CACCCCCCCCCCCCGTTCCTTTGAAGTTTAGCTTTGTTTATTAGCTGAAGAGATATGATTTTGCTTTATCTTAAGGTAGCTATAAAGTCCTATGTTAACTGGTAGTCTTTAGAAATATGTATATGGTTTGTCTGACTGACGTAAACCCCTCTGTTAACTTCCCAAGAAACCTAGTGCTTGCACTGGCCAAGAACACATGATAAGTATTTACTATGGCATTCAGCAGTCATGTTCATCCTCCAGTGGCATCGCAGTTTAGTGAGGCCATCTTCAGAAGATGTCCATTAATGATGACACATAAAGTGCTGATAAAAATACAATTACGTTCTTTTAGATTAAGCACATCAAGCACATTTGCTCAAAGTCATGTTTGGGTACTTCTGATCCAGCTATGTAATGGTGTTTACCATGCATAATGTCTTTTCTCTTACCAGCTATGAAAAAAAAGAAAAGAAAAGGTAATTTATGTCAAAAAGTAAAAAACACTCACCAAATACATCATTATGCCTCTGTGTGCTGTTGAAGGCATTAAAGCAATTTAGTAGTGTCAAGTTTAAAATTTAATGGGCTTGATGGGTTTTTGTTTGGCTTAGAAATTATTATTATTACTATATTTTTATAATCTTTTTTGTACACTTCAGGCATTTAAAACTCAAAATACATGAACACTGTGTACCAGGTCATCATTTATCTTCTGTTAAATGTTGTAGCACTTGCTGAAATTCATTTGGGTCAATGTTTAACAAATTATGATCTTCACCTCAGCCCAGACCATAAACACTCCTTTGGCACTTCCCTTCTCCTAAAATCCCCTAGGAATCAGTCAGAAAGTACTCGCTAATTATAGTTCGGATTTAACTAATGAAGTAAGAAATAGTTATTACATCCCTAATCTAACTCAAATATTGTTATTAAATTAGGAAATTTGATTTATTCTTTAAACAAGATAAATTTTAGATGCGGATGTTGTTCCCGCGTGCAGTATGTACGCTTCTGGGCTGCTTTGCCATTCCCTCGCTGGAGTCCCAGGCTGTGCCGGCAGAAAGAGCCCTCCTGCTGAGGCCACTTAGCTGCTGCTTTCTGCTGTGCATGCCTAGCCAGCGATACAAGGGTCTAGTTCAAGTCCCTGCCGCAGTAATGTGTCGCTGAGAATCCGTATCTCCTCAAAGTAGCTATCTCAGCAGCAGTTTCAAAGCTACATACATATGCGTGTGTATCGTCTTCATTTGAGTGTGGAATAAAAGTTAGTGTACTGGGTGAAAAGCTCTAAAAACGGAATGCAGACTTCACTGGTTCATGGTTATACGCATCTTTCCTTAAGTTTTTACAGTTTTTAATTTGCAAAATAATGGGGTATTTATACTGGTCTGAAATACTTACTCTATCATTTATGTTCTCTGCTTGTTAATTTTCATGTCTTTAATGTCTTTCTGTTCACCATCACTACCTTAGATTGAAGATAGTCTTTTGAAACACATTTTTGCGTTTTTAACTAGTCGCTTGACAAGTAGTGATGGGAAAAATTGTTTCCAACCAAGAAAGCAATTTTATATTAGATACTGCTTTTCTCCCAGCTGAACCAAGGCCCTATATACATTTTGGCAGGTTGGAATTTGAACATTTTTGATGAGAAAAAAACAAGTTCTTCAATGATTAGTCAGTGGACTAGGGATTCTTTCCACTCTGGGACTGTAGTTCGTACCCAGGCTAGGCTGGCCGCCTAGAGTCTTAGAGACATGATCAAATTACCAAACATCAGCTGAGCTTCAGTGCTTGTCCATCCTCACGCTCCTAGCTGGTACAAAGGCAAGATA
This sequence comes from Elanus axillaris, assembly GCA_026212715.1. Taxonomy (NCBI): domain Eukaryota; kingdom Metazoa; phylum Chordata; class Aves; order Accipitriformes; family Accipitridae; genus Elanus; species Elanus axillaris. The sequence continues at coordinate 21,065,221 of JANZLQ010000029.1, read as the reverse complement.
ATGTAAAGCCTATAGGTAGGTAAGGCTGAACTGGCAGCATGCTATGAGCGAACATACATGTGTGAACATGTACTGTAGCTTGCTAAGCCTCAGAAACTTGGTCTGGGCCATAAATCACACACGTCGTGTGCAATCTCAGTGGTCAATTCCAGGTGAGAGGCACCCATGCCCTGGCACTAACCATTAATTTCCTGGTGGTCTTTGAAGGGCTTTTGACAGGACAATCCACTTTGGTCTGGCTTGTTATTTTTGTGCTCCTGCTTTGGCAAAAAGGGAGAAGCAAATACCTTTATCTCCCTGCTAGCACTCCATTAACATGAGAGACTCCAGTGGGCAGCGTCTGCCTTTATGGTGTCCTGGGTCATCCTCCTCTCAAAACTGAAAAAAATAGGACACTAAACCTGATGAGATGCTGGGCCAGTTCTGTTTATTTTTTTAAGGTTTCTACACAGCTTTTTTTGGAAACGTTTGTTAATGAAAGCCACACAAAAATTATGAAACTGAAGAAGATAGGGTTTGTGCTCTTTTTCAGAAAGTAGACAGTTCTGTGAATTTCAGAATTTGCTCTATATATAGATTGAGCAAATAAACCACAAGGAAAAAAATACAAGTTTTAAGTTAGGTTTCCTTCCAGAACTCCACAAAGAGTCATCACTGAAAATAGTGAAAATTATTTTGTGGTTATGCAAAATATATGACTCATATGTGGGTAGACAGAGAAACATGTGATCAAAAATATATCACAAAATAATCATATTTGCCTCATTTTCTTTGGTTTCACACAGTGTTTATACTGCAAATGTGGTGAATGCAGCTTCCTGTGCTGTGTTTGTGTAAATTATGTCTGTTTGGACAATGTAGTTTGGAGACTAAGAACTCGCACTCAGACTTAATGACTAACATAAAATTAAAAATTCTGTATAAAATTGCAACAAGATCATCTTGGGTATATCTCTGTTTTCCAAGGAGCTGGAATCCCTGTCTCTGGCCTCCTGATCTCTGGTACTGGTCTGCAGCAGATCCACCCCTGGTGATACAAGTCAATACTGTAATCTGCTTCTTCAGATGGCTCTTAGCTCATCTTTTAATGCAATATTATTATTTGCCACATTATTTTTAGGAATCCGAGGGAGGTACAGAGAATAAATTTATTTTCTGCAGCTATGTTCAGATTAATTTCATTTATGCTCAGCAGTTACTGCATTGCGATAGCCAACCCAGAATAACCGATTCTTAAACCAAAATAGTCTCATGAATATACAGGGTCAGAAAGAGATTTATGGGAGGAATGCTTAAAGTCAGAAACCTCCTGACATTTTTCTCACTAGTATAGTTCATGTATTTCTCTTAATCAAGTGAGGAACTTAGGGCTTGCTAAAAAAAAGGTGTAGCAGCAGAAGGATCCTTCTTATCCCTCTGTCACCTGCCAAGTTAATAAAACTGTAATACAGCTATGTGCCCATTTTTTTTTTAAGGGGGCACTTATGGAGACCAGAAATTCACTCTGAAGCAGAATGCTGAAAGTATTATTGTATCTCATGGTGCGCTTGATGTTGTTTATTGTTGCCAAGGCCTTCCAGTCTCCACTCCCCAGTAAATTCAAGCACGTAAAGCTCTTCCTTCATATACCTCCCAGGACATGATCCTAAGTGTTTTTATTTGTAAATATAATGATATACTTAATGTTGCTGCTGTGATTGAGAAGACACAAGACCACTACCAACAGGAATGCAAACACGGTCAGGTTAACGCTGTTCTGCCAACATGGTAACTTCTCAGGCCACTGTAATTATCTGAAGGTCTAAATCTAACATTTCAGGCAAGCCTAATAGTAATACAGTTCAGTTCTTCCAAGCATCTATCTGGGAGGTTAAAATACCATAATCAGTAAAAGTATAGCTCTTTAAGTAACGCTACCTTTCCGTCTTGGGTTTCCTTGCTTTACAAAGAGAACAATAGCGTCCTCACTGTTATGTTGTAAGGCTTCCTTCATTAATGCATGTATGGCACCTTGAAATTTATGAATAATAGATTTTGGACTATAATGAGAAATAATCATGATTTCTTTAAAAATCCTTGGTCCCATACTAAAGAGAATTCTCTATGAACATCAACAAATTAGAGACATCGTACTTTTTAAAAAGGAAAAGTTCATCTGTTGCTTGTTTGTTTCATCAACAGAATTTAAATTTTATCATAGTATTTCCATACTAAGTGGTCTTTATCATGCAATAATAGTTTGATAAAACTCTCCAAAAATGGAGTAAAACTTGGAGGGAGGATAACCACTTTCATATTATAAATTATATGTAAAATGGATGGTTTTCATAATGATACATAATGCACTGCTTTAACTGTCTACATTGTATTGTACAATGCTTTGTCTGGGTGGAATTGCACCAGCTGTACCTGCTGTGCCTTTGTAGAGTCCTATTCAGCACTCCTTATTCACTCCCTCCTTTGGCAAAGCCCCCTCTGAAGTCAGTGTGTGATACGCTACAGTAAGAAGTGCTGAATAGGACCCTTAAATGATAAGTCCTTGGAGGAGGAAACTGCCACTTTTCTCACACTTCTCTTACTGTATAATGCAATTTGGACTGAAGATGCTATGAAAATACTACTAATAATAGATTGAGCAACTACATCAGGCAAATCATCGTAGTTCTCAAGAAATGGCGTCCTTTTTTTCAGCATAAAGGAATCAAAGAAGGTTTCGGTATACCAGCATTGCTGTTACTTATAGATATTGTGAGCACTAGCTTTTTAAATATCACATACGAAGTCCAGAAACATTATGTGAATTGTTAAAATGTCAAAAATTAATATTTTTCAGAAAAGCGTTACAAACTTGCAAGATTTACTAACTATTGGCACATTTTCAGCCTCTGGGCCATAACTATGCCTTAGACCTAAATCTTGTAGTAGTAGATAAAGTACAGCTATTTCTCTTTTGGGGTTAATCTAAGTGCTGTATTAATTCACTTTTAGGCTTTTCAAAAAGTGAAGCTCCACAGAATCTTTGTCTGTTCAAACATTCAAGTTTTGTTGGGCTTCCACAATTTTACTCGTTAGCTTTGATAAAATATCTGTGCCAACAAAACCCAGCCAATTTTACATGTTAGAATAGAACACTTTAAACAATTTGACTAAACGCCTTTACATCTTTGGTTTTAATTAGATGTTTTGCTTCTTCAGCTTACTGGAAAGAGCTAGATAGCTTCTAACCATGTCAGTCTATATAACAGCAGGTGTCAGCTTTAACTGCCTCTGAAAATTTTAAATGTATTCAATTAACAGAGTCCCTTAGAGAATGATACTTTTTATGTTCATTTGTCTTATGCAAGGTTTGCAACATGTTTTCTTTCTATACGCTATGTTCTTGTTGATTCTGTGACCCAATTATGCCTAAAATTTTTTAATGTCAGAGTACATTCAGTTAGTGCTCTCATCTTAATATAATCTATCAGAAAAATGGATTGTGCCACAGGTGTCATTTGGGAAGGTAAGTCTCTCTCTCTTTTCAGTAAACCTGAGCAATCTTGTCACCAGAACAGTAAGTGGTTATCTGAGCAATGAGAGGTGAGAAAATTGATAGCTTTGAGATCTGAAATGGATGGTTCCTCGTATTCTGATCTCAATATACCAACCTACGCGTGTAGCTAGGTAACTCTGTAGGCTTTCCTGGGACAGGAGTAAAAGAACTGCAGAACTGGGCAGACACTGTGGAACAGGACTGAAAAATACACAAGCTGTGCATGCAAGAGTATACACACACCTGCATAAGTGCAATTAAAAGTAAGCGTCCTTGTCCTTCAGCTACCAGCAGGCAGTTAGATTTTTCAATTTATACTAACTGTGTGTGTTATTCTGCTACCTGAATTACCATATTAAAACCCCTTTTCTATGTCATGCCACACCTCCAAGGATTTTTCTCATGGTGAAAATGCCTCAGGTTATGAAGCTATATCATGAAGGTCACCTGGAAAAGATAAGATCCTTTGGGAAAAAATTTAATGGTGTCATGACTGACCCATTTTTCTTGACATCTTGTATGTCAGGATAAAAGTTACATAAAACACTGTCTTAATTACCCACTACTAGTTACTCTAAATTTTATTACATCAGGCATGATATGATATCCAATCTCTGCCTCGTCTTCCTCTGAACAGGTCCGAGGAAGAACTTCCAGTGAGTCAACGTCTAAGGCAAACAAACAAGAAAGGTGTCTTCACAACATTATAGGACTGGTCAAGCACTAGGGAGTAGCAAACTATGAGTATAGCAGGCACATACCATATGTGGACCCATCATGTTTTCCTGTGTGCCAAGTCATATGAACTGAGAATAATCCTGAAACCCTTGCAGATAAATTAATGATTATATATTTAAGCTGTACTGTAGTATACTTGGTTAATGTGACATTTAAGAAGACATTCTAACTAGATATGAAATAGATTCAGAACACACTGCTACACCAAACAACAAAGTTCAAACCCATTCCAGGTGAAAGAAAATAATGTCTGATGTACAATGGTGATGGGTAGCCAGAATAAAAGAATCCTGAGTTGGGCAGATCATGGCTGCAGGAAATGATGTTTCAAAGTCAGAGGAAGCTGATCACATCGCCTGCTTGAATTGAAAGACATCTTTCGACATGTCAAAAGTGTTTTCCTCAAAAGCAGATCATGAAGAGATAGGTGAGTCAAAATATACCAGGAGCATTGCATGCTTGAAAGAAGAAAGAAAAATGGGGATGCTATGGAGAAGAAATTAAAAAACAAAGTGAAGAAACTGGAAGAAGCTGCAACAAAGCAGTGACATCTTTAAGCTGTTGCTGATAAAAAAGGTTTGCTTGAAAAAGAACTCAAGAAAGCACTGGGGGAAAAAAAAAGAAAAAAAAAGAAAAACTGATGGATCTACAAAAGAGAAGAATAAAGGAAGATGTTAAAACATGTAGAGACTTTGACTGTAAGGGATGATCTAGCAGCACATACATAAAGAAAAAAAAAAGCTGTTGGAAGAACTCTGGATGTGCATTGGCATTACTACAGAGAAAAGGCATAGCTGGGAAGACAAATCCATCTTTCTTCCATTTCTGGGTCATGAGGAGACACCTGTAAAGGCAACAAGCAAGTTACAAAGGGAAGAAAAAGTTTCCAGAAACGACCAAAAATCAAGGCAGGCTCTTGTCATGTGACAGTAGTAGAGAATCACAAAAAGCATTGCTTCTCAGGATACTGAGAAGGAACCTTTGTATTTAAATAAGGGAAATAATGTTATAGTTGCAGCTTTGTCAACTTTCTCTGTCTGCTCTCTATAGATGTCTCTTGCTCCCTGCTATGGATTTAAATGAAACGATGCACATGAGGTCAGATCTAGTACATCCATGTCTTATAACAAGAGCTTTTAAAAATTATTACTAATGTTTTACAAGTCCAGATGAGTCTGTAGCTTTACAACTTGTCTAGAGGTGACCAGTTTGTGGTCATAAGGACTCACATGAATACTGAGTTGTTGGATTCAATTAAATTGACTTTGTTTTATATTAACATCTCCTTATACTGTTAAAGTATTGATAAAAACTTGAATGTAAAGGAGAACTGAGTCCTTGAGTCCAACACAAAAAAATAAGGTTGAGGTGGATGGACATTTGATGGACAAATGAGGACATTTCTATTAGATTCACAAAATAATTTACAAAGTAACAATCACATTTAAATCTGAATTATTTTATTTACACTTATGCTCTTCATGCTCTTGAGTCAGTTTTCTCTTCCACTTTTTTGAATTTTAGAATCCTAAGGAATTTTCTCTTTGGTCTCTCATGTGTCTAATTTTAAAATTCCTTTTAGACTTATGGTGTCTGTGTGTGACATTTGATAAAGTCATACCTCTCTTCAAAATTCATAGAATCACAGAATCATAGAATGGTTTGGGTTGGAAGGGACCTCAAAGACCATCTAGTCCCAACCCCCTGCTGTGGGCAGGGACACCTTCCACCAGACCAGGTCGCTCCAAGCCCCATCCAACCTGGCCTGGAACAATGCCAGGGATGGGGCATCCACAGCCTCTCCGGAGCTTCTCTTCTCGAGGCTGAACAACCCCAACTCGCTCAGCATGTCTTCATGGTAAGAGGTGCTCCAGCCCCCTGATCATCTTCGTGGTCCTCCTCTGGACCCGCTCAAGCAGGTCTGTGTCTTTCTTATGTTGCAGGCCCCAGAGCTGAACACAGTACTCCAGGGTGGGGTAGAGGGGGAGAATCCCCTCCCTCAACCTGCTAGCCACACTTCTTTTGATCTAGCCCAGAATGCGATTGGCTTTGTGGGCTGTGAGCACACACTGCTGGCTCATATTCAGTTTTTTATCCACTAATACCCCCAAGTCCTTCTCCGCAGGGCCGCTCTCAATCCACTCACCGCCCAGCCTGTGTTTGTGCTTGGGATCGCCCCGATCCAGGCCCAGGACCTTGCACTTGGCCTTGTTGAACTTCATGAGGTTAATTAGGTCCTTGCCTGTCTTCAGCGATGGTTTCTACGTCTAAAGCCTTTACTTATCTGACTGATGGTAGCCGCATTAGCCTAGACTGATAATCAAGGAGACTGTACTGGTTAATTGGGTGTGGGTGGCTGCAGATCCTTGGAACTCCAGAGCATGATATTTATATGGGTTATTGACTCAAGGCCCTAGTGTAAAAGAAGCAGAGATGTTAAGTTTATGAAAAAAGTAAAATATACCAAACTTAATGTGAATAAAATTTGTTCCCTTTTATATATATTTGCCATAGACAGACTATTTACTTCTAAATTCTGAGTCATAACCCATTTTCAAAATAACAGTGTTTTGCTTGCTACCTGAATTACCTTCTAATGTTCAATGTCTTCAACAACTTTGCTATTTGTTTAGTTTTGTGTTGTTGCAGAGGAGTAGCAAAACACATATAATGAAGAGAAACTTAAAAAAATATTCAGTAAATATCTAGTCTTAATCACAGAGAGAAATTATATTATTACTTGTCTGCCATACACAAATAAGCTGTTCATAATAACATTAATATCACAAGCCCAATTAGAAAGGAAACTTCACGCGTAGACATAAAGACAGGAAAAGTGTATTTGTAGATAAAATAGGACTTCAGCTATCTATGTGCTGTTTCAGTCTTTTACAATTTTCACTCCTCACCTATTTATATGTGCGTACTATCTGTATACTTCAGCTGTATTTGCAGTCATTAGTTGTGAAGAGTTTAGTGATTTTTGAGTGTGTAAAAGTGTCCATAAAAATAAACCACATTGTTCTGATTTGCTGCACTCTAGTTTAACCCACAAGAAACATGAATAAGTTCTCATTTCAGCATTTTAAACTTACCAGGATAATAGAATAAAATGAGTCTGTACCAGGAAATTTTCAAAGTACCTCAAATGGAATTTGTATTTCACAATACAAAACATTGTACAAAACATTATCAAGTGTAACACAGTTGTGACTGCTGAAAGCTTTTTTTTCCCTGGGACTGCTTTGAAAACCTTCGGCAGAGAAACAATGATTTCTAGTAGAATCTCAAAATGCCTTTCCCTCTGCTCTCTCTCCAGAGACTTGACTGTTCAATACGCTAACCACCATACCTTGTACGTTTCCTTGCTATCTCACTTGCACTGGGTGCTAGTTATTGGTCTGGGGAATAAAAATCAGATCACATTCTAGCAGCTAGCCATCAGACTCGCTTTCCATGAGGCAAAGAGTGTTATCCAAAGTTCAAACGCTTACACAGTACTTTAGGTTTTGTTCCTTACACTGACATTTCTGAAGCTATTGCCTGCTGTGCTTGTAGGAAGCAGGACCTGGTCTGGGGGACACAACTGGCTCCGTACAGCTGAGTACCTCCTGGCTGGGTGGTCTCTGGTTTACTTGCCCAGAAGGAGCATATCTGTGGTTGGAAGGAGAGGGGAAAGAAGCCAGCGCAACTGTTCTGCTTGGACCTGATTCTTCCAGCACAGAGATTTTATATCACCCCCTGTCTCTCTTGGGAAGACACTATTAATTATGATTATTATTATAGTCTTGTAGTAACATATGCATACTAAATTTTTTTTTTCTTTGAGGTAAGTTAACTTCTCTCTTCATTTCTTTTCTTAAATTATAACTCTCCAATAGGTCGTGGTACTAATTAGCTGAATTGGAAGTCACATACAAAAATTTTCTAGACATTATGATGTGAATGTAACATTTAATGAGGACTATGAAACCAAAACTGACATTTTTTCCCTATAATTAAAAGAAAGCTTTAAAGTACTTTTTATTCAGTCACATTTCTTACTTTTGAAAGACCGTCGAACAGTCTGAGCTACTGAATATATTTGAAATAGTTGTCTGTCGAACCCCCAAATCACCAGTAATTAAAACTACTGTTATGCAATAGTCAACTCAAAAATTTTCTGTAGCCCATTGTATTCAGTAGTAGAGTGAAAGTAGTTCATACATAACATAGAATGTTATGGATATGCATGTAAAGTTGCTAAAACCCTGAAAAAATTCAACCTTTTCTAGACAGCAGTGGGAAGAAATGGGCTATTTTTCTCTGCTGCTCATGAATCCTGTTATTTTAACCTTGCTGATACAAAGTGTACGAAAGATATTGTCAAAGCTCGCTGTGTACTACTCATGAGAAAATATAAATCTGCATGAAATTACAAAATTGGCCAGTGAAAGAAATGGAAGTCACTGTGAACTCGTTATGTATAGTTCCTAGTGCACTTCATATTTGTCTTTGTCATATGCCTTTGCCAGTTGAAGTGCATCAGGTTCACACATGAAATTCCATGACCTTTGTTTCTATTTCTGACTTTGAATAGTTGAGGTCTTATGTGTATGGGTTTGTTTGTCTTTTTTTGGTTTGTTTGGGTTTTTTTTCCCCTACGTTTGTTGTACCTCTGCAAGTTGTCAATGACCTTACAGCTCACAAGTGATACAATCCATAGTGAAAAATGAAAGGCCCTGAATTTGAAAGAAACTTAAAATTATTTTCAGAACTAGTTCCTTATGTGTTAATCCAGACTATTCGTCAACACGGAAATGGTCTATTTGTCTCAAAATGAAGCGAATAAACAACCAAGTAAATTGTAAGTAACCAAATAATTAGAAAATCAAAAACCTCCGAGGACATACCTCCGTTTCCTGGAAGTACCTACTGCAGTAGTTCTGTTTGGTTTTAGAACATGAGTGACAAGAGCAGTTTCATTTTTTGATTGTGACCCTTTTAGGTTCCACTTCTACTGTTAAAGGCTGCATGAAGTATTTGTTTGCTTAGAGTCAGCTTCCTTGCTAAGAACTTCTTCAGACTGACCTTTCCTCTGAGACAGCGGTGGTGGGCGCCCAGATCCCAGTGCCAGGGAGCTGCGGGGTGCGATGCAGCTGTAGAGGGACTGGGGTCAGCGCTGGTGGGCTGCACTGGGAGGAGAGCGGGCACAGAGCACGTCGTGCCCCTGCCTTAGCTGGGAAGCACTGCGAGCTGCTGGGACACACGGGGGTGGGCAGGAGGACCACCCGTGGGAGATGCTCCTCGCTCACCTAAGGGACTTGCCACAGCACTGCCCTCTCTGCCTGTGCCCTACTTTGCCTGGGACATGGGCTCATGCTCTGCTCCCCGAAGGGGCTGGCTCCAGCTCTTGGAGCCAGACAGCCGCCCGGAGCGGGCGCAGGGACCGCTGGCTGCCGGGCCGTCTGCTCCCACCGCTGATGTGCGAGGTTGCCCACCTCCTGCTCACCACGGGAAGCACCGTCAGTGCAACCGCGCCCCACCAGTTTGTGACATAGAGATAGGGCTGTCCATGGAGCCATCTGAAGCTCTGCAGTCAGGATGTGCATTTGTTATGTATTCTGTTAAAGCAAGAACCTCTGTTATAAAGGTTACAGAGCACAATACTCAGCTGAATATGTCTAATGAAATGTTCCAAAATACTTGAAAGCTAAGGAGACTGCGTGTTTTAATTCAAATGTCTGTGCATCTCAGTGACGCGGCCCTCACTTCCTTCCAGCTTTATTTGTATTTACCTCCTCTTGTTTCACAAAGAAGTGATAGACAATGACTTCAACATGCTTCCGTCCCAGAGGACTCAGTAGTGTCTGGGGAGGAGGATAGGAGGAGTGGATGGAGTTTTTACTTTGCGTCTTTACCATCACATTTTGAGGCTAAAGAGAGCTTCAAAAAATAATGTGAGGCAGTTTAATTTCTTTAACTAACATATGCATTTCTACATACCCACTGACATGCCTACTTTGTTCCAGCGACTACAGATGGAAATAGGCCGCGGCTGTTGTCCTCTGACATGCAGATGAGGTATGTGCCAAAACTTCATAGTTCAGGTATCCTCTTCTCCTAACATCAGTTGCTTGAAATAAAGAACCACCTTCTTCGTTCCAGCTGAAGAAGAAGGGTCCAGGTTGTTAAAGTGTGTGATTTAAGTATGTATAAACCCTTGGAGAGTTTTCCAAGCACCTTTAGAATTAGGCAGAGTATTTAAAAGAGATTCTCTGCTCATTTGACCTTTGAATCATAAGAAACAATGTAGTTTTTGTGGCATCTGTGAGAATATGCTAACACCAAAAATACGTGGCTCAAGACTTAAAAAGAAAATTTCAATAAAACTGAATGTTAGCACTGGGATCCTTTAAAAAAAAAATAAAACCTTTGTTTGGGACTACTATAGGGGGAAATTGCCATTAATGTCCCTGTCAAATACAACATACACAGTCAAACCTGTGAAGTTTCCCTGAGTTCAGGCTGGTTATCTCACAAATCTGTGCAAAGCTCTGGTGAATAATTTATACCAGGCTTGAGGTGACAAGTTAAACACGCCCATTTTGTCTAAAATGCTATGAAGGCATCAAGATGGAGCCAAGCTGCAGGGTGAGTAGAGCTCGGCTGATGGGAATCTGAGCATGTCAAGAAGGGGGATGCTGCTGTAAAGAAAATGAAATGTAATGAGATACTTTTTCATGCATAATTCATGGGTGAAAACATGACTGCATAAAAAGCCATGGATTTTAACAAGGCAGGGCTGCAATCATACACATTATCTTCCCAGAGGAACTTTATATAATATTGGCCAAAAAGAGAGGATTCTGAATACCAGTACAAAATAAAGCTGACATGTTTTCAAATGCAGTAGAATTTTCTTTAATATACAATGGCTGTAAAGGAAACAATTTATATTTACACCTCAGAATGCTTCCTAGAAAAAAATTACTTTAAAACATATGTCTGTATTTCCTAGCTTAAAGAAAAAAGTAAGATGAGGAATGAGAAAAAAACCTCATATGGATAAAAAAAAATCTAAAATGCATAAAGCAGTATTTTGTTGAGTGTGTTGTTAGGATTGTGCTTTGAAATCTTTTGCAAGCATTTTCACTTTTTAGAAGCAAAACTTTTGATGGGAATGACTGCTGTGAACAGGCTTTAAAAAAGATAAAATGTTAGCTATTGTCACCATAAAATTTAATTTGGTTGCATTTGCAAAAGCAAATACTGTAATTCAGCTTTCAAGAACAGTTTAGTGGCTAGCACATGACTATTTGAAATGGTGTTTAACGCTTGGGGTATTTAGTTGAAGGGATTAAAAATGGAATGTTGATTAAAGCTTGGGATGTCTTAAATTTATCACCACAAAATCCTAATGACAGACTTAGCTGGAAGGAACAGGGGTACCTCCTTTAGCTGTTCACGTATTCGGAGCAGAGCACATACAGAAAAGGCACTAGAACAAGTCATAGGGAGCTTCAGAATCACACAAGCTGAAGGAATCTGTGAAGTTACTTGTTTAGTTTACACTGCACAATTTCAATATTTGTAAGGAAAGTAAAATAGCCATTTTGCATCCAGTTATGGTTTTATAGTCCTGACAGTTGTGTGAAGAATGCATTAAGGGTTCAAAATGATTGATGTTTCAAAGTGTTCACCTTCCATGGGATTTTTTTTCTTCTCTTAGTTGTATGGTATAAGAGGCAGAGAAACACTACAAAGAGGAGCGGGTTGAGTTGGTATAGTCGCTAAACAATCTAAGCCATTTAAATCAAATTCTGTCATTAACCCCTATTCACAGGGACTCCAAATTCCTTCAGGTTTTGACAGTATAAAAATAAATATGTTCTCTTTTTGAGCTAGGCAATAATTTAATATCTGATTATAGAATTTTATCAGTTCACAGCTTTTATAGCAATTCAAGCTAAAAGAAACACATAGCTTCCCTTTGCTCTCTCAGACTAGCAGTATAATAGCGTTTTCATCTATGATCTCTGTGCCCCTTCACAAAGGCTTTCCTTCTTAAGTTGTCTATTGTCTGCATTTTTAATTTTTCTTAATGTCATCTCAATAGAAAACACTGCTCTTCTGCAGCTTTTCCAGACATTGCTTAGCCTTTAAAGAGCATGACAATGATTTGTCTCACAGTCTGCCCAAGTGAAATCTGATTATCTATTGGTTTAATCCACGACTGACTTGTCATACTTACTCATCGAACACTTTAGAACTTGAGCTTATTCTGGTCTTTGAATAGCTAATTTTCCGTAATGGTTTCCCTGCTTTTAATCATTCTGTGTTGTTAAGGGGGACAAGGAAGGGAGGAAGGCAACATGAGGATCTCTCAATTCAAGTTGAGACTATCTCCCTGCTCCTGCTGCGGAACTTGCAAAGGAATTATTTCCATCTGATCCCCTCTACTTCTTAGAGGATGTGCCATCATTCATAAACTCCCACTGGCTCTGGATTTTGCTGATTGTTCAGCCTCACTGACAGAGCCATTTCCAAGCATGGAAGGGGCTTGTTTGCTTAGTTCCCTGTGCTCCAAGGGAAGTTCTTCTGTCTTCCACCAGGCTGGAAGGCTAGACGAATACCTGGAAATGTAAAGCATCTGAAATGGGAATCAAAAGATCACATTATTAAAATCCCTCTCTAGGGACCACGTGATGCAGGCTATGCAATAAAGGAGGATGCAGCTAAGCTGAGCTCACTTAATTGTGTTTGTTTTCTGTTTATTTTCTTCTTATTCTCTTCTCTTTGAAGAGAACCCCTCAAACGTTATGTGATGGGATTGTCTCAGATGTGTGCAGGGTCAGGGACTCCATGGTGCTGTATCAATGAACTCTGCTTTCAGTCTTAGTGACTTGAGTATAAATCTGTGTCTTGACCTACAGGGAAATATTACTTGTTTGATCTCTCAGGGCACTGGAATACATGATAAAAGCACCCCAAGTTCCAGCCACCAATCTTCAGAACAAAAAAACGGAAAAATTCCTAGAATAAGACAACAAGACTGATATTAGTATGGACTACAATACCATAGCAGTATTACATGAAAAACCACATCGAACACCTGTCAGTAAGCATGTAATTTTAAACTTGTATCATTAATTAATGATTTCTGAATCATTTAAATATTCCAGTCAGTTGGACTAGGTGTGGAAATAGTGGTAACCTGGGAGACGAAAATCCTTAATTCTGATATTATTTCTAAAACTATTGCTCTGTGGGCTCTGGCAGAGTACTTAATCTCTTCACTTCTAGCTCTGAAATAGTAGCGACAATAAAAGTGGGAATGGCAATAATATTCTAACTGAGGTTGAATATTAGTTTGTTGCCAAACTGTTTTATATATGGTATAAACTTTGAGCTGTATGGTACAGGTGTTAAGGTTCACCTGGTCCTTGGTGTTAGGCCTTGCTAAGGATTCGTGTTCGGCATTGTGTCTCCTGAAATAAATGTTGGTCAAGATTAGCCATTGACATTTTACTACTAGAAAAACTGCGCATTCAACAGCAATATGGTAGACCTGTCAGAAGGCTAGAGGCGGTCAGAAGAAAAGAGGGTTTCTTTTAACACAAATCATCACCAAGGTTACCAAGAATACTCACATCATGCATATTCTACACGCTTTTGCTTTTTCAGATGTGAAAATGAGACACATGCAGTGGTGTTTTAATTAAGATAATAATTTTTTATCTTTAGCAGGAAAATAATAGAACTGAAGAAAAAGACTTCTATCAATGCATTTTCCTGCAAAATGTCACTAATGAAATGAAGTGATAAAGATAAACCATGCTATATTTACCCATACCTACAGTGTTGTAATGTCATAAATTGACTGCTATCAATGCTAGGGATGAAAGGAAACAGGAACAAAAGTCTAAGTGAGAAATTATATACCTTATGTGCTAGTCAGAGTTCAAAGCAACTGATATACAAGACTGGTCCATCCTTCTTTTCCTGCTCTTTGGACTCCAAAAACCCAGCTTGGAAACTGCCTTGTTACTGGGCACAGCACTCACAGACATGCAGCAATCTTCTTCCTTCCTGTCCTTCCTCCAACCTCAAAAGCTCCTTTTCAGATATGTCTGGTAAATCTTACTGATTTATTTTAATTTTCTAATAAAGTAGTTTTGGAAAGGCAATGGCTTTGTTTCTCCTCATTCTAAATTCATACACTGTAAGTAAGGCTCCCTTCTGGAGGAGAGGATGTCAGGTGTCTCCATTCCAATACTTGGCTGAATCACATTCTATTTCTTTTTCGGAAATGGTGACAGAAACAAAAGCAATTACTGTAGAATTAATCAATTTCTTTGGTATTGGACTACTTGATTGTTTGATGTTGGCAAAGGCTGTCATTTTAGCTGCCAAATCAGGAGGTAGAATGCTTCTGCAGCTGAAGTGACACAAGTGCCGTGATCCCGCGTCGCACATAGCAGGAGGAGCCGAGTGATCTTTCGGTGTTGCTTCCAGCCCTATTTGCTGAGATTCTGTGTGATTTAAGCATCTGATATACATCTGAGCCATCTTTAAACTATCTAATTCAGGTACTGTCAAATGTGGCTGTGAGAGGAGGAAGCTGTGTGCTTATGCAGGGTAAGACAACAGTTTTGCTGAGCCTGGTGCTGTGGCTGTGATTGTGCTATGAGCTGTGGTAGCAGATAGGGAGTTAGATTAGGCAGATCTGTTCAATGGGCAACTGTGCTCATGGTTTATGGTAGAGACATGATTCAGCATGGCTAGAATAATGTTTTATGAATATCTGCAGTGGGACCCAGCGATTCTCATTTAGCAACAATCCCCAAACGACTTAATCCAAGCCATGTGACACAAGTGTACCAATTCCCTACATAAAATACAGGCAATGGTGAAAGGCAAGATGCTCTGAAGCCCTTAAGGTGGCAACTGAGTCTGTCTAACTTCAGTTGTCCCATTCTCCATTGGCCTTTAAGGTAATATAGATAGTGCCTCTGAGAGAGATACAATTTACTAAGAAACACATCTTTTTCTTTGGGAAATGAAGTAATCAATATGTAAGCGATAGCAAGTGTTAGATCTACTCAGGATCCATTCTGCCTGGAGTCTTTACAGGAGGGTATGAAATGGTTCACTTACAGGTGTGGCTGGTGCAGCAAAAAAAGAGGGAAGGACTACAGTTTGATTTGCTGTGATCTGCCATGGTTCCAGGACTGCACGTCTTATCTTCACCCCCAATGAAGCCCACACCAGTTGCTGGTCCTAGGAAATACCTCATCTTTTTCTCTATCAGCTTTGCTCATTGTATATTCATGAAACTGTTCAACCTTGAGACACAGCAAAATGGAGCTTATTTACCAAATGCCTTTTTTTTTTTTTTTCCTAATTCTGCTCCATGTAGTCTATAAACAGATAAATGGATCCCAGGGATCAGATCTCCTTGAGTTAACCTAAATGAACTGACACACACCAAACCGGAGTAGGTAACCATACAGTCGCAGATGAGCAGGCCAGGTGATTTCATCTTCACTGCATCTCTCGGACATGAGGATCTTGTTCCGTAAGCCTATCCAGAAATTTCATACGCATAATGACCCACGGTATAGGCTGCATATATCGGTATGCAGTGGTGACACTAGCAATGTCAGGTCTTTTTACTTTGACAGTTCATCTCTGTGAAATAGGTTCTTGAACTACAATCTTTTACGTTTGGACCACATTTCACGTGCCAGATCGGGATTTCAAATTTGAACACGGAACTGAGTATCACAACTGTGAGTTAAAGATGAGCTGTGCTTTGCCATCCGATGACTACATTAAAAAACATACATGTAAATCTGTGCCAGTGCATGCCACTTCTAAGAATGGTAGGACTCCTTCTGGAATTAACCTTTCCTTCCTGCTTGCAGTAAACTATCACATTTTATGTAATAAGAATGCACTGCGAACAGATGAGCATCAACACACACTGCCATTACTACAATGTATAGTGTGTCCTACGGTGTATACAATGTGACCTTCATCAAATACGATCCTAAACGTTATACTGATTTTTACAAAAAATAAACCAAGTTCTATTTCAAATTGTAATGTTACCCATCTCGGGCCTGATTGTGCCCTCAAGCTACCAGCAGAATTCCACATGAAGTCTCTGATAGTTTTCATGCATATCCAGGGCACAGCATAGTCTTAAGATTTAGAAAAAACACTAGTTCACTGACTGGACGTCTTCCGATATAAGATAATCAATTTAGACTACAGATAGTTTATAATTCTGTGTAAGACCTGATGATCAGCAAAGTGAAAAGCAAAGCACAGATAAAGAGTTTCATTAGACACTCTTTAGGTATTAAATACTCTGAGTTTGGAGAGGAAAAAAGGGTTTCTGATCAATACCTGATATAATACAGCATTACTGTGGTAGTGGCCATGTTATAGGCTTAGAGAACGCTATACATATGGCCTTCATAGGATGTCTTCTTGCTATATCTGTGTCACACAAATAGTGACAGTAACTAGCACAGAATTTTGAGTGGCAAATAGTTTATGCTGATCAACATGATTTTACAAAGAACATGTCTAATCAGACTAATTTAGTATATTTCTAAAATAGCAAACTTGTCTGATGAAGCAAACTACGTTCATATAAATGTCTAAAAGGCTTTCAAAAGCGTTCTGCATTACAGAAAAAAAAATCAGATTGCATCGATACTGCCTAGATTGAATGGACAAAAATGGGGATTTGGTGGATTATAAAAGTAGGAAAAAATGTTTAAAAGGAGGTTAAATAACAGCCTTATGTATTCTTGGCAGAATCCTATATAGGTACACTCTTAGACTAATCTGTGCAATATAGTTACCAAAGAGGGAATATAAAATTATTAATGACAAAATATGCAGATGATTCAAAAAATAATTAAGTGAAAGCTACTGACAGAGTCAAATCCATGAGAAGTGCTGATTTTTAAAGTGGGATCCTTTGTAAAATGTATTTTAGCAGCATGGCATCCAGGAACAAGGCATGTAGGTCACACTTACAAGGTGACATTCTGGAGGGCTCTGGCTATTAGGCTGTCCTAATCTTCTACCTATGATGGGGAATGTGATCCTTGAATACATAAACCAAAGGACATGATAAGAATAAAAAGGTAGTATTACATTTTCACATGGAATTAACACCACCATATTTAGATTATTGGTCTATGATAATTTCAGAAACATTGGGTAAAAATTATTAGACTGATTCAAGTTGAACAAAGAACTCAGTCAATTTACTTTTCGAGAAGAAGGTCAAGACAAGTGTTGATGACAATGTCCTAGGAAAGCAGATTTATTTTTTTTATAATACCAAATTTAATTTAGAAGAAAAAAGCTTTTTCTTTTGCTCTCAGTGGCATAGTCTGAAGTTAGGCAAATTCAGCTGAGAAGTGAAGTGCACATTTTTAGCAGTGAGTAATGAAGCATTAGAACAATTTACCTGTGAAAGTAATGGATTTTCTATCACCCGAAATCTCTAAATTAAGACTACGTGTCTTTTGGGGAGATATACTATAGCTCAAACCAAAATTATGGGTCTGATTTGGAAATTACTGAGTGATGTTGTTTGCCCTTTGTTACAGTGAGAGGTCAGGCTAGATGATACTAATGGCCCCTTATGGCCTTGAAATCTATGAATCTAAGTTGTGGCTTGGCTTAATGAACAACACAGCAGAAAACAGTGCTTGTAATTCCTCATACCACCCTCTCCCTGCCTTCACTGCCTAAAAGCACAGATGACCCAAATGATATAAAATGTTACACTTTTAAAAACTCTAATACAAACTTTCCTGCTATATTGTAAATGCAAGAAGGCAGTGATTTTAAGCAAAACTGCTGCCATGCTGTAACTTGGTAAAAAGAAGGCAGAGCAGCTCAAAAGCTGGTTTTTGTGGATCTTGAGCAAAACTCTTTGACCATTAAGTCTGTCTCTTTCTCTCTCTCTCTCTCACACACTGTCTCTCATATGTCTCAAATCCAAGTAAACAAAGATTAAAGTTCTTCTGGTGCATCAGGTTTTGGGTTTTATAGTATTAATTCGAATATTTTTAATAGTATTTGTGATTTTTTTTAAAATAATATAAATAATTTCAGGACACTCCCAGGAAAGCTTTTTTTAATAAGCCTTTCTGTTAGGTTTAGTCATCTTGTTGACAGTTTCATGTTATGGTACTGTGCTTTCCACTTACATGCTTACTTGAACAAGCACCTTTCAGGGTATTTTCATAGTAACATACCTATGCAATATTTGTGGCAACAAACCTTTCTTTCTTAGATTGTAATAAGGTCCAACACGCAAATGGGAAGCACCTAGGAAAGTTTCAGTACCACTGCCTGAAAAGTGTAGCTGAGTTTCCATCCATTTATGTTATCATCCTACTTATAACTTTTGTTTAAAATGATGTAATTCTTTTGTGTTTCTTGTTATATGGGTTGTTATTTTATATTACTTCTAGACTAATTGGTACGAACACAGATCTTCAATTAAAACAAGGTAACTGTGATCCTTCTCTTCTGTGTGCATATTTTATTTCTAAATAAGCATTTCTTTCCTTAGAATTTCAACAAGAAAGAAGTCAGGTAGGATTCCTTTGCTGAAAGTGTAGTGGTCACCATGGTCATGGGCTGCGGTCTCTGCTTCAGATACATGGACGTATTGCTATCTCCTTTCAAAAGAATCACGTTCAGATATAGACATGTAAATTTGCTCCAGACATGAAATAATGATAAGACCTCACTAAAAAATCAGCTATGATGTCACAAGCTTGTGGGGAAATGAAACTCCTCTACACACTCTTTTTATAGCCTACTCTAGTCTTTTTATAGCTTCTTTAGTCTTTGCCACTTGACCGATCTATTGGTATCTACAAATGGAAGGATTACATCCTAAAGCAAGAGATTTTTTTTTCTTAATCATTTCTTGGGCTTAAGGTCTACCGTACTAACCACACAGGGAAATTAGAATAAGCTATTAGAAAATGAAGGCTTTAATTCATACATAAAGACCGAACACATCATTTCCAGGGTATTCTTGCATATTTCATTTTAATCTGCAGACTGCATTTTTTTTTCCTCCTTTGTACAGTATTGGATACTGCATGAGATTCATTATCCTTCTTCTCCCCTGGGTGCATGTGATCCTTTCTCTGTGACCCAGATAACAAAAAATCCAAATCCAAAACATGAGGTGATACCTAGACAATCAGAAGGGGCATAGATATTTTTAACTTTCTCAGTATCTATGTATTCATTGAGTACAACAGATTTGAGAGAAAATATTCCCTTGAACAGAAAAAGCATATCTATCTTGGAGTTTTAAAGAGCTATTTTTACATGGTCATTCAATTAAAGAATGTCTTCATTGTAAAAAGAAATAAATATATTCATTTAGCTCACTTGAAAAGTGTTGCTGTGAGTGCCCTAGAGAAAGGAAAAAAACCCCACTGGTCAGGATCAGTTGGTCTCAGCAATTGTCTTCTGACTATGGTGGTAGAACAGACATATTCTGGAGAGACTGGGAGCTCAATTTTATGGTGCGAATTTTAAGAACTAGAGCAGTTCAGAGCAGAACTCAGCATTTTGATCATCACTCTAGTCATACTGGACATAAACTGAGTATTGATGAATTTCAGCATTAATTAACAAATACCGTATATTGATTATTTTTTTTTAGTCAGAGTGGATGTATGAGAACAGTAAATCTAGGAACAAGATGGTAAAGGTTTTATCACTATTACTTAGACTATAATTTATTCTTTTTTTATAAGAAAGAACTGAAGGAATATTTTTTTCTTCTGGAAGTCAAATTCAAATAATTCAAAACATAAACAGAAAGAATTCTTATACAATATTCAGCTAGGGACCAGTCACCATTCTTATCACCAGTTTATAAAATAAGGCAGGCAAGAGATAGAAGGTAAGAGAAAGTAGCACAAATGCAGCTGAAGACTAGCAAATCCAGATAAAAATGAGATATCCTGAAGATCAGAATTTTCCCATCTCATTCATTTCTCCCCCCATTAAAAAAAAAAAAAAAGCAGGCGAAAATTTAACATTAGGGCCAAGTATTGACAGTATATACATGCAGACTATTTACTTCAGGTTTTAGAAACTGTTGTGGTTTGGTTTTTTTTATAACCTAATTTGACTTTCTTCTAATGATTTGTAAGGTATTTCTGTAAGTGTCTAAAATTTGCCAGGTTCTAGAAATGAACCACTTTGCAAATGTGTGAAGGAGTTCAGGGTATTGTTTGCCTAGAGGGTTAATGCTTTGTGTTGTTATATAGTATCTTGCTACAGTACAACCAGAAATAAAATATAGAAGGAAGACCTAATTTGTAGATACCTGTAGCAGTAAAGTAGCACTAACATAGCAATAATTACGAATAGCCAGAACTGATGAAATAGCAGATCATCTGGAAAAAAATTAAGCAGAACCATTTCTAATGCTTGAAGAATCATTAATTCTTCTATTTCTTTTGCCAATCCTTCAGTTCTTGGTGCCATGCAGCAGTAGAAGCAAAATAATAAATCAAAATATGACATTATTTTCTAATTCTGGAAACAATAATCTCCACTTTAAAAGTGTTTAACAGCACTTTCCTATTTATTTGAGAATAGGAAAACTCTGAAAAATGAAGGAATTCCTTATCATTAACCTTTGAGTTATTTATGTCATCCTTATTGAAAGGGGATGAGGGGAAGAGTATAATATGTATGCTACCACACACAAAGACTCAAAGTGAATCTAGAAGTTTGACAAGGAACTGAAGACACAATTTCTTTTTCTGAACTATCACTCCTGTGGTTTAAAGAATTTTCCAGTGAATGTGGAAATATATAGAATGCTGGAGTTGAGACTTTTAAAGATTTATCACACAGTCCCTAGATCTACATGGTCTTCACGTGGTTTAAATCAGACTCTGAACTTTTAGCTGAACCTAAGGACATTTTTCAACTCACCCATCATAGGTTTTATAACACTTCATCACCAGCTTGATGGGGCATTGGTTTACTACTTTGGGAGATTTTAGGTAGACAAGAGATAACAGCAGCACTGGAGAGCCACCAGGTGTTTCCAAAATTGCATACGGTAGTGGTCACTTGTTCCTGGCAAAACCTGAACTGTTGGAATTTCTAGCTGTGAACCAATGCCAGGCGTTTTGCTCATGCTGTGTATATCAAATTGGTCCAGTATTTTGCTGTCTAATAATTTCTTTTTCAGCCTTTATGTTTAGTGCCAACTACAGTAGATGGTTAAGCATGCTGTTGCTATTTCGTGGCAATATCTAATAGAGCAAGTCTTCAGCATTTCTAAATGGTTTATGTGCTAAGACCACCTGAGTGAAAAGTTGGGGAGAGTATTTAGATCTTGACTTGTAAGGGCTTATTTGTAAGGGACTCATGGCGCTCTGTTGAGTAGAAACTCTTCCAGGTTTTCTTGCCAACTTTACTAGGAATAGCTGAGTGGCTTTCAGCAGTGTTACTACTGGTGCTGACGTACCTTTGGCGCCTGCACCTGAAGTGCAGTATTAATTTTTGATAGGCCTTTGGACAGCTTCTTTTTTTAATTAACACTCTGGTAAGTACTTACGCAAGGGAAAGCAAAGGCAAACTTTTTCCATAATTTCTTGCACTTGGCGCAGAATGTGGCAGGGTCTGTGATGATCTTTTTGTCCCTTGGTGATTGTTTCCACAGCCTGGGCCTGGCTCCTGTGGAAGATATTTTTCAACCCAGAGACTGTTGTTTTGGTCATTCTCAGCCATCCTGAGCTTTAAAAAGTGTTCACTGCATCATATGCCAATGTAGCAGGAGTGAGACCTTATCCCTGGGTCAGCAGTCTGTGACGTCAATGTAGAGAGCAGAGATCAGATTCGGAGGTGTCGGCAAGACGTTCTGCACCATTTTGCACTGGTTAAAGCTCCTAAGGGCATGTGGCTTCATGCCAAGCAGTACTGAATTGCTAGAAGCCAAACGAAGGCCTGAGATCATGTTATCCTCTTTTGCAATGGCATGAAGCCTCTCAGGCCTTCTATCAGAAAGAGTAGAAATGCTTAATAATAGATGCTGCTATTGAGATTTAAATATTAATGTGTCTATACATACAT
Source organism: Elanus axillaris (assembly GCA_026212715.1). Classification (NCBI taxonomy): domain Eukaryota; kingdom Metazoa; phylum Chordata; class Aves; order Accipitriformes; family Accipitridae; genus Elanus; species Elanus axillaris. The sequence goes on along the minus strand of JANZLQ010000029.1, from coordinate 21,042,807 downwards.
ATTCTCAGACTGTTTTGTATAAGAACATTGTCCTTTATTAACTCACTGAGCTTTCAGAGTGGAAGTGAGTACTCTTACAGTGAAGTAATGTGTTTGTGAAGCTCTGTTACTGTTTATCCTTTTTTATGCAAATGGTTTTATCCATCCCTGCTCAGGTTTTATCCTCTGTCATTAGGAATCCATTTTTCCCTTAGACTTAAAAAAGAAAAACCATGCTGAAATGCTTTTTTATGAGACGAGTATATGTAAGAAATGTTAAAAATAGGTTTAACTTGTTATATGATCTGCTTTTCCCCAAATTAATTTTGTTTACAACAAAACAGCATTGTTATGTTTGGTACTTATGCTCAGCATAGCTTCAGAGCTGGAATCTCAGATTCTCCACAAAACTAAATGTTGTAAAGTGCTTTGACTAATGTAATTGTTAGATGTTCCCTGACTAGCTAATGACTACATACTCGTATTGATATTATGGGATGGTCCCTTCAGGGAAAACCTCATATTGTTTCCTGTCAGTGTGAGTCAGTTTGCCTGCTGAAGTGAAGTGCTACAGGCAATTCAGAGTGTTCCAGAATAAAGTCTGATTAGTTGATGCTGAGGTGTACATGGCAAATAAAACACTAAGTGTGAGCTAATAATCCAAATGGTTCCCTAAAAAGAAGCATTAAGACACCACAAACTCATTTTTCATAAATAACAGTTAAGTGGGTGAATGTTTTTCAGATTGCCATGTGGGGTCTTAAAATACACATAGATACAATTCTTTTTGCCTTCTCGTTGCAGAGGTCTAGTTGTAAGGCAGGAGGAAAACACAGCGGAGAATGAAAAACAGATTTCCTGCTTTATTCTAGTTTGAAGTTCTGTAGAAATCAAATTTCTCCTCATGTATTTGTTATATTCCTTGCATTATCAGGCAAACCAAGTTTATTTTTCTGATTAAATTATCTATTTAAGGAACAGTTTCTAACAAGTTCTTTGGGATGCAGTTTGAGAAAGCGATGATGTTTTTAAAGCTGAAGGCCTTCGTAAACCTTAACAGATGTAGAAATCAGTCTGAAACATTATGATGGGTTTCACCGATTGATCTCTGGCCAAATTCATGTATATGCCTAGAGCCTGAATGGGTTCCTTAGGCTTCATACTGTGTGAACAGATAGCATACTTTATCCTGGCTTACCACTACTTCCTTGGGGAATTAAAACCTACAAGGTGACTGGTTGCTACTGCGTTGCCTACTTAACTATCTAGTCAAGTATCAGAAAGTTATCAGAAGCTCATCCAGTCCATGTCTCAGAAGATCTGAGCTCAGCAGTGGTATTGCAAAAATCAGAATACAGCACAACGTCATCTTTTGACCTAGCATCCACCCACAAACACACAAAGAGGAAGAAAAAGCTCCGAAGTAGGAAACAGTGGCAGCTGTCCTGCTTGTCTCAAGGAAGCAAAAGAAAAGGAATCCATTCTTTTTTGTCTTTATGAGGTAGACAGATGCAGTCATGATACAGGCATAGTAGGATCCTATACCGGAATAATGCTATAGGCATAGTGGGATCCTATGGTGGAATAATGCCCTGCCACAGATACTAGAAAAAGTTTCATTGTATAAGGACATATAAAGAAAGTGCATCCAGAATGCTTTAATTAATAAAAAAAAATACGTTAAGAACTTTTAATTTTTAATTCCAAAAGATAAGAAAGAGAAAGAAGGAAAAATTAAAAGGACATGCAGGAAAAATGGCTTTCAATGCGGTAATTCCTGTAATAACATTGTTGATCACTTCAGTGCTTTAATTTGAGTTGTTAAATCCATTAAGAGGCAGGTTAAATTGTATTAAGTTGCTTAACTGCTGGTTCAGTTGTCACAAGGCCATTTTTCAGTTAAAGCATCTTCCAAGCGAAGTCATGAACAGACCTCAACAGAAGGTACGTCCACCAGGCCTCAGCGGAGAGGAAGGACAGCCAAAACCACCACGAGGAGGAGAGGAAATGACATGCAACACAAACTCCTTGTTGAGGCACAGGCCGATCTGCACTTTCTGAAAAAAAGCCTCTTTCTATTATGGGCACAGGAAAAGAGGTCTGACACTTAGAACATGGTTGGAGTATTTGGAAGAGGCAGTACAGGAACTGTCAAGCTGATAGTGAAGGAAAAAGCTGCTACGAAAGGGTGCTATTTTCAGTTAGATACAACTTGGCCAGACTTTAACTCTGTAGTAAATTTTTTTTAATGCCAAATAACTGTTTTGCATTCAGTTTGTATTAAACATTCAGCACAATCTTATTATTGCTGAAAATAAATGGAAGAAAACATGTTAGATTCACATTTTAAAAGCTGTGATTTTTCCACTAAAGATATCCACAATATCTGCGCAGCATCTATATTTTTTATAAAGGAATTGAAATTTAGCACAGGAGGATTTTCTGTCAAGAATATGTCTTTCCTGAAGCCATGAAAAAACTCTACGCATGGTTGACAGGGCTTGTTAGACTTTATCTGTAAAATTCCCCCCAAATATTGTCTGTAATGGTCATACTCTACTTTGCAACTGCAGGACTGTCCTAGCAACTTGTTCCTGATTGCCACAAGCTACTATGTCACTGGGACTCAGAAGCAAGGGTAGAAAGACCGTGTCTTCATATATCTGCTGTGCTAGATTTCTAGAAACTTGAAAAAGAAAAGAACCTCACTAAGAGGCAGAAATTAAAAACGAAACGAAACTGCAGTTTGTCAAAGGATAACAAAAAGAAGGGAATGAGGTAATGGGATTTGAGGATGCTAAATAACATAAGATCAGAAGAAAAGGTTGAGACAGCCAAGAAAGGACAACAGTCCTGGAAAGAGAAAACCACGGAGCACTGGGACTAGGGCCTGGGGTAACAAGTTGATGTCCTTACCAAAGCCAGGGACCCTGCAATGGTAACTGGGCCTGAGACGGGCACTGTCCGGTGGGAAGACAGGCAACACCAGAAAGTGGACAGGTTGGAGAGAAACGAGGAGCTACTGAGTCAGCTCCGAGTTGGAAAATGGAAGAAAGAAGTTGCTCTCTGAACCGCAAAGTGCAATCCAGGACTGTGAAACATGGCAGAGGAGGTACCAGCTCTTTGTGAGTAGGGCCTTACAAAAGAGAGGCTGATAATATACTGCTGCAGTGGTTACACAGTTCAGGTTCAATGGCAGATAACAGCACTCTTGGCATCTGAAAGCTCTCACTGTGCTGATGAACTGTGTGCACGCTAACACGACATAAATTTCTGGTTGGAAAAGTGGCATGAAATTGCATTTCTTTACCAAAAATTATGAAGAGGGTTTTATAGTCACAGCATTAACAGGAATGCCAGTGTTAAGTTTGCCCATGAAACGACATTTCCAACATTTCCAGTCTTTCATGCGTTTCCATGTACAACCTAAAGTTGATTAACAGAGGGATGCGTGTATGAAAGTTTACAGGTGTGTGCAAACAACATAGAAGAAACAGCTTCCCTGCTTGTGTAGCCTTCCCATAGCAGTCATTGCCAAAGATAGAATGTAATTATCCAGGAGTGAAATTCAGTTGCCTTCACCAAAGTCTATTAAATTCTTTCCATAGATCTGTTCTGTTCCTAAACACTTACTTACAACATAATCTTGATTCATCCCTAAAGCCTGGTCAATCCTGATCTCTCAATGAGGCAAAGAGTGTCTGTGAAAAGAAAAGGATGTGATTGTAGAGCTAATTAAAGTCTTTAACATCAGTATTGGATAACTGTTGATTCTGCTATTTTACAACTTTCCTAATGCAGATTTTTTTGTTGATATCACCTTAAAGAGTTCTTTTAGGAAGGAAAACATGTAAGGGTATTGCTTGGTGAAAGATATTTTTATAAATAAGCTGCCTAACTTTGAGTTAAATATGCTTATTTTTGAAAAGTACAATGCAGACTGATCTTATGAAGACAGAAACACTGATCTTTGCAATTCTTTGCTGTATCATTTCTGGTATACAAAAAGAAAGGAAGAAATCATTATTCCATGTTTTTTTGTCTTTTCCAAGGACTCAAAATCTTTTCACAGATAGACTGAGTGTCAATCCATATGCATATGTCTGAAGAGTTACCTATAAATTATTTTCTTGCGTTATTAATCGCATCTGTTTTATTATACAATGACTGCTACAACTGGTTCCACCTACATCTGTAGAAATGCATGGAAGACTTTAGTAACGCAGTTTTTTGCTGTCTGCTTTAGCAACCTATATTTAAAGCTTTAAGGATTAGTAGCATGATATGACAAGTGCTTTCCACTGTTTCTTTGTTAGAGTGTGCCTGCCTCTAGGTCCATAACTTTCCGATACAACTCCCCTTCCCACCCTCTTGTCAAACCAAAGAGGGTTAGTCAATGGGCAGCATTATTTGCTCTCTTTTACAGTTTGCTGTATACATATTTTTTTCTTGAGCTATGTATGTCCAGGTATAATCAGGTCCAGCAAGCAACAAACAATTAGAAAAAGTAAACATCAGGGATGAATAATTTTATCAGTAATTATTTTAATGAGTAAATTTATCTCATCAAATACCCCACTGTGGATAGTTTGACTATGAAATGAAAATCATTTCCATCAGGAAAATGATTCTTCAGGGTGTAGCTACACCCTAACTTTGTTCAAAAGTGTGCATAAGAATAGGGGAGAGAAGAGAGCATACAATTCTCCTATTTTCTTCATATGCTTAACATACAGAGATGTTTAACTCCTGCCAGAACTTGATACAGAGCCACAAGAAATTAAATGGGGCCCTTCCACTCATCACTGACTTCTGCAGAATTCGCACCAAGCCATCTGTGCAGAGCTAGCAAAGTAAATCTACCGATTGTTCACATAAACAGCTATGAAGAAACAGTCACTACATTTAATTTTGTGTGCCTACATACCACTCAAATGTTATATGGGCTTTCAAATGCAGGATCCATGGAAATTGTCATTGATTTCAGTTGGTTTTGCATTATCAGTGATGTCAACTTAGTAGAAAAGTGAGAGAAATTCATACTATTCTAAGGGTAGAAAAATACTCTCTGAAACTGACTGTGTTCTCAGAGAAGGGTATGGCAGGAGGAGAAAAGATGTGAAGCCTCCAGAGCAGGGGTCTCGCTACATCCAGATTTATATATGCTTCAGGACTAGGGCAGAGTAGCGTGCACCAGTTTTAAGCGTAAAAGTGGCAGTGTTGTGTTCAGCATGAATTTACTCGTGTAAGAGTTAGACAAAACCTTCGCCATCTTTTAGATTGAGGACAGGTGAATTCAGCAAATGGTTAACTAATAATTCAGCACAGTATCAATTCTATTTTTTTAGTTTGTGGGTCTTGTTTTGGTATATGAAGGGAAGAAATGAAAGAACCCATTGTGCTGATCTTCTTATATGCTTGTCTCCCAAATATATTTTCTTAAAGAGCAACTACTGATACATAATTATAGAAATCCCACTGAGCACAGCTATAATCACCTCTCCACCAAAATATCTGTTCTTAATTTTATTATATGTAATATGAAGCTCTGTGGAAGTAATAATAAAACTTAATTAAAGATACATTGTACAACAGCTTTTCCAGTTGAGCAGATTGAAGCTACAGCTTAACCCCCTTGCATCCTGTAAACGCTCATTTAGTTCTTTGACTTTGATATGAAATGTCCAGCCACTGTTTCCTCTGGGGAAATATTCTCAGCAGAAAAGCTGAGAATCCTGCAGTCAAGAAAAGAAAAGAAAAGAAAAGAAAAGAAAAGAAAAGAAAAGAAAAGAAAAGAAAAGAAAAGAAAAGAAAAGAAAA